>CM062297.1:700786466-701529242 GCA_031216915.1 Pictodentalium vernedei
TCCCCAAATATAAAAATATTCACAGGAAACATTTTTAAAATCTGAAATTTAGTGCTTGTGCGGTCTCGAGTCCAATGATATTAGCTACAAATAAGAGACTTCATTAGTTGAAACTTTGGATATTTAATGCTTAACACGATGTCTTGATCAAGTAGTCCAATAATATTAGCTATGAACACGCGTCTCATCAAGCTTTATTTATTTTTTATTATTTGTTGCTAATATTGGTGGACTGTTTCATTATCCACATCATATAGTATGATGCCGCAACACTACCACCGAGTTAGGGTGAGAACGGTTTGAGTTTCGCCGAATTGAATAGAGCATGCGTTTTGGCTCTAATCTTTTCAAAATCAGCCCCCTCCCCCTCCAAAAAAAAAAAGAAAAAAGAAGAATGGGAGCCAAAACTCGTTTTATCACCAATATCAGTCACCGCTGATATGACCGATTCCCCGGGTTGAATAAGATGTCACGACGTTGTTCTCATGACCATAAACTCAAGTAATGTATTCCTGGGTGGCGTCATTTCGTTCCCGTGGGGACACACTTCATCGATCGGAATGGTCCCGAGTTGAATTATGATACCGTGTTTTGAAGTAGCTCCAGGAAAAAGATGAGAGAAGCACGGATCGGGTTTACCCAAATTGGGTCTGATCCGTGTTTTGAAGATAATCTCCCCGTGTCTGGGGTTCCATAGCGGCTGTCAGATAGAATAAAAAATGTGTTTTAATTTAACATTTGGGCGAATTATCATGTTATATCCCGGGCGAAAAGCAGATAAATTGCCAGTATGTTCAAAACGAAAAATGTGTAGTTATCTGTACCCGTCCATTTCGGTTGAGAATCAGAATGTTTTTTTCAACAACAATGACCTCGATTAAGCGAGTTCAGACTATTTTATATCATGTAAATCCAATAGATGGAAGAGCCACACTGCTTCACTGGATCGTCAAAATTCACATTTTTTTAAAGATTTATTAGAACACAAAACGTGAATTATTGGACCGATTTTCACATTTAAAGGATCCTTTTGATCCAGAAAATTCTCTCCAAAAATATTTCAGGCACAGAAAAAGGATTTAGTGAAGAAAACTTATTATGTAAATTGCGAGGTGTTTTCCCAATCAACACTGATTAATGAGTAAATACCTGCTGTTATATAATCATACATAACACACTCAGTCGATATTGGAATAATTTTTTTATATGGAGTGTACACGTAATGGATAGTGTGACATTTTATATAATAAAATCAATCAGTAACTGGAGCTTTCGGCCACTTGGCCTTATTTGCCACATTGTGGGGGACCTAGTGAAGGGGACCCAAGAAGTGATGGCACAGTAATGTGACCCAATTTAACTCATGTTAGATTGTCATGGTAGCCCGCGGAAGCGGCCGTCTTGTGACGTCATCTCCATAGTGACACGTGGTCTTAGTGCGCATGCGCAGTGCGTGTTGTTAGGGTGATAGTACTTCTGTCGGACATTTTTGTCTGATGGAGGCCGCCATCTTGGTTTCTAAGGTAGCACGTGGTTGCTATGAGCCTGAATGGCCTACACCAAGACGGGGGTATGTGCGGAGGGTTTGTTCGTTTGAATAGGAGTAAATCTGATTACCCAGAAAGACTCATCAATCCATCTAAACCACCCAAAACGACTATTTGATATGGATTCCTCATGAATCCTTCTTTTTTCAATAACAGGTACGTGCCTTTGTATAAGAGTAGTTGTAATTTGTAGAATTACCACAAACAAGCCGACAATCCCTCCAAATCACCAAAATGCGCCCAAAACAACCGTAACGGACTTGTACTCCCCATCTAGGGTTTTTAGTAGTAGCACGTAGTGCTATAGGATCGAGAGTATGTTCTATTACACTAAAGTACTGGTCCAGATTTTCCAAGAACCCTATTTTTGTGCCTATTACAGATACTACTCTAACACTAGCAGTATGTCTAGCCCAAACTAGCTCTAGTTCGTTCCCTCGTCCAAGTCTTATAATCACCAGGGCTTGGTTTCCCATAACATGTATGCAGAGTTACCTTCAGTGTGTATAACGAAAGCCTATATGATTCTTATAGCCACGAATCCATCGAAGAGTTACTGAAAAGTCATTGCTCAAGCGACTCGAATCCCATCGAGCAAATGAGCTATAGAACAATTGCTCGTTCGAGTGACTCGAACAATCTTTCTTCGACTCATTTAGGTATTTGAGGAAAGCCAGTATACAAAATGCCCGACGGAACAGCCTATCACCCTAACAACACGAGTTGCGCATGCGCACTAAGACCACGTATCACTGTGAAATGACACCACAAGATGACCGCTCACGCGGGCTAGCACATCAACCAAACTTGACGTAACTGGGTCACGTGACTAACTTGGCGTAACTGGGTCACGTGAATATGACGTCCTTCCTAGGTTTCCCATTAAGCCCCCCCCCCATGTGGCACGATCTCTACATCTAGTACTGATGATGTTACATAAATGCACAGTACATCATAAAGGTAGACTTTCAGAAATACAGTTAACATTAGCGTCCTGCGTGATGAAGATTATATTTTTTATAATTGTTGATAAAGACGATGTGACCGAACACCCAAGATATCAATCACTTCTATTACACGTGGAACGACAGTCCCCCACCTTCCCAACACTTAATTATAAATTTGATAATTTTTTCCCACGGGGCGCCTGAAGCTTAACCGCGCACACTGATAATATGGTAAATTTTCTGGATACGATCCCATCAGACATGCATTCACTGTCATAGCATGAAACATCAGTGATGCAACAAATCCCGAAATCCAAACTAAATGCCAAATGACACTTCACTGTTAATTCTATTATCATATGATACTTGTTAAACATATATTGGCCTATACAACAGAACCAATTGTCGCAACTGTGAGTAGAGTTTTACGTTGTAATACCATCACGCTGATTGTATCATCAAAATTATTGTGATGTGTATCGTAAAAATTACGACAGATTTGATGGCCGGCGAAAAGACTGGACATGATCAGTCATTGATGATTGACTTTTTGTGTGATATCTTTCTTGCCTTTAGCGCTGCAAAATCTTCAGTCTACAGTGTCCACGTCAAGCCATTTAATTCCCGACGACTCAATAGCTGTCATCGCGCGGCCGCCTAATCTGTCGCGGCACACAGTGGATCTGGCATCGGTTTTTATAAGAATGAGGATCCTCTATTGTTAAATATAGATACTCTCAACAGGTATCAGGGAACTAAAAAATTGAATTAGAGTTACCCACCTTGAATTAGAGTTACCCACCTTGAAAGGTTGCACTCGGAAATGATGCAATTGTTACGGAATTTAGTAAAAAGTCTATCGATATGCGATCGTAAATTCTGACTCCAAGTGTTGTGATTACTGAGAGAACTACGGAGCCCCACCAACCACGAAGTCCCATCAGCCCGTGTCGTTTTGTGATTCCTTACCAGACGATACCAGACACAGGCTCCAGATTCTGGGTTCAGTTTGGTTACCTTACGAGCTAGTCGTGTTCAGCACAACGAAGACCAGTTTACCAGTTATCTACGATTTTTATTAACAAATAAAACTCATCTGCCAATCGTTTTCTCTGGTATAAAGTAAAATTCACAATGTTCAGTCAAAGTTCATATCTGAAAGCAACAGTGGCGGCATCCATCTTACTTCTTGTAGGTAGGTACTTGCTCGTCGGGAGCCCAGAGACAACTTCCCAAACATCCAGGAATCAGTGCTTATATCCACTAGATTTTTGATGCCAAACCTGATCACGCGACTACCAGTCAGCGGAATAGTTAGGGAAAGTTCCCGTGACGTGGCAGTCACCATTGTTAGACGCTTGTACTGCCATGCAGACAGTCGGCAATCTGCATGCAATCTATCGAGTGGTTGTTCCACAAACACATTCCGCCGGGGTTCTGTTGACAGGGGGAATTGTGTGATAGAATTTACAGTTCTGCAACTTTAGCATTATGTGATGCCCGTTTGTTCTGGGAGTGTGATTTATGGGTTGATGACAGCTATGACAGTTCAAATAGTACCAATTCGGAGATTTCCGCCCGTGATATTTATCAACTAAAACTCGACTACCGGCGTTATCTCTGATCAGCTCTTCCACTGAGTGTAGGTCAGTCGGTCGAGTGATAGTCGGAGTATTTCTTATTAGTTTATCCAATTCTACGAATATCGGCTCTGAGGAAAATTAACAGCAATAATATGAGTCCCATTTAAACTAATAGAAAACTGTCCTGTTATTTCTATAATTTCCATGGAAGAACTATAGCTCTTCTTTCGAGCTTGCTTAACTTCTGTGGGCCAACTTCGCAACACAATCGCTAAAAATAAACAGCCTTTGGAAAATATATTGTTTCAATAAAGGTTTGAAACATTCTATTGACATCTTGCACTATTGTTGAATATGCCTGATAAAAAGAGGGTGATTTGATGACTCTTAGACCTAACAAATACAATTTACTTTTTGTGTGTTTTTGTAGGGAATTGCCTGAAAAATGCACGTGACCTGTGCTTCCTTTCGTGTCAGTTTTTCTCTCTTATTTGTTGCATGACCCTTGTTCTCGGGTGAGAAAAAATTGTCTGAAGGGCTATACTTAACAAAGATATTTGAATGGCAAAATTGAAGTGGTGTGATCATATTTTTTCGCCTGAACGTTACTATTGTCGCATGTGGGAAAATATTTTGTTCTGTGATACCTGTAACTTTGTTTCACTCTCGAATTCAAATTCAAAACCTGAGCATATTGGTCTGCGTCACGCAGCGCGTTCCGTGTGGCTTGAAAGTGAAGCTAAGCGCACATGTTTGCAGTTGCGGCAATAGATCTGGGGTCCGATGTGTTATTTTTACCGGAAGCATTTGTCAGAGAGAAAACTGATTTAGGAACTCATTGACATCGGCACATGTGTGCGGTTGCGTACGAAACTGAATTTTCTGCCGCGAATCCAATCGGCATCGGACAGAAAATGTCGGTGTTCGGCGTCCGTATGATGAGGCTCGTAGGCCCATATAAAAACAGTCCGCCTTCTTTTTTTGGCATCCTTCCTTTTCTTCTCTCAATTGTTTTACCGTTTCACCTATTTTTTTTTTTTTTGGGGGGGGGGGGGGGGGTCAGAACCCACTCAAACAGACCACTCCCATTTGGGTGGAGCAAAATATTCTCAGCCTCGCGAGTTCTAACTTTCGGTTTCTGTATTTTCCACTTATGACGACTTATCCACTGTGAGTTGATGGTACACTGGTAAAAAAGAGTAGAATATTTGCCTCCTCATCTGCTCGTTTCAGGCAGAGTGGATGAAATTTGGCACAGATTGAACAAATTTGAGAAAGACTGGTGATCAATTTGAAATAACTTTTAAAACTCAACTTAGACTAGAGAAGGAGGTGGGGTTGAAAATAAAAAATATAGATACTAGGCTGAAAAAACCCAGTTGTTTTAGACAACCCCTACCTCCGATCCAAACTTTGCCCCTCTTGAATTTACTTCCCACCTCCTGCACAGGATGTAATTTTGTCTGTTTGCGTTGCATTCCAAGAGGTATTTCACGACTTCTACCATAGTATGTGAAGGTTCCAGCTGTTAGTCAAATAGTGATTCGAAATTCGAAATTTCTAGACGTTGATTTTATTTTTTTGGGGGGGTGGAGGGGAGCCCCACTCCCGCGACAACGAACGTGCACGTCATCGAGAAACGTGACGTTTTTACGACATACATGTAACAATGATTATAGCTGAATTCCCTGTGACCAAGAGGTGTGGCAACCGCACCCCCCTCCCCCCCATCGTCTCATGCGCGCATGGTTCTTGGAACAAATTCAAATGACCTCCCGTTAATTAATGATATGTGTTAGTTCTGGTGCAGCCGTTTAACTTTCTCCCTACATTTCACCCCCCACCCGATAGGATAAAATCTCGTGTGTTTCCCCTCTCTAAATATAAAAAAAAACATTTGCTTTTAAAAAGCTTATTTCTGGCTCCCAAGATTGGTGGAAGATGAAAAGATACACGCAGGCCATGACGGAATATCTCACCCTCTACCTCTACCCTGTGACTTTGCATTCGATTTATATATTCTTTATTTCTTCATATTTGAAGATTTTGTTTGTAAAGTTAAAACTTTGAGCTATAACTGAGACGTTGTAACTTTTCCTCTTAGTAATGTGGAAGAGAGATAATCCACGCACACTGAAAACTACTTACGGTAAGTTTTACAAGCCTAAAATTAACCTACCCTCGCGAAGTATGTTACAATTTTTTTTCTAACGATTATTTGAATGGTATTAAAGGCCGACGACCCAAAACATATGTAAAAAACGAACGCGAATTACTTTGGCGAAGTCCAAGTTGAATGTTATTGAACTGGTTCGGACGGGTGGGGGAGGGGAGGGAGGTCGAAACATGACACGTCCTGAATAGCCATGTTAATCTTTTAAAATTTAGTTCAAGTTATATGCTCTGCCCAGACTTCAAAGAGTATGGGCTATAAATTCACTGGCAGAGAAAAATTGGAACGTGTGTCTATATGTCACTTGGAGAGGTGGAGTGCATTTTTTTGTGAGCATCGTGTACACAGTCAGTGATGCCAGATCGAGGATCTGCCGACAGCTATCTCAACCACATACTGTCTTGAATCTGTTTCCTTGCAAGGCACATATATGCGATAAACCAAAGATGGTTAGCCCATTTCCCCAAACTTAATTTCAATGCGATTCGCTTGACTTAATTATATTCTACGCAGTTCAAGGGCAGGACAGTGCCGGAGTGGACTTCAGGTGGTGGAGGTGGGGGGGGGGGGGGGGGGGGGTTGTTTTAGGCTTCATGTTGGTAAATTTGGCGAAATGGAGGTAAAAGCTGGTATTCTGACAGCAACATACTTTAGAGCTTGATTTTTCGATAAGTAATCCGCGTTGGATGCAAAAAACGTAACATCTGGGCGCGGTGGCTCAGTTAGTAGGGTGCAGGCTGCAAGCCGAGAGGTACTCTGTTCGAACCCCACCTGCGGCAACCGAGTTGTGTCCTTGGGCAAGACACTTCACCCCATTGCCCACGTTGGGGCATGGTGGCGTTGTGTACTAAGGCCTACTGCTCCTCGTGGATGGAGCACCTGTCTTCAACCAATGTTATAACCCTGCTTGTGTGGAATTACCATGTTGTGGAGCTGAGAGTTGCTTGCCATTGTTCGATGGTTCTCTCCGGGTAATCCGGCTTCCTCTGTCCGTAAAAATGTCGTGGTCATGATTAGCCATTGTGCATAAATATGTGGCTTTAAACACCAATAACTAACTAACTAAAAACGGTACATAATTTGGTTCTTCAATCAGAAATCTGCTGAAATCAGTGTTTTGGTCTTCAATCAGAAACCTGTTGAAAATCGGTGTTTTATCGCCGAATGGGGTGGGGATAAATCCCATATATTGAAAAATATGGGGTTTATCCCCACCCCAATCGGCGATAAACTTCGACTCTACTAAAAAATTTTCATCGAAAAGGAATTTTTGGCAAAAAAACATTATTAAATCACAAGTCTGCTTTCATGCACAATGTTTCTAAAGCTGTTACAAAATTTATCAGGGTGAACTTCAAAATTTTATTTAGAAAGCCTCAACAGTTATTTTCCGACGTATTTTATTTATTTTACAGAAACGGTCATCACGTTGTGATTGCAAGTTTCACTTGGGCCCGAATTTCGCAACAAACGAACCGGTGTTGTGGAACGGTTCAGATTTATGTTTTGATCTGTATCCAAATCCATCAAAACACAACTCCTTGCAACAACCTCGAAACCCTCAGGTAAAAATAGATTATGCTATCCGTTAAGTCACTGGTAAACACACATGTCGGCTGCTGGCATAAAATGACAACAACGGCGAGCTTTTGAGTGAAATCAAGGGAAAATGAAGACCCACCGATAAGGTAGTAATGCGAAAATTGTCTCCTTCATCTATTCTTTAATTTGAGTGGTTGATTATAATTGAATAACAAACAGAACAGGAGATACGCGATACAGTCTTTCGCCAAGTATGTTTCGGAAAATACTATAGAAAAGAAATCGTTTGAGTCCCAGAGTGGGTCGGACTGAACCCCAAAATATTTGTTCTCAAAGCACAGTGATAACAAAGGCACCCCAAAACACACTCGTTCCTGTCCCAAGGTGATAACAAAGGTACCCAAGAAGCTTCGTGAAGATCAATTCATAAATACGAGCCGTACAGAAGTTGTGACAAAAAACTGATTGAACATAATTTCAGTACAAAATGGCCACTGGCGGCCATCTTGAATTTTGGACCGCACCCAGAAACACTTGTTCTCGTCCCAAGGTGATAACAAAGGTACCCAAGAAGTTTCGTGAAAATCAGTTCATAAATACAGCCTCTAGCCCCAGCCATATTGACATGTGCACTTACTGTGTACAAGTAGCACTGAATAAATCAAAGTTCTTCTAATTTACATAATTTCTGCAAGAGAAAAAAAACCTGTACTATATGTGATGTATTCCATGTTACTAAACATTCATACAAAAATTTATTCAAATCAGAACTTTCATACAGACGTTCTGTACAAAAAACTGATTGCACTAATTTTGGTACAAAATGGCTGATGGTGGCCATCTTGAATTTCGAACCACACCCCAAAACAATCGTTCTCATCCCATGGTGATAACAAAGGTACCCAAGAAGTTTTGTAAAGATCAGTTCATGAATCCGGCCTCTAGCCTGAGCCGTATAGAAGTTGTGTACAAAAAACTGATTAGACCTAATTTCAGTACAAAATGGCCACTGGCAGCCATCTTGAATTTTGGACCACACCCAGAAACACTCGTTCTCGTCTCAAGGTGATAACAAAGGTACCAAGCTGTTTCGTGAAGATCGGTTCACAAATACAGACTCTAGCCCAAGCCGTATTGACATGTCTACTAACTGTGTGGGAGTAGCACTGAAAAAATCAAAGTTCATTTAACATGCATAATTTCTGCCTGAGAAAAAAACCTGTATTATATGTGATGTATCCCATGGTACTAAACATTCACACAAAAAATTACTCAAATCAGCGCTTTCATATGGAAGTTCTGCGCAAAAATCTGATTGGACCTAATTTTGTACAAAATGGCTGCCATCGGCCATCTTGAATTTCGGACCGGACCCCAAAACACTTGTTCTCGTCCCATGGTGACACCAAAGGTACCCAAGAAGTTTCGTAAAGAGCGGTTCATAAATACGGACTCTAACCCGAGCCGTATTGGCATTTGCACTTACAGTGCTGAAAGTAACACTAAATACATCAAAGTTAGTCCAATTTGCATAATTTACACACGAGAAAAAAACCTGTATTATAAGTGATGTATCCCATGGTACTAAACATTCATACAAAAAATTATTCAAATCAGAGCTTTCATATGAAAGTTCTGTGCAAAAATCTGATTGCACCTAATTCTGTACAAAATGGCTGCCAGCGGCCAACTTGAATTTCGGAATAGACCCCAAAACACTCGTTCTCGTCCCACGGTCATAACAAAGGTACCCAAGAAGTTTCGTAAAGATTGGTTCAGAAATACGGACTCTAGCCTGAGCCATATTGAATTGTTGACGGACAGACGGACGACTGGGCATGGCATAAGCTCAAATTTGACTTACGTCAAAGTTGAGCTAATGAGATGTATTAATGTTTGTGTGAGATGTATGAGATGTGTGTATGAATGTGTGTGTAACTCCGGATAATGTCCAGATGGGAACATCCCCTTTTGGTCGGGACGGGCCCACAGCCCAAAACCCTTTAGCACTGTCTACAGGTCATATTTATGATGGGTTTTTATTGTAACTTGGTACCATGACAATCTGACTGTTGAGATAAAATGGAACCATTAAAATATCTCTGATGCATAGTTGCTTATAATATGACCGATTTATCTGAATAATTTTCACTAGATGTGACAATTTGGGAATAATAATACCCCCGAAACACACTCTCTGATAGTGGGCAACAATAATACCAAGTACCATTAATAATCCTTAGGGATATTCAAAAGTACTGAGGCAGACCCAATTTGTTATATTTGGATTTTAGATGTGGGGGTATGTAAACTAATATTATTATTAGGGTTTAACGACACATTAATAGCTAAGGTCATATCATGTCGTGACAGTTTTACAGGTGGAGGAGGAAGCCGGAGTACCCGGAGAGAACCACCGAGCAATGACAAGTAGTTGCCAGCTCCCCAACATCGTAACTCCGCACTGAAGCACAGGCAGGGTTAGAAAGATTGAAGACATGCACACCATCGACAGGCAGTACGCCTTAGTACACGGCATCATCGTGCCCCCTAGTGGACAAATGGTGGTTAAGTGCCTTGCCCAAGGACACAATGTGGGAGTTCGAATCTACCGCCCAGATGGTCAACCATCTGAGGACGGGTATGTAAGCTTGAACTAAGTCTGTGAAATTGACCTTGTAGACAGTCATTCCAACTTTATTTGCGACACACCCTCTGGAGGTGGACAACATTAATACCAGGTATCATTAAAATCCTTCAAGCAAGTATCATTAACCCTTTACCCAACGCAGACGATTTCAAAATTTATTATTTTAAATATCATTTTTTAATTTTTTTCAAAAAATTTCTACAAAACCATATCATGTGACCCCTCTTTGGAGTGAGCTCGTTCCAAAGAGGGGTCACATGATATGGTTTTGTTGAAATTTTTCGAAAAATTATATTTTTTCAGCTGCTGAATTTGCATATTACGCGGGCGGATGCGGGCGATTCGTTGGGTAAAGGGTTAAAATACTTCAAGGCCATTAAAAGTTCTGAACTGGACATATGTTCACTTGTTCCAGTTGGATTTGGATATGGGGTGGGGGGAGGGGGAGGGAGGCAGGATATGTAAACTTGAACTAAGTCTGAGACCTTGTAGACAAGCATTCCAACCTTATTCATGACACACCCTCTAGTGGTGGGCAACATTAATATTCTTCCAGGCTATCAAAAGTTCTGAGCTGGACACAACTTGTGTATACTTGGATATGGGTATGTGACCTTGATCTTGTAGATGGGCATTCCAATTTTATTCGTGACACACCCTCTGGTGGTGGGCAACATTAATACTGAGTATCATTATCCCCGCCTTTGAAAAAATGTGGGGATATATTGGTTGTCTCCGTCCGTCCATACGTCTGGGAATGGTTTCCGGCGAAAAACTCCCAGGGGTTTCAATTCAAAACATTGAAAGTGTGTTCATGTTCATTCATAGTGTCTGTAGATGTGCATAAAGGTTTTGGATTTTTGATTCGGCCCTCGGGGGCGTAAGTTGCACCACTTTTGTCGTTAGGGGAATGGTTTCCGGTGAAAAACTCCTAGGGGTTTCAATTCGAAACATTGAAAGTGTGTTCATGTTCATTCATAGGGTCTGTAGATGTGCATAAAGGTTTTGGATTTTTGATTCGGCCCTCGGGGGCATAAGGGGCACCACTTTTGTCATTAGAGGAATGGTTTCCGGCGAAAAACTCCTAAAGGTTTCAATTCGAAACATTGAAAGTGTGTTCATGTTCATTCATAGGGTCTGTAGATGTGCATAAAGGTTTTGGATTTTTGATTCGGCCCTCGGGGGCGTAAGGGGCACCACTTTTGTCGTTAAAGGAATGGTTTCCGGCGAAAAACTCCTAGGGGTTTCAATTTGAAACATTGAAAGTGTGTTCATGTTCATTCATAGTGTCTGTAGATGTGCATAAAGGTTTTGGATATTTGATTCGGCCCTCGGGGGCATAAGGGGCACCACTTTTGTCGTTAGAGGAATGGTTTCTGCCGAAAAACTCCTAGGGGTTTCAATTCGAAACATTGAAAGTGTGTTCATGTTCATTCATAGGGTCTGTAGATGTGCATAATGGTTTTGGATTTTTGATTCGGCCCAGAGGGGGCGTAAGGGGCACCACTTTTGTCGTTAGAGGAATGGTTTCCGGCGAAAAAACTGCTAGGAGTTTCAATTCAAAACACTGAAAGTGTGTTCATGTTCATTAGTAGGGTCTGTAGATGCACATAAAAGTTTTGGATTTTTGATTCGGCCCCGAGGGGCACCATTTTTATCGTTCGAGGAATGATTTCCAGAGAAAAACTCCCAGGGGTTTCAATTCGAAACATTGAAAGTGTGTTCATGTTCATTCATAGGGTCTGTAGATGTGCATAAAGGTTTTGGATTTTTGATTCGGCCCCAAGGGGTGCAAGGGGTGCAAGGGGCACCATTTTTGTCGTTAGAGGAATGGTTTCCGGAGAAAAACTCCTAGGGGTTTCAATTCGAAACACTAAAAGTGTGTTCATGTTTATCAATAGGGTCTGTAGATGTGCATAAAGGTTTTGGATTTTTGATTTGGCCCCGAGGGGCGCAAGGGACACCACTTTTGTCATTAGAGGAATGGTTTCTGGCGAAAAACTCCTAGGGGTTTCAATTCTAAACATTGAAAGAGTGTTCATGTTCATTCATAGGGTCTGTAGATGTGCATAAAGGTTTTGGATTTTTGATTCGGCCCCGACAATAATCACAAATGCGAATGCGGGGATATACTATAGTGTGCTTTGCACACAAATGACACCCCTCTAGTTAATATCATTCAAGGCCATCAAAAGTTCTGAGCTGGACACGACTTGCACAGATGGACAGACAAAGAGATACCTATATACCCCCCTGAACTTTGTTTGCAGGGAGTATAACAAACAAAAATACCAACATAAGGTCTCCACTGAAACTGACTGGACCACCCACTCTCTTACAGAGACTGATCAAATGGGAAAGACTGGATATTTTTAAAATAATGTTGTCAAACAATTGTGTGAAAACAAAGGAATTGGATATAACAAGTAACTATAGGTAGACATTTCAAAGGTTAACCCTTTACCCAACACAAAGTAAATCAAAATTATTTTAATTATTGTTTTTTAAAATTTTTCAAAAAATTTCCAACTGCATCATATTATGACCCCTTGTAGGAATG
The DNA here is from genome assembly GCA_031216915.1 of Pictodentalium vernedei. Lineage (NCBI taxonomy): Eukaryota > Metazoa > Mollusca > Scaphopoda > Dentaliida > Dentaliidae > Pictodentalium > Pictodentalium vernedei. The sequence goes on from CM062297.1 coordinate 700,799,469, forward strand.
AGTTTGAGAAAAAAAGTCTCACATTCCAAATATTGACCGAATCCATTGGTATTTGTTCAAGTTATCATGCTAACAAGCTGAAAACAGGCAAAAATTAACTCTTTAAGGACCATAACACCACTTAGAAATCGGACCGTACCAGTTTTCAAACTCATTCAAGACATTGCCAAGAAAGTCCACATACCAAATATTTACCACATCCATTGATATTTGTTCAAGTTATCGCGCTAATGAGCTGAAAACTGGAAAAAATTAACTAATTAAGGGTCATAACCCTGCTCAGTATGGCCAAACTGCACTGGTTTTCAAGCTCATTGAAGACATTGATAAGAAAGTCTCATATTACGAAAGATTGACCAAATCTATTGATATTTGTTGAAGATATCATCGTGCTAATGGGAAATGTGATGCACACCCGAAGCCCTACTTCATCAAACTATAGGTTGAGCTTTTTAAACAACTCAACCAAAAATATTTTTTAAGTCATTCCAGTCATGCATGTGGTGAGGCTGGATTTGAAGTAATCCTCTTTTCAAAGATTACTTGATGACAGACTCTATTAAATTTATCATCAAATCAAGTCATGGCTGCTTTATAGCAGCCATGACTTGATTTGATGAGACATTCAAGCAAATACTTAGCAAGTTAAGAGGTAAAGTCCTATATCTAAATTTGCTCAATTTTCACGATCTTAGAAAGGTTTATACTATATTGCCCATTTTAGAAGACTTCCACCCCAGGCATTGGGGACCTGGTCCTATTTTACCAGTAAAACAGTAAACAAGCACTGCTTTGCTTCCCAGGATTCCCACGGGGAAAAGCCTCGGCACAACTGCAAAGTACAGAATTTAAACTTCCATAGTGTCACAAAAATTTGTGGAACAAGAAAATATCAGCAGTGCTGATGGATGCGAATATGAGCCTAAAAGTGATTGGTCCTTAGAATATTTTCTCATGGACAGGACAAAGTTAGAATGGATGAACAAACACACAAATAGTATGTGACCTTCACATATGAGCTACGACCTTGAGTCATGGTCTTGACACACACTCGATTCATATGCAATCATTGTGTGAAATATGAACAGGATTGGTCCATTAAAAAACAAAGTTAAAATGGACAAACAATCAAACTAACAGTTTCCGACCTTGGGAGATATGACCTTGGTTGAAGTCATAACACTCCCTCGAGTCATAAGCATTCGTTGTCTGAGGTATGGAAAAAGATCAATCGACTGAATAAGTTTTTATTCATTGATGTTTAAATAAGGAATGATCATTTTTTCTGTCTATTTCTTGAGTTATGAACCCCAAAAAACAAAGGCCAAACTGTGTAAATGGGTGTAAGCCATTTATACTATGTTTGGCCTTTGTTTTTAAGGGTTCATAACTCAAGAAAAAGACAGAAACATCCATATAATTAAACTTGAGGGGCAATAAATTAAAAACTCTCTTCTTTGCAGAGTTAAAATAACAAGAGGCCCCAGGGGGCCTGAGGGCGCTCACCTGACATGGTAGTCTAAATATCAAACCAGGGACTTGACTTGAATAAGCTGCATACGCCCCTCCTAAGAAAAGCATATACCAACTAGATGAAGCGATTGTGCCCACACAATACACAGGATTTTCCTTCTATTTTCAGTTCCTGCACTTTTACGTCCCAAAATTGAGATAAACGCATAAAAAACAGATTTTTTTCCCAAACAAAATACTTTCAGCCTAAATTTTTTTCTTCTTCTTAAAATGCATAAAAAACGATAAAACAAATTTCCGGATTTTGGTCCAAAATTTTGTAAGTCCCACCCGGCCCCCAAATTTTCAGGGGAAAAAAAAAAAAAAATTTTTTGTCTTAAAAATTGACAGAAATGCATAAAAAAAAAACCCCAAAAATTTCCGGATTTTGGTCCAAAATTTTCTAAGTCCTACCCGGCCCCCAAATTTTCAGGGGAAAAAAAAAAATTTTTTTAGTCTTAAAATTGACGGAAATGCATAAAAAAAAAACCCCAAAAATTTTCTGGATTCCCCCCCCCCCCCCCCCCCCCCCCCCCCCAAAAAAAAAAAAATTTCCGGATTTTGGTCCAAAATTTTCTAAGTCCCACCTGGACCACAAATTTTTATGGGAAAAAAAATAAATTTGTTGTCTTAAAATTGACAGAAATGCATAAAAAACAAAAAAAAAAAATTTCCGGATTTTGGTCCAAAATTTTCCAAGTCCCACCCGGACCCCAAATTTTCAGGGAAAAAAAATTTTTTTTTTTATTCTTCAAATTGACAGAAATGCATAAATCCCCCCCCCCCCTCAAAAAAAATTTCCGGATTTTGGTCCAAAATTTTCAAAGTCCAACCCAGACCCCAAATTTTCAGGGGAAAATTTTTTTTTTTTTTTTTGTCTTAAAATTGACCAAAACGCAGAAAAAACAAAAAAAATTTTTTTTCGGATTTTGGTCCAAAATTTCTAAGTCCGCAACGGAACCCCAAATTTTCAGCCTAAATATGAACCTAGGGACTTGGCTTCAACAAACTTGAATCTCACCCCCCTAAGGATGCTGCATACCAAATATCGAAAGATTCTTATTGGAAGATCTGAAGAAGATTTTTAAAAAATACTCCTCATACTGCACTAATTTAAACATTTGGGCTCCCATAGAGAGCCCAAATATCGACCCAGGCAATTGATTTCAATAAACATGTGAAACAATCTTCCAAAGATGTTATATGTGAAATTTGAAAGCTTTTGGAGCAGTGGTTTGGGAGAAAAGTAGTCTTATGTTTTTCCCATTACCCACCGTGTTAAAAAATGCTGACTCAGCACTTTTTCAAAGTCCCCAAAAAGTACCCCATCATGAAACCGATGGCAATTTTTTTTGACCATTCCATTCTGTTGGTCCTAAGGAAGCTTCACAACAAATAAGAATTCTCAGTGCCGTGTAGTTTTGGAGATATGGGCATTTTAATTTTTTTCTATTTTTAGCTCCTGTGGTTCCCACGGGGCTATGGAAAAAAAAATTTCTGCATAAATTAGGTACTTAAGACCCAATAATCACTCACGTAAAATTTGGTTCAAATCGGCCTCACGGTTTGGAAAATAGAAATTTGGGGCGGAGCCAAAATTTTTGCTCCTCCTTTACCATCGTCAAATATAGCCCCTCGAACTTCTCTTGAACAAACTTGAGTCTACACCTCAAAAGGAAGCTGCATACCAAATATCAAGTCTCTGCTATCGCTGGTTCTTGAGAAGAAGATTTTTTAAGAATTGGAGCATTTTTGCCCCATCCTTCTGCTCAATATGAGCCGAAACCAAATTTGACAAAAAACCAAAATGCCCTTATATAACCCCTACTCACATGAAATTTCATTAATATGCGGCCAGTGGTTTGGGAGAAAAAGGCCCAAACACCACCTTCACGACGGACGACGGACGAAAAGTGATCAGAATAGCTCACCCTGACTTTCAGTCAGGTGAGCTAAAAACCAGGTTGCATCATGGTTCCTAGTGATAACTGAATAAAAACGGCATAATTTTCTAGAATTCTGTTTGAAATAACGATACATTTCCCTGAAACATGCTGTGTCAGTAAAATTTTTATTCACCAATGAATTGCATAAGTTAAAAGGAACGTCAAAGGCCACACCGAGACAAATCTTCAATCTTCTTTTCCACTTGATGGGAGGGTGCTGTCATTCAAAACAACACTAAGTTAAATTTAATTCTGATTTTGACCATTTCCTGAGAAACTGTAAAGACAGTTTGTAAATGTGGACTTCAATATAAACCCTGATGACATGAAGTTGGTTGAATTTTGCCTCAGAAAGAGTTTGTTCAGGCTATTTTGAAATTGGAAAGTTTTGTTCGTGTGGGTTTCGTTTGTGGATTATTATGACCAGCCATTGTTTATGTTTGATTTGGGTAAAACGATGAATGCAGACGATTACCTATTGCCTATAAACAAATTGAACATGGAATAAAAAGCATGATAAGGATTTCATTGTTTATTAAATTTTATTTTTAAAGTCTTTTTAATATGATGAGATAAATATTAATGACTTTTTCGTGTTGAAACAGTATGAGCTTGCAGGGGTTCTTTTCCATTCACACTGTGCAACGTAATTTTCAAGACAGATATTGGGGGTGTAGTTTAGGGTTGGCCTAAATGCGTTTTTTTTGGTTCATTGTGTTTGGAAAAGAAAACAAGAGGCCCCACGTGGCCTTAATCGCTCACCTGACAAAGTGGCTCTCATAAGTATTTTAGGTCACTTTCACCATGTCATGCCTCATCAACATTAACTGGTTGAGTGATAGATTTTCTTTGAAGGTCAACATTTGTTACCTAAAATATGTTTTATTTAAAATCATTGGCGTGTGCAAACAGCCACTCTCCAATGATTTTTAATAAAGCAAATTTATCTCTGCAGACAAACTGGTATAGCATGAAGCACAAGCAAGGAATGTGAAGACTAGAGCCTGGCAAATATGTTTTCTTAAAGCCAATATGACAGTGGCTCCCAGTGCTCAAATAGTTAAGATTACAGAGTCAGAAGAGATAGCCTTGGACATCTCTCTCCAACTGTGGATATCTTCCATGTGCTACATGTATATATTTGCATGCAAGAGAACAAAAATTTTCCAAAATATTGGGTTTTTTTTTATCATCATTGGAACAAGCTCAAACAGCTTATTCCAATAGGGGTATGGGAAGATAAGGTATATTTTTGAGACAAAAATGTGAATATATTATGGTGTTTTTTTGTGAATGACACTGGAGAGTTTTGTGTAAAGATATGGTAAATGGTTTCTTCTCGACACAGAATGATGCAAAAGTATTTAAATTTTATTAGGGAAGTTGTTCCTATAATGCATTTAAAAATTGAAGTAACTCAACCTGTGACATCTTATCTGTGCTGCTTTCTCTTGAGTAAAGAGTGATATTCTGACGTCTGTTCCATAAACTTCCATTCAGAAGCACTTACCTAAAACCGGCGACATCACACCAATGAGGGATTTGATGCAAATTAACTCAATCTTCAAACACCAGATCTTGCATTTTCACCAGGCCTTAGCCTGGTAATAAGCTCCCCCCCCCCCCCCCCCCCGTCCCCCCTAACCCCAACCAAATTCTCAAAAGACTAATCAGTTGGACTGGCTCAAGGCTGGTTTTCAATATATGTAATATGAAAAATCACCTCTGAACAGTACAAATCAGGCCTAGTGGCCCCATTTATCGGGCCTATCAATCAGCCTGGTCATGATTCTAAAACGCAAGCTCTGAAACACAGCATCGATAGTAACACGGCAAAATTGTGATGTTTCCCCTCCACAGGGGAATAACCACACAATTTTGGCATTTTACTGTCAATGCCAAATTTCAGAATTGAGCACCCCCCCCCCCCCTCCCCTCCCCACTCACATTCTGCACATATTACTGTTAATGAAGAATTTCAGAATAGAGATGACCCCACTCCTCCCTCCCTCCAGTCATGTTTGCTGGTTTTGGTGAAGGGGGTTTACTATTTAGAAGGGGGGTGATCTCGCTCTCCAATGGCACCAGAGGTTTCAATAAGAAGAAATGTTTCCAGCCAATTAGGGTGGCTACGTCCAAAACAACCAGGCTCAGTAGATTACTTTTAAAAGGAACTGGCCTTCCATCTTAAAGTTTTAAAAACACTTTTGCTCGAGTGAAATTCATAACAGCGAATTAGTTAAAAAAAATACATCCTCTGAAAAATGCTCGTTGAAAAAACAATGTTCATTCGTTCTTCATCGAAGCTCAGGCGTCTGGAAACTTGATCTAAAGAGATATCAACCTTATACCTTAAAATACCCCCTCTTATATATTGTATAGTATCTACATGTATGTGAGAGGGGGTATTTCGAAGTAGGTGTGATATATCTCTTTAGAACGTGTTTCCAGACACCTGTAATCAAATTTTACCTGGCCAGCTGTCCCGAAAATGTAAAGCCGATGATGATAACGGTATTTAGTCATACTGCGGTATTTTATTTTATTACCGTACTCGGTATTGAAAAATCAAATACTGTGCAGCCTTAGCAATCAGCAGACAATTTAATTAAAATATAATACTCTGAACTCACTGGGTCCCGGTGTCCTACGTAAGCATGCATGAACTGGTGTAGTTTATTCAGCCTTCTCTGGCATCTTCCTCGTGTGGTGTTCATGTAGTGATGTACATTGCAAGTCATATCCAGTCAGTCATGCGACGAAGTTGACTGTTGTACACATTGTGATGTTATCGTGGTTATGTGTCCCAAACTGGAACACATACCACGAAAATGTCACAATGTCAACTTCAACTATTCGGAATTCTCAGAAATGCTGAATGATCATTCTGAAATATTCCAGGAAACAATAAAATTCACCACAATCCAGATACATTTAGTTGATTTCAAAATTAAAGATACTGTAGAATGCACATAACTGTTCGATTCCTGAACAAAAATAAATTGATTAGATTGAAAAACGTGTCCTGTGGAAACTTCCAGAATGAAATGGGTCACTGAACGGCCATGAGTAAATTAATAAATGAAATCGGCAGAGAAGTCTGTGATTAAAACAATAAATAGGATTGGCTAGGGTGATCATGAGTGATGTCACACAAAGACCATGCATATTGCAGTTTACTGCATGCAGTTCAATGATATTGGAAAACACAGTGTCTTATTCTCTTTTATGTCTGTGAACAATGTGATTATGTCCCGACTGTCTGTATGCATACGTTCATCTTCAAAGGATGCCGACAGAGGCTGCACACAAATTGGAACTGATAAGTGACTGATTAAATGACATGTTAACCATTCCCAACTGCAACTTTTATTTGCAAGCGCTACTTTCTGAACGGCAGCAAGCGCCGAACATAACACGCTACTATCGGCATTCACCTGCGAACTGCGTGCGCCAGCGCACGCTAAAATCGAAGGATTGGATATTTTGAGATTCAACTATTTATTAGTTGGTGTTTAATGTCATGTGTTAGTGCACAATGGCTAATTGTGACACAACATGGAGATAAAGTTACGTGTAGGCAATTAATTCAATTCTGAAACATGGCATTTAATGTACGGCAATACAGCAATGTTGTGAAGTCTACCCCCTCCACTCATCCTCTTGCCCTCCCACACACATACAAGTTTGCCGTATTTCTTTCAATGGCTAATTTGAGAATTGATCACCCCTAAGCTATAAATTGTTGGCAGATACATGTAGTAGGCACTCCACTCCAGCACACACACACACAAGCTTATTTTTTCCTTTGGGTAGATTTGATTTGGAAACTATATGGCTGCAAATGGCTGACTATTGCTGTCAGTCAGACAACGTATTAGCCCTATACATGTTCGACGTTAACTTGTCATTGCCACTTGGGCTTATATTTGGCACTTGTTAAGTTCTGTTGGATGATGAGAATTAAGTATTTAAAATTAATGAAAATCATTAATAATTGTTTGTATAAATTTCAAAGCGACCTCAGTTGTTAAGTGCGACAGTGTAAATGAGACTTTGCACTGTTGGAAGAAATGGTTTTGTCATTTGGATTATCTCCTCTGGCGAATATAACATCAATCTGACAACCATTTATTGAGGTTCAACGACACATTAACAGCCAGGGTCATTTCGTGTCGGTGACAGTTTTACGGGTGGAGGAAGCTGGAGTACCCGGAGAGAACCACCGAGCAAATACAAGCAGCTGTCAGCTCTCCAACACTGTAATGCTGAACTCTGCACCGTGGCACATGGAGTGTTACATGTAGAGTGGATGAAGACATGAGCACCATCAACGTGCAGTATGCCTTAGAACACAGCATTATCGTGCCCCCATGTGAGCAATTGGGGTTAAGTGCCTTGCCCAAGGACACAACGTGGGAGCGCGAATTAGTCGCTGAAATGGTCACCCATCCAGCTACTAACCTCGCTCGACGTTGAACCATATGTTTGTACATTCTCATTGTTTGAACATGAATCACTGACATTGATCATTTGGTTGACTCCTGTAGGAGAAAAACACATTGTAACGTAACATGCTTAAATGGTGCATTTGTGTTACAAGGTTGTCAACTGGCTTAATGAAAAGCTGAAAGACTGTTCAAACACAGTTTGCATCAAGTGATGGTAAATGTAAATTTATATATAACGCATGTTTTCAGGTGGTAAAAGTTTATGACAACAACTGCAACATGAAAACAACAAAATGTAATTCAAAAGCCCACTCGATTCGATTCATATTATAGCCCTGCTGAACTCGCATGAGAATTTCTGTAAGCTCAAAAATTCGAGGCATAGCGATATGAAAATGTTAAACTTTTCGTTTTTACAAATGGCATTGGCTAATGTATACCAACCCTTCTGAACTGATGTCCATATATCAGCCTACGCCTAATAGTATACTGATTAATCATCTTATCACTAGTTTTTCCCATGATGTATTTTGAAAGTGAAGTAATTCAATGTTGTTTGACATACCTTAATGAGCTGTCAAACAAGATCAAATTGGTTCAATTCAAAGATGCATTATGGGGAAAATTTGCCACTTGAAATTTTGCGTCCAGTATGCAGGGATGTGCAGGAGGGGTATGAGTACTCTACTATACATGTATCTTGCAGCAATGGTGGGGAAATAAGGAGTGGGAAATTGGGAATTGATTTATTTATTTATTGGTGTTTAAGTACTTTTTTGCAGCTACATGTATGGTTCATTGAAAGTACAACAAAGGTGTAAGGTCAAGTTCAGCCAATTGTTTACAGTTCAAAGAACAAGTCCTGTCATGAACTATGTGCTTATCTAGCCCTAATTGCATGTTGGAATTTCGTGCAATTTCCTTATCGAATGGCAACCAAACCACGGTAGAGTCTCCTATTTATCCATAGCAAGCACACGCACTTTCAGCCAATGGACCTTCAGGTTACACAGAGGTCCACTGGCCGAAATACGGCTTGTGCTAAGGCTATAATTATGTACAGAATTTGATAACCATATTACAAAAGAAAAGCATGCAGATCAACACATTTGCACGCAATTCATGACAGGACTTCTAGTTTTAACTGTACATCTTTGCTGCCCATTTTAGAGTAGTTCCACTTCAGGCATTAGTGACCAAGTCCAGGGCCTAAAATTTGTCTTATCTTGCGAATCTGGTGTGATTCTCTCTAAAAAAAAATCGGCAAACACCAGCTGAATGTTGCTGGTCAGATCACAAAATAAATGATTAACATTTCCACTTATGTTTACAATATGCATCGCATTTTCTGGAGTTTGGTATGAAATCAAGTCATGGCTACTAATAGCAGTCATGGCTTGATTTGATACCAAACTTAAGAAAACGTGAATAGAGAGTTAGTCATAATTATGTATCTTATTATACACCCCGATCAGAACATTATTAAGCGCTGCAAGTCCTATTTTCCTAGTCAAACACAGAACTTGTTTATCTCCGTAAATAAGTACTGCTTCATTTCCAGGGGTTCCCAATGGGAGGGAATAAACAAAAATAAAAAATCAAATAATACAATTTTTCATATTTCAAAATGATTTTTTTTTTATTGAGTATGGTGGCAAAACAAAACAACATGCCTGGGTGGATTAATTCAAATGTTCACATCTGTAGACGTAGATGATGTACATGTAAGGCTTGAGCAATCACGTTCGGTTCAAGAACAGTTTGTACAGAAACAAAAATAACAAACATCTTCCTTAGATGGTTTGTAAGAAAATTTTCAGCAAAAAAAACAAGAGATGGACTGTCGTCCGCTGCATACTCCCACAGGGTGTACCGCCTAATGTGGGCATACCTATGACCAACAAATGTAGAAGAAATAAGTGCAATGCCAAGGGTGGCTATCAGAAGTGTGATGCAGTTCAGAGCTGCGATGCCCAACAAGTACTGCAGGGGTATAGCGTAGATGGTGACATGGGTAAACTCTGTGTATTTACCTTCCCTTGGGTACAACGCTTAATACCTGTGAACTTCAAGCAGATTGATAAAGTCAAAGTCATGATATTGGTCGGAAACCTACATTTGCACGCGAAATTGGACAACAAAATGGCCGGCAAGGGCAGGAATTTTGACGATTCGCCCCCAAAATCAATAGGAACCTTCCCTTGGGTACATCGCTTAATACCTGTGAACTTGAAGCAGATCGGTAAAGTCAAACTCAAGATATTGGTCGGAAACCTCCATTTGCGCGCGAACTTGGAAAACAAAATGGCCGCCAAGGGCAGGAATTTTGACGAATCGGCCCCAAAATCAATAGGGACCTTCCCTTGGGTACATCGCTTAATACCTGTGAACTTCAATCAGATCAGTAAGATCAAATTCAAGTTATTGGTCAGAAACCTCCATTTGTGCGCGAAATTGGACAACAAAATGGCCGCCAAGGGCAGGAATTTTGATGAATCGCCCCCAAAATCAATAGGGACCTTCCCCTGGGTACATCGCTTAATACCTGTTAACTTCATCGAGATCAGTTAAGTGAAACTCGAGATAACGTCTGGAAACCACTGTTTTTGCTGGAATTACATAGGAAAACAAAATGGCCGTTTACGGCCATGACACTTGACCCCATGACCTCAAAACTTGACATCTCAAATGCCCTAGGGGGATCAATGTTCCAGGTAAGTTTCATCAAAACTGGATCAATTGATGGAAAGTTATAGGCCTGTGAAGTGTCACAGATGGACAGATGGACAGACAGACAGACAGACACTTGGCATTTATAGAGCTGCTTGTCAAACTAAAAAAAGCCAACAAGTCAAATTTCAGGCAGTGGACTTCAGGTTTCACCTAGAGACTCACTGACTGAAACTTTGCAAGACCTTATGCTGTCCCATATATGGTTTCCTACAGCACCCCCACCCTCTTAATACTCAACCTTAACCTCCCACCATTCACACACACAGGCCCACTGTTTTATCATATCACCCACGGTTTTCTCAAATTGTCTTGAAATACTGTAAAGAAAAAATGAGAGTGTATGCGTTTGGTAGGGTGGGGTAGGGCTTGGGGGTGGCAGTTAGGGGTTCAATCTAGGGAGGAGCTATCTACATCCACCAGTTGCCAATGTTGTGGGATTTTGTGGTGATTATTATTTCTAAAAACGCTCGTTTGGGCAATAACAACAATTTGGAGTAAAGATTATGAACCCACAGTACTTCTAGCATCTATACTTATCAATAGTAGTACCTGTGGTGTATGGGTAGTATGCATTACTATGCAATTTGAAAAACGAAGTTTGTTTCCAGAAAAGCTAAAAAATTTATAGTAATTTATATATTTTTCATACTTACCAATGACCCAGACATAGCTGGTGCTAACTCTTAAACATCTAGGGCCAAACACAAATTTTGCCCCCCAATCCCCAAAATTTGCATCTAAAACCAAAGAAATCATGTCCTGAATGGCCCTCCATACTTTGCCTCTCCTGCGCATGCGCAGTGTCAAGGAGGTCTCGAAATTGGCGCCAATTATCATTCTTACTGGCAGTGCCTGGTCAGCGCTATGTACTCAGCGGGGAGGTATGAGTTCCCAACTCCTGGGAGGGCCATCCCCGTCTGGGTCATTGGTAAGTATAAAAAATATATAAATTACTATAAATTTTTTAACATTTTTATACTGTACCAATGACCCAGACATAGCTGAATAGTAAAAAGGCTGGAGGGCCTAGGACATAGAGGAAAATCCAATAAGCTCAACTATATAAAATAGAGTCATCCCCTTGAGGAGAAAAGGAGTATTAGGCTTTACATGTATCTTTCTTATTTTATGATAAATTAGAAAGACACAATACCCTCCATAATTGAGCATAATAACATTCATGTTCTCTGTTAACATCCAGTATAACCCTTTATACTAATTATTTTTAAAGTAAGCCAATAAATAAAGTAAGTCCAGAGAATTGAGACTCTTTATACTCTTTTAAAAGTGTCCGAGGATTGTATATTAACGCCCGTTAGACACGTGACATATACAAATGCTTCACACTGAGCTACACTTTAAAAATATGACATGAATGAATTTTAAACATTAACTTTACACTTTAAAACCACCCCGGTAACGACTCAGAATTACTGACTCCGGAGGAGGTATCCCCTTGCTTTTCACTATAAAGCAGGTGACCTAAGGGAACACCCTCCCCCCCCCCCCCCCCCCCTGCCCTGGTTCAAATAGCCCAGAGCGAAGAGGGCAGCAGGACAGAGTCACTGCCGGAACAGAAAGCCTGCATAACTATAGTTGCAACTGTTTAGTGGACGACATTCTGAGCAACAGATAACGGACCTAAACAATGCAGGTCTCCAGAAATGGACTCAATATTTCTGAGATAAAAATTCGCGAATGTGGATGGCTGAGAACAATATGCAGCCTTCGTTAAATCTGTAATAGCAACACTATTTGCGTAAGCCCAAGATGTAGAAAGAGCTCTTACTTCATGAGCCGAAATCTTAGGCACAGACTGCTGAGTTGAAGATAGATTATCATAAGCAGTACGGATAGTTAATTGAATCCATCTAGCAATAGAATGGACTGTAATGTCCTTTCTATTAGGCATCAGAGACAGAAAGAAGCGTTTTCGTCCCTTTCTGATAAACTGAGATCTTTGTTTATAAATACGTAAAGCTCTAACCGGACAGAGTAAAGGCCTATGCCCATCTGAAGACGGAAGGGCTTTAATAACAATAGGTTCCGGATATTTATTAGGAGCCTGATTCTTAGCCAAAAATCCAACATTAGTAGTAAAGGTAATAGTGTTCCCGACACTATGATAGTGAGAATCGTCCACCGATAGTGCATGAAGCTCACTGACTCTTCTAGCAGAAGAGAAAGCTAAGAGAAATGCTGTCTTATAAGACAAGAATTTGAAATCTACTGTCTCAAGGGGCTCAAATGGCTTTTCTTTTAGTTTAAGAAGAACCCAAGCTAAATTCCATTTAGGAATTAATCTAAGGGTTCTAGGTCTATTTATCGAGAAGTTTCTAACTAATTTAGATAAAGAGACATTAGATCCAATTTGTAAACTATCATGGTGTGCATAGGTATCAGATAACATAGACCTCTAACCTTTAATAGTAACAGGCTGCAGTTTGATCTCGTCAAACAAGTATACTAGAAAGTTTGCAATGTCTGGTATGGAGGGATCAAAAATATCAACAGAATGATCCCTACACCAATGCCGAAAGACCTTCCACTTAGCCGCATAGTTTAGCGAAGAGGAGGTCCTCCTACAGTTAGAAATCGCATCCACTGCTCGTCCTGTAAAATGCTTGTCGTGCAAGAAGGACCGCACAACAGAAATACGTGAAGGTTGAGACCTTGCGGGTTGTGATGAAGTTGATGCGATTTCCCCTGCGAAAGAAGATCCTCTCGTGGAGGAAGTTTTCGCGGTAAGTCCCACAGCAGACACCTGAGTAGATTTATCCACGGTCTCTGTGGAGACACAGATGCTACCAACAGAATTTTGCATTGTGATTGTTTTATCTTTAGCAATATTTGCAGAATCAACGGCGCTGGAGGATACGCATATCCTATCATTCCGTCCCACGAGATCGATAGAGCGTCTACTGCATATGCTCGGGGATCCGGACATGGCGACACATACGTCTGCAACTGATTGTTGAGTTGTGTCGCAAATAAGTCTATCATTGGCCGCTCCCATTGGTAGCAAATCTGATTGAATACCTGTTTGCTGAGAGTCCATTCTGACGGCAACAAGCGACCCTTCCGTGAAAGGGAGTCTGCTAATACATTCAGACGACCCGAAATATGACGGACCGAAAGCAGAACTTGGTGTTCTAGAACAAACAGAAGGATTCGTTCCGTTAAATTGAATAAAGGAACGGAATGAGTGCCTCCCTGGTTCCAGATATACGCTACTACTGTCGTATTGTCGAACAGGATTTGGACATGTGCTTTCTGAATAATGTTCATCCAATAACGTAGTGCAAGCCAAATTGACATCATTTCCTTGATGTTTATGTGCTTGCCTAGAAACTACGAATCCCAAAGACCCTGGCACTTCGAATCCGTTGGGATCAATGTTGCACCCCAACCTGTTTGACTGGCATCCGTCATAATCGTAAAACTCGGATCCGGCAACTGCAGTGGGACTCCCTGAGTCAACCACTGAATGTTTGCCCAAGTCTGAATCTCACTTGATTTGACAAGAGAACGTCTATATCGAGCGAATGAATCTTTACACTCCAATTCTGAGTCAAGAAAATTTTGAGAGGTCGAGTGCGAAACCGCGCCATCGGAATGAGATCCGCAGCGGCTCCGCACAGACCTATCAGTCTCATGAACTCCCTCGCTGTGACTTTGTCTGAGTGAAGACAATAGCGAGCGTAACAACTGATTAATTTTGCTCTGGTTAACGGCAGACGAACGAGATTGTTGTGCGTCTCGAAGCTCATTCCCAGATGAGTGAATGACTTGGACGGCACCAGATCCAACTTCTCCTCGTTTATTATAAAACCGAGACGTCGGAGTAATAGAAGCAGATTCTGCACATTGTTCTGAAGCGTTAACTCGTTGCCGTACCTCTGAAGAATGTCGTCCAGGTAGGCCGACGTTACCGCAGACGAATGAGCTCGGAAATGTATCATTACCGAGTTCATTACTCGAGTGAAAGTCCAGGATGCTAGGTTCAAGCCGAAGCACATCGCTCGGAACTGATATACAACTCCTAGGACTGCGAAGCGTAGATACTTTCTGAATGTCGGATGTGCCATGACGTGAAAGTACGCATCTTTGAGATCAATGCTTGTAGCATAGTCGTTCACTCGATTACTCGCTCTGACTGATCGAATTGTTTCCATATAGAACTTCGGAGCGACGATCAGCTTGTTTATCCAGCTCAGATCTATGACTGGACGGAACGAGCCGTCTGGTTTCGGAACCAGAAATAGATGGCTGTAGAAACCCGGTGATTCCTGGTCTTCTACGACCTCTACCGCGTTCTTCTCCTGAAGAGACTGTACTTCTGATAGAAGAGCGTCTCTTTTTTGCGGATTTGATGGAAGCTGAGTCCATTTTGGACTTCGAGTTAATGGAGGCTTTCGTTTGAAGGATATTCCTAGTCCTTCTGAAATTACCCCTCGAACTCAGGGGTCGTCCGTAATTGACGCCCACTTGTTTATAAAACTCGATAATCTTCCGCCTACCGGAACATGATAGAGGTTCAAACCATCACCTCCTGGACCTGCAAGGCTTGCGGAAGGAGAAACTACGTCCTCCACGACCCGCACCTCGTCCCGTCGACCTAGGGACGCCTGACCGGTTGTCTCGGCCAGAATAACGTCCCGTACGTGAGTCGCTGCCTTGACGGTCTCTAGAATAAGACCTAGAGGACGTATAAGAACCTCTATAGGAACTTCTCTTGGGCGTACTTGTCCCAGAAGTGCCTGTCTTACTCTTTTCTGCTGTATCCGACTTTTTGGAAGCGGATTTGAATAGCAGAGAATCCGAAGATTTCTTAGTTATCTTATCATAGATTGCTGAAAGCTTGCCGTCGAAGAGAAGCTCTCCAGAGACCGAAGCTACTCTGAGAGAGTTCTTCACCTTACTATCCATGCGCGTGGATGTAGCTAGGGCTGCGTCACGTCTAACCAACTCCAGGTTTGCCACTGAAAGGGCGGAGATATACGTGGAATAAGCTACTGCCCTTGAAAGAAGTCTTAATGAGGAATGTATATCCTGGAATTCTTTCCCTTGAAGACGTAATGATAATGCCTTAGTAAGGTGGTCTGCGTATGATAAAGCGTCTAAGCTAACTCTATTAGACATTATTGTCGTTTCCAATGTCGTGGTTGGAATTGGCATAGACGACGGTATAGACAATTCCAAGTCTTCAGCCTCGTCGTCTAGACGCAGAGGAACTCTCGGTATGCCCTGTCCTGCCGTTTCGAATTTATTCCTTGAATTGATGAAAGGCAGATTTAGAGCATTTGCGGACAAGAAACCAGACTTGCCTGTTTTGGTAGCAAGCTTATAAATAGCGTCGTTCAATAATTCGAATGTTCTTGTGACATTATTGGACTGTGTCGGAAACTCAGGGACGATGTCCCTGAACCGATCAAAAAATTCTGTGTCCAATGACACTATCAGTCTCTTATCCGGCATCGCAGCATTCTGGTCCGACGGAACAACTTGTGAAAGATAATGCCGGATGAAATCTACGGCAGCTTTATGTTGTTCCGAAAGGGATAGCTCCAAATCCTCCGAATCCCTTTCGCCATCCTGTCGGACCCTATGAAGTTCTTGGTTGTCCGTACCTGATGCTTCAGCGGAGCGTACCGACCCAGCGTCGTCGGATAATTCCTGATCCGACAGAGATTCTGTTGTTTGCTGGGATGCTGCGATAAGTTGTGCTATTTGGGATAGCACGTCCATCACTGAGGCCTGTGGAGTAGCGGTCTTACGTTGCTTTGCCGCTGGAAGCTCCGTGTACGTTGACTCCTGCATACTTCTCTTATGCAAATGTCCGGAGTCTACAGGCCTCGTGTCCCTGGCTACCGGATGGCGTGACCTGGTCGCTGTGGAATCCCTGATTGGCGAAGCTGGCTGGATATCCGTGGTCACATAGCCAAGGTGCGGTTGTGTGCGCTGCCGTGAGGATGAGGAAGCCTTATCGACAGTCTCTCCGGATTGTCTATATAACGGAGTGTCCCGAGCGGCAGACGTATGCTCCGAATGCGAAACGTTTTGTACCACAACATCTGGTCCCAGATGTTGTTGTACGAGAGAGGGACCTCTCTCGCTCGCAGCCCGGATGGACCTGGATGAGCTAGGAACCGGACAAATAGGCTTCCTCCGTTCTCTCCTCTGATCCGTCGTCACTGGGTGTGCACTTTGTCTATTTATAGTGCTCGCATCACCCAAATCTCCTTCCTGGACCGCAACGGACGAACCCGGCTGCTGAACCATTCGATGAATGGACGCTACACCGGGCGAGGTAGCGGACGTCAACGCCGTCGATCCTACTAGGGACCTCTTAGGCAATTGACGTATTTCAATGATGACTTTTGCCGCTAGCTCTTCATTTAACTGTGACGACACACATTTGGAAGACATCATGGAAACATCACCCTGTTCTTGTTCCTCTGAAATAGAGATTGATAAACTAGAGTGACCCTGCGGAGAAAGGACCGGCATGGCCATTTCCCCGCTAACAACATACCGTGACACACGCTTCCAATGTTTGTCATCCCAATTGACACATACTGAACAGGAGTTAGTGCGAGTACACTGACTACAATTAATACAATGATTATGAAAGTCAGAGGAAGATTTCCTCTTATTACAATTTGAACAATATCCTTTCATTGTGAAAAGAATACAAGAAGTCCTAGTACTCGCACCAACCCCTGAAAACAAAGATACATAATAACATGATCCATTAACATAGAAAAAATAATTGAAATCAAAAAAATTTTTTGAAAAAATATTTTTTCAGAAAAGCCCAAGTTTTTGAAAAGTAATGTTGAGTCCCAATGGATCCCAAGAAGCCTAAGTGTGGACAAAAATTTTAAAAATATTTTAAAAAATTAATGCAACACTTACGTATAATAATAATGTATCTTGTTATGATTAAGCTAATACATAGACAAGAAATCCCCCTCCACAGAGACTATTGTCAATGTAAACAAGAAGTGTATAAACACCAGAAACATGACTCCCGGCACTGATAACCATGGCCCGAAATCAGTTACCAATAACACACTATCTGATGCAAAACAGAGGCTTCCAGGGAAGAAACTGCAGAACATCAGATGGTAGATGCAGAACACTACGCCTAAACACCCATGGATGAGGACGTAAACATGGGGAAAAGAACAGAATTCATTCTGTTACCCAGCTAAAACTCCCAAGAAATTTTAGTAATAATATTACAGAAAATATGCCAAAAGCATGGGAGAATAGCAAGGGGGGACTTAAAGGAAATGGAGAGAGGAAAACTGAACAAGCAGTGTATCTTTATAGCAAGAATGACAACAACAGGCCCATGCCTCGAAATTAGGCAACTTATCATAATTTCATAAAAAATTTTTAAGTTACAGCCCTGATTATTTCCTGCCACTCATTTTTCCTCTCCTCCTTCTATTTCCTCTTTAGATCCACCATTTCTCTAATATTTATGTGTCTGGCATCATTTAAACTGAGATTTACAAGCACAAAGATCAGTCAGATGTGAACTGATGAAGGGCCAAACAAAGAATGATAATTGGTGCCAATTTGGAGACCTCCTTGACACTGCGCATGCGCAGTAGAGGCGAAGTATGGAGGGCCATTCAGGACCTGATTTCTTTGGTTTTAGATGCAAATTTTGGGGATTGGGGGGCAAAATTTGTGTTTGGCCCTAGATTTTTAAGAGTTAGCACCAGCTATGTCTGGGTCATTGCTACAGTATAAAAATACTGGGAATTCAAAGTTCTACCAGCTGATTTTTTTTAATTAAGCAGATACACTTTGATGAATTGATTAGACACGGGGCAAATCACGTAAAGGTGAAGCGTGGCTGAGTAAAGCCTGAGAGAAGGGCAGAATTTTTTTGACCATTAAAACAACCCGACACTGGCGACAGTCACTGTTAACATCATTGTGTCACTGTTCCCGACTTTGGTACTGCTGTGCCTTAATGGTGATGAGACTGGCAGTTTGTTTGCTTCGTAATTTCGATGTCTAATGTTTTAAATTTCATATAAACATCTCTAATATAATATAAATCAAGAATTACATTCCAGTTTCTTGAAGCTGTTTCCCCAAATAAACAGTGTGGTGGGCATATTCCATTCACATAGCAATGTACTCCGGAGTAGGGAAGAGTTATAGTTAAACACCCTCACCAATTTTGAACCAGTGAAATTCAGCCCAGCTGTATTTTTTTTCCATTTTTTGGGCAGTTTTCTAAAAAGGTAAAAAAAAGCAGAACCCGCCCAAATTTCAGTTGTATGGTTCTTGTTTTACAGAAATAAACATTTACATTTTGGGTGGGTGGGAGGTTGGGTGTGGGGGAGGGGATGGGGATGGGGATATATCCCTCAAAACTATAAAACAGTAAAATATAATGACACTGATTTATATATGTATATACATGTGTACACACACACACACACACACACACACACACACACACACACACACACACACACACACACCGATAGACTTTCCATCATGCTTAATGACCTCTGTGTGTGTGTGTGTGTGTGTGGTGGGGGGGGGGGGATTTCAAACACACACACACTGACAGACTCTCCATTATGCTTAATGATTCTGAGTGTGTAGGGGTTAAAAACTATCTAGAGTTACTCTGTCATGAATCTTTCATTTACGACATCCTGTTTTTACTTTTCTTACCTTTCTGTAACTGACACACAAAGAACTTCCATAATTTTAACCAGCACAACAAATAGCTTTCTTGGACTAGAATTTGACATGCTTTCAGTAGACAGTAATACAAAATTGGGCTGGTTTTGTATGAGGAAATTCAGAACATTGCATAACTGGTTGAGTGGTAGAATATTGTTGGGATTAAGTATTTGTTCATTAAAATTAGTTTTGTTACAAATTATTAGAGAGAGCCAAAAGCCACACTCTCCAATAATCTATAATCTATATAAAAAAGGTGAAAGTCTGTTTGTCTGAAAGCAACCTCGGGGTGAAGACATTCTGAAAACTGCCCGAAGAACTCGATTTTTACTATGCAAGCTTAGACCTTTGCCACATGAAGCTTTTCGACTAAATTCAGCCAGGGATATACAGTGGCGTAGCCAGCTCAAAGAGTGTGTGGGTGGGTGGTGGGGGGGGGGGGGGGGCAGCAGGTCGAAAAATTTCAAAAATTACCTTAACCAATTGACAGTTCCCGTGATTTTGGTTTGGCTAACCGATCGTTCGGTTTCGCAAAAATTCTTGGCTAACCATTTTGCAACTTTTTGTCACCAGTTAAAATCTATGAAAATAGTGTTTCAAATATAATTTTGTTCGGGTGTTAGGCTTCCTGGGAGTGTAGGCGTGGGTCACGAGGGGGGTTCAAATTATATAAAAGTTAAACCGATTTAATATGTAACCATGAAATTATAAAAATATACTTTCCGTTTTGAAGCCGATAGGTATTGCTCGATTTCAATGAAATCGAGTGCCCCTGAAGCAGATGACAAAATGGGTGTAGTGACTGTACTCGTTTGAAAGTTAAACACGGACAAGTCAGAATGATAAGAGTAGTTATCTCCCTTATTCTACTCTTTTTTTACAATTCATTTCCAAGAAACTGCATTTCAATTTTCAGTCAGAATGATAAGAGTAGTCATCTCCCTTATTCTACTCTTTTTTTACAATTCATTTCCAAGAAACTGCATTTCAATTTTCATCGAAAGGTAAAATTTCCGTTCCATCTACAGTACATGTAAACACTTCCAAGAACATTTTGCATGTCAGAAAGGGACATAGGTGCATTGCTCAATGTTGCGGCCCGATTTTCATTAACCCACCAACCATTCGCGTGTTTTACATTTTGCGTAACCGACACGCGAACGGTACGGGCGTTCGCGTGAAATTTTTCGCCCTGGGGGGGGGGGGGGCAAACTCGCACATGTCAGCCTGGTTTAGAGTTGTTTTAATAGGGGGTGAGACCTCTTGAATTTCTAACTAGCGGTGGAGTTGTGATGGGGTATGGGGTGTCCTGGCCTTCACATTTCAGAATTTTGTGTCCCTAAATTTTAGCTACTTAACCTAGGTAACAATAATCAGGGTTTCCACCAGAGGGAAATAAATCTGTCCGATATGGGGGCGGCCAAGGGTCAACGATGGTTTGGCCCCTGGTAAAAAAAAATTGAATTCCTGTGTCCAAAAACACCCCATTTCAATCTAAAAATCTACAACCTAACCCCCATGGACCTAACCCCTACAATTTTTATGCCATTTTTGGACATGAAGATTTTTAAAGAATAATCCTCATACGGCACTAAGTTAAAATTCAGGGAGCCCAAATATTAACCCAGGGACTTGATTTAAACAAATCTGAATCTGAACCCACTAGAAATGTTATATACCAAATATGAAAGAATTCGGCCCAGTGGATCTGAAGAAAAATATTTTTTTTTAAATTTTGGAAAGAAATTTAGAGTGCTATCAGAGTTATGCCCCCTGTGGTTCCCCTGTGGGCGTGGCAACCTCATTTGAACAAATTGACATGTGATAGGGAATATGCACAGCAAATTTTGTTGAATTTGGTCCAGTAGTTCATAGGGAGCCCAAATATTAACCTAAGGACTCGATTTGAACAAATCTGAATCTGACCCCCCTAGAAATGTTGTATACCAAATATGAAAGAATTCGGCCCAGTGGATCTGAAGAAGATTTTTTTTAATTTTGGAAACAAATTTAGGGTGCTATCAGAGTTATGCCCCCTGTGGAGCCCCCTGTGGGCGTGGCAACTTTGTTTGAACAAATTTGAATTGACATATGATAGGGCACATGCACAGCAAATTTTGTTGTATTTGATCCAGTAGTTCGTGAGAAGAAGTCGATAATGTAAAGTTAACGCCGGACGGTCGACGACGGACAGAAAGTGATTAGTAAAGCTCCCCTTGAGCTTTGCTCAGGTGAGCTAAAAAAGAGAAATACTTTAGCCAATCATTTTGCCTGAAAATGCATGAACAGAAAAAAGGTTTAATTATGGTCACATATTTCCTCACAATGGCTAATTGTGACCTCAACATGGATATAAAGTCAAGTCCAGGCAATAGTTTATACCCATGTCGCCCATTTTAGGGGACTTTCATCATAGGCATTGGTGACCGGGTCAATTTTGTGAGTAAAACAGAGCTTGTTTACCAGAGTCAACAAGCACTGCTTCACTTCCAGGGATTCCTAATAATATTTTATGGACCAGACAAAGTTAGAGGGGATGAACAAACAATTGAATGGTCTGTGACCTTGACATTGGAAGTATGACCTTGGGTCAAGACCATGACATACCATCTTGAGTCCTAAGCAATCATTGTATGGTGTGCATGTAATATCATTCAAATGAATAATATTCTATGGAGCGGACCAAGTTACAATGTTGAATGCACACAAGATTGGTCTATGACCTTGACCTGTGACCTTGGGTCAAATCATCACTCACACTTGAGACATAAGCAATTATTGTGTGAAGTGTGAAGAATGGTTCACTGAATAACGAAAAAAAAAAAAAAATATTGACCAGACAAAGATAGAATGGAGAAACAAACAAGAGGCCCCAGGGGGCCTGAGGGTGCTCACCTGACATGGTAGCCTAAATATCAACCCAGAGAATTGATTTCCACAAGTTGCATCTGCTCCTCCTAAGAAAAGCTGAAACCAAATATTCTGACCAGTGGATCTAAAAAAAGAATTTTAAAGAATATTCCTCATATTGAACTAAGTCATAATTCGGGCTCCCACAGGGAGCCCATATATGAACCCAGGGACTTGGCTTTAACAAACCTGAATCTCACACCCCTAAGGATTCTGCACACCAAATATCAAAACATTCCGACTGCTGGATCTGAAGAAGAAGATTTTTAAAGAAAATTCCTCATTTTGAACCAAGTTACAATTCGAGCTCCCACAATCAGCCCAAATATGGACCTAGGGACATGGCTTGAACAAACTTGAATCTTACCCCCCTAAGGATGCTGCATAAAAAATATCAAAAGCATTCATCTGCTGGATCTGAAGATTTTTAAAGAAAATTCCTCATTTTGAACTAAGTTGTCATTCAGGCTCCCATAGTGAGCCCAAATATGAACCAAGGGACTTGGCTTGAACAAACTTGAATCTCAGTCCCCTAAGGTTGCTACATGCCAAATATCAAAACATTCCAACTGCTGAAACTGAAGAAGAAGATTTTTAAAGAAAAATTCCTCATATTGACTAAGTTATAATTTGGGAGCCCAAATATGGACCCATGGACTTGGCTTTAACACACTTGAATCCCTCCCCCCCCCCCCCCCCAAGGATGCTACTCACCACATATCAAACCATTCCGACTGCTGGATCTGAAGAAGATTTTTTAAGAAAATTCCTCATTTCGAACAAAGTTACAATTCAAGCTCCCACAGTGAGCCCAAATATGGACCTAGGGACATGGCTTGAACAAACTTGAATCTCACCCCCCTAAGGATGCTGCATACCAAATATCACAAGATTCTGCCTGCTGGATCTTGAGAAGAAGATTTTTAAAGAAATTTGCCTGAAATGCACTAAGTTCAAATTTGGGCTCCTATACTGAGCCCAAATATAAACCCAGGGGGCCGATTTGAACAAACTTGAATCAGATCCACCCCACAATGTTGCATACCAAATATCAAAAGATTCTGCCTGCTGGATCTGGAGAAGATTTTTGAAGAAATTTGCCTGAAATGCACTAAGTTCGAATTTGGGCTTCTATAGTGAGCCCAAATATGAATCCAGGTGGCCGATTTGAACAAACTGGAATCAGATCCACCCCACAATGTTGCATACCAAATATCAAAAGATTCTGCCTGCAGGATCTGGAGAAGAAGATTTTTGAAGATGAAATGCACTAAGTTCGATTTCGAGCTTCTATAGTGAGCCCAAATATGAATCTAGGGAGCCGATTTGAACAAAATAGAATCAGATCCACCTCACGATGTTGCATACCAAATATCAAAAGATTCTGCCTGCTGGATCTGGAGAAGAAGATTTTTTAAGAAATTTGCCTGAAAAGCACTAAGTTCAAATTTGGGCTCCTATACTGAGCCCAAATATAAACCCAGGGAGCCGATTTGAACGAACTTGAATCAGATCCACCCCACAATGTTGCATACCCAATATCAAAAGATTCTGCCTGCTGGATCTTGAGAAGAAGATTTTCAAAGAAATTTGCCTGAAATGCACTAAGTTCAAATTTGGGCTCCTATACTGAGCCCAAATATAAACCCAGGGGGCCGATTTGAACAAACTTGAATCAGATCCACCCCACAATTATGCATACCAAATATCAAAAGATTCTGCCTGCTGGATCTTGAGAAGAAGATTTTTTAAGAAATTTGCCTGAAATGCACTAAGTTCGAAATCGGGCTCCTATACTGAGCCCAAATATGAACCCAGGGGGCCGATTTGAACAAACTTGAATCAGATCCACCCTACAATGTTGCATACCAAATATCAAAAGATTCTGCCTGCTGGATCTGGAGAAGAAGATTTTTTAATGTTTTTCCCATTGCCTACAGTGTCAAAAAGTGCGGACTCACCACTTTTTCAAAGTCCCGAAACTGTACCCTATGATAAAACCGATGGCAATTTTTTTTTTACCAATTCTTTCTGTTGGTCCTAAGGAAGCTTCACATCAAATAAAAATTCTCGGTGCCGTGCAGTTTTGGAGATATGGGCGTTTTAATTTTTTTTTCTATTTTTAGCTCCTGCGGTTCCAATGGGGCTAAGGGGAAAAAAAAATCAGCATAAATTAGGTACTTATGACCCAATAAGCCCTCACATAAAATTTGGTTCAAATCAGCCTCTCGGTTTGGAAAATAGAAATTTTGGGCGGGGCCAAAAATTTTGCCCCTCCCATAACGACGCCAAGTATAGCCCCACAAACTTCTCTTGAACAAATCTGAGTCTACACCTCAAAAGGAAGCTGCACACCAAATATCAAGTCTCAGCTACTGCTGGTTCATGAGAAGAAGATTTTTTAAGATTTCAGCATACTTTTTGGGTGTGGCCCTACCCACGGGCGAGGCAAACACCATGTTCACGGACGACGCCGGACGCCAGACGACGGACGGTGAGTGATCACTATAGCTCTCCTGAGTGAAAGTCAGGTGAGCTAACAAACTAATGGTCTGGGACCTGGACCTTAACTCAAGGACATGATACACTCATAAACAATAATTGTGTGAGGGACAAACAAGATTGGTCGTTTAAATAGTTTTTTATGGACCAGACTTAGACGATTTTTTATGGACCAGAATAAGTTAGAATGGACAAATGGATGAATGAATGGACAAAGTGGCTACTACAAGCTTCCCCAAAAAATGTTCACGAAGCATAATAAACAGCTGCGCCATGAGCGCATGATATATCCGTTATTAATTACAAGAGGGAAGCACACAATATGAGTATACATGTGTACTTGTCAGGTTTTTTTTATATTCTTGTACAATAATCATAACCAACAACATACTGTGTTCATTAATTTGGAAATAAATTATTTGAATTTCATGTATATATCTTAAAGTCCCATAACTCTGGAATGACATATCGGATAGCAACACAAATAGAAAGGGACATTCCTTCCATCAACGTATACTTGCCACCAACAAATCATGAAAACTGCTCAAAGCATTTTCAAGTTATTGTCCGACATGTGGAAAATTGCCTATATTTTGACGAATAAAGTCCCATAACTCTGGAATGACAAATCGGACAGCGGCACAAATCGAAAGGGAGCTTCCTTCCATCAACATATACTTTCCACCAAAAAATCACAAAAATTGCTCGAAGTGTTTTCGAGTTATCGTACAATGTGTGGACGGATGGACGGACGGATGGACGGACAGACAGACGGACGGACGAACGGACAGAGGTATACCATAATGCAACCGTTTTTTTCAAAACGAGCGTATAAAAACTCAGGTCATCAAGGATTAAGGGGGGCTGATAAAATATTATATTACCTGATCTCGGTAGGGTGTAACAACACCTATCTTGTTTGCTGACCTTGGACCCCATTCAGTTGGCCAGTTGTTGAACAGCTCCTCAACACGCTCTACTACTTCCATTACCTCAGCTATATTGTAATAGGATGTACTGTCCTCATCCTGAATTTCACACCCATTCACAGTATAAAATGTTAAAGGAGTGATTTCCAGAACAGAGGGTATGTTGCTTTCAGATTTCAGCTTGTCAGGTCCACCATAAAAGATAGCAGATATAAAACGAAGAATTTCCATTTTCGTACGATAGTTGACAGTCAACAAAATGTTTAAAGGATTTGGAACATCTTGCATGCTCATATAGTCTGAATAATGTTTATACAACCTCTCCAGTAATGAAGTTTGAAAATTCTGTCGTCGTGCTTCCGGACTATAAACTTTGGGGCTGATCTGAAGGTGATCCCCAACGAGGACAACACAGGTTTTCTCAGTTGCAAGGGACAATGGAAGGAGTGCCTGACATTCCAAGACTTGGGCAGCTTCATCTATGAAAATATGTGTAAAATACTCCTGCAGTTCTAGATCTGTGAGGTATAAGGAAGTTGCTATAGTCACGATAACCACTCTCTGCTGAAATATGTCTTCTTTGGTCGGAAAGATTAAACCCTGTCCATCAGCAGAGATGTTACAGTACTTCCTTATCGATTGTGGAATAGTCATCAGTCTTCTCTCAACATGACACAGTCTTCTTAATTTTGTGTTGGGGTTCTTTTTGAGAAATGTATCAAAGTGTTTAGTAATGTATATGTCTGCTGCACTGTAAATAAAAGAAAGACAAGAAAAGTTGTGTTAGTTAACCCTTTATCCAAAGTAATGTAATAAAAAAACCCCGCTGGCCAGCACTTTTCACAAAAAAATGACATTCATATTTTTATTATTTGTCGCAAAAAACAAAGCCATGACCCCCTCTGTGTAAAGTGCTCATTCCAATAAAAGGTCATAAGCCATGTTTCTGAGGAAAAGAATCAAGCCTGAAAATAGGCAATCTGTCATTTGCAGAATGAGGTCTCCAGTGGGTGAATTTGCTGAAGCTATCCCATATGGTGGGCCAATTTATCCTCTGGGTACCTCTTTCTGTTTAGACATGAAACCTTGATTCAGATTGAGGTTCACAGAAGGTAGATTTAGTGATGTTACCCTGCAGAGCAGGGTAACATCACCAAATTCACCCCCTGGGGACCTCATTCTGCAGATGACAGTCCGCTTATTTCCAGGCTTGCAAAGAATGAAAATTGGTTCAACTGGGACAATGGACCAAGGTCATGACACAGGACTGGGTTATGGGTAATAATTGCGTGAAGGATGAACAAGATCTGTCACATATATTCAATTATACTGACAAGACAAGGGCTGTATAACAATATCAAAGTTTTGATGATATGACATTGGATCAAAATTGCAACACACTTTTGAGTATGAATAAGATCTGTCAGTCATACCAAGTTACAAGGACCGGACAAAAGTGACAGTGAAATGTAAAAGTACAATATCAATGTTATGTTGTTTTAACTTATTTATTTATTGGTGTTTAAGGTCACATATTTCTACACAATGTCTAATCATGGCTGCTACATGGATATGAAGTCAAGTCCAGCCAATTATTTATACCCATGTTGCCCATTTTAGTGGACTTCCAACCAGGCATTGGTGACCGGGTCCTATTTTACCAGTAAAACAGAGCTTGTTTACCACAGCAAACAAGCACTGCTTTACTTTCTTGGATTCCCATGGGGAGGCTGTTTGTTACCTTGACCTTAATGATATGACCTTGGATCAAAGCCAAGACATACTTTGAGTCATGAGCAATAATTGTACCAAATGTATGAATAAGATCTTTCAAATCACATATTGTACACCCTGACAAGCACAGTATTCAAGAATCCAAGTGTTACTACTTGTGACCTTGACCATGATGATATGACAATGGATCAAGGTAATGATACAATGTTAGGTTATGGGAAACAATTGTAGGATGAAGAAGATCTGTCACATAGATTCAATTATTCAGACAAGGGCTGTATAACAATATCAAAGTTTTGCTGTCTGTGACCTTGATGATATGACCTTGGATCAAAGTCACAACACACTTTTGAGTCATGGGCAATAACTGTACCAAGTATGAACAAAATCTGCCAATCATACCAAGTTAAATGGACTGGACAAAAGCAACAGTGAAATGTCAAAGTTTTTCTGTCACATTAATATAGGGCCTGTGACTTTGAACTTGAGGGGCACATAACATATTATAATTCGCGACATTTGTCAGGCAGTGTTACAAAATGGAAAATGAAAAATTTATAGTAATTTGTATATTTTTTATTCCTACCAATGGCCCAGACTTAGCTGGTGCAAACTCATAGCTTTTAAGGGCCAAACACAAATTTTGACCCCCCCCCCCCCCCTCACCCCCCCCCCCCCCCCTTCACCCCCCAAAAAAAATTTGCATAGAGATCCAGAAATTTAAAGTCCTATACGGTCCTCCATTCCTTTATACACTGCGCATGCGCCGTAAGCAGGAAGCCACAGAAATTGGCACCAGTCATCATTCTTACCAGATCATGTGCCTGATCAAGTAGAAAATCCAACAGGGAGGGGTGAGTGCCCACTCACAGGAGGGCCATCTCCGTCTGGGCCATTGGTAAGTATAAAAAATATACAAATTACTATATTTATTTATTTATTCATTTATTTATTTATTGGTGTTTAAGGTCACATATTTTTGCACAATGGCTGATCATGACCACAACATGAGTATCAACTCAAGACCAGGGGTGAGTGTTAATAAGCCATGTTGCCCATTTTAGAGAGGGTTTGTACCTTCCAAGCATTGGTGACTGAGTCCTATTTTACCAGTAAAACATAGCCTGTTTACTAGAGTGAACAGGTACTGCTTCACTTCCCGGGGTTCCCGCAGAGAACAAATTACTATAAATCTTTCATATTTTTCTACTGTATCAATGGCCCAAACTTAGCTGAATAGTAAAAAAGGCTGGAGGGCCTTGGACTTAAAGGAATAGCGGGCTAAATTTCAGGTCCTAAACCTGCAGGAGGACTCCCCAAGGTGAATAGGAGATTAAAATATGAGGAATTACATATATCCTTCTCTCTACAATAGAGAAGGACATACCACCAATAAGAAATAAAAAGTACTAATAGCCAAATGAATCCTTATTACTTAGCATAAATAATTATGGTAATTGGGTGTAAAAAGTCCCAATTTTAAGGCTAATCCAGAATAAGTCGCTTAAAATTAGGAAAAGCGTGTCCGGGAGTTGGAGACTAATGCCCGGAGACACATGCCGTATACAATGCAACACACCAAGCTGTACATAAAAGATCTGCATTATCTATAGACAATAACAGCTTCACCCATAGTTACACACTCACTATAAGGCCAGAAGAGGTAAGGAGAACCCCCCCCCCCCCCCCCCTACCCCCCACTCTTTTTTGAAGGAAATTAACATTCAAAACAAAGAGGGAAGCGGCCTGGAATCAGTGATAAAAGCTGTACTGAAGGATATCAGAAAAGAAACCTAATATAGGATTCCCCTCTAAGCAAGAAAAGGTGGACTGAAGTAATCGCTTCAAAGGCTCCAGGTTACAAGCAAAATTTAATCTGTTGTGACCAATACGTCGCCTTCCTAAGGTATCTAAAGCTAAACAGAATCATATGTACAAGACGAAGATAAAGCTCCAACTTCTTAAGCAGAGATCTTATAATAACATCGAAAACTTCTAAAATGTGTACCACATCCGGAATACTCAGGCAGTAAAACGTCAAAGTACTGACTGCACAGAACATTGTTAATTTGGAGATCGGACGAGAACCAGTGATATTAATATGTTACAACCTTAAACTTGTTCAATCGAATCCCAATGGAAAGTTAGCAGAGAGACCTCAGACGCTTCAGAGCCAACCAACAGGTAACCACGTCCCAGTGTACAAGTGATTCCCAATAAATGAACTTCCAAACTGTAACTGTTCAAATCTACGAGAATGAGAGAGTAGGATTCCCCGGTTAAAACCAATGACTGTTCAGAGAATGAATGTATACAACTAAAAAAATAGAGAGGATGTATGCTTAGACGGCCTGTAGG
Source organism: Pictodentalium vernedei (assembly GCA_031216915.1). Taxonomy (NCBI): domain Eukaryota; kingdom Metazoa; phylum Mollusca; class Scaphopoda; order Dentaliida; family Dentaliidae; genus Pictodentalium; species Pictodentalium vernedei. Next base: position 700,829,268 of record CM062297.1, read on the forward strand.
AATATCCATTACTAATCCAAATAGCCCATAAATCTCATAAGCTCTTATACTGACACTGAGCAAGAATTTAAGAGAATCTATTCAAGAGATGCGTCTGCCTAATGATTAATACATATTAAGCCACACAACTAACAGAATCCCGCATCTGCCCTCCCCTGAAAACAGCCTGTATCATCGGTGTAATAAGAGCGATTCAAAATATAACCAGGAAACGGAAGGAATAAAACAACGCTAATGCGATTTTATAACATGACGAACAAGAGGCCACAAAGGGCCTGAGAGAGTTCACCTGACATTGTAGCCTAAATATCAACCCAGGAATTGATTTGAACAAGTTGCATCTGCAACTCCTAAGAAAAGCTTATAGCAAATATCAAAAGATTCTGACTGGTGGATTTGAAGAAAAAATTTTTTAAAAGAATATTCCTCATATTGAACTAAGTTATAATTTGGGCTCCCACAGGGAGCCCAAATATGAACCCTGGGACTTGGCTTGAACAAACTTGAATCTCACCTCCCTAAGGATTCCAAATATCAAAAGATTCTGATTAGTGGATCGGAAGAAGAAGATTTTAAAGACTATTCCTCATATTGCACTAATCGGAACATTTGGGCTCCCATAGAGAGCCCAAATATGAACTCAGGGATTTGATTTCAACAAACCTATGAATGAATCTCCCAAAGATGTTATATGTGAAATATGAAAGCCTTTGGAGCTGTGATATGGGAGAAGAAGATCTTTAATGTTTTTCCCATTACTCACAGTGTTAAATGAAAGTGTCAATGACACTGTAGCTTAACTTGTGTGTTGTGTTTGATGAAAAGGATAATGTACAATGTTTATGAAAGGATTATGAAATAAGACAAGAATTGTGATAATTGGGAATATGTTCATATCTGTTCCCTGTATGCTATGTTTATGATAAAAATAATATGAGGTGTACACTGTACCAAAGAGCTGAGGGGTGGGTTAATATGACCTCACAGTTAATGTATGTGGCCCTCACAGTTAGCGTATATCAACGAAAGTTACCAAGTTACAGTGAAATTATTCCAAAACGAGTCATCCTATCAAGTTACATTGAAATCCCTTCATAAATATGGCCTGTAGACTGTGCTAAAGGTTTTCGGGCTTCGGGCCCCTGTACCCGTCAAGTTTCCCAATTGCATCCAAAGGGGACGTTCTCATCTAGACATTGTATGAAGTCAACCTACCAAGTTACAATGAAATCCCTTCATAAATATGACCTGTAGACTGTGCTAAAAGATTCTGGGTTTTGGGTTTGGGCAGCCATCATGGCTGAATGATCGCAACCAAAAGGGGACATTCTCATCTGGGCATTATCTGGAGTGATCCTACGAAGTTACAATGAAATCCCTTCATAAATATGACCTGTAGACTGTGCTCAAAGTTTTCAGGCTTCGGGCCCCTGAAGCCGTCACAGTTGACCAATCACGACCAAAAGGGGATGTCATCATCCAGGCATTATATGGAGTCAACCTAACAAGTTACAATGAAATCCCTTCATAAATATGACCTGTAGACTGTGCTAAAGGTTTTTGGGCTCGGGCAGCCATCAAGGCTGAATGATCGCGACCAAAAGGGGACGTTCTCATCTAGACATTATTTGGAGTCATCCTACCAAGCTACAATGAAATCCCTTCATAATTATGACCTGTAGACTGTTCTAAAGGTTTTCGGGCTTCAGGCCCCTGTAGCTGTCACAGTTGCCCAATCGTATCCAAAAGGGGATGTTCTCATCTAGACATTACATGAAGTCAACCTACCAAGTTACAATGAAATCCCTTCATAATTATGACCTGTAGACTGTGCTAAAGGTTTTCGGGCTTCAGGCCCCTGTAGCTGTCACAGTTGCCCAATCGTATCCAAAAGGGGATGTTCTCATCTAGACATTACATGAAGTCAACCTACCAAGTTACAATGAAATCCCTTCATAATTATGACCTGTAGACTGTTCTAAAGGTTTTCGGGCTTCAGGCCCCTGTAGCTGTCACAGTTGCCCAATCGTATCCAAAAGGGGATGTTCTCATCTAGACATTACGTGAAGTCAACCTACCAAGCTACAATGAAATCCCTTCATAATTATGACCTGTAGACTGTTCTAAAGGTTTTCGGGCTTCAGGCCCCTGTAGCTGTCACAGATGTCCAATCGTATCCAAAAGGGGATGTTCTCATCTAGACATTATATGAAGTCAAACCTACCAAGTTACAATAATAATAATATGGTTTAAAGCCGAGCTTCCACTGAATGTGCTCACGGGCTTTACAATAAGTACATGACATCTAATATGAATATGTAACTAACTAGATATTATGGCGGAATAGGCTAATTTAAACAGATGGGTTTTCAGTGACATTTTGAACGAAACTATGTCCTGGACAACCTTCAGGTAATCGGGCAGTTGGTTCCACAAATAAGGTCCAGCTACACTGAATGCTCCATCACCGGCAGTTACAAGGTAGTAGACTGTGCTAAAGGTATTCGGGCTTCGGGCTTGGGCAGCCATAATGGTTGAATGATCACAACCAAAAGGGGACATTGTCATCTGGGCATCATCTGGAGTGATCCTATGAAGTTACAAAAAAATCCCTTCATAAATATGACCTGTAGACTGGGGTCAAGGTTTTTGGGCTTCGGGCCCCTGAAGCCATCACAGTTGACCAATCACGACCAAAAGGGGATATCATCATCCAGGCATTATATGGATTCAACCTAACAGGTTACAATGAAATCCATCCATAAATATGACCTTTTGCCTATGCTAAAGGTTTTTGGGCTCAGGTACCCAACAAGGCTGAATGATCGCAATCAAAATGGGACGTTCTCATCTAGACATTATTTGGAGTCATCCTACCAAGTTACAATGAAATCCCTTCATAAATATGACCTGCAGACTGTGCTAAAGGTTTTCGGGCTTCGGTCCCCTGTAGCCATCACAGTTGCCCAATCAGGACCAAAAGGGGACTTTTTCATCTAGACATTGTATGAAGTCAACCCACCAAGTTACAATGAAATTCTTCAATAAATATGACCTGTAGACTGTGCTAAAGGTTTTCGGGTTTTGGGCTTGGGCCGTCGTCATGGTTGGCAGATCATGCCCAAATGGGGAAATTCTCATCTAGACATCATAAGGAGTCATCCTACCAAGTTACAATGAAATCCCTCCATATTAAACATGACCTGCAGACTGTGCTAAAAGTTTTTGGGTTTCGGGCTTGGGCAGCCATCACAGTTGATAGATCATGCATAAAAGGGCACGTTCTCTAGGCATTATACACAGGCATCCTACCAAGTTACAACGAAATCCCTTCATAAATATGACCTGTAGACTGTGCTAATGGTTTTCGGGTTTTGGGCTCGGGCAGCCATACCGGTTGACCGATCACAACCAAAAGGGGATGTTCTCATCTAGACATGCCCCAAACCTGCATATGAAATTTCGTGACGATCAGACAAGAACTGCAGGATGTAGCCTGTGCTAAAGGAAAATGTGAACAGACTCACAGACTAGCAGACTTCCGCACGCGTGATGGCAATAGCTTATCTTGAGTATGTCAAGTTAAGCTAAAAAATATACAAATTACTTTAAATTTATCATATTTTTATACTAACAGCCAATGGCCCATACTCAGCTGAATCGTAAAAAGACTGGAGAGCCTAGGGCTTTTAGAAGACTCTAGTATCTCAATTACTCCATAACAAAGAATAGTTCCTACAGGAGAATAGAAGACGACATAGGAATTACTCATGTCTATCTCTTTTTCGCAATACAAAAAGAGAATGACACAACACCCAATATATATACTGGAGTAAGACATAATAATTTCTTCATTTAATGCCAGCATAACCCTTATGCTAATTCAGTGAAGAAAATCAATTAAAAGGAAGTCCAGAGAATGAGATGCCTTATACTCATTAAAAGTGTCTGAGGATTGTATATTAACGCTCGTATGACACGTAACATATACAATTGCTTCACACTGAGCTACACTTTAAAAGCAATACATGAATGAGACTTAATTGTTGCTTCACACCGATCTACACATTGAAACCACCCAGCACCAATGCTGGACTACTGACAATGGAGGAGGTATTCCCTTGCTTTTCACTATAAAGCCAGATGATATAAAGGAAAAAAGCGCCACACCCCCCCCCCCCCCCCCTTCCTCTGAGGAGATTCCTCAGAATGAAGAGGGCAGCAGAATGGCGTCAGTGCTTGAGCAGACTGCCTAAGACATCACTGAGATGTATACTTAATGGACATTCTGTGTGACAGAAAGAGGACCGAAGAACCTCACGTCACCGGAGATAGACTTTAAATTTCTAAAATAGTACTTTGTAAATGAAGACGGTTGCGTCCAGTAGGCTGCCTTCATTAAATCAGTAATAGCAATACTATTTGAATAAGCCCAAGAAGAAGACAGTGCCCTAACCTCATGCGCTGAAATCTTATTGACAGAATGTTGATACGCCAATAGGTTCTCGTAAGCGATTCTAACTGCCAACTGAATCCATCTAGCGACTGAATGAACAGAAATATCTTTTCTGTTTGGTATAAGTGAAAGGAAAAACCTCTTTCTTCCTTTTCGAATGAAGCTAGATCGACGTTATATAAGCGCATCGCTCTCACTGGATACAACAGCAGTCTACGGTTGTCCCGAGGGTGGTAGACCTTAATGACAATAGGTTCCGGCCACTTATCCATAATATGATTCTTAGCCAAGAATCCCACTTCCGTAGTAAGAGTCATAGTATTACCCACACTCCAGTATTAAATGGGAATCTTCAACAGATAATGCATGGAGTTCACTAACTCGTCTGTCAGAAGAGAAGGCTAAGAGAAAAGCCGTTTTATAAATGAGGAATTTAAATTCAACATCATTTAACGGCTCAAAAGGAGCTTTTTGAAACTTCAAAAGAACTCAAGCCAAATTCCACTTAGGAATTACTCTGAGGGTTCTAGGTCTGTTGATAGAGAAATTTCTAACTAGCTTGGATAAGGAAGGATCTAATCCAATACTCAAGTTATCATTATGAGAATATGTGCCTGATAACATGGACCTATAGCCCTTAATGGTAACAGGCTGCAGTTTGAGTACGTCAAACAAGTAGACCAGAAAATTGGCAGTCTGAGGACTAGATGGATTATAGATATCCACCGACTGGTCTGCACACCAACGAAAGAAAACCCTCCATTTTACTGAGTAATTTAGCAAAGAGGAGGTCCTCCTACAGTTAGAAATGTGTCCACTGCTCGTCCTGTAAATTGCTTCCTGTGCAAGAAGGACCGTACAACGGAAATATGTGAAGGTTGAGGCCTTCTGGGTTGTGATGCAGTGTGTGGGACTTCCCCTGATACAGAAGGTCCTTGAGAGGAGGAAGCTTCCGGCGAATGTCCCATAACAGACACCTGGTCAGGCTGATCCAGGGTTTCTGAGATGACAGAGGTGCTACTGGCAAGATTTTGCAGTGAGACTGTTTGATTTTTAACAGAATCTGCTGAATCAGAGTTGGAAGATATGCATATCCTATTATTCCATTCCATGAGATCGATAGAGCGTCTACTGTGAAAGCTCGATGATCCGGACAAGGTGACACGAATGTTGGTATGATTGTTTAGGTTCGTGGCAAAGAGACCTATCATGGGATGATCCCAGTGGTTGCAAATCTGCCGGAATATTCGTTTGTTGAGAGTCCACTCCGATGGCAACAGGCGACACTTCCTTGAAAGCGAGTCTGCTACTACGTTCAGATGACCCAGAATATGATGGACTGAGAGATGAACATGATGAGTCACAGCAAATAGGAGAATTTTCTCTGTCAATTCGCATAGAGGAATTGAATGAGTGCCACCCTGGTTCCTGAGATACGCCACTACTGTTGAATTGTCTGACAGATGACAGAATCTGCACATTATGTTGGCTACGCGAGTAAACCATTGCATCAGTGCAAGCCAAATAGACATCATCTCTTTGATGTTCATGTGCTTTTGCAGGAACGAAGAGTCCCAAAAACCCTGGCACTTCAGGTCTGTAGGAATCAGGTATGCACCCTAACCTGTCCGACTAGCATCCGTCATAATAGTAAAGACCGTATCTGGTACTTGAAGCAGAACTCCCTGAGTTAACCACTCGAGATGTGCCCAAATCTGAACTTTTTGTTTTATCAGATCTGTTAATACAATCTGGTGTTCTACCGATTGTGTCTTGACACTCTAATTCTGAGTAAAGAATATCTGGAGAGGATGCAGGCATAAGTGCCCCAGCAGAATCAAGTCTGCCGCTGCTCCGCACAGACCCATTAGTCGCATGAACTCATTCGCCGAAACTGTTAGAGAGTTTTGACAGAAGCAAGCATAGTAACTGACCAATCTCGCTCAGGTTATCGGAAGGCGAACCAGATTGCAATGAGTCTCGTAGCTCATTCCCAAGTGAATGACTTGGACAGAGCTAAATCTGACTTCTTTTCATTTACTATGAAACCGAGACGTCGGAATAAGTGAAGCAGACTCTGCACATCGTTCTGAAGTGCATCTTTGTCGCCATATCTCTGAAGAATGTTGTCCAGATAAGCCGACGTAACCACGCCCCAATGAGCTCGGAAGTATGACATTACCAAGTTCATTATCCGAGTGAACGCCCAAGATGCCAGGTTCAGGCTGAAACACATCGCTCTGAATTGGTAAACCTTCCCTTGGGCGGCAAAGCGCAGGTACTTTCTGAAAGCCAGATGAACCATGACATGAAAGTACACATGTTTTAGATCTATGCTTGCCACAACGTCGTTCACTCGAATGCTCGCTCTTACTGACCAAATGGTTTCCATGTAGATTGGAGCGATAATCAGTTTGTTTATCCAGCTCAAGTCTATGACCAGTCGGAACGAGCTGTCTGGTTTCAGCACAAGAAACAGGTGTTTGAAAAATCCCGGTGAGTTCAGATTTTCTACAACCTCTATTGCGTCTTTTAGAAGGAGAGACTGCACTTCTGCAAGAAGAGACTCCTTTTTTGAAGGATTTGCCAGAAGAACTGTCCAACATGGACTTCTTGTAAGTGGGGGGGGGGGGGCTTTGATGTGAATGATAGAATCCCGATCTGACTACATTTCTGATCCACTGATCTTCCATTATATCTGTCCAGTTTTTCGTGAAGTTTGACAATCTTCCGCCAACTGGAGAGCAATAGAGGTTTTGACCATAACCTGTAAGACCTGCATAACCGCCCTAGAAAGAACTCTGAGTAACGCATTAATGTCGTCAAAATCTTTCCCCACAAGATGATGGTCCAAAGCCCTGGTGATATGATCTGCGTAAGACATAGCGTCCAAAACTGCCCAACTAGAATCAATTGTAGATTCGATCACATCTGAGCAGACATTGAATGCTGTGGGTAACGATATGTCCATATCCATAGCCCGATCATCCAAATGCAGAGGAGCTCTCTGTACACCTTCTCCAACTGTTTTTAATTTGCTAGGTCCTGGAAACATTATGTGAATGGAATATGCGGTTAAGAAAGAATATTTCTTTCTTGAACTTGCTAAGTTAAATAATGCGTTGTCAACATGGTTGAAAATCTCCGACACATGGACCGATTGACCCGGGAAGAAAAGAACGTCCTCTTTCCTCCGCAGGATATCCCTATCCAGGGATGAAAGCAATCTCTGCCTAGCAGAAGCAGCTTGCTTACCAGAGGGAACTAATTCAGGAAACTGATGAATAAAATGCATCGTTTCCATATGTTGTTCCGTATAGATTGGAGAATCTTCCTCCACTTGGTCAGGCTGTGAAATTCGGTCGGCTCCCTCCGAGTGAACAGATGACCGTACCGACACAGAACCGTCTGACAGCTCACTCCCGGAGTCTGATGACAGTCGCACTTGTGTTGGCTGGGAACCTACGCTATCTGCGGCAGCAAGTCCATAACTGAGGCTTGCGAAACAGTGGCCTGATGTTCTCGGGACAGCAATCTGTCCCCAGATCTTTTCGCCGGTCGACCCGAATGCTCTGCATATTCATGCCTCGATGTACTAGCTACCGGAAGACCCAACTTCGGATAGCTAGTGAGCGGTCTAATGAGCTTGGTGGTACTTGATGAGGAAGAAGCCGTAACTATTGCTGACACCGGCTGCAGTGTGGACGGAGCGTCTCGATCGGCCAACGAGGACATTAGTTCCAACTCAGTAAAGTTTCGGCCCCGACTGTTGACGGGATGGAGAATGCTCTCCAGCTCACGATTTGACCCCAGATCTCGCCGAGCATCCCGCTAAGAAACTTGCTGACTTCTTCCCTTTTGCCATCGTCGCTGGGCGAGTATTTGATTTTAAGGTGCTCGCTCTACCCAATTCTACACTCTCCTTGACTGCTACAGGTTACCACTTCACCGGTTGAGCTAGCTGCTTTTAATGGAATAAGAGGCCTTATTCCTTGTTTTATATTCAAGAGCATCTTTGCAGCTAGCTCTGTTTGCTCATCTGAGCGCGACTACGGCAGCATATTTTGGATGGGTGTCGCTGAACCATCATTATATTCTTGTTCCTCTGAAAAAGAGACTCAAAAACTAGAATTAACGTGCAGCGACAGCTCCGGCATCAGAAGTTTGCCGCGTACAAAACGCGACACCCTCCTCCAACGTTTGGCATCCCAAATAACACAAGTAGCACACGAATCATAAGGAGTGCAGCGACTACAAGCAAGACAGCAAGCGTGTAAATCCGAGGCAGATTGCCTTGCCTTACACTTAGTGCAAAAAGATTTCATAATAATATTTAGCCAAAGACTAAGTCCACTGCACTCCTAAACAATCAATAAATTACAAATATTAAGGATACTGAAAATATACGGCAATCAAAAACGTTTTGAAAAAAAAAAATCAAAATTTTCAAAACTTTTTTGAAAATGCCCAAAGGGAACTTCATGAGCCCAAGGGCGTCCCGATAGAGCCTAAGTGAGAACAAACACCAAAACACCAAAAAATTTAAGCTACACTACAGGCATATGATAACTGTGCTACACTATAAAATAATAATACACTAATTTAAGGCATTGTCCAAGTGAAAAACGTCAACAGGAATGAAAGTGTCAATGACACTGTAGCTTAACTTGTCTGTGTGTTGTGTTTGATGAAAAGGATAATGTTCAATGTTTATGAAAGGATTATGAAATAAGACAAGAATTTTGATAACTGGGAATATGTTAATTTCTGTTCTCTGTATGCTATGTTTTCAATAAAAATAATATGAGATGTAGACTGTACTAAAGAATTGAGAGGTGGGTTAATGTGTCCCTCACAGTTAATGTATGTGGCCCTCACAGTTAATGTATGTCACTGAAAGTGACCAAGTTAGAGTGAAATTATTCCAAAAACGAGTCATCCTATCAAGTAAAAATGAAATCCCTTAATATGGCCTGTGTAGCCATCACGGTTGACCGATCACAACCAAAAGGGGAAGTTCTCATCTAGACACTATACTCAGTCATCCTAACAAGTTACAACGAAATCCCTACATAAATACAACCTGTAGTCTGTGCTAAAGTTTTGGGGGTTTTGGGCTCGGGCAGCAGTCATGGTTGAATGATCGCGACCAAAAGGAGATGTTCTCATCCAGGTATTATCTGGAGTCATCCTACCAAGTTACAATGAAATCCCTTCATAAATACGACCTGTAGAGTGTGCTAAAGGTTTTCGGCCCCTGTAGCCATGACAGCTGACCGATCGCAACCAAAAGGGGACGTTCTCATCTAGACATTATATGGAATCATCCTACCAAGGTACAATAAAATCCCTCCATAAATACGAAATGTAGACTGCACTAAAGGTTTCTGGCGAAAAAATGGGGAAGTTCTCATCTAGACATCATATGAAGTAATCCTACCAAGTTACAATGAAATCCCCCCATATTAAATATGACCTGTAGACTGTGCTAAAAGTTTTTAGGTTTTGGGCTTGGGCAGCCATCACGGTTGACAGATCATGGCCAAAAGGAGACGTTCTCATCTAGATATTATACAGAGGCATCCTACCAAGTTACAATGAAATCCCTTCATAAATACGACTTGTAGACTGTGCTAAAGGTTTTCGGATTTTGGGCTCGGGCAGCCATCACAATTGACCGATCGCAACCAAAAGGGGACGTTTTCATCTAGACATGACCTCAAACCTGCATATGAAATTTCGGGACGATTGGACAAGAACTACAGGGTGTAGCCTGTGCTAAAGGAAAATGTGAACAGACTCACAGACTAACAGACTTCCACACGCGTGATGGCAATAGCTTATCTTGACTTTGTCAAGTTAAGCTAAAAATAGGCCGATGAAATCGTCAGATGTGTACCCATATGCACAACTAGTAGAAAGCTATATGACGGAGGGCCACTCTGGATGCCAACATTATGTACACCATACATGGTATGGGTACATATAGAAATGGATTGGAGGAGTGCCTCATTTGATGGATAAAGGGTTAATATCTCCGAATTAAATTATTAGATTTACATAAATGAAAGTGTCAATGACACTGTAGCTCAACTTGTCAAGACAAAGACATGTACATGTATAGTATGTGACACAGCAATGACAAACATCTAGGTAATGACCTGATAACAAAGGTACATATAAAGTATTGTAACGGTCTGTACATAAATACTGACCGTTGCCTGTAACAAATGTATAGGTAAAGTATTGTAAAGGTGGGTGACAGTCAGATGCTAAACGAGAAAAGAAATCTTTGAGTCCCAGAGTGGGTCTGACTGAACCCCAAAATATTTGTTCTCATAGCACAGTGATAACAAAGGCACCCCAAAACACACTCATTCCTGTCCCATGGTGAAAACAAAGGTACCCAAGAAGTTTCGTGAAGATTAGTTCACAAATATGAGCTGTGTAGAAGTTGTGACAAAAAACTGATTGGACCTGATTTCGGTACAAAATGGCCACTGGCAGCCATCTTGAATTTTGGACCACGCCCAGAAACACTCGTTCTCGTCCCAAGGTGATAACAAAGGTACCCAAGAAGTTTTGTGAAGATCGGTTGATAAATACAGCCTCTAGCCCGAGCTGTATTGACATGTGCACTTACTGAGTATAAGTAGCACTGAATAAATCAAAGTTCATCTAATTTGCATAATTTCTGCACGAGAAAAAAACCTGTACTATATGTGATGTATTCCATGTTACTAAACATTCATACAAAAATTTATTCAAATCAGAACTTTCATACAGAAGTTCTGTACAAAAGACTGATTGCACTAATTTTGGTACAAAATGGCTGCTGGTGGCCATCTTGAAATTCGGACCACACCCAAAAACACTCGTTCTCATCCCACGGTAATAACAAAGGTACCCATGAAGTTTCGTAAAGATCGGTTCATAAATACGGCATCTAGCCTGAGCCATATAGAAGCTGTGTACAAAAAACTGATTAGACCTAATTTCGATACAAAATGGCCACTGGCAGCCATCTTGAATTTTGGACCGCACCCAGAAACACTCGTTCTCGTCCCAAGGTGATAACAAAGGTACCCAAGACGTTTCGTGAAGATCAGTTCATAAATACAGACTCTAGCCCGAGCCGTATTGACATGTGTACTTACTGTGTGTAAGCAGCACTGAAAAAATCAAAGTTCATCTAATTTGCATAATTTCTGCACGAGAAAAAAACCCGTTTTATATGTGATGTATCCCATGGTACTAAACATTCACACAAAAAATTATTCAAATCAGCGCTTTCATATGGAAGTTCTGTGCAAAAATCTGATTGCACCAAATTTCGTACAAAATGGCTGCCGTCGGCCATCTTGAATTTTGGACCGGACCCCAAAACACTCGTTCTCGTCCCACGGTGATAACAAAGGTACCCAAGAAGTTTCGTAAAGATCGGTTCATAAATACGGCCTCTAGCCCGAGCCATAGCAGCTTGGCACTTACAGCTCTGAAAGTAACACTAAATAAATCAAAGTCAGTCTAATTTGCACAATTTACGCACGAGAAAAAAACCCGTATTATATGTGATGTATCCCATGGTACTAAACATTTATACAAAACTTTATTCAAATCAGAACTTTCATACAGAAGTTCTGTACAAAAAGTTAAAAAATTTATAGTAATTTATATATTTTTTATACTTACCAATGACCCAGACATAGCTGGTGCTAACTCTTAAAATATAGGGCCAAACACAAATTTTGCCCCCCAATCCCCAAAATTTGCATCTAAAACTAAAGAAAACATGTCCTGAAAGGCCCTCCACACTTCGCCCCTACTGCGCATGCGCAGTGTCAAGGACGTTCCGAAATTGGCGCCATTTATCATTCTAATAACCAGTGCCTGGTAAGCGCTATGTACTCAGCGGGGAGGCAAGAGTTCCCAACTCCTGGGAGGGCCATCCCCGTCTGGGTCATTGGTAAGTATAAAAAATATATAAATTACTATAAATTTTTTAACATTTTTATACTGTACCAATGACCCAGACATAGCTGAATAGTAAAAAGGCTGGAGGGCCAAGGACATAGAGCAAAATGGAATATGCTCAATAAAATAAAATAGAGTCATCCCCTGTAGGGAAAAGAAGTAATAGGCCTTACATGTATCTTTCTTATTTATGATAAATTAGAAAGATACAACACCTTCCAAAATTGAGCTTCATACATCCATGTACTCTATTAATATCCAATATAATCCTTATACTAATAATTTTTAAAGTAAGCCAATAATAAAGTAAGTCTAGAGAATAGAGACTCTTATACTCCTAAAAGTGTCTGAGAATTGCATAATCATGTCCGTTGACATATGCAATATTCAAAAGCTATACTTTAAAAACTAAGACTTGAATGAATTTTATAAACTTAAACTTCTCACTAAACAACCATCCCAATAACAGCTCAGAATTACTAACTCCGGAGGAGGTATCCCCTTGTTTTCATAGTAAAACAGGTGACCCAAGGGAACACCCTCCCCCCCCCCCCCCCTTTTTCTTGCCCTGGGTCAAATAGCCCAGAGCGAAGAGGGCAGCCGAACGGAGACACTGCCGAAACAGACAGCCTACCTAGCTATAGTAGCAACTGTTAAGAGAATGACATTCTGAGCAGTAGATAATAGACCTAACAAAAGAGGCCTCAAGAAATTGACTCGATATTTCTAAGATAAAATTCATGAATGTGGATGGCTGAGCGCAATGAGCGGCCTTCAAAAATCTATAATAGCGACACTATTAATGTAAGCCCAAGAAGTAGAAGAACTCTTACTTCATGAGCCGAAATCTTAAGCACAACTGCTAAGTCAATGATATACCATAAGCAGTACCGATAGTTAATAGAATCCATTAACAATAAAATGGAGCGTAACGTCCTTCTACTAGACATCAAAGACAGAAGAAGCTTACGCCCTTGTAATAAACAGATATCTGTTTATAAATACATAAACTGTACCCGGAAAGAGTAAAGGCCTATGCCCATACGAAGACGGAAGGACCTTAAAATAATAGGTTCCGGATAATAGGAGCCTAACTCTTATGCAACAATCCAACCTAAATAGTAACGGAAGTATTGATTCCGAAACTATGAAAGTGAAAATCATCCATCGATAGTGCATGAAACTCACTGACTGTACAGTAAAAGAGAAACCAACAGAGTTACTGTCTAAAAGGTCAGAATTTGAAAACTACTGTTTCCAGAGGCTCAAATGATTACTTAGCTAAATAAGAACCGAAGTTAAAATCCGTATAGGAATTTAATCTAAAGATTCTAAGTCTATTTATCAAAAAGTTACTAACTGACTTAGATAAAGAGACAAAAGACTCAATTGTAAACTATCGTAGAGTGCATAGGTATGAGGTAACATAAACCTATAACCTAAATAATAACAGGCTGCAGTAGATCTTGTGAAACAAGTATACTAAAAAATAGCAATGAGTAGTATGGAGGGATCAACAATATGAACATAATGATCCCTACACCACGACGGAAGAGCCTCCACTTTAGTCGCATAGAATAGCGAAGAAGAGGATCTCCTATAGTAAGAAATCGCGTCCAAAGCTCGTCCAGTACAGTGCTTACAATGCAATACGGACCACACAACGGAATACATGAAGGTTGCGACCTTGCTGGTTGTGATAAAGATGACACGATTTACCCAGTGAAAAAAGATCCTCACATAGAGGAAGATTTCACGTTAAGACCCACAGTAGACAAGAGAGTAAATTACTCATGATCTCTGTGAAGATAGAGATGCTATCAACAGAAATGTATTGTGGTTGTTTATCTTAGCAATACCTGCTAAAACAACAGCGCCGGAGGATACGCGTATCCTATCATTCCGTCCTATAGATCAATAGAGCGTTAACACTATTAGCTCAGAGATCTGGACAAGCCAACACATACATCTGCAATTGATTAGCAAGCTGTGTCATAAATAAATCATCATTGGGCGCTCCCATAGATAGCAAATCTGATTGAATACTTGTTTGTTGAGAGTCCATTCTGACAGCAACAAGCGACCCGTAAGAGAACGGGAGTCCGATAAAACAATCAGACGACCCGGAATATGACGGACCAAAACTGAACTTGGTGTACTATAACCAACAGACGGATTCTTTCCATTAAATTGAATAACGGAAACGAAAGAGTGCCTCCCTGGTTCCGGAGATACGCCACTACTGTCGAATTAAAGGACAGGAATTTGGGCATGTGTTTCTGAATAATGTTCATGCAATGACATAAAGCAAGCCTAAAAAACATTATTCCGCGGAAGTTAACTGATAGCTAAAAGACTGCGGAACCCAAAGACCCTGGCACTTCGAATCCGTAGGGATCAGTATATATCCCAATCTGTTTGACTGGCAACCGTCATAACAGCCACACTCGGGTCCGGCAACTGCGGCGGCACTCTCTGAGTCAACCACCGAATGTTTGCCCCAGTCTGAATCTCTTGTAACACTAGATAGACAAGAGAATGTATAAATCGAGCAATTCATGGATTGCCGGAAAGTTGCCGTCGAAGAGAAGCTCCTCCGAGAACGAAGCGACTCTGAGAGAGTTCTTAACCTTACTATCCACGCGTGTGGATGTAGCTAGGGCTGCGTCACGTCTAACCAACTCCAATCAGCCACTGAAGGGCGGAGTTATACGTGAACAAACTACTGCCCTCAAAAGAAATTACATTGAGAATAATATCCCGTAAATCTTTTCTTGAAGACGTAATGATAACGCCTCAGTAAGGCGGATTACGTATAATAAAGCGTCTAAGTTAAGTCTACTATACATAATGTCGTTCCCAACATTGAAATTGGAAAAGACATAAACAGCGAAAAAGAATATATGCAGTCTTTAATCACACCGTCTAGACGCATATGAACTCTCGGTATGCCCTGCTCTGCCAAAATAAACTATTTGTAAAAATGATAAAATGGCAGAAATGAGCAACGCGGACAAGAAACTAAACTATCATGCTTAGTAGCAGGCTTGTATATATATATATATATATAGCGTCGAAAAATAAAACACATGTTGTAATGACAATATTGGACTGCGTCGGTAAGTCAGGGACAATGTCCCTGTACCGATCGAAAAATCCGAGTCCAATGACGCTATAAGTCTCTTATCCAAGATCGCAGCAATGAAGTCCAAAAAATAATCACTGGAAGAAATGCCAGAAGATATGAAAGGCATCTTCCTATACTACTAAAGGGAAAACTCGAAATCTTTCGAATCCCTTTCGCCATCCTGTCGGACCCTATAAAGCGTTCGGTCGTCCGTAGCTGATGCAACCGCGGACCGCACCGACCCAGCGCCGTCGGATAATTCCTGATTCGACCGAGAAACTGTCAATTGCTGGGATGCTGCGAAACAACTGTGCTAACTCGGATAGCACGTCCGTCACTGAGGCCTGAGGAGAAGCGGTCTTACGATGCATTGCCGCTGGAAGCTCCGTGATCGTTACCCCGTGCATACTTCCAATATGCGAGCGAACGGAGTGTATAGGCCTCGTGTCCCTTGGCTACCGGATGGCGCGACCTATTCGTCGTGGAATCACTGAATGCCGAAACTGATCGGATACTCGAGGTCACGTAGCCAATGTGCGGTCGTGTGCCCTGCTGTGAGGATGAGGAAGCATTAAAGACAGTCTCTCGGACTGTCAATATAACGGAGCGTCCCGAGCAACGGACATATGCTCCGAATGTAAAATATCTGAACCACAACATGCGGTCCCCTATGTTGTTGGGCGAGAGAGGAACCTCTCTCGCTCACAGCCCGGACGGACCTGGACAAGCCAGGAACCGGACTAACAGGCTTCCTCCGATCTGTCCTCAATCTGCCGTCACTGGGTGAGTACTAAAGTAATTAAAGTGCTCGCATCACCCAAATCTCCTTCCTAGACCACAACGGACGAACCCGGCAGCCGAACCATTCGATGAATGTACGCTACCCCGGGTGAGCTAGCGAATGTCACTCCGTAAGCGATAGACATATTCCATGAGCACTTATTGCTGCTAACTCTTCATTAACTATGACGACAGAGGCACACTTTTGAAAGACATCTCCATAACTCTTCGAACAAGAAACCAGAAATGCTTGGATAGCAAGCATAAAATAATAATATATATAGCGTCGTTCAATAATTCGAAAGTTTGTGTGACATTATTGGACTATGTCGGAACTGAGGGACGATGTCCCTGAACCGACCCAAAAATTTCTAAGTCCACCGACGCTATCAGTTTCTTATCCGGCATCGCAGCATATGTTGTTCCGAAAGGGAAAGCTTGAAATCCTCCGAATCCCTTTCGGTATCCCGTCGGACCGGATGAAACTTTCGGACTTCCGTACCCGCTTCCGCGGAGCGTCCCGACCCAGCATCGTCGGATAAAATATATGCGACAGATTCAGTTGGTGCTGGGATGCTGCGATAAACTGTGCTATTAAGGAAAGCACGTCCGTTCCCGAGGCCTGTGCAGTAGCGGACTTACGATGCATTGCCGCCGGAAGCTCCGTGTACGTTGACTCCCGCACACTTCCTATGCGAACGTCCGGAGTCTGCAGGCCTCGAGTCCCCGGCTACCGACCCAGCGCTGTCGGATAATTCTCGATCCGACACCGATTCTGTCGGCTGCTGGGATGCTGCGATAAGCTGTGCTATGTGCACAAGAATGTCCGGCGTCGAGACCTGCGGAGGCGCAGTCTATCGCTGCTTCGCCGAGGGCAGCTCCGCATCAGATGGCTCCCGCATACTTTTCCTATGCGAACGTCCAGAGTCCATCGGTCTCGAATCCCTGGCTGCCGGATGGTGTGACCTGGTCGCCGAAGAATCCTTGATCGGCGAAGCTGGTAATATATCGGCGGTCACGCAGCCAATGGTGCGGTCGTGTGCGCTGACGAGAAGAGGAAGCCTTAGCAGTCTCAGCGGACTGCCTATACAACGGAGCGTCCCGAGCGACGGACGTATGCTCCGCTAGCGACACATTTTGTACCACAACATCTGGGGCCAGATGTTGTTGAACGAGAGAGGGGCCTCTCTCGCTTGCCGTCCGAATGGACCGGAACGAGCTATGAACCGGACTAAAAGGCTTCCTCCGTTCTCCCTCCGATCCGCCGTCACTGGGTGTGCATTAAGTTAATTTTATAGTGCTCGCATCACCCCAAAATTCCTTCTAGACCGCAACGGACGAACCCGGCTGCCGACCCATTCGGTGAATGGACGCTACACTGGGCGAGCTAGCGGACGTCAAAGGCCGTCGAACCTACTAGGGTCCTCTTAGGCAATTGGCGTATTACATGAGCACTTTTCCGCTAGCCCTTCATTAATTGTGACGACGGAGGCACACTGTTGGAAGACATCACAGATACATCATCCTAATCTTGATCGTCTGAAATAGAAATTGATAAAGTAGAGTGACCCTGCGGGGAAAGGACCGGAGTGTCCAAATCCCCAACAACATACCGTGACATACGCTTCCCATATTGTCATCGAAATCATACAATACAGAACAGGAGTTAATGCGAGTACACTGACCACATATAGAATGATAATAAAGTCAGAGGAAGACTTCCTCTTAAAACAATTGATCAATATCCTTTCAATGTGAAAAGAAAACAAGTCCTGGTACTCGCACTAACCCCTGGCCATCAAAATACATAATAATAATATGATCCATTAATATAGAAAAAATAATTGAAATCAAAATATTTTGAAAAAATATTTTTTCAGAACAGCCCAAGTTTCTGAAAAGTAACGTTGAGCCCCAATGGATCCCAAGCCTAAGTGTGGACAAAAATTTTAAAAATATTTTAAACAATTTATTCAACACTTACGAACAATAATAATGTATCTAGTTATGATTAAAATAACATAAAGATATTATTTTTTAGAAATCCCCCCCTCACACAGAGGGCTGTTGTAAATGTAAACAATGAGTGTAAAAACACTAAAATAAGACTCCAGGCACCCAGGCCCGAAATCAGTTACCAAAAATACACTATCTGATGCAAAACAGAGACTTCCAGGGAAGAAACTGCAGAACATCAGATGGTAGATGCAGAACACAACGCCTAACCACCCGTAGGTGAAGACGTAAACATGGGGAAAGAACAGAATTCATTCTGTTATTCAGCTAAAACTCCCAAGAAATTTTAGTAATAATAATTACAAAAACTATGCCAAAAGCATGGGAGAATAGCAAGGGGGAACTTAAAGGACAGGGAGAGAGGAAAACACTTGTAAAAACAGTGTAACTAAATAATCAGAATGACAACAAAATGGCTGCTGCCTTGAAAATAGGCAACTTAACATAATTTCATTAAAAAATTTTAAGTTACAGCCCTGATAATATTCTGTCACACATTCTTTTCCTCTCCTCCTTCTCTATCCTCCTTAGAATCACCATTTCACTAATATTTATGTGTCTGGCATCATTTAAACTGAGATTTAAAAGCACAAAGATCAGTCAGATGTTAACTGATGAAGGGCCAAACTTAGAATGATAAATGGCGCCAATTTCGGAACGTCCTTGACACTGCGCATGCGCAGTAGGGGCGAAGTGTGGAGGGCCTTTCAGGACATGTTTTCTTTAGTTTTAGATGCAAATTTTGGGGATTGGGGGCAAAATTTGTGTTTGGCCCTATATTTTAAGAGTTAGCACCAGCTATGTCTGGGTCATTGGTACAGTATAAAAATACTGATTTTTGCATCATCGGTACAAAATGGCCGCTGGCAGCCATCTTGAATTTCGGACCACACCTAAAAACACTCGTTCCCGTCCCAGGGTCATAACAAAGGTACACAAGAAGTTTCGTAAAGATCGGTTCATAAATACGACCTCTAGCCCGAGCCATAGCCAATTGTTGACGTATGGACAGACGGACGGACAGATGGACGGCAGACGACGGGCCATGACAATAGCTCAAATTTGACTTCGTCAAAGTTGAGCTAAAAACTATACAGCACAGCACATCAGTAACCTGAATACATATATAAAGTAACCTGATAATCGGATTAATATTTATTGAGTTATCGCATGCCGAAGAAATGGATTGGCAGAGTTCTCAATTTGAAGGATAAAGGGTTAATATCACAGGATCAAATTATCAGATTTACACCAAAAACTATACAGCTCGGCACATCAGTAACCTGAATACATATATGAAGTAACCTGACAAACGGATCAATATTTTTTGAGCTATCTCATGCCAAAGGGATTGGAGGAATTTTCAATTTGAAGGATAAAGGGTTAATATCTCAAGATCAAATTATCAGATTTACACCAAAAACTATACAGCTCGGCACATCAGTAACCTGAATACATATATGAAGTAACATGACAAACGGATCAATATTTTTTGAGTTATCTCATGCCAAAGGGATTGGAGGAATTTTCAATTTGAAGGATAAAGGGTTAATATCTCAAGATCAAATTATCAGATTTACACCAAAAACTATACAGCTTGGCACATCAGTAACCTGAACAGAAATATAAAGTAACTTGACAATCCAAGCAATATTTTTTAAGTTATCGAATGCCAAAGAATTGGATACGGATGCCGGATGGACAGATGGACGGACAAAGGATGGATGAACGACGAATGGCCACCCCGGATGCCCGCATTATGTGTACCATACATAGTATGGGTACACATAAAAACTGGAAACTAAACAACAGGATATACAATAAGCCCCAAGTCAGAAACTGGTCAATAACTACCTGATGCAAAGCTGGATCTTCTGGAGAAGAAAAAACAATACATCTGGTAGAAGAAGCAAGACAACATACGTCCTAACACTCCCAGGATGAGGACGTAACCATGAGGAAAACGGAATAAATATTCCGTAGATCTCTTTAAACTTCCAAGAAATTTAATAAAACATTTTCAATAAAAAAGCCAATAAGCATGGGAGTTTAACAGGAGGGTTCATGGGAAGAAGGGGGAGGAACATTTAACAAACAGTAGGTTTATCATTAGTAAGGGCCCATGTCCCGAAAGTTAAAAAATTTATAGTAATTTATATATTTTTTATACTTACCAATGACCCAGACATAGCTGGTGCTAACTCTTAAAATATAGGGCCAAACACAAATTTTGCCCCCCAATCCCCAAAATTTGCATCTAAAACTAAAGAAAACATGTCCTGAAAGGCCCTCCACACTTCGCCCCTACTGCGCATGCGCAGTGTCAAGGACGTTCCGAAATTGGCGCCATTAATCATTCTAATAACCAGTGCCTGGTAAGCGCTATGTACTCAGCGGGGAGGCAAGAGTTCCCAACTCCTGGGAGGGCCATCCCCGTCTGGGTCATTGGTAAGTATAAAAAATATATAAATTACTATAAATTTTTTAACATTTTTATACTGTACCAATGACCCAGACATAGCTGAATAGTAAAAAGGCTGGAGGGCCAAGGACATAGAGCAAAATGGAATACGCTCAATAAAATAAAATAGAGTCATCCCCTGTAGGGAAAAAGAAGTAATAGGCCTTACATGTATCTTTCTTATTTATGATAAATTAGAAAGATACAACACCTTCCAAAATTGAGCTTCATACATCCATGTACTCTATTAATATCCAATATAATCCTTATACTAATAATTTTTAAAGTAAGCCAATAAATAAAGTAAGTCTAGAGAATAGAGACTCTTATACTCCTAAAAGTGTCTGGGGATTGCATAATCATGTCCGTTGACATATGCAATATTCAAAAGCTATACTTTAAAAACTAAGACTTGAATGAATTTTAAAAACCTAAACTTCTCACTAAACAACCATCCCAATAACAGCTCAGAATTACTAACTCCGGAGGAGGTATCCCCTTGTTTTCATAGTAAAACAGGTGACCCAAGGGAACACCCTCCCCCCCCCCCCCCCCTTTTTCTTGCCCTGGGTCAAATAGCCCAGAGCGAAGAGGGCAGCCGAACGGAGACACTGCCGAAACAGACAGCCTACCTAGCTATAGTAGCAACTGTTAAGTGAATGACATTCTGAGCAGTAGATAATAGACCTAACAATAGAGGCCTCCAGAAATGGACTCGATATTTCTAAGATAAAATTCATGAATGTGGATGGCTGAGCGCAATGAGCGGCCTTCAAAAATCTATAATAGCGACACTATTAATGTAAGCCCAAGAAGTAGAAGAACTCTTACTTCATGAGCCGAAATCTTAAGCACAACTGCTAAGTCAATGATATACCATAAGCAGTACCGATAGTTAATAGAATCCATTAACAATAAAATGGAGCGTAACGTCCTTCTACTAGACATCAAAGACAGAAGAAGCTTACACCCTTGTAATAAACAGATATCTGTTTATAAATACATAAACTGTACCCGAAAAGAGTAAAGGCCTATGCCCATACGAAGACGGAAGGACCTTAAAATAATAGGTTCCGGATAATAGGAGCCTAACTCTTATGCAACAATCCAACCTAAATAGTAACGGAAGTATTGATTCCGAAACTATGAAAGTGAAAATCATCCATCGATAGTGCATGAAACTCACTGACTCTACAGTAAAAGAGAAACCAACAGAATTACTGTCTAAAAGGTCAGAATTTGAAAACTACTGTTTCCAGAAGCTCAAATGATTACTTAGCTAAATAAGAACCGAAGTTAAAATCCGTATAGGAATTTAATCTAAAGATTCTAAGTCTATTTATCAAAAAGTTACTAACTGACTTAGATAAAGAGACAAAAGACTCAATTGTAAACAATCGTAGAGTGCATAGGTATGAGGTAACATAAACCTATAACCTAAATAATAACAGGCTGCAGTAGATCTTGTGAAACAAGTATACTAAAAAATAGCAATGAGTAGTATGGAGGGGGGATCAACAATATGAACATAATGATCCCTACACCACGACGGAAGAGCCTCCACTTTAGCCGCATAGAATAGCGAAGAAGAGGATCTCCTATAGTAAGAAATCGCGTCCAAAGCTCGTCCAGTACAGTGCTTACAATGCAATACGGACCACACAACGGAATACATGAAGGTTGCGACCTTGCTGGTTGTGATAAAGATGACACGATTTACCCAGTGAAAAAGATCCTCACATAGAGGAAGATTTCACGTTAAGACCCACAGTAGACAAGAGAGTAAATTACTCATGATCTCTGTGAAGATAGAGATGCTATCAACAGAAATGTATTGTGGTTGTTTATCTTAGCAATACCTGCTAAAACAACAGCGCCGGAGGATACGCGTATCCTATCATTCCGTCCTATAGATCAATAGAGCGTTAACAATATTAGCTCAGAGATCTGGACAAGCCAACACATACGTCTGCAATTGATTAGCAAGCTGTGTCATAAATAAATCATCATTGGGCGCTCCCATAGATAGCAAATCTGATTGAATACTTGTTTGTTGAGAGTCCATTCTGACAGCAACAAGCGACCCGTAAGAAAACGGGAGTCCGATAAAACAATCAGACGACCCGGAATATGACGGACCAAAACTGAACTTGGTGTAGTATAACCAACAGACGGATTCTTTCCATTAAATTGAATAACGGAAACGAAAGAGTGCCTCCCTGGTTCCGGAGATACGCCACTACTGTCGAATTAAAGGACAGGAATTTGGGCATGCGTTTCTGAATAATGTTCATGCAATGACATAAAGCAAGCCTAAAAAACATTATTCCGCGGAAGTTAAACTGATTGCTAAAAGACTGCGGAACCCAAAGACCCTGGCACTTCGAATCCGTAGGGATCAGTATTATATCCCAATCTGTTTGACTGGCAACCGTCATAACAGCCACACTCGGGTCCGGCAACTGCGGTGGCCCTCTCTGAGTCAACCACCGAATGTTTGCCCCAGTCTGAATCTCTTGTAACACTAGATAGACAAGAGAACGTATAAATCGAGCAATTCATGGATTGCCGAAAAGTTGCCGTCGAAGAGAAGCTCCTCCGAGAACGAAGCGACTCTGAGAGAGTTCTTAACCTTACTATCCACGCGTGTGGATGTAGCTAGGGCTGCGTCACGTCTAACTAACTCCAATCAGCCACTGAAGAGCGGAGTTATACGTGAACAAACTACTGCCCTCAAAAGAAATTACATTGAGAATAATATCCCGTAAATCTTTTCTTGAAGACGTAATGATAACGCCTCAGTAAGGCGGATTACGTATAATAAAGCGTCTAAGTTAAGTCAACTATACATAATGTCGTTCCCAACATTGAAATTGGAAAAGACATAAACGGCGAAAAAGAATATATGCAGTCTTTAATCACACCGTCTAGACGCATATGAACTCTCGGTATGCCCTGCTCTGCCAAAATAAACTATTTGTATAAATGATAAAATGGCAGAAATGAGCAACGCGGACAAGAAACTAAACTATCATGCTTAGTAGCAGGCTTGTATATATATATATATATAGCGTCGAAAAATAAAACACATGTTGTAATGACAATATTGGACTGCGTCGGTAAGTCAGGGACAATGTCCCCGAACCGATCGAAAAATCCGAGTCCAATGACGCTATAAGTCTCTTATCCAAGATCGCAGCAATGAAGTCCGAAATAATAATCACTGGAAGATAATGCCAGAAGATATGAAAGGCATCTTCCGATACTACTAAAGGGAAAACTCGAAATCTTTCGAATCCCTTTCGCCATCCTGTCGGACCCTATAAAGCGTTCGGTCGTCCGTAGCTGATGCAACCGCGGACCGCACCGACCCAGCGCCGTCGGATAATTCCTGATTCGACCGAGAAACTGTCAATTGCTGGGATGCTGCGAAACAACTGTGCTAACTCGGATAGCACGTCCGTCACTGAGGCCTGAGGAGAAGCGGTCTTACGATGCATTGCCGCTGGAAGCTCCGTGATCGTTACCCCGTGCATACTACCAATATGCGAGCGAATGGAGTGTATAGGCCTCGTGTCCCTTGGCTACCGGATGGCGCGACCTATTCACCGTGGAATCACTGAATGCCGAAACTGATCGGATACTCGAGGTCACGTAGCCAATGTGCAGTCGTGTGCCCTGCTGTGAGGATGAGGAAGCATTAAAGACAGTCTCTCGGACTGTCAATATAACGGAGCGTCCCGACCAACGGACATATGCTCCGAATGTAAAATATCTGAACCACAACATGCGGTCCCCTATGTTGTTGGGCGAGAGAGGGACCTCTCTCGCTCACAGCCCGGACGGACCTGGACAAGCCAGGAACCGGACTAACAGGCTTCCTCCGATCTGTCCTCAATCTGCCGTCACTGGGTGAGTACTAAAGTAATTAAAGTGCTCGCATCACCCAAATCTCCTTCCTAGACCGCAACGGACGAACCCGGCAGCCGAACCATTCGATGAATGTACGCTACACCGGGTGAGCTAGCGAATGTCACTCCGTAGGCGATAGACATATTCCATGAGCACTTATTGCCGCTAACTCTTCATTAACTATGACGACAGAGGCACACTTTTGAAAGACATCTCCATAACTCTTCGAACAAGAAACCAGAAATGCTTGGATAGCAAGCATAAAATAATAATATATATAGCGTCGTTCAATAATTCGAAAGTTTGTGTGACATTATTGGACTATGTCGGAACTGAGGGACGATGTCCCTGAACCGAACCAAAAATTTCTAAGTCCACCGACGCTATCAGTTTCTTATCCGGCATCGCAGCATTCTGGTCCGACGAAAGAAGCTGTAGAAGACCAAGTCAGATGACATACACAACAGCATATGTTGTTCCGAAAGGGAAAGCTCGAAATCCTCCGAATCCCTTTCGGTATCCCGTCGGACCGGATGAAACTTTCGGACGTCCGTACCCGCTTCCGCGGAGCGTCCCGACCCAGCATCGTCGGATAAAATATATGCGACAGATTCAGTTGATGCTGGGATGCTGCGATAAACTGTGCTATTAAGGAAAGCACGTCCGTTCCCGAGGCCTGTGCAGTAGCGGTCTTACGATGCATTGCCGCCGGAAGCTCCGTGTACGTTGACTCCCGCACACTTCCTATGCGAACGTCCGGAGTCTGCAGGCCTCGTGTCCCTGGCTACCGGATGGTGTGACCTGGTCGCCGAAGAATCCTTGATCGGCGAAGCTGGTAATATATCGGCGGTCACGCAGCCAAGGTGCGGTCGTGTGCGCTGACGAGAAGAGGAAGCCTTAGCAGTCTCAGCGGACTGCCTATACAACGGAGCGTCCCGAGCGACGGACGTATGCTCCGCTTGCGACACATTTTGTACCACAACATCTGGGGCCAGATGTTGTTGAACGAGAGAGAGGCCTCTCTCGCTTGCCGTCCGGATGGACCGGAACGAGCTATGAACCGACTAAAAGGCTTCCTGCGTTCTCCCTCCGATCCGCCGTCACTGGGTGTGCATTAAGTTAATTTATAGTGCTCGCATCACCCCAAAATTCCTTCTAGACCGCAACGGACGAACCCGGCTGCCGAACCATTCGGTGAATGGACGCTACACCGGGCGAGCTAGCGGACGTCAAAGGCCATCGAACCTACTAGGGTCCTCTTAGGCAATTGGCGTATTTACATGAGCACTTTTCCGCTAGCCCTTCATTAATTGTGACGACGGAGGCACACTGTTGGAAGACATCACAGATACATCACCCTAATCTTGATCGTCTGAAATAGAAATTGATAAAGTAGAGTGACCCTGCGGGGAAAGGACCGGAGTGTCCAAATCCCCAACAACATACCGTGACATACGCTTCCCATATTGTCATCGAAATCATACGATACAGAACAGGAGTTAATGCGAGTACACTGACCACATATAGAATGATAATAAAGTCAGAGGAAGACTTCCTCTTAAAACAATTGATCAATATCCTTTCAATGTGAAAAGAAAACAAGTCCTGGTACTCGCACTAACCCCTGGCAATCAAAATACATAATAATAATATGATCCATTAATATAGAAAAAATAATTGAAATCAAAATATTTTGAAAAAATATTTTTTCAGAACAGCCCAAGTTTCTGAAAAGTAACGTTGAGCCCCAATGGATCCCAAGCCCAAGTGTGGACAAAAATTTTAAAAATATTTTAAACAATTTATTCAACACTTACGAACAATAATAATGTATCTAGTTATGATTAAAATAACATAAAGATATTATTTTTTAGAAATCCCCCCTCACACAGAGGGCTGTTGTAAATGTAAACAATGAGTGTAAAAACACTAAAATAAGACTCCAGGCACCCAGGCCCGAAATCAGTTACCAAAAATACACTATCTGATGCAAAACAGAGACTTCCAGGGAAGAAACTGCAGAACATCAGATGGTAGATGCAGAACACAACGCCTAACCACCCGTAGGTGAAGACGTAAACATGGGGAAAGAACAGAATTCATTCTGTTATTCAGCTAAAACTCCCAAGAAATTTTAGTAATAATAATTACAAAAACTATGCCAAAAGCATGGGAGAATAGCAAGGGGGAACTTAAAGGACAGGGAGAGAGGAAAACACTTAAAAAAACAGTGTAACTAAATAATCAGAATGACAACAAAATGGCTGCTGCCTTGAAAATAGGTAACTTAACATAATTTCATTAAAAAATTTTAAGTTACAGCCCTGATAATATTCTGTCACACATTCTTTTCCTCTCCTCCTTCTCTATCCTCCTTAGAATCACCATTTCACTAATATTTATGTGTCTGGCATCATTTAAACTGAGATTTATAAGCACAAAGATCAGTCAGATGTTAACGGATGAAGGGCCAAACTTAGAATGATTAATGGCGCCAATTTCGGAACGTCCTTGACACTGCGCATGCGCAGTAGGGGCGAAGTGTGGAGGGCCTTTCAGGACATGTTTTCTTTAGTTTTAGATGCAAATTTTGGGGATTGGGGGGCAAAATTTGTGTTTGGCCCTATATTTTAAGAGTTAGCACCAGCTATGTCTGGGTCATTGGTACAGTATAAAAATATGGGAAACATGAATAATTTTATAAAATTATTAATAAGTTACAGACATGAACGTCCAAAACATCCATAGTTGACTTCCAGCATCATTTCAGTTCCTTGAATCCATCATAATCATGATTGATTTGTGTGTGGCATCTTCAGAAAAGAGTATTTGAAGCACAGATGTCAGTTCAGATGTTGCTGACTTTGGGCCAAACAGAAGAATGATGTTTGCGCTAGTTTCGGTCACTTCCTGGTTATTGTGCAAGCGCAGTAAGCTAAAGTATGGAGGACCAGTTAGGACTTTTCTTTTTCATTTTTCGTATGCAAATTTTGGGGATTGAGGGGTTCAAAATTTCTGTTTGGCCCTGGAAAATAAAGAATTTGCACCAGCTTAGTCTGGGACGTTGGTTATTAGTATAAAAATATGATGACTCAGCTTTTTTTCAAAGTCCTGGAAAAGTACCCTATGATAAAACCGATGGCAATTTTTGTTAGACCATTCCTTTCTGCTATTCCTAAGGAAGCTTCAGATAAAATAAAAATTCCCTGTGCTGTGTAGTTTTGGAGATATGGGCATTTTGATTTTTTTTTCTATTTTTAGCTCCTGCAGTTCCCATGGGGCGACGGAAACAATTTTTTGGCATAAATTAGGTACTTATGACCCAATGAGCCCTCATAGCAAATTTGGTTCAAATTGGCCTCTCAGTTTGGAAAATAGAAATTTGGGTACAATTCAGGCTCCCACAGGAAGCCAAAATTTGAACCCAAGGACGTGGCTTTTACTTATATCTCACCTCCCTAAGGATACTGTATAGCAAATATCAAAAGATTCTGAATGGTGTATGTGAAGAAGAAGATTTTTGAAGAATATTCCTCATATTGAACTAAGTTATAATTTGGGCTCCACCACAGGGAGCCCAAATATGAACCCAGGGACTTGGCTTGAACAAACTTGAATCTCACCTCCGAAAGGATGCTGCATACCAAATATTAAAAGATTCTGATTGGTGCATCTGAAGAAGAAGATTTTTAAAGAATATTCCTCATACTGCGCTAATTTAAACATTAGGGCTCCCATAGAGAGCCCAAATATGGACCCGGGGATTTGATTTCAATAAACATGTGAAACAATCTTCCAAACATGTTATATGTGAAATTTGAAAGCTTTTGGAGCAGTGGTTTGGGAGAAAAAAAGTCTTAAATGTTTTCCTCATTACCCACAGTATTTTTTCAAAGTCCTGAAAAAGTACCCTATGATAAAACCGATAGCAGTTTTTTTTACCATTCCATTCTGTTGGTCTTAAGGAGGCTTCACACCAAATAAGAATTCTCAGTGCCGTGTAGTTTTGGAGATATAGGCATTTAAAATTTCTTCTATTTTTAGCTCCTGTGGTTCCCATGGGGCGACATGAACATTCTTTTGGCATAAATTAAGTACTTATGACCCAATAAGCCCTCATAACAAATTTGGTTCAAATCAACCTTTCGGTTTGGAAAGTTAAAAAATTTATAGTAATTTATATATTTTTTATACTTACCAATGACCCAGACATAGCTGGTGCTAACTCTTAAAATATAGGGCCAAACACAAATTTTGCCCCCCAATCCCCAAACTTTGCATCTAAAACCAAAGAAAACATGTCCTGAATGGCCCTCCACACTTCACCTCTACTGCGCATGCGCAGTGTCAAGGACGTTCCAAAATTGGCGCCATTAATCATTCTTATAACCAGTGCCTGGTAAGCGCTATGTACTCAGCGGGGAGGTATGAGTTCCCAACTCCTGGGAGGGCCATCCCCGTCTGGGTCATTGGTAAGTATAAAAAATATATAAATTACTATAAATTTTTTAACATTTTTATACTGTACCAATGACCCAGACATAGCTGAATAGTAAAAAGGCTGGAGGGCCTAGGACATAGAGCAAGTTGGAATACGCTCAATTATATAAAATAGAGTCATCCCCTCTAGGGAAAAAGAAGTATTAGGCCTTACATCTTTCTTATTTATGTTAAATTAGAAAGATACAACACCTTGCAAAATTGAGCATCATACATCCATGTACTCTATTAATATCTAGTATAATCCTTATACTAATAATTTTTAAAGTAAGCCAATAAATAAAGTAAGTCTAGAGAATAGAGACTCTTTATACTCCTTAAAAGTGTCTGAGGATTGTATAATAACGTCCGTTTGACACGTGCTATATTCAAAAGCTATACTTTAAAAACTAAGACCTGAATGAGTTTTTAAAACATAAACTTCTCACTAAAAAGCCATCCCAGTAACAGCTCAGAATTACTAACTCCGGAGGAGGTATCCCCTTGTTTTCATAGTAAAACAGGTGACCCAAGGGAACACCCTCCCCCCCTCCCCCTTTTTCTTGCCCTGGGTCAAATAGCCCAGAGCGAAGAGGGCAGCAGAACGGAGTCACTGCCGAAACAGACAGCCTACCTAGCTATAGTAGCAACTGTTAAGTGAATGACATTCTGAGCAGTAGATAATAGACCTAACAAAAGAGGCCTCCAGAAATGGACTCGATATTTCTGAGATAAAAAATTCATGAATGTGGATGGCTGAGCACAATGAGCAGCCTTCAAAAATCTATAATAGCTACACTATTAATGTAAGCCCAAGATGTAGAAAGAACTCTTACTTCATGAGCCGAAATCTCAAGCACAACTGCTGAGTCAATGATATACCATAAGCAGTACCGATAGTTAATTGAATCCATTAGCAATAGAATGGAGCGTAACGTCCTTCTATTAGGCATCAAAGACAGAAGAAGCTTACGTCCGTAGTAATAAACAGACATCTGTTTATAAATACGTAAACTTTAACCGGACATAGTAAAGGCCTATGCCCGTACGAAGACGGAAGGACCTTAATAACAACAGGTTCCAGATATTTATTAGGAGCCTGACTCTTAACCAAAAATCCAACCTAAATAGTAAAGAAGGAAGTAGTGATTCCGAAACTACGAAAGTGAGAATCATCCACCGATAGTGCATGAAGCTCACTGACTCTTCAGTAAAAGAGAAGTCAACAGAATTACTGTCTAAAAGGTCAGAATTTGAAAACTACTGTTTCCAGAGGCTCAAATGATTACTTAGCTAAATAGAACCGAAGTTAAATTCCATATAGAAATTTAATCTAATGATTCTAAGTCTATTTATCGAAAAGTTACTAACTGACTTAGATAAAGAGACATAAGACTCAATTGTAAACTATCATAGAGTGCATAGGTATGAGATAACATAGACCTATAACCTTAATAGTATCAGGCTGCAGTAGATCTTGTCAAACAAGTATACTAGAAAGTTGCAATGACTAGTATGGAGGGATCAACAATATCAACATAGTGATCCCTACAACAACGACGGAAGAGCCTCCACTTTAGCCGCATCGAATAGCGAAGAAGAGGTTCTCCCACAGTAAGAAATCGCGTCCAAAGCTCGTCCAGTACAATGCTTACAATGCAATAAGGACCACACAACGGAATACGTGAAGGTTGAGACCTTGCGGGTTGTGATGAAGATGACACGATTTTCCCCAGCGAAAGAAGATCCTCTCATGGAGGAAGTTTTTCTCGTTAAGACCCACAGTAGACATCTGAGTAAATTTACCCACGGTCTCTGTGAAGACAGAGATGCTATCAACAGAAATGTATTGTGGTTGTTTATCTTAGCAATACTTGCTGAAACAACAGCGCAGGAGGATACGCATATCCTATCATTCCGTCCTATTAGATCAATAGAGTGTTAACAACATAAGCTCAGAGATCCGGACATGCAAACACATACGTCTGCAATTGATTAGCAAGTTGTGTCGTAAATAAATTATCATTGGGCGCTCCCATTGATAGCAAATTGAATACTTGTTTGTTGAGAGTCCATTCTGACGGCAACAAGCGACCCTTACGTGAAAGGGAGTCCGGTAATACAATCAGACGACCCGGAATATGACGGACCGAAGCAGAACTTGGTGCACTATAACAAACAGAAGGATTCTTTCCGTTAAATTGAATAACGGAATCGAATGAGTGCCTCCCTGGTTCCGGAGATACGCAACTACTGTCGTATTATCGGACAGGATTTGGACATGCATTTGTGAATAATGTTCATCCAATGACATAAAGCAAACCTAAAAAACATTATTCCGTGGAAGATAAGTGCTTGCCTAGAGACTGCGGAACCCAAAGACCCTGGCACTACGAATCCGTTGGGATCAATATTGTACCCCAACCTGTTTGACTGGCAACCGTCATAATTATAAAACTCGGATCTGGCAACTGCAGTGGCACTCTCTGAGTCAACCACCGAATGTTTGCCCCAGTCTGAATCTCTTGCTACACTTGATAGACAAGAGAACATGTATATCGAGCAATTCATTGATTGCTGAAAAGTTGCCGTCGAAGAGAAGCTTCTCCGAGACCGAAGCGACTCTGAGAGAGTTCTTCAGCTTACTATCCACGCGCGTGGATGTAGCTAGGGCTGCGACACGTCTAACCAACTCCAGGTTGCCACTGAAGGGCGGAGTTATACGTGGACAAACTACTGCCCTTGAAAGAAATCACATAGAGGATCATATCCCGGAATTCTTTCTCTTGAAGACGTAATGATAACGCCTCAGTAAGGTGGACTACGTATGATAAATCGTCTAAGTTAAGTCTATTAGACATCATTGTCGTTTCCAACATTGTGGTTGGAAAAGACATAGACGGCGAAAAAGATAATTTCCAGTCTTTAACCCCGCCGTCTAGACGCATATAAACTCTCGGTATGCCCTGTTCTGCCAAAATAAATTATTCCTAGAAATGATAAAAGGCAGAATTGAGCATTGCTGACAAGAAACTAAACTATCATGCTTGGTAGCAGGCTTATATATATATAGCGTCGATAAATAATACAAATGTTCTAATGACATTATTGGACTGCGTCGGTAAGTCAGGGACAATGTCCCTGAACCGATCCAAAATTCCGTGTCCAATGACGCTATAAGTCTCTTATCCAACATCGCAGCAATGTAGTCCGAAGGAACAACCACTAGAAGATAATGCCGGAAGAAATGTATGGCAGCTTCCGTTGTTCCGAAAGGGAAAACTCGAAATCGTCCGAATCCCTTTCGCCATCCTGTCGGACCCTATAAAGCGTTCGGTCGTCCGAACCTGATGCAACAGCGGCGCGCACCGACCCAGCGCCGTCGGATAATTCCTGATCCGACCGAGAAACTGTCGATTGCTGGGATGCTGCGATAATCTGTGCTAGCTTGGATAGCTGGTCCGTCACTGAGGCCTGTGGAGAAGCGGTCTTACGATGCATTGCCACTGGAAGCTCCGTGATCGTTACCCCGTGCATACTTCTATTATGCGAGCGAATGGAGTGTATAGGCCTCGTGTCCCTTGACTACCGGATGGCGTGACCTGTTCGCCGTGGAATCACTGCATGACGAAACTGGTCGGATACTCGAGGTCACGTAGCCAATGTGCGGTCATGTGCGCTGCTGTGAGGATGAGGAAGCATTATCGACAGTCTCTCGGACTGTCAATATAACGGAGCGTCCCGAGTGGCGGACATATGCTCCGAATGCGAAATATCTGAACCACAACAAGCGGTCCCCTATGTTGTTGTACGAGAGAGGGACCTCTCTCGCTCACAGCCCGGACGAGCCAGGAACCAGACTAACAGACTTCCTCCGATCTGTCCTCAATCCGTCGTCACTGGGTGAGTACTAAAGTTATTATAGTGCTCGCATCACCCAAATCTCCTTCCTAGACCGCACCCGGCTGCCGAACCATTCGATGAATGGACGCTACACCGGGTGAGCTAGCGAATGTCACTCCGTCGATCCTACAAGGGACCTCTTAGGCGATAGACATATTCCATGAGCACTTATTGCCGCTAGCTCTTCATTAACTATGACGACAGAGGCACACTTTGAAAGACATCTCCGTAACTTTGCGAACAAGAAACCAGAAATGCTTGGTAATAGCAAGCATATAATAATATATAGCGTCGTTCAATAATTCGAAAGTTTGTGTGACATTATTGGACTATGTCGGAACTGAGGGACGATGTCCCTGAACCGAACCAAAAATTTCTAAGTCCACCGACGCTATCAGTTTCTTATCCGGCATCGCAGCATTCTGGTCTGACGAAAGAACCTGTAGAAGATAAAGTCAGATGACATACACAACAGCACATGTTGTTCCGAAAGGGAAAGCTCGAAATCCTCCGAATCCCTTTCGGCATCCCGTCGGACCGGATGAAATTTTCGGACGTCCGTACCTGCTTCCGCGGAGTGTCCCGACCCAGCATCGTCGGATAATACATGATGCGACAGATTTATTTGTTGCTGGGATGCTGCGATAAGCTGTGCTATTTGGGATAGCACGTCCGTCACCGAGGCCTGTGCAGTAGCGGTCTTACGATGCATTGCCGCCGGAAGCTCCGTATACGTTGACTCACGCACACTTTCTTATGCGAACGTCCAGAGTCTGCAGGCCTCGTGTCCCTGGCTACCGGATGGTATGACCTGGTCGCCGATGATTCTCCGATTGGCGAAGCTGACTGGATATCCGAGGTCACGTAGCCAAGAGCGGTCGTGTGCACTACCATGAGAATGAGGAAGCCTTATTGACAGTCTCTCCGGACTGACTATATGTCGGAGCGTCCTGAGCGGCGGACATATGCTCCGAATGCGAAACATTTTGTACCACAACATCTGGGGCCAGACGTTGTTGTACGAGAGAGGGGCCTCTCTTGCTTGCCATCCGGATGGACCTGGACGAGCTAGGAACCGGACTAAAAGGCTTCCTCCGTTCTCCCTCTAATCTGCCGTCACTGGGTGTGCATTTGGTTGATTTATAGTGCTCGCATCACCCCCAAACTCCTTCTAGACCGCAACGGATGAACCCGGCTGCCGAACCATTCGATGAATGGACGCTACACCGGGCGAGCTAGCAGACGTCAAAGGCCGTCGAACCTACTAGGGTCCTCTTAGGCAATTGGCGTATTTACATGAGCACTTTTCCGCTAGCTCTTCATTAATTGTGACGACGGAGGCACACTTTTGGAAGATATCATGGATACATCACCCTAATCTTGATCGTCTGAAATAGAAATTGATAAAGTAGAGTGACCCTGCGGGGAAAGGACCGGAGTGTCCAATTCCCCACAAACATACCGTGACACACGCTTCCCATGTTGTCATCGAAATTATCACATACAGAACAGGAGCTAGTGCGAGTACACTGACTACATATACAATGATTATAAAAGTCAGAGGAAGATTTCCTCTTATTACAATTGACTAAAATCCTTTCAATGTGAAAAGAAAACAAAGTCCAAGTACTCGCACCAACCCCTGACAATCAAAATACATAATAATATGATCCATTAACATAGAAAAAATAATTGAAATCAAAAAATTTTGAAAAAATATTTTTTCAGAACAGCCCAAGTTTCTGAAAAGTAACGTTGAGCCCCAATGGATCCCAAGCCTAAGTGTGGACAAAAATTTTAAAAATATTTTAAACAATTTATGCAACACTTACGAACAATAATAATGTATCTAGTTATGATTAAATTAACATCAAGATATTATTTTCAAGAAATCCCCCCTCACACAGAGGGCTGTTGTAAATGTAAACAATAAGAGTAAAAACACTAGAATAAGACTCCAGGCACCCAGGCCCGAAATCAGTTACCAATAATACACTATCTGATGCAAAACAGAGACTTCCAGGGAAGAAACTGCAGAACATCAGATGGTAGATGCAGAACACTACGCCTAACCACCCATAGGTGAAGACGTAAACATGGGGAAAAGAACAGAATTCATTCTGTTATTCAGCTAACACTCCCAAGAAATTTTAGTAATAAAATTACAGAAAATATGCCAAAAGCATGGGAGAATAGCAAGAGGGGACTTAAAGGAAAGGGAGAGAGGAAAACACTGAACAAGCAGTGTAACTTGATAACAAGAATGACAACAAAATGGCTGCTGCCTCGAAAATAGGTAACTTAACATAATTTCATTAAAAAATTTTAAGTTACAGCCCTGATAATTTTCTGTCACACATTTTTCCTCTCCTCCTTCTATATCCTCCTTAGAATCACCATTTCACTAATATTTATGTGTCTGGCATCATTTAAACTGAGATTTACAAGCACAAAGATCAGTGAGATGTTAACTGATGAAGGGCCAAACTAAGAATGATTAATGGCGCCAATTTCGGAACATCCTTGACACTGCGCATGCGCAGTAGAGGTGAAGTGTGGAGGGCCATTCAGGACATGTTTTCTTTGGTTTTAGATGCAAATTTTGGGGATTGGGGGGCAAAATTTGTGTTTGGCCCTATATTTTAAGAGTTAGCACCAGCTATGTCTGGGTCATTGGTACAGTATAAATATATAGAAATTTTGGTCAGAGCAAAAATTATTGCCCCTCCCACAATGATGGCAAATATAGCCCCACAAACTTCTCTTGAACAAATCTGAGTCTACACCTCAAAAGGATTCTGCACACCAAATATCAAGTCTCTGCTACTGCTGGTTCATGAGAAGATTTTTTAAGATTTAGGCTCACATTTAGGGTGTGGCCCTAACAAGGGGCGGAGCAACTAGTTTTGAACAAAATCAAAATGCGATGTCATAACAAACAATCATCTCAAATTTCACTTAAATTGGTTCACCGGTTTTGGAGAAGACGCAAACACCATGCTCACAGATGACAGACGGACAGTGAGTGATTACAAAAGCTCACCCTGACTTTCAGTCAAGTGAGCTAATAAACTCATACACCATAACAGAAGCTGCTGACTCTGAACGAACTTCTCAAGAGTGGGCTAATTGCCATATTCGGAGAATGTCACCCAGATAAGCCTACATGCCTGCCACTCAGGTAACTCGAAGGCTAGCAATACCAATCGAATGTATTCCATCAAAAAAATTCTGAATCCAAAAACAGTTACTTATCCAAAAATCACATGCACGGTATGAACTATGATTGAACGACCGCAGGTTGCAAACCAATGAATGAATGGTTGCACCCCTGGAGTCGCCATTTGGACAATAACCCTCTGCCAATCGGAGAGCAATGGAAGACGTAAATATAATTGAATGAATACAAGACTTACGGAAGAGAACTACGTCCTGCCCTGTAACGCCTAACATATGGGCGCAGGGTGGGGGTGGCGACGTAAAATCATATATCGAACTCCCCACCCACAATACTTGATTCGCTAGATAAGTATGGCCAGTGAAGTAATACTAAAGCTTGGAACTGTGAAAAATCCCTTTTTTCGACCATAGGAAAAAGGAAACCTCCCGCTATATTCCCAAATATGCTCTTGCTGCTATTCTCAATAAAAGAGCATTAACAGTGAATAGAAGTTTAACGTAAAAAATAACAAGTCAAATAACCAAGCATGACCAGTTTTTTGACCTGGCTTGACTCCTAATTTCTCGTCCTAGTCATCTAGAATAGCATAAGACCGTAGGGCTCCATCACGTCTGACCATGTTGCCACTAAAGGACCGAGAGGAATGTGATGAACATGACACTATTGCAAGGAATACACCCGGCGATATAGTTTCGCCATATCCCTTGAAATCAAGACAGTATGCCAGGGCCCTAAAGAATACACCATACAGACATAATATCCATAATTGAGTGGAACCATAATCAGATTGGACATAAAATGAAGCAGCCAACGAGAAACTAAGTTTCGGCACCCGATCATAGAAACCTAGATGAATTCCTTTTACCTCGTCCCGATTGTTTGCAGGAAACATATTCCTGAAAAAAGGAACTAACGACAAGCACAAGAAAGAATGCTCATAATTCTCACTAGGCTAATATGGTGTCATCAACAGGGCTAAATGCCTCAGATAACTAACACAACTAGAGGGGGTATCAGTACCCCGTGGCTCACCAACAGGTGGCCAATGTAAAGGGGTGGCTGGAGTAAAAAAAAAAGTTCAAAACCTGCACACAAAAGTCCAAAATTAAAGAAAATAAGGTAAGTCTCCTCTTTGAAGAAAAGAAAGACAAACCTCAAAACCTGCACAAAAAAGTAAAAAAAAAAGTATCACATTTGTTTCAATGGGTTAAAATTGAGAAAAATACCCTGATAATGTCACAGTAACCACCATGGCAATATGCCAGTAAGGTGAAACCCTACATGAAAAATATCCACTTGGAAGAAAAGAAAGAAAAACCTCAAAACCTACACATAAAAGTAAAAAAAGTATCACATTTGTTTCAAAGGGTTAAGATTTAGAAAAATACCCTGAAAATGTTACAATAACCACCATGGCAATATGCCAGTGAGGTAAAACTCCACTTAAAATAAATATCAAAACCTGCACAAAAAGTACAAAACCTGCACACAAAAGTCCAAAATTAAAGTAAATAAGCAGCTAAAAGGTTAAATAATATAAAATTAGCCCCAAGAAGCATCCTAACATAAAATAGGAACTATGGCAATATGCTACAAGGTAAGTCACTACTTGGAAGAAAAGACAAAGCTCAAAACCTGTACATAAAAGTAAAAAAAAGTATCACATTTGTTTAAAGGGTTAAAATTGAGAAAAATACCCTGTCACAGTAACCACAATGGCAATATGCCAGTAAGGTTAAACTCTACTTGAAAAATATCCACTTGGAAGAAAAGAAAGACAAACCTCAAAACCTGCACATAAAAGTAAAAAAAGTATCACATTTATTTTAAAGGGTTAAAATTTAGAAAAATACCCTGAAAATGTTACAGTAACCACCATGGCAATATGCCAGTGAGGTAAAACTCCACTTAAATTTTTTTTTTAAAAAGCACAAAAATCCAAACCTGTAAACAAAAGAAGTCCAAAATTGAAGTAATTAAGCAGGAAAAGGGTTAAAGAATACAACATAGCCCTAAGATGCATGTTTACATACAATAGAAAGCATGGACATATGCTACAAGGTAAATCTACACTTGGAAGAAAGGAAAAAAAAAAACCCAGGAAAACCTGCACGCAAACGTCAAAATAAGTCTAAAAATCTATTCAAAGGGTTAAATTTTTTTTAAAAATGC
This sequence comes from Pictodentalium vernedei, assembly GCA_031216915.1. NCBI lineage: Eukaryota > Metazoa > Mollusca > Scaphopoda > Dentaliida > Dentaliidae > Pictodentalium > Pictodentalium vernedei. The sequence goes on from CM062297.1 coordinate 700,867,729, forward strand.
ACTGGAAAGATATCAATGTTATAATAATCACCACTGCAATATGCAGTGAGGTCAACCTCACTTGAAATTGTTTTTTTTATCACAACCTGTACATAAAAGTAAGAAGCTGTAAGCCTAAGTCCAAAAGCTGTACATAAGGCCAAAAAAAAAAAATCAATTGATTCTCAGGCAATTTTTTTTTCAAATCAATGAGGGAGGGAGGATTTTATTTTTATTTTTTATTTTTATTTCTTCCAGATGGTGAGAAAGGATTGAGAGGCAAAAGTCACTTTCTGATGTCTGTTTTTACCTGAAAAGCATGGAAAGTGCATATTGTAAAATGATATACAAATAAAACTAATTTTATTGAAAACTAAAACTGTTTTTCTTTATTTTCTGATATCACCACTTTTTGTATTTAGAAACAGAACTCTGACTTCACTTTTAAACTTTTACAAAGCAGAACTATTTTATGAATACTAGATATTATTGACCACCCTCGTATTATTTTGGTATCATTGTGAGTTATTTTGATTTTTAGTATGACCCATGGTGAGAGTGTTCTTCTCTGTAACAGAAGGTATATTCTTTTTAAAAAAATATTTAAAGTGTTTAAAATAAATTTCAAGTTCATATAAGAAGCTGGGTCATTCATGGTTTCTGAATACCCTAACTGAGTTGAAAAGCGTAGTTAAAAAAGTTTTCGATATCCTTCGTAAATTAAGCGTTATTAACAATTTGAGTTAATTAATTTCTTTGGTAAATGACAAAACATTTCAGTTGTCTCCCTTCCCGGCTGCGATGGGTAATAATACACTGTTCAGAAAACTGACAATTTCTGCCAACCATCTTTCACTGACACGTGCGATTGGTGCTTTGAAGGTCTGCCATTCTTATCCATCCAAATACCTGTGATTTCTATTGTAGCCTTATTACATTTAACCCCCTTCCAACAAACTTCACAAGTTTTCAAAGAAAAACATTCAATGCAAATTGCGGTGCGAATTTCAATGCAGCCAATTTTTCAGTGGAACAGAGCGTAACCGCAAGCAATTTCGATATGGACGAACTGTCTCCAATACATTTTTTTTGTTTTGAAACGGTGGTTAACTTTTAATAAATTCTAATTAACTCGATGCGTGTCTTGTGTGATTCGTTGTTTTGTCTGGTACTTTGTTTTTAAATAGCCATTTTGTGCTGGTTGCTATCAGTTGGGGCGAATTGTTCGAACGACTACGCCATTGCAATTCTTTTCAGAAATATAAAATTGGGCTAGTTTAGGCTATTTTCATAGCCGTGTGACGAACTTTAACAGCAACCGTGTTTACTGTTTTTTGCGGAAGCGTGTGTTTTTAAAAAATAAAACATAAGAAAATACAGTAAACTGCTATGTCTCCCAAGGAAGTTTAGAAGGGCGACTTGAATTTCGCCCCCAATGTAAGCCAAGGCCAGAGGCTCTCACACTTAACACACGCCTGTGTATATTTACCTGTTTATTCGTTGGTTTTGGGCCTTAAAACCAATAGTCCCTTTTCAATTTCCCTGTTTCCTATTTTCTTGCAATGACGGTCCAAATAAAAAGGCCCAACGCGGGCCATTTTTTTCAACGCGGCGGTGCCTGAGAATCAATTCCTTTTTTTTTTTTGGCCTAAAAGTCCAAAATTGAAGTAATTCAGCAGGAAAAGGGTTAAATAATACAAACATAGCCCTAAGATGCATGTTTACATACAATAGAAAGCATGGACACATGCTACAAGGTAAATCTCCACTTGGAAGAAAGGAAAGGAAAAAGCATCAAAACCTGCACTCAAACGTCAAAATATGTCTAATAAAAATCGATTGAAAGGGTTAAAATTTAAAAAAAAATGCACTGGAAAGATATCAATGTTATAGTAACCACCACTGCAATATGCAGTGAGGTCAACCTCAATTTAATTTTTTTTTTTTTTATCACAACCTGTACATAAAAGTAAACAGCTGTAAGGGGGAAAAGGGTTAAATAATACAAACTTAGCCCTAAGATGCATGTTTACATACAATAGAAAGCATGGCCATATGCTGCAAGGTAAATCTCCACTTGGAAGAAAGGAAAAAAAACCCCATCAAAACCTGAACGCAAACATCAAAAAAAGTCTAAAATTTGATTCAAAGGGTTAAAATTAAGACAAAATACCCTGGAAAAGAGTTAAATGTTATAGTGAACCACCATAGCAATATGCAGAAACTAAACAAAATTTTAAAAAGCCAAAAAATCAAAACATGTACACAAAAGTTCAAAATATTTGAGAGCGAACGCCGCCGCCACCGCCGACATGAGGGCTATGCCATAGGCTCACACAACTAACGTTGGTGAGCCAAAAACACCGTTAAGGAAAGAACAACCTCTTTCTGGGTGTAAACTACAGCATTGGAAGCTCACTAAATGGAGACTTACAATAGCCGCTAATGATAGAGAAAAAACACCGCTCATAATACTCACTAGGCTGCTATGGCATCAACAATAAGACTTAATGTCTGAGACACCTAGGAATACAACACCGAGAAGAAAAAAACATACTCTTTCCTTCTAACGGTCCTATTCCCAAAAAGACAGCAGTCTCAGTCTAGCTAATGCAGCTTAGAAATCTTCATTTCTGTGAAGACAGATATCTGCGTGTAACCTGCGGCCCTGGAAAGCTCACTAAACGGAGACTTACAACATCAACCACTCAAGTTAAGGAAAAAAGGCTGCTAATGTTATAGAAAAAGACCTCTTAATTCACATAAGGCTACTATGGCATCAACAATAGGACTAAATGCCTCTAATGCCCAAGAATACAACACCGAGAAGGAACAAACATACTCTTTCCTTCTAATAGCCCTATTCAAATGAAAGTGTCAATGTCACTGTAGGTTAACTTGTGTGTTGTGTTTGATGAAAAGGAAACTGTTCAATGTTTATGAAAGGATTATGAAATAAGACAAGAATTGTGATAATTGGGAATATGTTCAATTCTGTTCCCTGTATGCTATGTTTTTGATAAAAATAATATGAGTTGCACACTGTACTAAAGAGCTGAGGGGTGGGTTAATATGACCTCACAGTTAATGTATGTGGCCCTCACAGTTAACGTATATCAATGAAAGTTACCAAGATACAGTGAAATTATTCCAAAACGAGTCATCCTATCAAGTTACATTGAAATCCCTTCATAAATATGGCCTGTAGACTGTGCTGAAGGTTTTTGGGCTTCAGGCCCCTGTAGCCGTCAGTTTCCCAATTGCATCCAAAGGGGACGTTCTCATCTAGACATTAGATGAAGTCAACCTACCACGTTAAAATGAAATCCCTTTATAAATATGACCTGTAGACTGAGCTAATGGTTTTTGGGCTTTGGGCTCGGGCAGCCATCATGGTTGAATGATCGCAACCAAAATGGGACATTCTCATCTGGGCATCATCTGGAGTGATCCTACAAAGTTACAATGAAAGCCCTTCATAAATATGACCTGTAGACTGTGCTCAAGGTTTTTGGACTTCGGGCCCCTGAAGCCATCACAGTTGACCAATCATGACCAAAAGGGGATGTCATCATCTAGGCATTATATGGAGTCAAACTAACAGGTTACAATGAAATCCTTCCATAAATATGACCCATAGACTATGTTAAAGGTTTTGGGATTTTGGGCTCGGGCAGCCATCAAGGCTGAATGATCGCGACCAAAAGGGGACTTTCTCATCTAGACATTATTTGGAGTCATCCTACCAAGGTACAATGAAATCCCTTTATAAATATCACCTGCAGACTGTTCTAAAGGTTTTCAGGCTTCGGGCCCCTGTAGCTGTCACAGTTGCCCAATCGTGTCCAAAATAGGACGTTCTCATCTAGACATTATATGAAGTCAAACCTACCAAGTTACAATGAAATCCCTTCATAAATATGACCTGTAGACTGTGCTAAACGTATTCGGGCTTCGGGCTCGAGGAGCCATCATGGTTGAATGATCGCAACCAAAAGGGGACATTCTCATTTGGGTATCATCTGGAGTGATCCAACAAAGTTAAAATGAAATCCCTTCATAAATATGACCTGTAGTCTGGGGTCAAGATTTTCGGGCTTTGGGCGCCTGTAGCCATCACAATTGACCAATCATGACCAAAAGGGGATGTCATCATCTAGGCATTATATTGAGTCAACCTAACAAGTTACAATGAAATCATTCCATAAATATGACCTATAGACTATGCTAAAGGTCTTTGGGCTCGGGCAGCCATAAAGGCTGAATGATCGCGACCAAAAGGGGATATTCTCATCTAGACATTATTTGGAGTCATCCTACCAAGCTACAATGAAATCCCTTCATAATTATGACCTGTAGACTGTTCTAAAGGTTTTCGGGCTTCGGGCCCCTGTAGCCGTCACAGTTGCCCAATCGTGTCCAAAAGGGGACGTTTTCATCTGGACATTACATGAAGTCAACCTACCAATTTACAAAGAATTCCCTTCATAAATATGACCTGTAAACTGTGCTAAAGGTTTTTGGGCTTCGGGCTCGGGCAGCCATCATGGTTGAATGATCGCAACCAAAGGGGACAATCTCATCTGGGCATCATCTGGAGTGATCCTACGAAGTTACAATGAAAGCCCTTCATAAATATGACCTGTAGACTGTCCTCAAGGTTTTTGGGCTTCGGGACTGTGAAGCCGTCACATTTGACCAATCATGACCAAAAGGGGATGCCATCATCTAGGCATTATATGGAGTCAAACTAACAGGTTACAATGAAATCCTTCCATAAATCTGACCTATAGACTATGCTAAAGGTTTTGGGGTTTTGAGCTTGGGCAGCCATCAAGGCTGAATGATAGCGACCAAAAGGGGGACTTTCTCATTTAGACATTATTTGGAGTCATCCTACCAAGGTACAATGAAATCCCTTCCAAAAATATCACCTGTAGACTGTGCTAAAGGTTTTTGGGCTTCAGGCCCCTGTAGCCGTCACAGTTGCCTAATGGTGTCCAAAAGGGGCTGTTCTCATCTAGACATTATATGAAGTCAACCTACCAAGTTACAATGAAATCCCATCATAAATGTGACCTGAAGACTGTGCTAAAGGTTTTCAGGCTTTGGGCTCGGGCAGCCATCATGGTTGAATGATTGCAACCAAAAGGGGACATTCTCATCTGGGCATCATCTGGAGTGATCCTACGAGGTTAAAATGAAAGCCCTTCATAAATATGACCTGTAGACTGTCCTCAAGATTTTCGGGCTTCGGGCACCTGTAGCCATCACAGTTGACCAATCATGACCAAAAGGGGATGTCATCATCTAGGCATTATATGGAGTCAACCTAACAGGTTACAATGAAATCCTTCCATAAATATGACCTTTTGCCTATGCTAAAGGTTTTTGGGTTTGGGCACCCAGCAAGGCTGAATGATCGCAATCAAAATGGGACGTTCTCATCAAGACATTATTTGGAGTCATCCTACCAAATTACAATGAAATCCCTTCATAAATATGACCTGTAGACTGTGCTAAAGGTTTTCGGGGTTTGGGCCACTGCCCAATCTCGTCCAAAAGGGGACTTTCTCATCTAGACATTATAAGAAGTCAACCCACCAAGTTACAATGAAATTCCTCAATAAATATGACTGTAGACTGTGCTAAAGGTTTTTGGGTTCTGGGCTCGGGAAGTCGTCATCGTTGGCAGATCACGCCCAAATGGGGAAATTCTCATCTAGACATCATATGGAGTCATCGTACCAAGTGGGAGCGCGGTGGCTCAGTAGGTAGAGGTGCAGGCTGCAAGCCGAGAGGTCCTCGGTTCGAATCCCACCTGCGGCAACCGCGTTGTGTCCTTGGTCAAGACACTTCATCTCCATTGCCCGCGTGGGGGCACGATGACGCTGTGTATTAAGGCGTACTGCACGTCGATGGTACACATGTCTTCAACCAATCTAACCCTGCCTGCGCTGCTGTGCGGAGTTACGATGTTGGGGAGCTGGCAGCTGCTCGTCGTTGCTCGGTGGTTCTCTCCGGGTACTCCGGCTTCCTCCACCCGTAAAACTGTCACGGTCATGATTAGCCATTGTGCATAAATATGTGACCTTAAACATCAATAAATAAATAAATAATTGTACCAAGTTACAATGAAATCCCTCCATATTAAACATGACCTGCAGACTCTGCTAAAAGTTTTTGGTTTTCGGGCTTGGGCAGCCACCACGGTTGACAGATCATGCCCAAAAGGGGACGTTCTCATCTAGGCATTATACAGAGGCATCCTACCAAGTTACAATGAAATCCCTTCATAAATACGACCTGTAGACTGTGCTAATGGTTTTTGGGTTTTGGGCTCGGGCAGCCATACCGGTTGACCGATCGCGACCAAAAGGGGACATTCTCATCTAGACATGATCCGAAACCTGCATATGAAATTTCGTGATGATCAGACAAGAAGTGCGGGGTGTAGCCCGTGCTAACGGACAATGTGCACAGACTCACAGATTCACAGACTTCCGCACACGTGATGGCAATAGCTTATCTTCACTTTGTCAAGTTAAGCTAAAAAGATAGCGGTTTCAGCCTAGCTAACGCAGCTTAGAAGTCTTCGTATCCGTGAAGACAGATATCTGGGTGTAGACTGCGGCCTTGGAGAGCTCACTAAATGGAGACTTACAACGTTAGCCGCTAATGTTACAGAAAAAGACAGCTCTCAATTGACATGAGGCTACTATGGCGTCAACAATAGGACTAAATGCCTCTGATGCCTGAGAATACAACACCGAGAAGGAAAAAAACATACTTTTTCCTTCTAATGGTCCAATACCAAAAAGACAGCAGTCTCAATAAATGGATCGCTAGCTAATGCATGCCTCAATGAGCTAGCAATTGGTTACTCAACTTTAGTAGCGATGAAAGGAACTGGATACATGGAACTGCAGAAACAAGTGAAGTTGGAAGCTAGCTTGAGGTCGACTACGCATAGTCCTGACTACGGAAGGGGGGGGGGGGGAGCAGAACTAGCAGCTGGCCCCGGTTGCTGTCGGGGAGGAGATGGCTCTCCCGTTCACTCGGACGAACAACCCGACACACTGTGCTTTGCTGAAGCCTAAACAGTTGACCCCGACTGCTATCGGGATGGAGAGGACTCTCCTGCTCATAGTGATGAGACTCCCGACAAACACCAACCAGCCTCATCCCCTTCGTGTGCCATCATTGTTAGGTGAGATTTATTTTTTGAGGGGTGCTCGCTATACCCTAACACAAATCTCGACCATAACAGACCAACCTGGTGATTTCACTAATGGAAAACCCGATGAGTTAGTCATTGCCGAGGAAATTGGGCACCAAAGGCCTTACACCTGCTATATATAAACACCCTGCGACTACTTTCTATACTCACATGTGTGCAGAATGGCTGTACAGACAATATGTGCATCAGCATGCTGCCAAAGGTCCGACATCAAGGCTTATATGAGCAGCTATCTAAGATACTTCGCTGCCTGCTGCTCTCGGGATGATGATCTGGCCCCAGATCTTTTTGGTGCATCTCCCAACTGAAGATGCCTCGATGCGCTAGCTATAGAAAATCCGACTTCAGCGACGATGAAAGGACCTGGATCCGTGGACATGCAGAACATCAGTTGGAAAGCTAGCTTGCAGTATACTGTGCACTGCCTGCGTGACAAAAGAGGAGGAAGCCAAACAGCTGGTTCCGGCTGCTATTGGGGAGGAGAGGGTTCCCCTGTTCGTCCAGACGAATGCCCCAACTAACGACACTTGCAACAGTAGACTGTTACCAGGATGGAGAGGGCTCTCCAGCTCGATCCCGATGAAAAAGCGGACCGGCTTCCACACTATGATTTCATCAAAAGACGGGATACAAAAAGTATCAAGAACAAAATGAAATGCCCGAGATCCGGCAATAGCTTCAAAACTTACATCCTAATAAAGGGCAATAACTCCACAGCAGAGCGATGACTAAACATCAATGAAACTTGAGCTACATTTTTTGTTCACAAATCGATATACTAAAAGAAAACAGTCAGCTGGCTATGTCACTTCCATGCAGAAAATAAATTTCTATCTTGACAGCTGTGATTTCTAGTTAATCGGCCGAAAGCAATTTACCACTGTGTATTACTGTTTAACACTTTACCCAACATAAGGTCAAAATCGGTCAGCGCTGTTCACAATGAAAGTGCCAATGACACTGTAGCTTAACTTGACTGTGTGTTGTGTTTGATGAAAAGGATACTGTTCAATGTTTATGAAAGGATTATGAAATACGACAAGAATTGTGATAATTGAGAATATGTTAATTTCTGTTCCCTGTATGATATGTTTTCAATAAAAAATAATTTGAGGTGTAGACTGTACTAAAGATGTTGGGGTGGGTTAATGTGGCCCTCAAAGGTTAATGTATGTCAACCAAAGTTACAAAGTCACAGTGGAATTATTTCAAAACGAGTCATCCCATCAAGTTACAATGAAATCCCTTCATAAATATAACTTGTAGACTTTTCTAAAGGAATCTTGATCACATGACGGCCTTGGCAGTCACGGTTGACCAATCATGACCAAAATACGACAGTCTGATAAGTTATCCTACCAAGTTACAATTAAATTCCTTTATAAAAAGAACCTGCAGACAGTAGTAAATGAATCCAGGTCGCGTGACAGTCAGGCGGTATCAGCTGACTGATCGTGACAAAAATAGGTAAGTCTCATCTGGACATCATATCAAGTTATCCTTCCAAGTTGCAATGAAATCACTTATTTATTTATTGGTGTTTTAAGGTCACATATTTCTGCACAATGGCTAATCATGACCATGACAGTTTTACGGGTGGAGGAAGCCGGAGTACCCGGAGAGAACCACCGAGCAACGGCAAGCAACAGTCAGCTCCCCAACATACTAACTCCACACAAGCAGGGTTAGCATTGGTTGAAGACAAGTGCACTATCGACGTGCAGTACGCCTTAGTACACAGCGTCACCGTGCCCACACATGGGCAATGGGGGTGAAGTGTCTTGCCCAAGGACACAATATGGTTGCCGCTGGTGGGATTCGAACCGAGGACCTCTCGGCAATGAAATCACTTCATAAATATGAACTGCAGACTGTGCTAAAGTCACCTAGATCACAGGCCTGTGTGGCCATCAGGGTTGACCGATCAAGGCCAAAATAGGACATTCTCATCTAGACATTATACTGAATCATCCTATCAAGTTCCAATGAAATCCCTTCATAAATACAACCTGTAGACTGTGATAAAAGGTTTTGGGCTTGGGCAGCCATCACGGTAGACAGACTGTGACCAAAAGGGGCAGTTCTCCTCTAGAGATTATACAGAGTCATCATACCAAGTTACAATGAAATCCCTTCATAAATACGACCTGCAGACTGTACTAAAGGTTTTCGGGCTTCGGGCTGGTCGCTGTCATGGTCGACCGGTCACGACTGAAAGGGCACGTTCTCATCTGGACATTATACCAAGTTACAATGAAATCCCTACATAAATACGGCCTGTAGACTGTGCTAGAGGTTTTTGGGCTTCAGGCCTGTGCAGCCATCACGATGGACCAATTGCAACCAAAAGGGGACATCTTCATCTAGACATTGTACCGAGTCATCCTACCACGTTACAATGAAATTCCTTCATAAATACAACCTGTAGTCTGTGCTAAAGGTTTTCAGGTTTTGGGCTCGGACAGCTGTCACAGTTGAACGATCGCGACCAAAAGGGGACATTCTTATCTAGTCATTATCTGGAGTTATCCAACCAAGTTACTATGAAATCCCTTCATAAATACGACCTGTAGACTGTGCTTAAAGTTTTTGGGCTTCAGGCCCCTGTAGCCATCACAGTTGACCGATCACAACCAAAAGGGGACGTTCTCATATAGACATTATACAGAGTCATCCTATCAAGTTACAATGAAATCCCTCCATAAATACTACCTGTAGACTGTGCAAAAGCTTTTCGGGTCGGGCAGCTGTCACTGTTGACAGATCGCGGCCAAATGGGGAAGTTCTCATCTAGATAACATACAGAGTCATCCTACCAAGTTACAATGAAATCCCTCAATATTAAATAAGACTTGTAGACTGTGCTAAAAGTTTTTGGGTTTCAGGCTAAGGCAGCAGACATCATTGACAGATCATGACCAAAAGGGGACGTTCTCATCTAGACATTATGCAGTCATCCTACTAAATTACAATAAAATCCCTTCATAGACTGAGCTAAAGGTTTTTGGGCTCGGGCAGCCATCACAGTTGACCGATCGTGACAAAAAGGGGACGTTCTCATCTAGACATGACCTCAAACCTGCATATGAAATTTCGTGACGATCGGACAAGAACTGCAGGGTGTAGCCTGTTCTAAAGAAAAATGTGAACAGACTGACGGACTCGCAGACTAACAGACTTCTGCATGCGTGATGGCAATAGCTTATCTTGACTTTGTCAAGTTAAGCTAAAAATAGAGTTTTCAAAGTCGAAAAAGATGCATAACTCTGGCAAAAATTGTCGGACTGCACCCTGATTCAAACTTAACCTGTATTTTATGTCGATACACCTCCATACCAAATTTCATTTGATTTGGCCAACTATAATTAAAGTTATCACCGGGAAACCAAAGTGGGATGGTCGCATGGACAGCAAGATGCACAGACACTGGCTATTTTAATAGTGGCCCCTAGGGCACCCATCGGAAGCTCAAATATGAATCCAGAGATTTGATTTGAACAAACTTGAATCTGCCTTCCCTGACAAAGTTAATTTACCAAATATCAAAAGATTCAGATTCTATGAGGTGGCTTTGATGAAAATGATTTTTAAAGAATTTTCCTCACATTGCACCAAGTTAAAATTCGGGCATCCATAGAGGCACTTCTGAGGTGAACTGGCTGTTTAAACCACAGGGAAATTTCCAGGTGGGCTCCTCTCTTGGGAATTCCCTATTGAAATACTCTTGTTAAAAAACACCAGTCAGTGTTTCGAAAAATGTCTTAGATGCAGAGAATTTTTGGTCTGGTCCTTGTTAACTGCCATTTCTACACACAACCAGGTACACTAAATATATCACCCGAAAATGTTAACCAGCCTTTTCAGTGGGGAGCCCTTTTGTCATTTTTCAACATAATTTCAAGCTTATTGTAGGATGTGTCCTTGGAGTGAGGAGTGGTGGTTGAAAAACAGACATCAGTTTTCAAAGTCTTTTTGGTGACAGTCATTGCAGTGCTGTATATACACATGCACAAGGTGACGCCTCCTTTTTGCCTCTGTCAACCTGATCCCTTCTTCATCATATACAACTTCATCCAGGTGAGCACTACAGGCTCGGTCTTTTTTGTTCTCCAAGTTATTTCTCTTACGCTGGATTCTTATATAATATACCAATAAGATTTCTATTGTAACTTAAGAGGCCCCAGGGGGCTTGAGGGCGCTCACCTGACATGGTATCCTAAATATCAACCCAGAGAATTGATTTCAACAAGTTGCATCTGCTCCTCCTCAGAAAAGCTTATACCAAATATCCAAAGATTCTGACCAGTGGATCTAAAAAAATGATTTTTAAAGAATATTCCTCATATTGAACCAAGTTATAATTCGGGCTCCCACAGGGAGCCCATATATGAACCCAGGGACTTGGCTTTAACAAAACTTGAATCTCACCCCCTAAGGATTCTGCTCACCAAATATCAAAACATTCCGACTGCTGGATCTGAAGAAGAAGATTTTTAAAGAAAATTCCTCATTTTGAACTAAGTTACAATTCGAGCTCCCACAGTGAGTCCAGATATGGACCTAGGGACATGGCTTGAACAAACTTGAATCTCACCCCACTAAGGATGCTGCATACCAAATATCAAAACTTTCCGACTGCTCGATCTGAAGAAGAAGATTTTTAAAGAAAATTCCTCATTTTGAACTAAGTTATCATTCGGGCTCCCACAGTGAGCCCAAATATGGACCTGGGAACATGGCTTGAACAAACTTGAATCTCACCCCCCTAAGGATGCTGCATATCAAAACATTCCGACTGCTGGATCTGTAGAAGATTTTTAAAGAAAATTCCTCATTTCGAACTAAGTTATAATTTGGGCTACCACAGTGAGCCCAAATATGAACCCAGGGACTTGGCTTGAACAAAGTTGAATCTCATCCCCCTAAGCATGGTGCATACCCAATATAAAAAGATTCTGCCTGCTGGATCTTGAGAAGAAGATTTTCAAAGAAATTTGCCTGAAATGCACTTAGTTCAAATTTGGGCTCCTATACTGAGCCCAAATATAAACCCAAGGGGCCGATTTGAACAAACTTGAATCAGATCCACCCCACAATGTTGCATACCAAATATCAAAAGATTCTGCCTGCTGGATCTAGAGAAGATTTTTTAAGAAATTTGCCTGAAATGCACTAAGTTCGAAATCGGGCTCCTATACTGAGAGCAAATATGAACCCAGGGGGCCGATTTGAACAAACTTGAATCAAATGCACCCTACAATGTTGCATACCAAATATCAAAAGATTCTGCCTGCTGGATCTGGAGAAGAAGATTTTTTAATGTTTTTCCCATTGCCTGCAGTGTTAAGAAGTGCTGACTCAGCACTTTTTCAAAGTCCTGAAAAAAATACCTCGTGATCAAGCTGATAGTGATTTTTTTAACCATTCTATTCTACTGAATAAAAGTAAGCTTTATACAAAATAAGAATTCTCTGTGCCGTGTAGTTTTGGAGATATGGCAGTTTTAAGGTTTTTCCTATTTTTAGCTCCAGAGGTTCCCATGGGGCAATGAGAAAAAATGTTGCTTTTTTTTTGCATCAATCAACTACTTATGACCCATTATCATCTCATATCAAATATCAAATTTGGTTCAAATCGACCTCACGGTTCTGAAAATAGAAATTTTACGCGTGGCCAAAATTTTTTCCCCTTCCATAACGAAGGAAAATAATGCCCGACAAACTTCTCTTGAACAAGCTTGATTCTAAACCTCAAAAGGACTCTGTATGCCACATATCAAGTCTCTGGTACTGGTGGTTCATTAGAAGAAGATTTTCAAAAAATTTGGCCATTTTTTCTCCACCCCTCTGCTCAAAATGAGCCGAAACCCAATTTGCATAAAAATCAAAATGCCCCTATATAACCACTACTTACATGAAATTTAATTAAAATGTGTCCAGTGGCTTTGGAGAAAGAGGCTCAAACACCACCTTCACGCAGGACGACGGATGGACGACGGACTAAGAGTGATCAGAAAAGCTCACCCTGACTTTCAGTCAGGTGAGCTAAAAACCTCACCATATCATTCAAACAAAATCACCTTTGAATACCAGAATCGCCTCCATATTTCAGTAATTGGAATTTGTGTAAAACAGAATAACTTCATGTACCAGAATCACATCCATATTTCATTGACATCAGTTACTTTTTTGTTTTTTTTATTTACATGTTATTTCTCTGAATTGTTATTTGATATAAAATTTCTACTGCAACTTAAAAACACTCACTGTATTAATCGAGTGGAATCACCTTTAAATACTAGAGTCACCTCCTAAAATTTAATTGTATTTCCTATTCCCTTTTTTACCTTCAGCAGTCGGAGTGACATCACTGTAGTCTAATTCAATCATATAAATCATATAAAGGAAATAACAATAAAACAATGATGCATTTTAATTATTTTATTAATTTTTTCGGGTGATTCCAGTATTTACAGGTGATTCCAGTATATCGGTAGACCATTCACTTTGGATAAGCGAGACAAAAAAATATCACCAAAAGGGAACGAGAACCTAAACATTAAACTCTAGTAAATATATAAATATGAGGTTTGTTGTTCAGTGCAAGTTCAAAATGAGGCAAAGGTAGTATATCATGACTGAAAAAAAGTTTACGGCTGGCCAAATGTTTGGAGAGGTTCAAGGATAGGGGAGTGGTAACCATCTTGAGGTTTTCTGTTTGTGTAGCAAGGCCTTCCGGGGCCAATTTATGATCCAGTGTGACTTCTGAAATGAATGGTACCATGGTGAATGCGTCAATACAACTGCTGAGGAAACAGAACAGGTTGATGTGTACCACTGCCCTAAGTTCTAGTTCTATATTTCAGAACAATGGACAGAACTGTTAAAGCAATAGAGTGCCTCTTTGATGGTGAAACAGGGGAATGGATGGGTGCTGGTAATACACTGGTATCTGAGTTGACAGAAGAAAACTCCAACGATGTGCTGGAACTAACTATTCCAGAACCGGATCAGATCTGAGGCAGATCTTTCAGGATCTTGATGATGACACCAGTGTCTGGTGGATTCCAAGTAAGGTCGAGGCCTCCTTGAGAAAATTCTCCTGGGGAACCCAGCATAGACCTCAACTATAGGTTAAAGGAGGATGAGAAGGTGGGAGTGGCTGGGATGACCCAGCTGCCAGCACCACCCTCAAAGGTGAGAACAGAGCTGAGGCTAGAAGAGCTGAATGCTGCAGGTCACCTCTGGCGATCTGCTCCGGAATTTCTGGCCAACTTTAGTACAACTTGGCTGGTAGACAGACAAATGATCCTCCTTTTGAACCAATACAACTTGAGAAAGTTGAAGGGTAACAAAAAGTGGATGTCGGCCATCACTTGGCATTGGAGAATTGGCAGTGCGAAAATTGGGCTTGGAAGAATCTCAGGCCAATGCCACTGCGCCAAGCTGGGTGAAGGGAAGCTGCGTCAACAGGGAAGAAGAGTTTCTCTGGGAAGTTCCAGTAGCAGTTCTCAGTCCGGGATGTATGCCTTAAGGACCCTGACTTTAAACAGAGCTCCCCCCCCCCCCCCACACTTTCAAGTTCAGATATATATATGTATGTATTTATATTTCTTTTTTCTGTGTTGTAAACCCACGTTTTAATATATAATTATCATTAGGCAAATTACAGTGAGATACTTCTTTGGCATATTACCGGTCAGGCTGAGATGTCTCTGCATTATCATAGGTTAATTAATCTAGCAGTGACTGCCACTTATAAATTGATTCTGATCGACATGGCTATCAAGTATATTATTTCTTGCGATACTCTTGATAACACATGCATTGGTACACGTCGATTTTTATCTTCAGGTATATCACGTGCCATTTTAATGCATATGGCAATATTATTACCTGACATCGCAGGACAAGGTATAAAGTTTGGAGAACTAGCTAGTTCATGGAGACTCGGGTTTCGACCATTGGGAGATGCTATAATACAGTCTCGTGCGAGTGGGATTGCTGGTCATTCTCAACGCTCTGTTGTATGCCACTATTGTCAGATTAGCTGGAGGTAGGAGAGCTACCGGCCCGAATTCATAGAATAGATTACAAACCTAAGTAAAGGCTTAGTTTAGATGTCGTTAGCGAAGATCGACTCACACCTGTCTCAAAGTGTAGGCTATGGTATTGTGGTATTAACACTTGAGAAGATCATGTAGTAGCCTGTTTTTCCTGCAAGAGTGTTGTGAATATTGACTCAAAGTTGATCAGTGACAATTTGCGCATGCGTGGAAGCACATTTTGAAGTTGTGATTTCTGTGATGAACTGTGAGAATTCCAAAGGGACAGGAACATTTGAGGACAGTTCTCTCAAAGGACACATGTGTAAGGTATGTGATGTAGACTTAATAAGTCCAAGTGGATAAACCAAATCCAAATAATTTATTTTATTTATTGGTGTTTAAGGTCACATACTTATGCACAATGGCTAATCGTGACCGACAATGGCTAATCGTGACCGTGAGTTTTACGGGTGGAGGAAGTCAGAGTACCCGGAGAGAACCACTGAGCATCAACAAGCAACTGTCAGCTCCTCATTTATTTATTTATTGATGTTTAAGGTCACATATTTATGCACAATGGCTAATCATGACCGTGACAGTTTTACGGGTGGAGGAAGCCGGAGTACCTGGAGAGAACCACCGAGCAACGACGAGCAGCTGCCAGCTCCCCAACATCGTAACTCCGCACAGCAGCACAGGCAGGGTTAGATTGGTTGAAGACATGCGTACCATCGACGTGCAGTACGCCGCAGTACACGGCGTCATCGTGCCCCCACATGGGCAATGGGGGTGAAGTGTCTTGCCCAAGGACACAACGCAGTTGCCGCAGGTGGGGTTCGAACCGAGGACCTCTCGGCTTGCAGCCTGCACCTCTACCTACTGAGCCACCGCACCCCGTCAGCTCCTCAACATTCTAACTCTGTTCAAGCTCCGCTCAATCAGGGTTACAGCGGTTGAAGACATGTGCACCATCGACGTGCAGTACGCCTTAGTACACGGCGTCATCGTGCCCTCATGTAGGCAACCAGGATAAAGTGCCTTGCCCAAGGACACAACGCGGCCGTCCCGGATGGGGATCGAACTCGGAACCTCTAGCATAGAAGTCCAACAGTCTACCACTGAGCCACAGCACTCCCATATTTGATGCAAAAAATGAAAATTAGTTGTTCAAGAATGTTGTTTGCAGGTGTCGTTTGCCTTTACGTGTTAGGTAAAGGGTTAAATATTTCCTATTACTATTTATTTATTTTGTATTGCTGTTTAATTATTTTGCCATATACCTGTAATAGCTCAAGATGTTACAAGTATAGCACATGTTATCATTCTGAAACCAAACAATTGGGAAATTCTGAGACAATAAAAAGCAATAACATGATAATGGAATTATAAACAAAAAACAAAAACAAACGGAGCTGCAATTTCGGCGAATAAAGACACATCAAATTTGAACTGGATTTCACAAGTTTTGCACTAGAGCTGGGCGATATTGAAATTTAGTATTCGATATCGATATTTTCGTGGAAAATACCTCGGTTTTGGTATCAATATCAGTATCAGGTAATGCATGCTGAAATTGTGTACTCTGAACTTCACCTCATAATTTTTAACCCTATATCATGACCCTGAAGGTCGACCTGCGTAACTAAGACAATAGAGTTATCTCACATCTATCTTGGTCATGACAGCGAGCACATGGTCACGGGTTGTCTTAAGTTCATAACTTTACTTTTCTCACACATCGTGGCCAAAGTATAAGTTGGTTTTAGCTCAAATAAAATCAGACCTTTGATTGTTAAGTTATTAACAAAATAACATCCGGATACTGATCAAAAAGCAAACGGAAAAACTGTTAAATGGCACACTTTCCACAAACTGAACTTCCCCACATGAAAATGAAAGAAAAACTTACCAATTTTAATTTCGCCACTGCCGAGTTCAAGGCAATTTCGTAAAAAAATTGAAATCTTTGTGATGATTGTGAATGTGAGACTGTAAATTGGTCGTGTTGGCTGTTGATGCAGCTGCTAAACTATTACAAAGTTTACACCTGCAAGACTTCTTGTCAATTCCTTCAAAATGCGTTGCCAATGCACTCTTATAGACTGGCGTTCTGCTATGGTTTAGCGCGTTATGAGGAATTCCTGCCTTATCCCCGATCAGCTTGCACAAAATCTAAATAACGAAATTTCGGTAAAGTTCATTTGCATTCGGTACGATATTTGATATCAAAGAAATATTGAAACCATACCAAAAATTCAATGTATCGCCCAGCTCTATTTAGCACAAGTTATCCGAAAACCAAAAATATTGGAAGTATTGTTATATTTATTTATTTAATGGTGTTTAACCCTTTACCTAACACAGCTTTTTCTTCAATGAAAGTGTCAATGACACTGTAGCTTAACTTGTGTGTTGTGTTTGATGAAAAGGATAATGTTCAATGTTTATGAAAGGATTATGAAATAAGACAAGAATTGTGATAATTGGGAATATGTTCATTTCTGTTCCCTGTGTGCTATGTTTATGATAAAAATAATATGAGGTGTACACTGTACTAAAGTGCTGAGGGGTGGGTTAATATGACCTCACAGTTAATGTATGTGGCCCTCACAGTTAACGTATATCAACAAAAGTTACCAAGTTACAGTGAAATTATTCCAAAACGAGTCATTCTATCAAGTTACATTAAAATCCCCTCATAAATATGGCCTGTAGACTGTGCTAAAGGTTTTCGGGCTTTGGGCCACTGTAGCCGTCATTTTCCCAATTGCGTCCAAAGGGGACGTTCTCATCTAGACATTATATGAAGTCAATCTACCAAGTTACAATGAAATCCCTTAATAAATATGACCTGTAGACTGTGCTAAAGGTTTTTGGGCTTTGGGCTCTGGCAGCCATCATGGCTGAATGATCGCAATCAAAGGGGGACATTCTCATCTGGACACTATTTGGAGTCATCCTAACAAGCTACAATGAAATCCCTTCATAATTATGACCTGTAGACTGTTCTAAAGGTTTTCGGGCTTTGTGCCCCCTGAAGCCGTCACAGTTGCCCAATCGTGTCCAAAAGGGGACGTTCTCATCTAGACATTATATGAAGTCAACCTACCAAGTTACAATGAAATCCCTTCATAAATATGACCTGTAGACTGTGCTTAAGGTTTTTGGGCTTCAGGCTCAGGCAGCCATCATGGTTGAATGATCGCAACCAAAGGGGACAATCTCATCTGGGCATCATCTGGAGTGATCCTACGAAGTTACAATGAAATCCCTTCATAAATATGACCTGTAGACTGTGCTCAAGGTTTTTGGGCTTCGGGCACTTGTAGCCATCACAGCTGACCAATCACAACCAAAAGGGGATGTCATCGTCTAGGCATTATATGGAGTCAACCTAATAGGTTACAATGAAATCCTTCCATAAATATGACCTTTTACCTATACTAAAGGTTTTTGGGCTCGGGCACCCATCAAGGCTGAATGATCGCGATCAAAATGGGATGTTCTCATCTAGACATTATTTGGAGTCATCCTACCAAGTTACAATGAAATCCCTTCATAAATATCACCTGAAGACTGTGCTGAAGGTTTTCGGGCTTCGGGCACCTTTAGCCATCACAGTAGCCCAATCATGTCCAAAAGGGGACGTTCTCATCTAGACATTATATGAAGTTAACCTACCAAGTTACAATGAAATCCCTTCATAAATATGACCTGTAGACTGTGCTAAAGGTTTTCGGGCTTCGGGCTCAGGCAGCCATCATGGTTGAATGATCGCAACCAACGGGGACAATCTCATCTGGGCATCATCTGGAGTGATCCTGCGAAGTTACAATGAAATCCCTTCATAAATATGACCTGTAGACTGTGCTCAAGGTTTTCGGGCTTCGGGCACCTGTAGCCATCACAGTTGACCAATCACGACCAAAAGGGGGTGTCATCATCTAGGCATTATATGGAGTCAACCTAACAGGTTACAATGAAATCCTTCTATAAATATAACCTTTTGCCTATGCTAAAGGTTTTTGGGCTTTGGAACCCATCAAGGCTGAATGATCACGGCCAAAATGGGACGTTCTCATCTAGACATTATTTGGAGTCATCCTACCAAGTTACAATGAAACCCCTTCATAAATATGACCTGTAGACAGTGCAAAAGGTTTTCGGGCTTCTGGCACCTTCAGCCATCAAAGTTGCCCAATCATGTCCAAAAGGGGACGTTCTCATCTAGACATTATATGAAGTCAAACCTACCAAGTTACAATGAAATCCCTTCATAAATATGACCTGTAGACTGTGCTTAAGGTTTTTGGGCTTCGGGCTCGGGCAGCCATCATAGTTGAATGATCACAACCATAGGGGACAATCTCATCTGGGCATCGTCTGGAGTCATCCTACCAAGCTACAATGAAATCCCTTCATAATTATGACCTGTAGACTGTTCTAAAGGTTTTCGGGCTTTGGGCCCCGTAGCCATCACAGTTGACCAATCATGACCAAAAGGGGATGTCATCATCTAGGCATTATATAGAGGCAACCTTACAGGTTACAATGAAATCCTTCTATAAATATAACCTTTTGCCTATGCTAAAGGTTTTTGGGCTCGGGCACCCATCAAGGCTGAATGATCATGCCCAAAATGGGACGTTCTCGTCTAGACATTATTTGGAGTCATCCTACCAGGTTACAATGAAATCCCCTCATAAATATGACCTGTAGACTGTGCTAAAGGTTTTCGGGCTTCGGGCACCTTTAGCCGTCACAGTAGCCCAATCATGTCCAAAAGGGGACGTTCTCATCTAGACATTATATGAAGTTAACCTACCAAGTTACAATGAAATCCCTTCATAAATATGACCTGTAGACTGTGCTAAAGGTTTTCAGGCTTCGGCAGCCATCATGGCTGAAAGATCGCAACCATAGGGGACAATCTCATCTGGGCATCATCTGGAGTGATCCTAAGAAGTTACAATGAAATCCCTTCATAAATATGACCTGTAGACTGTGCTCAAGGTTTTCGGGCTTCGGGCACTAGTAGCCATCACAACTGACCAATCACGACCAAAAGGGGATGTCATCATCTAGGCATTACATGGAGTCAACCTAACAGGTTACAATGAAATCCTTCCATAAATATGACCTTTTGCCTATGCTAAAGGTTTTTGGGCTCGGGCACCCATCAAGGCTGCATGATCACGATCAAAATGGGACGTTCTCATCTAGACATTATTTGGAGTCATCCTACCAAGTTACAATGAAATCCCTTCATAAATATGACCTCTAGACTGTGCTAAAGGTTTTCGGGCTTTGGGCCCCTGTAGCCGTCACAGTTGCCCAATCATGCCCAAAAGGTGACTTTCTCATCTAGACATTGTATGAAGTCAACCCACCAAGTTACAATGAAATTCCTCAATAAATATGACCTGTAGACTGTGGTAAAGGTTTTCGGGTTTTGGGCTCGGGCAGTCGTCACGGTTGGCAGATCATGCCCAAATGGGGAAATTCTCATCTAGACATCATAAGGAGTCATCCTACCAAGTTACAATGAAAGCCCTCCACATTAAACATGACCTGCAGACTGTGCTAAAAGTTTTTGGGTTTCGGGCTTGGGCAGCCATCACGGTTGACAGATCATGCCCAAAAGGGGACGTTCTCATCTAGGCATTATACAGAGGCATCCTACCAAGTTACAATGAAATCTCTTCATAAATATGATCTGTAGACTGCGCTAATGGTTTTTGGGCTCGGGCAGCCATACCGGTTGCCCGATCGTGACCAAAAGGGGACGTTCTCATCTAGACATAACCCCAAACCTGCATATGAAATTTTGTGACGATCAGACAAGAACTGCGGGGTGTAGCCTGTGCTAAAGGAAAATGTGAACAGACGTCACAGACTCACAGACTAACAGACTTCCGCACGCGTGATGGCAATAGCTTATCTTGACTATGTCAAGTTAAGCTAAAAATGAGGCTCTAAAGTGCCTGTAATCGCTCACCTGGCAGATCTACATATAAAAATGTGATTTCCCATAAGCTTTCCATGGTAACTATGAGATGCATTTGTGGCCATGTTTGCAACATTACATCAACATTACATGAGGATCACTGGTAGAAAGAGTCCCAGTCCTCAATCATGTTAAGTTTCAAAACATTTGACCTTGTAGTTTCAGAGGAGAAGAGTTTTCAAAGTTGACCAATCAGAATCAAAAAATGCTTCTGGCGGCCACGTTTTTCATTCAACAGGAATAAAATGAGTAAAAGTTGTAGAGAATCTCTCATAGACCATCCCTGTCTAGTTTGGTTCACATTGGCTCAGTAGTTGCAGAGAAGAAGATGAAAATGTGATTTCCTATAGGGTTTCTATAGTAACTATAAGCTGCAATTGCAGCCAGAATTGTAACTCGATGAAGATTAAATGAGGATCATTGGCAGAGGGTGTTCCAGTCATCAGACACATTATGTTTCAAAACATTTGGCATTATAGTTTCAAAGGAGATTTCTTGAAAATCCACACATTTATGAATTCTGTTTCAATAAAAAAAATCAGTAAAAGAAGGTTAAATATTTTGAAAATTACAATTTTTTCAGACAGTATTCTCTTTCAAATAGCTTTGGATAGGTAAAGGGTTACAGGAAACACAACATTTTATTCAAATAATTTGTCATATCTTAAATGATATCATAATTGACTGGTCAGCTCTACATGATGGGAAAACAAAACTTCCATGCTTTCCAAACACCTGTCATCAATCAGTATTTCTGATAAGTGACTTGAGAGTAATACATGTATTAACATAATTACAGCTGCAAACCTGTTTACAGTACAAGTCAAAATAAGTTGTAGGATAACCACTATAAACTATATATCTTTTTGTTCCTACACTGACAAGACCAGAAGATGACATCATTTTCTGGAAAGCTCTCACCGATAGCTTTCCAGAAAATGATATCAGAATCTGATTTTGTCAGTGCAGGAGCAGCAGCTTACTTAGTTTATTGCAGTTATGCTACAACTTATTTTGACTTGTACTGTACACGCAAAATTTTTAGGTTTTGTTTCCAGTTCTCAGTGGAGAAAACTGGAACCAACCCTTACCAGATTCTCAAAAAACAAGTATTTTGCTGACAGTACCAATCTTCGTGTAGACAGGAGAGGCATTGGGTTAAGCATTAGAATATAGTCTCTGATGGGCACATATTTCCATCCTCTCATAGACCATTCCGGTCAAGTTTTGGTTCACATCGGCTCAGTAGTTCCAGAGAAGAAAAAGGGTTTTTGTGGTAACTATAAGCTGCAACTGCAAACATGTTTGCAACCCAATCAACATTTTTTATTCATTTATTGATTGGTGTTTAAGGTCACATACTTTTGCACAATGGCTAATCATGACATTGACAGTTTTTCGGGTGGAGGAATCCGGAGTACCCAGAGAGAACCACCAAGCAACGACGAGCAGCTGCCAGCTCCCCAACTTCGTAACTCCGCACTGTAGCACAAGCAGGGTTAGATTGGTTGAAGACATGCGCATCATCGACGTGCAGTACGCCTTAGTACACGCCATCATCATGGACAATTGGGGTTAAGTGCCTTGCACAAGGACACAATGCAGGAGTCCGAATCGATCGCTCAGATGGTCACCCATCCAAGACTAACCCGGCTCAACGTTGCTTAACTTGGGTGATCTGATGAGAACCGGTTACCGCGCCCCCAATCAACATTAAATGAGAATCATTGGTAGAGGGGGTCTCAGTCATCGACCATGTGAAGTTTCAAAACATTTGGCCTTGTGGTTTCCGAAAGGAAGATTTTTTCAAAATACGTCAATCCGAATCAGAGAACAAACTAGAACAAAAAGAGGATCGTTTGTAGAGGGCCTCCTATAGACCATACCTGTGAAGTTTGGTTCATGTCGGCTCAGTAGTTCCAGAGAAGATGAAAATGTGATTTCCATAGGGTTTCTATAATAACTATAAGCCACAATTACAGCCATGTTTGCAACATGATCAACATTAAATGAGGATCGTTGGTAGAGGGTGTCCCAGTCATCAACCATGTAAAGTCTGGCAGCCATGTTTTTCGATGCACGGTGTCATAGACTATCCCCACCAGGTTTGGTTCACGTCAGCTCAGTAGTTCCGGAGAAGATGAAAATGTGATTTCTCATGGGGTTTCTCTAGTACCTATAAGCTACAATTGCAGCGATGTTTGCAACCCGATCAAAATTAAATGAGGATCATTGGTAGAGGGTGACCCAGTCATCAACCATGCAAAGTTTCAAAATATTTGGCCCTGTGGTTTCAGAGGAGAAGAGTTTTTCAAAACCCATGAATCAGAATAAAAAACAAGAGGCCCCGGGGGTGGGGAGGTGGGGGGTGGGTGGGGGGGGTGGGTGGGTGGGGTTGGGGGGGTTGGCTGGGTGTAAATAAAAAAAAAAAACCAAAAATTCTGGATTTGGGTCCCACCCAGACCCCAATTTTCAGTGTAAAAAAAATATTTTTTTTTTGTCTTAAAATTGACTGAAACGCATAAAAAACAAAACAAAAATTTCCGTGGACAAAATTTTGTAAGTCCCACCCAGACCCCAAATTTTCAGTGTAAAAAAAAAAAAAATAATTTGTCTTAAAACTGACCAAAACGCATAAAAAACCAAATACTAATTTCCGAATTTTGGTCCAAAAAAGTCCCACCCGGACCCCAAATTTTCAGTGTAAAAAAAAATAAATTTTGTCTTAAAATTGACCGAAACAAATAAAAAAAAAAAAAAAAAAAATTCTGGATTTTGGTCCAAAATTTTCCCACCCAGACCCCAAATTTTCAGTGTAAAAAAAATAATTTTTTTTTTGTCTTAAAATTGACTGAAACGCATAAAAAACAAAACAAAAATTTCCGGATTTTGGACAAGTCCCACCCATTTTTTTTGTCTTAAAACTGACCAAAACGCATAAAAAAAACAAAATACTAATTTCTGAATTTTGGTCCAAAAAAGTCCACTCGGCCCCCAAATTTTCAGTGTGAAAAAAAAAGAATTTTGTCTTAAAATTGACCGAAACAAATAAAAAACAAAAACAAAAATTCCGGAATTTAATCAAAAATTTTCCAAGCCCCACCACCCTGACCACAAATTTTCAGAGTAAAAAAAAAAATTTTTTTTGTCTTAAAATTGACCTAAACGCATACCCCCCCCCCCCCCCCCCCCCCCCCCCCCGCCCCAAAATTTCTGGATTTTGGTCTAAAATTTCTAAGTCCGCAACGGGACCCTAAATATGAACCCAGGGACTTGGCTTGAACAAATCTGAATCTCACCCCCTAAGGATGCTGCATACCAAATATCCAAAGATTCTTATTGGTAGATCTGAAGAAGAGGATTTTTAAAGAATATTCCTCTTACTGCACTAATTTAAACATTTGGGCACCCATAGAGAGCCCAAATATGGACCCAGGGAACTGATTTCAATAAACATGTGAAACAATCTTCCAAAGATGTTATATGTGAAATTTGAAAGCTTTTGGAGCAGTGGTTTGGGAGAAAAGTAGTCTTATATGTTTTTCCCATTACCCACAGTGTTAAAAAAATGCTGACTCAGCACTTTTTCAAAGTCCCAGAAAATTACCCCATGATAAAACTGATAGCAATTTTTTTTTATCATTCTATTCTGTTGGTCCTAAGGAAGCTTCCCACCAAATAAGAATTCTCAGTGCCGTGTAGTTTTGGAGATATGGGAGTTTTAATTTTTTTCTATTTTTAGCTCCTGCGGTTCCCATGGGCGACGGAAAATTTTTTTTTTGCATAAATTAAGTACTTCTGACCCAATAAGCCCTCATATCAAATTTGGTCAAAATCTGCCTCTCGGTTTGGAAAATAGAAATTTTGGGAGGGGCAAATATTCTTGCCCCTCCCATAACAATGGCAAATATAGCCCCACAAACTTCTCTTGAACAAATCTGAGTCTACACCTCAAAAGGAAGCCGCACACCAAATATCAAGTCTCTGCTACTGCTGGTTCATGAGAAGATTTTTAAGATTTCAGCACACTTTTTGGGAGTGTCCCTACCAATGGGCGAGGCAACTTGATTTGAACAAAATCAAATTGCCATGTCATAACAAACTATTATCTCAAATATCAATTAAACTGGTTCAGCGGTTTGGGAGGAGAAGACGCAAACACCATGTTCACGGACGACGACAGACGGTGAGTGATCACTATAGCTCTCCTGACTGAAAGTCAGGTGAGCTAAAAACTGCTCCTGGCAGACATGTTTTTCGATGCACGGAAACAACAAGAGATTCACTTGGAAGTGAGTATGCCCCCCTACGAGGCAATGACCTTGACCTCCATCAAACAAAAAAAAAAAAATTGTAAAAAGTTTAATATTTGTACTTTGGTTCGTTTCTGAGTTATGACTGAGAAACGAAGAATTGATGATTTTCAGTGTGACCTTGAAATGTGACCTTGACCGTGACTTTACGGACCTGGCTGTGGTGTGTGACACATCCAAGCATTGTAATTTATAATTGAGCGAAGTTAGATGATTGTAGCCCTAATAGTTTTGGAGTTATGCTTGAGATACAATTTGTGACTCTCTGAACATATGAAGGTCAATTGTGACCTTCACCTTGCAGATGCGGCAGAAACTATTATACGTGACACACCTTCTGACTGTCCTTAACATTTGTAAAAAGTTTAACAACTGTACTATGATTCGATTCTGAGTTATGGCTGAGACACGAATATTGACCGATTTTTAGTGTGACCTTGAAAGGTGACCTTGACCTTGAAGGTACGAATCCGGCTATGGTGTGTGACACATCCTCCCATGGTCCTTTATAACTGTGTAAGTTTGATGACTGTGGCCCTAACAGTTTTCGAGTTATTGGCTTGGACACACACACACACGCATGGACGGACGCATGCACATTTCAATGATATAAAAAATGAGGAGCATTCGTAGAGGACCTCCAACAGACTATCCCTATAGGTTTGGTTCACATCGGCTCAGTAGTTCCAGAGAAGATGAAAATGTGATTTCCCATGAGTTTTTATAGTAACTATAAGCCGCAATAACGGCCATGTTTGCAACATGGTCAACATTAAATGAGGATTGTTGGTAGAGGGGGTCCCAGTCATCATTTATGTGAAGTATCAAAACATTTGCCTTGGCAGTTTCAGAGGAGAAGATTTTTGAAAATTCACCAATCAGAATCAAAGAATGCCTCTGGCTGCCATGTTTTTCATCAAACGGGAACAAAATGAGGATTGTTTGCAAAGAACCTTCCATAGACCATTCCTGCCAAGGTTGGTTCACACCAGCACAGCAGTTACAGAGAAGATAAAAATGTGAAAAGTTTATGGACGCCAAGTGATGAGAAAAGCTCACATGGCCTTTTAGGCCAGGTGAGCTAAAAATAAATTTAATTTCACATTTTTCGAAAAAAATTTGCACAATTTTTCAATGATGAACCAGTTCTAATGATATCCATTTTGGTTTGGTTTTATCAAGACATTTGTAAAACATTTTAGGCTATGGTAGGCTTATTTTGGTCAATTTCCTGACTGTTTTTGTTTGGTAAAGGGATAAACTTCCATATTTCTGAAATTCTGAACCAATACAGGGAATTAACTCTTTAAGAAATGAAACAAAATGTCAAAATGGAGCCTGAGCAGCATTTTCTGTGGAAAAAGCTATATACCAAATATGAATTAGATGTAACAGTGCTGCACAAGTTATCCGGAAACCAAAATTCTTCAAAACAAAACACATCTCATCTTTAAAATTTTGGAGGAGAAAAATTGTTCCCAGCAATATTTTTAACAAGTCAAAATCTACACTGACCAAAGCAAATGATTTTCAAACTTTGATATGTAATAAATATGATGGATAAACTTGCAAGTCAGATTCTAAGTACTTTGCCAGCAATTCCAATAGGCAGCCCAAACTTGCCCAAAATCAGCATATCAAAGGAGATCCAAATCCGAGCGATGGTTTTGAAATTACAATGCAAAACATTTGTACAGACGGACAGACAGATGGATGGACAGATGGAAGGAGGGCTTCACTAAATACTCCCAAATCCTCCTTCGGAGATCGGGGGCATAATAACTGCAAAGTCACAGGATATCAACTGTCATAGTTTAGCAAAAATGTACAAATATATCCCCCAAAAAATTTTAAAATAAAATGGAAACAAGAATTTTTTGAATAGCCTACAACACTTGTACCCATACTGGGACCATATTTTTGGGGGTGATGTAGTCAAATGAACTGAAAAAAATAAATACCTATTGGACTGCGCACAAATAAGAAGTCTTGATTCTGGTCTTTCTTTCAAGAGAACCATAGCTGCCTGTGCGAGTGTTTCTGTTTTACCTGTTCCAAATGGCCCATATATGACAAGGGGAGGATTATATCCACTCTTCTTCATAATTATATGTTTTACTGCTTTCATCTGATCCTTATTTAGCACGTGTGATCTGAAAACAAATAACAACCTTGATCTACAAACATTACCACAGGATAACAATACCTCATTACCTCACATGACATGCATAGCACCTGTAAATGAAAGTGTCAATGACACTGTAGCTCAACTTGACAAACTTGAACGTGGTAAGTTATAAATGAAATGGCAAAACTGAAGATCATTGTAACCAATGTTATTTGATGAAATTTCAACATAACAGCATTGTGTGTGCACAACGTCAGAGTAATCCATGTATTCTTAAATGTAAACTGTAAGACTGGCTAAAGGAAGAATGTTGATACACAAATGCAGTATGTTCAGAGGTTATTGTAAATAGCAACTTTTTTCACAAAAATGAATGCTAATCAACAGCTCTTATCTAGAGTTCTTGACTAATGAGCACACCAAGTTCAAAAACAATCCTATGATAAATGTGGCCTGTAGGCCATGTTAAAGAATGTTGATGCACAAATGCAATAAATTCAAAGATTGTTGCTAACAGCAACAGTTTTTGATGGAAATGAAAAGAAAATCAATAGCTCCTATCTTTGTCACCCTACAAAGTTTCAAAACAACCTGATAATGAAGGTGCCCTCTGAGGCATGCCAAAGGAAGATGTTAATGCACAAATGCACTAAGTAGAAGGTCATTGCTTTGTGGCAATGGTTTTTTTGTTTGTTTTTTTATGGAAATTCATAAAGATACCCTGCAGAGAGTGCAAAAGGGATAAGTTGATGCACAAATGCAGTAAGTTCAAAGGCTGGTGATAACGACAATAATTTTTTATGGAAATGAGAAAAAACAATAGCTTACATCTAGAGGTCACCCCAAACACACAAGTTTCAAAGTAATCCGATCATAAATGTGCCCTGAAGGGTGTGTTAAAGGGAAATATTGAAGTCTGACTGAACTAAGTTCAAAGGTCAGCAGCAACATTTTTTAACAGAAATGGAAGAACATCGACAGCTCCCATATAGATGTCACCCCACACAAGCACACCAAGTTTGCAAGCGATCCAATCATAAATGTGCACTCCAGTGGCAACATTTTTTGACGGAAATCGAAGAAAATCAATAGCTCCCATCTAGAGGTAACCCCAAACAAGCATACAGAGTTTCAAACTGATCTGATCAAAAATGTGCCCTGTAGGGCATGCCAAAGGAATATATTGATGCCTGACTAAACTAAGTTCAAAGATCGTTGCCAGCAGCAACATTTTTTGACTGACGGAATTGGAAGAAAATCGATACCTCCCATCTAGAGGTCACCCCAAACAAGCATGCCAGGTTTGAAAGCAATCCGAACATAAATGTGCCCTGTAGGGTGTGCCAAAGGGAAATATTGAGGTCTGACTAAACTAAGTTCTAAGAACGTTGGCCATGGCAAGATTTTTCGACGGAAATGGAATAAAATCAATAGCTCCCATCCAGAGGTCTCCCCAAACAAGCATACCAGGTTTCAAAGCAATCCGAACATAAATGTGCCCTGTAGGGTGTACCAAAGGGAAATATTGAGGTCTGACTAAACTAAGTTCTAAGAACATTGGCTGCGGCAACATTTTTCGAAGGAAATTGAAGAAAATTGATAGCTCCCATCTAGAGGTCACCCCAAACAAGCATACCAAGTTTCAAAGTGATCTGATCATAAATGCAACCTGTGAGGTGTGCCAAAGGAAATTGTGGACGTATGCCAACGGACGAGAAGTGATGTCAATAGCTCAGCTTGATTTTGTCAAGTTGAGCCCAAAAAAATTATAAATTATTCACTCAATGGCAATAACTCAGCTTGACTTTGTCAAGTTGAGCTAAAAAAAATTATAAATTATTCACTCACAGTAATCTTTTCAACACTATTCAAGGCCATTTCTCAACAGTTTTTAAGGTCCTGCAATAACCAAATTCAAGTTTGTTTGTTTGTGGGTGGTTAACGTCACATATTTATGCACCATGGCTAATCGTGACACAACATGGAGATGAAGTCAAGTTTAGTCAATCGTTGATCAACATGTTGCCCATTTTAGAGGACTTTCACCCCAAGCATTGGTGACTGGGTCCTATTTTACTAGTAAAGCGGAACTGGTTTACCACAGTAAACAAGTGCTGCTTACTTCCCGGGGTTCCCACGGGGAACCAAATTCAAGGCCCAGCCTTCTATAACTGTGGAAAATAAAACTATCTAGTTATAAAAATGCATCTGTGCACTTCGTCATCATTACTATTTCATGAATACTCAAAGCTATTTAAGGCATCCTGGACCATCGACTTGCGGTACACCTTAGTACACAGTGCCCCATGTCATCATGCAGGCAATTGGAATTAGGAGTCTTGTCCAAAGACAGAAAGCATGGACGTTACCACTGGTGAGGACTGAACAGTCAATCAGACCTGGCATTCTTCAGGAGTGCAGGAGTGCTGTATGTCTACTGCACACCTAGAAAAAATTGAGGAGGGCAATTTTTTGCACACCTTGATTTTCTGTAATGCCAGACCTGTTTGAGACTGCCTTTAAAATCTATTATCATTTTGTCCCCTGAGTTTCAATGTGTTCTCTGTGCCAACTGGCACAGAGAACACATTGGAACCCAGGGGACGAATTGTCAATGTTATAATAATTCGCAATAATTCATGACACATTCTGTGTCGCATTACAAGTGTAGAAGACAGTCACATTAGAATTGAATGCAACATTTTGAATAATGAGAAGATATGTGCGCCAAATATTCCACTATGAAAGGCTGAATGTAGTACAATTTTTCAGTCACAATATTAATACCCTGAAGTGAATATAACCAAATTAGCATACAAATCTTTTTTTGCATTGAAAATTTCAGGTGCAATTGCACTCCCAAGCAATCTGAGGAGGGCAACTGTTTTGCTCTCCTTGATTTCTGGATTGCAAGGCCTGGTCAACCTTTCTGTTCAATGCCCAATGTTCTAATCACCGAGCCACTATGGTCCTGATAATCTTTGATATCTTTGGACTAGGAAATGGAATATTGTGATGCAAAACACTATTGGAAAGCGTGCAATGAGCCCTTTCCAACAGTGTATTACATCACTGAATATCACTGAATATCACTGTCTTAATGAGAGAAACTCATGAAAAAAGGCTGCAGTATTCTGGGCTGCCCTAACACAGTCAAATATCTCATTGTTACTTTGCCTTTCTGTTGGGAGGAAAAAAATGAAACAAGAGGCCTCAGGGGGCCTGAGGGTGCTCACCTGACATGGTAGCCTAAATATCAACCCAGGGAATTGATTTGAACAAGTTGCATCTGTCCCTCCTAAGAAAAGCTTACATCCAGAGATTCTGACTGGTGGATCTAAAATAAAGAAGATTTTTAAAGAATATTCCTCATATTGAACTAAGTTATAAATTGGGCTCCCACTGGGAGCCCAAATATGTACCCAGGGACTTGGCTTGAACAAACTTGAATCTCACCTCCATAAGAATGCTGTATACCAAACATCAAAAGATTCAGACCACTGGATCTGAATAAAAATATTTTTAAAGAATATTCCTCATATTGAAGTAAGTTATAATTCGGGCTCCCACAGGGAGCCCAAATATGAACCCAGGGACTTGGCTTGAACAAACTTGAATCTCCTTCTCACCCTAAGGATGCTGCATACCAAATATCAAAAGATTTTGATTGGTGGATCAGAAGAAGAAGATTTTTAAAGAATACTCCTCATATTGCACTAATCTCAACATTTGGGCTCCCATAGAGAGATC
This sequence comes from Pictodentalium vernedei, assembly GCA_031216915.1. Taxonomy (NCBI): domain Eukaryota; kingdom Metazoa; phylum Mollusca; class Scaphopoda; order Dentaliida; family Dentaliidae; genus Pictodentalium; species Pictodentalium vernedei. The sequence continues at coordinate 700,899,193 of CM062297.1, forward strand.
TGATTTGATTTGCTTTCAACAAACATGTGAAAGAATCTTCCAAAGTGTTATATGTGAAAAATGAAAGCCTTTGGAGTAGTGGTATGGGGGAAGAAGATTTATTAATGTTTTTCCCATTACTCATATTGTTAACTCACAATGTTAAAAAATGATGACTCAGCATTTTTTCAAAAGTCCTGGAAAAGTACCCAATGATAAAACAGATGGCAATTTTTTTGGGGACCATTTCTTTCTGCTGTTCCTAAGGAAGCTTCACACAAAATAAAAATTCTCAGTGCCGTGTAGTTTTGGAGATATGGGCGTTTAAATTTTTTTCTATTTTTAGGTCCTGCGGTTCCCATGGGGCGACGGAAACAATTTTTTGGCATAAATTAGGTACTTATGACCCAATAAGCCCTCATAGCAAATTTGGTTCAAATCGGTCGCTCAGTTCGGAAAATAGACATTTTGGTACAATTTGGGCTCCGACAGGAAGCCCAAATATGAACCAAGGGACTTGGCTTTTATAAACTTATATCTCACCTCCCTAAGGATACTGTATACGAAATATCAAAACATTCCGACTGCTGGATCTGAAGAAAGAAGATTTTTAAAGAAAATTCCTCATTTTGAATGAAGTTATATTTCAGGCTCCCACAGTGACCCCAAATATGAACCCAGCGACTTGGCTTGAACAAACCTGAATCTCACCCCCTAAGGATGCTGCATAGCAAATATCAAAAGATTCTGATTCATGCATCTGAAGAAGATGATTTTTAAAGAATATTCCTCATACTGCACAAATTTAAACATTTGGGCTCCCATAGAGAGCCCAAATATAGACCCAGAGATTTGCTTTCAATAAACCTGTGAAACAATCTTCCAAAGATGTTATATATGAAATTTGAAAGTTTTGGAGCAGTGGTTTGGGCGAAGAGTCAAATATTTTTCCCATTACACCCAAGTGTTATAAAATGCAGACTCAGCACTTCTTCAAAGTCCCGAAAAAGTACCTTATGATAAAACCGATAGCAATTTTTTTGACCATTCCATTCTGTTGGTCTTAAGGAAGCTTCACACCAAATAAGAATTCTCATTACCATGTAGTTTTGGAGATACAGGCGTTTTCAATTTTTTCTATTTTTATCTCCTGCGATTCCCATGAGGCGACAGGAAATTTTTTTTGGCATAACTTAAGTGCTTAAGTCCTTGGTTTAAATCAGCCTCTTGGTCTGGAAAACAGAAATTTTGGGTGGGGCAAAAATTCTTGCCCCCCCTCCCCCCCATAAGGACGGCAAATATAGCTCCTCGAACTTCTCTTGAACAAACCAGAGTCTATACCTCAAAAAGAAGCTGCACACCAAATATCAAGTCTCTGCTACTGCTGGTTTATGAGAATTATTATTATTATTTAGTGGTGTTTAAGGTCACATGACCATGACAGTTTTATGGGTGGAGGAAGCCAGAGTACCCGGAGAGAACCACCGAGCAACGGTTTATGAGAAAAAGATTTTTTTTTAAGATTTAAGCACACTTTTTGGGTATTGCCCTACGAAGGGGTGGGGCAACTTGATTGAACAAAATCAAAATGTGATGTCATAACAAACAATTATCTCAAATTTCACTTAAATCGGTTCAGCGGTTTTGGAGAAGACGCAAACACCATGTTCACGGATTACAGATGGGGGGGTGATTACTATAGCTCACCTGACAGGCGAGCTAAAAATGCTTACCTGGGGTACGTTTTCGTGAGCCATTCTGGAATACTAGTGATATTCCGGACAGAGTGGCCTAACAATTTACAGGAAAGGGGAATTCACCCACATAGATGCATACTCTGGAGTAATAACAGAATACTCAAGCTAAAAATACCATTTTGAAACTGAAAGGTGATACAGTAGAACCCTGTTAATTGAATAGTCACTTCGCCACTGAAAATTATTCAATTAACAGGGATGTGTCACTTCCCCATATTCTAGAGATAAATTTAGCATTTATTCTATTATATCTTGTTTGACAGAGGTCCATGAGTTCCATCAAACAAGGTATAACAGATTAAATGCCTGTATTGGATGTTCTGAGGCCAAATAGGTCTAAAAACAAGGGAAAACTGGGGAAAGTTAGGGTAATTTCTCGACAGGCTACAAGATTTTTTATTCAATTAACAAGAGTTTACTGTATAACTTATATTCAATTAACAGGTCAAATTTGTACAGGCGGTATGGTAAATGGTTTTGTGTTGGGAAATTATATTCAATTAACAAACAAGGTTATTCAGTTGAGAGATATCCAATTAAGTAGGCTCCACTGTACTCGAACATAAGTGACAAAAGTTAAAAAATTTATAGTAATTTATATATTTTTTATACTTACCAATGACCCAGACATAGCTGGTGCTAACTCTTAAAATATAGGGCCAAACACAAATTTTGCCCCCCAATCCCCAAAATTTGCATCTAAAACTAAAGAAAACATGTCCTGAAAGGCCCTCCACACTTCGCCCCTACTGCGCATGCGCAGTGTCAAGGACGTTCCGAAATTGGCGCCATTAATCATTCTAATAACCAGTGCCTGGTAAGCGCTATGTACTCAGCGGGGAGGCAAGAGTTCCCAACTCCTGGGAGGGCCATCCCCGTCTGGGTCATTGGTAAGTATAAAAAATATATAAATTATAAATTTTTTAACATTTTTATACTGTACCAATGACCCAGACATAGCTGAATAGTAAAAAGGCTGGAGGGCCAAGGACATAGAGTAAAATGGAATACGCTCAATAAAATAAAATAGAGTCATCCCCTGTAGGGAAAAAGAAGTAATAGGCCTTACATGTATCTTTCTTATTTATGATAAATTAGAAAGATACAACACCTTCCAAAATTGAGCTTCATACATCCATGTACTCTATTAATATCCAATATAATCCTTATACTAATAATTTTTAAAGTAAGCCAATAAATAAAGTAAGTCTAGAGAATAGAGACTCTTATACTCCTAAAAGAGTCTGAGGATTGCATAATCATGTCCGTTGACATATGCAATTTTCAAAAGCTATACTTTAAAAACTAAGACTTGAATGAATTTTAAAAACCTAAACTTCTCACTAAACAACCATCCCAATAACAGCTCAGAATTACTAACTCCGGAGGAGGTATCCCCTTGTTTTCATAGTAAAACAGGTGACCCAAGGGAACACCCTCCCCCCCCCCCCCCCCCTTTTTCTTGCCCTGGGTCAAATAGCCCAGAGCGAAGAGGGCAGCCGAACGGAGACACTGCCGAAACAGACAGCCTACCTAGCTATAGTAGCAACTGTTAAGTGAATGACATTCTGAGCAGTAGATAATAGACCTAACAATAGAGGCCTCCAGAAATGGACTTGATATTTCTGAGATAAAATTCATGAATGTGGATGGCTGAGCACAATGAGCAGCCTTCAAAAATCTATAATAGCGACACTATTAATGTAAGCCCAAGAAGTAGAAGAACTCTTACTTCATGAGCCGAAATCTTAAGCACAACTGCTTAGTCAATGATATACCATAAGCAGTACCGATAGTTAATAGAATCCATTAACAATAAAATGGAGCGTAACGTCCTTCTACTAGACATCAAAGACAGAAGAAGCTTACGCCCTTTGTAATAAACAGATATCTGTTTATAAATACATAAACTGTACCCGGAAAGAGTAAAGGCCTATGCCCATACGAAGACGGAAGGACCTTAAAATAATAGGTTCCGGATAATAGGAGCCTAACTCTTATGCAACAATTCAACCTAAATAGTAACGGAAGTATTGATTCCGAAACTATGAAAGTGAAAATCATCCATCGATAGTGCATGAAACTCACTGACTCTACAGTAAAAGAGAAACCAACAGAATTACTGTCTAAAAGGTCAGAATTTGAAAACTACTGTTTCCAGAGGCTCAAATGATTACTTAGCTAAATAAGAACCGAAGTTAAAATCCGTATAGGAATTTAATCTAAAGATTCTAAGTCTATTTATCAAAAAGTTACTAACTGACTTAGATAAAGAGATAAAAGACTCAATTGTAAACTATCGTAGAGTGCATAGGTATGAGGTAACATAAACCTATAACCTAAATAATAACAGGCTGCAGTAGATCTTGTGAAACAAGTATACTAAAAAATAGCAATGAGTAGTATGGAGGGATCAACAATATGAACATAATGATCCCTACACCACGACGGAAGAGCCTCCACTTTAGCCGCATAGAATAGCGAAGAAGAGGATCTCCTATAGTAAGAAATCGCGTCCAAAGCTCGTCCAGTACAGTGCTTACAATGCAATACGGACCACACAACGGAATACATGAAGGTTGCGACCTTGCTGGTTGTGATAAAGATGACACGATTTACCCAGTGAAAAAGATCCTCACATAGAGGAAGATTTCACGTTAAGACCCACAGTAGACAAGAGAGTAAATTACCCATGATCTCTGTGAAGATAGAGATGCTATCAACATAAATGTATTGTGGTTGTTTATCCTAGCAATACCTGCTAAAACAACAGCGCCGGAGGATACGCGTATCCTATCATTCCGTCCTATAGATCAATAGAGCGTTAACAATATTAGCTCAGAGATCTGGACAAGCCAACACATACGTCTGCAATTGATTAGCAAGCTGTGTCATAAATAAATCATCATTGGGCGCTCCCATAGATAGCAAATCTGATTGAATACTTGTTTGTTGAGAGTCCATTCTGACAGCAACAAGCGACCCGTAAGAGAACGGGAGTCCGATAAAACAATCAGACGACCCGGAATATGACGGACCAAAACTGAACTTGGTGTACTATAACCAACAGACGGATTCTTTCCATTAAATTGAATAACGGAAACGAAAGAGTGCCTCCCTGGTTCCGGAGATACGCCACTACTGTCGAATTAAAGGACAGGAATTTGGGCATGCGTTTCTGAAAAATGTTCATGCAATGACATAAAGCAAGCCTAAAAAAACATTATTCCGCGGAAGAAAACTGATTGCTAAAAGACTGCGGAACCCAAAGACCCTGGCACTTCGAATCCGTAGGGATCAGTATTATATCCCAATCTGTTTGACTGGCAACCGTCATAACAGCCACACTTGGGTCCGGCAACTGCGGCGGCACTCTCTGAGTCAACCACCGAATGTTTGCCACAGTCTGAATCTCTTGTAACACTAGATAGACAAGAGAACGTGTAAATCGAGCAATTCATGGATTGCCGAAAAGTTGCCGTCGAAGAGAAGCTCCTCCGAGAACGAAGCGACTCTGAGAGAGTTCTTAACCTTACTATCCACGCGTGTGGATGTAGCTAGGGCTGCGTCACGTCTAACTAACTCCAATCAGCCACTGAAGGGCAGAGTTATACGTGAACAAACTACTGCCCTCAAAAGAAATTACATTGAGAATAATATCCCGTAAATCTTTTCTTGAAGACGTAATGATAACGCCTCAGTAAGGCGGATTACGTATAATAAAGCGTCTAAGTTAAGTCTACTATACATAATGTCGTTCCCAACATTGAAATTGGAAAAGACATAAACGGCGAAAAAGAATATATGCAGTCTTTAATCACACCGTCTAGACGCATATGAACTCTCGGTATGCCCTGCTCTGCCAAAATAAACTATTTGTATAAATGATAAAATGGCAGAAATGAGCAACGCGGACAAGAAACTAAACTATCATGCTTAGTAGCAGGCTTGTATATATATATATATATAGCGTCGAAAAATAAAACACATGTTGTAATGACAATATTGGACTGCGTCGGTAAGTCAGGGACAATGTCCCTGAACCGATCGAAAAATCCGAGTCCAATGACGCTATAAGTCTCTTATCCAAGATCGCAGCAATGAAGTCCGAAATAATAATCACTGGAAGATAATGCCAGAAGATATGAAAGGCATCTTCCGATACTACTAAAGAGAAAACTCGAAATCTTTCGAATCCCTTTCGCCATCCTGTCGGACCCTATAAAGCGTTCGGTCGTCCGTACCTGATGCAACCGCGGACCGCACCGACCCAGCGCCGTCGGATAATTCCTGATTCGACCGAGAAACTGTCAATTGCTGGGATGCTGCGAAACAACTGTGCTAACTCGGATAGCTCGTCCGTCACTGAAGCCTGAGGAGAAGCGGTCTTACGATGCATTGCCGCTGGAAGCTCCGTGATCGTTACCCCGTGCATACTACCAATATGCGAGCGAACGGAGTGTATAGGCCTCGTGTCCCTTGGCTACCGGATGGCGCGACCTATTCGCCGTGGAATCACTGAATGCCGAAACTGATCGGATACTCGAGGTCACGTAGCCAATGTGCGGTCGTGTGCCCTGCTGTGAGGATGAGGAAGCATTAAAGACAGTCTCTCGGACTGTCAATATAACGGAGCGTCCCGACCAACGGACATATGCTCCGAATGTAAAATATCTGAACCACAACATGCGGTCCCCTATGTTGTTGGGCGAGAGAGGGACCTCTCTCGCTCACAGCCCGGACGGACCTGGACAAGCCAGGAACCGGACTAACAGGCTTCCTCCGATCTGTCCTCAATCTGCCGTCACTGGGTGAGTACTAAAGTAATTAACGTGCTCGCATCACCCAAATCTCCTTCCTAGACCGCAACGGACGAACCCGGCAGCCGAACCATTCGATGAATGTACGCTACACCGGGTGAGCTAGCGAATGTCACTCCGTAGGCGATAGACATATTCCATGAGCACTTATTGCCGCTAACTCTTCATTAACTATGACGACAGAGGCACACTTTTGAAAGACATCTCCATAACTCTTCGAACAAGAAACCAGAAATGCTTGGTTAGCAAGCATAAAATAATAATATATATAGCGTCGTTCAATAATTCGAAAGTTTGTGTGACATTATTGGACTATGTCGGAACTGAGGGACGATGTCCCTGAACCGAACCAAAAATTTCTAAGTCCACCGACGCTATCAGTTTCTTATCCGGCATCGCAGCATTGTGGTCCGACGAAAGAAGCTGTAGAAGACCAAGTCAGATGACATACACAACAGCATATGTTGTTCCGAAAGGGAAAGCTCGAAATCCTCCGAATCCCTTTCGGTATCCCGTCGGACCGGATGAAACTTTCGGACGTCCGTACCCGCTTCCGCGGAGCGTCCCGACCCAGCATCGTCGGATAAAATATATGCGACAGATTCAGTTGATGCTGGGATGCTGCGATAAACTGTGCTATTAAGGAAAGCACGTCCGTTCCCGAGGCCTGTGCAGTAGCGGTCTTACGATGCATTGCCGCCAGAAGCTCCGTGTACGTTGACTCCCGCACACTTCCTATGCGAACGTCCGGAGTCTGCAGGCCTCGTGTCCCTGGCTACCGGATGGTGTGACCTGGTCGCCGAAGAATCCTTGATCGGCAAAGCTGGTAATATATCGGCGGTCACGCAGCCAAGGTGCGGTCGTGTGCGCTGACGAGAAGAGGAAGCCTTAGCAGTCTCAGCGGACTGCCTATACAACGGAGCGTCCCGAGCGACGGACGTATGCTCCGCTTGCGACACATTTTGTACCACAACATCTGGGGCCAGATGTTGTTGAACGAGAGAGGGGCCTCTCTCGCTTGCCGTCCGGATGGACCGAACGAGCTATGAACCGGACTAAAAGGCTTCCTGCGTTCTCCCTCCGATCCGCCGTCACTGGGTGTGCATTAGGTTAATTTATAGTGCTCGCAACACCCCAAAATTCCTTCTAGACCGCAACGGACGAACCCGGCTGCCGAACCATTCGGTGAATGGACGCTACACCGGGCGAGCTAGCGGACGTCAAAGGCCGTCGAACCTACTAGGGTCCTCTTAGGCAATTGGCGTATTTACATGAGCACTTTTCCGCTAGCCCTTCATTAATTGTGACGACGGAGGCACACTGTTGGAAGACATCACAGATACATCACCCTAATCTTGATTGTCTGAAATAGAAATTGATAAAGTAGAGTGACCCTGCGGGGAAAGGACCGGAGTGTCCAAATCCCCAACAACATACCGTGACATACGCTTCCCATATTGTCATCGAAATCATACGATACAGAACAGGAGTTAATGCGAGTACACTGACCACATATAGAATGATAATAAAGTCAGAGGAAGACTTCCTCTTAAAACAATTGATCAATATCCTTTCAATGTGAAAAGAAAACAAGTCCTGGTACTCGCACTAACCCCTGGCAATCAAAATACATAATAATAATATGATCCATTAATATAGAAAAAATAATTGAAATCAAAATATTTTGAAAAAATATTTTTTCAGAACAGCTCAAGTTTCTGAAAAGTAACGTTGAGCCCCAATGGATCCCAAGCCTAAGTGTGGACAAAAATTTTAAAAATATTTTAAACAATTTATTCAACACTTACGAACAATAATAATGTATCTAGTTATGATTAAAATAACATCAAGATATTATTTTTTAGAAATCCCCCCCTCACACAGAGGGCTGTTGTAAATGTAAACAATGAGTGTAGAAACACTAAAATAAGACTCCAGGCACCCAGGCCCGAAATCAGTTACCAAAAATACACTATCTGATGCAAAACAGAGACTTCCAGGGAAGAAACTGCAGAACATCAGATGGTAGATGCAGAACACAATGCCTAACCACCCGTAGGTGAAGACGTAAACATGGGGAAAGAACAGAATTCATTCTGTTATTCAGCTAAAACTCCCAAGAAAATTTAGTAATAATAATTACAAAAACTATGCCAAAAGCATGGGAGAATAGCAAGGGGGAACTTAAAGGACAGGGAGAGAGGAAAACACTTAAAAAACAGTGTAACTACATAATCAGAATGACAACAAAATGGCTGCTGCCTTGAAAATAGGTAACTTAACATAATTTCATTAAAAATTTTTAAGTTACAGCCCTGATAATATTCTGTCACACATTCTTTTCCTCTCCTCCTTCTCTATCCTCCTTAGAATCACCATTTCACTAATATTTATGTGTCTGGCATCATTTAAACTGAGATTTATAAGCACAAAGATCAGTCAGATGTTAACTGATGAAGGGCCAAACTTAGAATGATTAATGGCGCCAATTTCGGAACGTCCTTGACACTGCGCATGCGCAGTAGGGGCGAAGTGTGGAGGGCCTTTCAGGACATGTTTTCTTTAGTTTTAGATGCAAATTTTGGGGATTGGGGGGCAAAATTTGTGTTTGGCCCTATATTTTAAGAGTTAGCACCAGCTATGTCTGGGTCATTGGTACAGTATAAAAATATAGGCCGATGAAATCGTCAGATGTGTACCCATACGCACAACTAGCAGAAAGCTGTATGACGGAGGGTCACCACGGATGCCGACATTATGTACACTATACAAGGTATGGGCACATATAAAAATGGATTGGAGGAGTGTCTAATTTGATGGATAAAGGGTTAATATCTCCGGATCAAATTATCAGATTTACATAAAAAAAAACTATACAGCACAGCACATCAGTAACCTAAATAAATATATAAAGTAACATGACAATCGGATTGATATTTTTTGAGTTATCTCATGCCAAAGGGATTGGAGGAATTTTCAATTTGAAGAATGAAGGGTTAATATCTCGGGATCAAATCATCAGATTAATACCAAAAACTATACAGCTCAGCACATCAGTTACCTGAACACAATTATAAAGTAACTTGACAATCCAAGCAATATTTTTCAAGTTACCAAATGCCAAAGGGATTGGAGGAATTTTCAATTTGAAGGATAAAGGGTTAATATCTCAGGATTAAATTATCAGATTTACACCAAAAACTATACAGCTCGGCACATCAGTAACCTGAACACAAATATAAAGTAACTTGACAATCCACGCAATATTTTTCAAGTTATCGAATGCCAAAGGGATTGGAGGAATTTTCGATTTGAAGAATAAAGGGTTAATATCTCAGGATCAAAATAACAGATTTACACCCAAAACTATACAGCTCGACACATCAGTAACCTGAATACAAATATAAAGTAACTTGAAACTTGACAATCCAAGTAATATTTTTCAAGTTATCGAATGCCAAAGGGATTGGTGGAATTTTCAATTTGAAGGATAAAGGGTTAATATCTCGGGATCAAATCATCAGATTTACACCAAAAACTATACAGCTCGGCAAATCAGTAACCTGAACACAAATATAAAGTAACTAGACAATCCAAGCAATATTTTTCAAGTTATCGAATGCCAAAGGCATTGGAAGAATTTTCAATTTGAAGGATAAAGGGTTAATATCTCAGGATCAAATTATCAGATTTACACCAAAAACTATACAGCTCGCCACATCAGTATCCTGAACACAAATATAAAGTAACTTGACAATCCAAGTAACATTTTTCAAGTTATCGAATGCCAAAGAAATGGATATGGACGCCGGACAGACAGACAGACGGACGGACGGACGGACGGATAGACAGACAGACAAAGGATGGACGAACGACGGATGGTCACCCGGATGCCGGCATTATGTGTACCATACATAGTATGGGTACACATAAAAAGTGGTTACATGAGACAACAATGACAAAGAGTTTTGTAAATCACATTCCTGAGAAATATTGGTGGGAATTCTCCATGTTGCTTTTGTAAGGCATCATTATGAAGATATTGCCCAGAAATCCACTCTGGAATATCAGGCCAAACTGCTGATATTTGGGTTTTTCTTCAGAGAAATTCAGAAAGATTCCTCCATTGTTTGGTGAAAAAGAGGAAATTGAATCTGTGCACGTCTGGTGGGAACTGGTAACTGTTTAGTTCAGTATGCAGCACACTGGATTAAGTGCACCTAACACTTTTGGCACCTGGGTGGTCCGTCTGGTTCTGTCTAATTATTGTCTTTTGACTTTTTTCTTCCCAAGTGTTTTACTCTTAGGGAGCCTTCATAATTGCTCTTATGCAGGGAAGAAATAGGATGAGGATTTGGCATGTGTCACTTTGACAAGATTTGAAGAAATAAACTATGAATTTACCTGTATGATGGGTGGAAGTTCGCGATAACTGCGTTATTCAAGAAGATCCACTGTGAACATATGAAAACTCTATAGATTGAGCTCACCCGAAGTCCTGAATACAACTTGAAAGAGGACTCTTAGCAGGGACAAGCCATACTCAAACCAGGCTAATCTAATATCTCTGCTAAGGCTTGAATAAAATAGTCTGCAAAGGATAAAATGGAAATGTTTCTCTTTGAGAAATCAAGTTGGGTTCAATAGAGAGAAATGTATAGAGTGCTGAGAAGGAATACCAATGTTGAGATAACAAGCCTTCTATCTGAGGGAGGAACGGAGACAGACTGTCTGGAATTACCAAAAAACTGAGAAAGTAGCATTGACTTTTTTATGGGATGGATGCTATGCTGAATAAGAAGCACACTGAATCTGTTAAAAAGCTTCGAAAGTCTGCAGGAGATTGCAAAGGTAATGACAGAGACACCCCAAGTTTAAGAATGATTCTTTATCCAAGCAAAGCCTTCTTGTGTTGACTTGAATAGAAGTAGTGTCATAATCATCTACGGACTCTTCCATGAGCACTGCAGAATGATAATCCTTGTCTGTGCCATTTGCATGTTCCTTTTGTGTACATGAGGTGATGATGATGCCCTCACTAAGAACTCATGCCAAAGATGCCATAATGCATATGTATATCGTAGAGAACACTGGCCTGAATGGAGAGACAGCGGCAACATTACGTGCCCGCTAAGTTCCGCATCAAGTCTGAGAGATGTACTTGAGACAATTGACGATATGCTTGTTGATGACAAGTGGGCGATGATATAGGACAACAAGAATTGAAATGTCTGCTCAGCGATCATTAGCGATATCCATGATGAAGTGACGATGTACATGAAATTATGCTGTGAGCATCCACTGGAAGGAGCAATGCTGACGAACCGTGAAGGATGGTAATGGCTTGACCCAGTGAACCTTTGTGGGGCAAGGCAGGTCAGTAGATCTCCTGCTAGCTCAGCAACTGGGTATGTATCATTCGGAAACTACTGATTTCACCATTTTGCCACTTTTCAAGAGGCATAACTCTGCAACGGTAAATGTCATAATGGTGAAAATTGAACTTATCCTACATTTAACAGTAGGTAGTAACATAGCATAAATTTAAGGTCGCACATCAAAGCGAACTAGAGTTATCATCTGGAAACTATTGATTTTACCATTTTACGACATTTCAAGGGGCATAACTCTGGTACGGTAAATGTCATAATGGCGAAAATCAAGCGTGACCTGCATTTCACGGTAGGTAGGAATGTTGCAAAATTATAAGGTCACACATCAAAGTGAGCTAGAGATTGTCTGTCGCCCACTATACCCCCACCGTGGCATACCACCTAGTGTGGGTGACTGAAAGAGGCATTCGAAGTTTGTAAGTAAAAATGAAAGTGTCGATGACACTGTAGCTCAACTTGTCAAGACATGTACATGTATAGTATGTGACACAGCAATGACAAACATCTAGGTAATGACCTGATAACAAATGTACATATAAAGTATTGTAACGGTCTGTACATAAATACTGACCGTAGCCTGTAACAAATGTATAGGTAAAGTATTGTAAAGGTGGGTGACAGTCAGATGCTAAACTAGAGAAGAAATCTTTGAGTCCCAGAGTGGGTCTGACTGAACCCCAAAATATTTGTTGTGATAACAAAGGCACCCAAATCACACTCATTCCTGTCCCAAGGTGAAAACAAAAGTACCCAAGAAGTTTCATGAATACGAGCTGTATAGAAGTTGTGACAAAAAACTAATTGGACCTAATTTCGGTACAAAATGGCCACTGGCAGCCATCTTGAATTTTGGACCGCACTCAGAAACACTCGTTCTCGTCCCAAGGTGATAACAAAAGTACCCAAAAAGTTTCGTGAAGAGATCGGTTGATAAATACAGCCTCTAGCCTGAGCCGTACTGACATGTGCACTTACAGTGAATAAGTAGCACTAAATAAATCAAAATTCATCTAATTTGCATAATTTCTGCACGAGAAAAAACCCGTACTATATGTAATGTATTCCATTTTACAAAACATTCATACAAAAATTTATTCAATTCAGAACTTTCATACAGAAGTTCTGTACAAAAGACTGATTGCACTAATTTTTGTACACAATGGTTGCTGGTGGCCATCTTTAATTTTGGACCACACCCAAAAACACTCGTTCTCATCCCACAGTGATAACGAAGGTACCCAAGACGTTTCGTAAAGATCGGTTCATAAATACGGCCTCTAGCCTGAGTCGTATAGAAGTTGTGTACAAAAAACTGATTAGACCTAATTTTGGTACAAAATGGTCACTGGCAGCCATCATGAATTATGGACTGCACTCAGAAACACTCGTTCTCATCCCAAGGTGATAACAGAGGTACCCAAGAAGTTTCGTGAAGATCGGTTGATAAATACAGCCTCTAGCCCGAGTGGTATTGACATGTGCACTTACTGTGTGTAAGTAGCACTGAAAAAATCAAAGTTCATCTAATTTGCATAATTTCTGCATGAGAAAAAAACCCGTATTATATGTGATGTATCCCATGGTACAAAACATTCACACAAAAAATTATTCAAGTCAGCACTTTCATATGGAAGTTCTGTGCAAAAATCTGACTGCACCTAATTTTGTACAAAATGGCTGTCATCGGCCATCTTGAATTTCGGACTGCACCCAAAAAACACTCGTTCTCGTCCCACGGTAATACCAAAGGTACCCAAGAAGTTTCGTAAAGATCGGTTTATAAATACGGCCTCTAGCCCGAGCTGTATTGGCATTTGCACTTACGTGCTGAAAGTAACACTAAATACATCAAAGTTAGTCTAATTTGCATAATTTACGTACGAGAAAAAAACCTGTATTATATGTGATGTATCCTATGGTACTAAACATTCATACAAAAAATTATTCAAATCAGCACTTTCATATGGAAGTTCTGTACAAAAAACAGATTTCTGCATCGTCGGTAAAAAATGGCGGCTGGCGGCGAACTTGAATTTCGGATCGGACCCCAAAACACTCGTTCTCGTCCCACAGTCATAACAAAGGTACCCAAGAAGTTTCGTAAAGATCTGTTCATAAATACGGCCTCTAGCCCGAGCCGTATTGAATTGTTGATGGACAGATGGACGACGGACAACTGGCCATGGCATAAGCTCAAATTTGGCTTTGCCAAAGTTGAGCTAAAAATGCAACATGGCTGCCAGTCGGCCATCTTGAATCCAATCAGGACAAAAGTATGTCATGCACTGCTCCTCATCATGTCGATCATTTATATTGAGTCTCATGACAATACAGCAAAAACTGAAGAAGTAGTTCGCTCCACAAGTATTTTGCAAAATCCAATATGGCTGTCAGTCGGCCATCTTGAATCCGATCTGGAAAAAATTATGTCGCACACTGCTCCTCATCATGTCGATCATATATATTGAGTTTCATGACAATAATGCAGTAAAAACTGTGGAAGTAGTTTGTTCCATGAGTATTTTGCAAAATCCAATATGGCCGCCAGTCGACCATAATGAAACTGAGCAGGAAGAAAATTATGTAGAGGTAGTTCGCTCCACAAGTTTACATGTGCAACAGACCGACGACGTTGACAGATGGATAAGTTGACTCCTATAAGCCTCCCCCTAAACTTCGTTTTGTGGGGGTATAACCAGAGTTATCATCCGGAAACCACTGATTTTACCATTATGTGAGTTTTCAGGGAGCATAACTCTGGAACGGTAAATGCCATATGGTGAAAATCAAACTTGACCTGCATTTCACAAAAGGTTGTAATGTTGCAAAAATTATAAATTAAAAGTAATTTGTATATTTTTATACTTACCAATGGCCCAGACTAGCTGGTGCTACCTCAAAAATTAATCCAGGCCCAAACACAAATTTTGCCCCCCAATCCCCAAAATTTGCATGCAAAACCGAAAATTGAATGTCCTATCTGGTCCTCCGTACTTTTGTGATCTGCGCATGTGCAGTATCCAGGAAGACACCGAAATTGGCGCCAACCATCATTCTTTCTATAATGCCTGTTAAATGTTGTAAACAGCAGGAAGAGGGAGGTATGAGTGCCCACTCATGGAAGGGCCATACCTGTCTGGTCCATTGGTAAGTATAAAAAATATACAAATTACTTTGAAATTATAATATTTTTATACAACAACCAATGGCCCAGACTGGCTGAATTGTAAAAAGGCTGGAGGGCCTAGGACTTGAAGGAAAATCCAATTACTCAATCACTTCATAAAGGATATCTCCTACAGGGGAATAGGAGAGAAAGGAATTATATATGACTTTCTCCATTACGAGAAACGAGAAAGACATAATACCAACAATGTAATTGAGCATTACATAATATATAATTCTCCATTTAATGCCAGCATAACCCATTATGCTAATTCGGTGAAGGGGAGCCAAAATATAAGACAGTCCAGAGAATGAGACTCTTTATACTTCCGAGGATTGTATATTAATGCCCGTTTGACACGTGACATATACAAATGCTTCACAGTGAGCTACACTTTAAAAGCAATACATAAATGAGACATATTATTTGCTTCACACTGAGCTACACATTAAAACCATCCCAGCACCGACTCAGGGCTACTGACACCGGAAGAGGTCTTCCCTTTCTTTTCATTATAACGCCAGATGATCATAATGAAAAAAAACGCCCCCCTCACCCCCCTTCCCCTTGTTCTGAGGTACATGTCTTCAGAATGAAGAGGGCAGCGGAACAGTGTCACTGCTGGAACGGGCTGCTTAAATAACTGTAGATGTTGTAACCCTTAATGGACGACATTCTGATCAACAGAAAGAGGACCTAAACATCTAAGGTCACCGGAGATGGATTCTAAATTTCTCAGGTAAAACTTGGAAATGTAGAGGGCTGTGTCCAGTATGTAGCCTTCATTAGATCAGTAATGGCTATACTGTTAGAATACGCCCAGGAAGTGGACAGCATTCTAACTTCATGCGCTGATATCTTATTTACAGAACGTTGATCGGCAGATAGATTTTCATAGGCAATGAGTATTGCCAACTGAATCCATCTAGCAATTGAATGAACAGAAATATCTTTTTTGTTAGGAATTAATGAAAGAAAGAAACATTTCATTCCTTTTCTTATAAAATTTAATCGACGTTTATATATGCGCATAACCCTGACTGGACACAGCAGAGGTCTACAGTTGTCCGTAGATGGCAGAGCCTTTATGGTAATAGGCTCAGGCCGTTTATCTGGAGCCTGATTCTTAGCCAAAAATCCCACTTCCGTAGTTAGAGTAATGGTATTACCCATACTACGATAGTGAGATTCGTCAACAGATAAAGCATGAAGTTCACTAACTCTTCTAGCAGATGCAAAGGCTAAGATAAATGCCATTTTATATGTCCAGAATTTGAACTCTACAACGTCCAACGGCTCAAACAGAGCTTCTTTAAGCTTCAACAGAACCCAAGCCAAATTCCACTTAGGAATTAATCTGAGGGTTCTAGGTCTATTAATAGAGAAATTTCTAACCAGTTTGGATAATGAAGCATTAGATCCAATTGCCAAGTTATCATGATGAACGTAAGTGTCTGATAACATAGACCTATAGCCCTTAATAGTTATGGGCTGCAGTTTGAGATCGTCAAACAAGTAGACCTGAAAGTTGGCAATATCTGGTATGGATGGATCATAGACATCTATTGACTGATCCTTACACCAACGGAAGAAAACCTTCCACTTCGCTGCGTAAATCAACGAAGAGGAGGACCTCCTGCAGTTAGAAATTGTGTCCACTGCTCGTCCTGTAAACTTTGCCGTGCAAGAAGGACCGCACCACGGAAATACGTGAAGGTTGAGACCTTCCGGGTTGTGATGCAGTGTGTGTGACTTTCCCTGATAAAGAAGGTCCTCTCGCGGAGGAAGCTTCCGGGGAACGTCCCAAAACAGACACCTGAGAAGATTGATCCATGGTTTCTGTGACGACAGAGGTGCTACTAGAAGAATTTTGCAACAAGACTGTTTGATCTTTAACAGAATCTGCTGAATCAACGGAGTTGGAGGATACGCATATCCTATCATTCTGTCCCATGAGATTGACAAAGTGTATACTGCGTACACTCGATAGTCTAGACATGGCGACACGAACGTCGGTAACTGATTGTTCAGGTGTGTCGCAAACAGATCTATCATGGGTTGATCCCACTGGTAGCAAATCTGTCTGAATACTCGCTTGTTGAGGGTCCACTCCAATGGTAACAGGCGACCTTTCTGAGATAGTGAGTCTAATACATTCAGATGACCCGGTATATGACGGACAGAAAGCTGAACATGATGATTCATGACATATAGAAGAATCTTCTCCGTTAGATCGCTTAACGGAATCAAATGAGTGCTGCCCTGGTTCCTGATGTATGCTACCACTGTCGAGTTGTCCGACAAAATCTGAACATGAGCGTCTGCTAGATTGTGAATCCAATGTTGTAGCGCAAACCATATTGACATCATCTCCTTGATGTTTATGTGCTTCTCTAGGAACCAAGGATCCCAAAGACCCTGACACTTCAAGTCTGCGGGGCTCAGGGTCCTGCCCCAACCCGTCTGACTCGCACTCCCTGAGTTAACCACTGAATATCTGCCCAAATCTGGACCTTTTGTTTTACTAGGTCTGTTAAAACAATGGGTCTTTACACTCCAGTTCTGCATAAAGAATATCTGGAGGGGACGCATGCGTAGTCGGCCCATCGGAATAAGATCCGCAGCCGCTCCGCACAACCCCATCAGTCGCATGAATTCCCTCGCTGTTAATGCGTCTGCGTGCAGACAAAAGCAAGCATAACAACTGACTAATTTTGCTCTGGGTAACGGCAGACAAACCAGATTGTTGTGAGTCTCGAAGCTCATTCCCAAGTGAATGAACAACTGGACGGAGCTAGATCCGACTATTTTTTGTTTACGATGAAACCCGAGGCGTCGGAGCAATAGAAACAGACTGTCGTCCAAGTAAGTCGACATTACCGTAGATGAATGAGCTCGGAAGTGAGACATTACTGAGTTCATTATTCGAGTGAATGCCCAGGGAGCCAGGTTCAGACCGAAGCACATTGCTCGGAAGTGATACACTTATCCTTGTTCGGCGAACCGTAGGTACTTTCTGAATGCCGGATGTACCATGACATGAAAGTACGCATCCTTTAGATCTATGCTTGCCGCATAGTGGTTCACTTGAATGCTCGCCCTTACCGACCGAATGGTCTCCATATAGAACTTCGGAGCTACGATAAGCTTGTTTAACCAGCTCAAGTCTATTACTGGTCAGAACGAGCCGTCTGGCTTCGGTACGAGGAACATGTGACTGCAGAAACCTTGAGAATTTTGATTCTCGACGACCTCTATTGCTTCCTTTCATAAGAGAGCCTGTACCTCCGCTAGGAGAGACTCTCTTTTGCAAGGATTTGATGAAAGATTTGTCCAACGCGGACATCTTGTTAGTGGTGGTTTCGCTCGGAATGTTAACCGTAGGCCGTCCGAGACTACACTTCTCACCCACTGATCTTCCATAATTGTTATCCAGTTTTTAGCAAAGATTGATAACCTTCCGCCAACTGGCAAGCAATAGAGGTCCTGACCATCACCTGTATGACCTGCGAGGCCTACGGGAGGAGATATCACGTCCTTCCCGCCAAAAGCCTCGACCCGTCGGCTTAGGGGCGTCTGACCGGTCGTCTCGATCAGACCTACGCCCCTTTCCCAAGTCGCTGTACTGACGAGCTCTAGAGTAATTATAGGAGGGTTTCGTATACCCTCGTGAGGAGTCCCCTTTTGACGAATTCTGGCTGGGACATCCTCCTTTATTCTTTTCTGTTGCAGCAGGTCGATTTGATGCCTACTTTAGAAGCAGAGAATTAGACGCTTTCTTAGTAGCCTGATCAAAGACTAATGAAAGCTTGTCGTCAAATATAGTATGTCCGGAAACCAGAGTGACTCAGAGAGAGTTTTTCACCTTGTCATCTATTAAAGATGACGACGCAAGGGCACCATCACGTTTGATTAACTCCAGTTTAGCCACTGTTAGGGCGGATTTATATGTGGCATACATAATTGCTCTGGAAAGAACTCTTAGAAAGGTACGAACGTCCTCAAATTCCTTTCTGTTGAAACGTTGTGCCATAGCTCTTGTAAGGTAATCTGCGGACGACATAGCGTCCAAATTTGCTCTATTAAAAGAAATTGCCATCTCAATTGTGTCTGAGCAAATTGTGAATGAACCAGGCAAGGATACCTCTAGATCCTCGGCCTGCTCATCCAAAAGCAGAGGAACTCTCTGAACATCTTTCCTGACCGTTTTAAATGAACGTGATCCAAGAAACAGTAAATTTATGGAAGATGATGTCAAGAAACCACCTTTCTTCTTCCCACTGGAGATTAAATACGGCGGCGTCTTAATGGCCGAAGGCCTGTGACACCTGTCTAGACTGAACCGGAAAAGAAAGGACCTCCTCCTTTATCCGGATAAAGTCTACGTCCAACGACGCCAGCAGTTTCTTTCTAGTCATCGCAGCATTCTGATTTCGCCGGAACAAATTCAGGGTAGTATTGATGGATTAAATCCATCGCAACCATGTGTTGTTCTGAAAGGGAAGGGTAATCTTCTTCCATATCCCTTTCACCATCCGAGAGAATCAGTTGTGAATCTCGTTCACTTGCATCTGAATGAACAGATGACTGGACAGACCCAGCACTGTCCGACAGCTGAGGTTCTGAGACTGTAGTAGGCTGCTCTTTCACTTGCTGGGATACTGTGATCAGCTGCGCAATGTGCAACAGCAAGTCCGTTACGGAGGCCCAAGGAGCAGTGGTCTTCTGTTTTTTCACCGCTTACTGCTCCTGGGATGGTGTGTCAGAGATGGCTCTTTTCTCTGAATGTCCCGATGAACGAGGCCTCATCTCCCTAGCTACCAGATGGTCTGACTTCGCAGACGACGAGTGGTCCCTTCTTGGCAATGCAGGCTGGATATCCGAAGTCGGGTAGCTAGTGTGCGGTCATGTGTGCTTTGTAGATGATGTGGAAGAAGCCGTAACAATAGCAGAGGCCAGCTGCGATCTATATGGAGTGTCATGGATGGAAGGTGTGGACGTATGCTCGGACTCATGCAAGTTTTTTATCACAACATCTGGCCCCAGATGTTGCTGGGAAAGAGAGGGACCTCTCACGCTTGCAGTCCTTTCAGACAGCTTCCCTTGCTGGCTTCTTCCTCTGTTCTGTCGTCGCTGGGTGAGCATGTTTATGTTTTAAGGTGCTCGCGCCACCCAATCCACTTTTATCAACTGCAACGGACACACCCAGCATCACGGTACCCACGGATGGAGTAACCGCTTCACCGGTCAAGCTAGCTGCAGACAAGGGACTAAAACCACTGGCTAGTGGCTTTATCCCATCTAATATTCATGAGCACCTTGGCAGCTAGCTCTGTTTGCTCATCAGAGCACGATGGCAGTAGCACACTTTCTCTTGGTGTCACATAACCATCACCATTTTCTTGTTCCTCTGAAAAAGAAACTGAGAAACTTGATTGACTTTGGGGCGAGAGGACCGGCATTGGCCTCTCACCGCTAACAACATACAGTGACACCCGTGTCCAACGTTTGTCATCCCATCCGACACATGTAGGACAAGAATTAGTGGGAGTACATCAACTACAAGCAAGGCAACAAGAATGTATCTGAAGGAGATTTCCTAGCCTTGCATTTTGAGCAATAAGCTTTTCATAATTAATCAAAACAAAGTCGACAGTACTCCCACCAACTCCACAATAAATATATGATAAAGATACATAATAAACAACATTCAAAATACAAATCGAAAGATTAATTTAAAAAAATCTTTCGCAAATTTTTTGACAAAAGCTGAAGTTTCCAAAGGGAACAAGATGAGCCCATAGAGCCTAAGTGTGAATAAAATTCCAAAAATAATTGTTACACTACCCGAATAACATAATATGTATCTTACAACAATCCTACAGTAAAAGAAATAGGAAACTACATATATTTATAAGATATAATTTTTTTTAAGTTTATAATGTAAACAACGTCACAAGAAAAACCGGAAACAAGACCACAGGCACTGAATAAAAAGGCCCGAAGTCAGTAATAGATTTTAAACTATCCGATGTAAAGCAAGACCTTTAGATGAAGAAATGAAAGTGTCAATGACACTGTAGCTCAACTTCACAAACTTGAACTTGGTAAGTCAAAGTGAAATGGCAAAACTGAAGATCACTGGTACCAACGTTATTTGGTGAAATTTCAACATAACAGCATTGTGTGTGCACAACGTCAGTAATCCATGCATTTTTAAGACTGGCTAAAGGAAGAATGTTTATACACGAATGCAGTAAGTTCAGAGGTTATGGTAAATGGCAACTTTTTTCACAGAAATGAATGCTAATCAATAGCTCTTATCTAAAGGTCTCGCCTAATGAGCACACCAAGTTAAAAAAAAATAGGCCGATGAAATCGTCAGATGTGTACCCATACGCGCAACTAGTAGAAAGCTGTATGATGGAGGGCCACCACGGATGCCGACATTATGTACACCATACATGGTATGGGTACATATAGAAATGGATTGGAGGAGTGTCTAATTTGATGGATAAAGGGTTAATATCTCCGGATCAAATTATCAGATTTACATAAAAAACTATAGAGCACAGCACATCAGTAACCTGAACATATATCTGAAGTAACATGACAATCGGATTGATATTTTTTAAGTTATCTCATGCCAAAGGGAATGGAGGAATTTTCAATTTGAAGGATAAAGGGTTAATATCTCAGGATCAAATTATCAGATTTACACCAAAAACTATACAGCTTGGCACATCAGTAACCTGAACACAAATATAAAGTAACTTGACAATCCAAGCAATATTTTTCAAGTTATTTCATGCCAAAGGGATTGGAGGAATTTTCAATTTGAAGGATAAAGGGTTAATATCTCAGGATCAAATTATCAGAGTTACACCAAATACTATATAGCTCGGCACATCAGTAACCTGAACACAAATATAAAGTAACCTGACAATCAAAGCATTATTTTTCAAGTTATCGAATGCCAAAGGGATTGGAGGAATTTCCAATTTGATGGATAAAGGGTTAATATCTCCGGATCAAAATTACAGATTTACACCAAAAACTATACAGCTCGGCACATCAGTAACCTGAACACAAATATAAAGTAACTTGACAATCCAAGCAATATTTTTCAAGTTATCGAATGCCAAAGGGATTGGAGGAATTTTCAATTTGAAGAATAACGGGTTAATATCTCAGGATTAAATTATCAGATTTACACCAAAAACTATACAGCTCGGCACATCAGTAACCTGAA
Organism: Pictodentalium vernedei; assembly: GCA_031216915.1. Taxonomy (NCBI): domain Eukaryota; kingdom Metazoa; phylum Mollusca; class Scaphopoda; order Dentaliida; family Dentaliidae; genus Pictodentalium; species Pictodentalium vernedei. Next base: position 700,921,560 of record CM062297.1, read on the forward strand.
CACAAATATAAAGTAACTTGACAATCCAAGCAATATTTTTCAAGTTATCGAATGACAAAGAAATGGATACACACGACGGATGGACAGACGGACGGATGGACAGACGGATGGGCGGACAGACAGACAAACAAAAAAAACTATACAGCTCGGCACATCAGTAACCTGAACACAAATATAAAGTAACTTGACAATCCAAGGAATATTTTTCAAGTTATCGAATGACAAAGAAATGGATACGGACGCTGGACGGACAGACCGACGGACATACGGACGGACAACAAAAAACTATACATCTCGGCACATCAGTAACCTGAACACAAATATAATATTTTTCAAGTTATCGAATGCCAAAGGGATTGGAGGAATTTTCAATTTGAAGGATAAAGGGTTAATATCTCAGGATCAAATTATCAGATGTACACCAAAAACGATACAGCTCAGCACATCAGTAACCTGAACACAAATATAAAGTAACTTGACAAGCCAAGCAATATTTTTCAAGTTATCGAATGACAAAGAAATGGATATGGATGCTGGATGGACAGACTGACAGACGGACGGACAGACAGACAGACAGACGGACAAACAAAAAAACTATACAGCTCAGCACATCAGTAACCTGAACACAAATATAAAGTAACTTAACAATCCAAGCAATATTTTTCAAGTTATCGAATGCCAAAGGGATTGGAGGAATTTTCAATTTGAAGGATAAAGGGTTCATATCTCAGAATCAAATTATCAGATTTACACCAAAAACTATACAGCTCGGCACATCAGTAACCTGAACACAAATATAAAGTAACTTGACAATCCAAGCAATATTTTTCAAGTTATCGAATGCCAAAGGGATTGGTGGAATTTTCAATTTGAAGGATAAAGGGTTAATATCTCAGGATCAAATTATCAGATTTACACCAAAAACTATACAGCTCGGCACATCAGTAACCTGAACACAAATATAAAGTAACTTGACAAGCCAAGCAATATTTTTCAAGTTATCGACTGACAAAGAAATGGATACGGATGCCGGATGGACAGACAGACGGATGGACGGACGGACAAACAAAAAAAACTATACAGCTCGGCACATCAGTAACCCAAACACAAATATAAAGTAACTTGACAATCCAAGCAAAATTTTTCAAGTTATCGAATGCCAAAGGGATTGGAGGAATTTTCAATTTGAAGGATGAAGGGTTAATATCTCAGGATCAAATTATTAGATTTACACCAAAAACTATACAGCTTGGCACATCAGTAACCTGAACACAAATATAAAGTAACTTGACAATCCAAGCAATATTTTTCAAGTTATCGAATGACAAAGAAATGGATACGGATGCCGGACGGACAGATGGACGGACAGATGGACGGACAAAGGATGGATGAACGACGGATGACCACCCCGGATGACGGCATTATGTGTACCATACATAGTACCATACACATAAATATTTTTCAAGTTATCAAATGCCAAAGGGATTGGAGGAATTTTCAATTTGAAGGATAAAGGGTTAATATCTCAGGATCAAATTAACAGATTTATACCAAAAACTATACAGCTCGGCACATCAGTAACCTGAACACAAATATTAAAATTTTTTAGTAAATTTTGTTTCTTAACATACCTACCACAATTGTTTACAATTGGCTGTAACATAAGTGCAAGCCCTACTTCGGAACTAACTCAAGCTTTTAGAATCTTTTCCAAACGAGTTGGAAAAGTACGAGAGTGCAAAAGCACGAAAAAGATCGAAAAAAGGGTCGAGCGAGACCAGCGCTCGAAATTACAGGTACTCTCTCTGCACACCTCTTGCGTTTACCGAGCGCATGCGCAACAACCGTGACGTCAATTCCGTATTTCCACCAACAAGAAGTTTGTGATTTAGCGGGGAGGCATCGATATCAAAGATATCCCCAAGGAGGGTGGGCCTCCGGTAAACAATTGTGGTAGGTATGTTAAGAAACAAAATTTACTAAAAAATTTTAATTTCTTTTCAACCTACTCACAATTGTTTACAATTGGCTGAATAAACAATAGGAGGAGGTGAATCACATAACCAGTACCAACAAGAGTAGCAGAACGAAAGCAAGGATGGCAGAGAACAAAAACGAAAACCTGTAATGAAGATAGAGAGAAGGCACCTGAAAAGAACAAGGCTGAGCGAAGCGCAACCTCGACAAAAACAATTTTAACGAGGGTGCACAACAGCCTGAGCAGCAATGAGAGGGCCTAAAGAATAAAGGTCCTCAGATTGCTGCTGAAGGTGGCGGAGATAAAAGGAGGAGAAGGTAGAAGCATTCCTCCAGTAAGCCGCATTCATAACATCACGGAGCGAAACAGAATTGGAGAACGCCCAGGATGTAGAAATGGCACGAACCTCGTGAGCATTAAGCCGGTTCGAAACAAGATCCGATGCAGACAAGTGAGAATAAGCCAGCTAGATTGCAAGACAGATCCACCTGGAAATAGAATGGGAAGAGATAGACTGCCTCTTAGGAATGAGAGACAGAAAGAATCTCTTCCGACCCCTCCTAATGAACTGAGTGAGAGTAATGTAAGTCTTGACCGCACGAACAGGACAAAGAAGAGGCCTCCGTCCATCTACAGCAGGGAGAGCCCGAATGCAGATGGGAGGAGGTACCGAATCGGGGAGTTGATTCTTAGCCAGAAAAGAGCAATCAGTAGTGAATGTGACACTGTTAGCCTCATTTCGGAAGAAGGCAGAATCAACAGATAGCGCATGAAGCTCACTGACTCGATGAGCAGAAGCAAACGCTAGAAGAAAAGCCGTCTTATAGGTGAGAAAACGCATGTCGGTCTCAGATAAAGGCTCGAATGGCGCCCCCTCCAAACAGTGCAACACCCATGCCAAGTTCCACTTGGGTGTAAGACGCAAAACTCGAGGCCTCTTCAAAGAAAAGTGCCGAATAAGTTTGGAGAGGAAAAGATTACGACCGATACACCGTTTTCCCACATAAGAGAAAGTATCAGACAGCATAGACCGATAGCCCTTAATCGTAATAGGCTGGAGGCCCTTGGAGTCAAAAAGATAAAACCAGAAAATCCGCAATTTGAGCGATTGACGGATCACGGTAATTCACATTGTGATCTGAACACCAGCGGCAGAAAACCTTCCACTTGGCGGCATAAGTCATTCCAGTGGAAGGTCGCCGCGATGCAGAAATGCACTCCACTGATTGTCTCGAAAAACCTCTACGTCGGAGACTGGACCTGATAAAAGACAGGCGTGAAGGGACAGGCTCGCCAGGTTGTTGTGATACTTCCTGGGACGACCCTGTGAAAGGAGATCGCGACGTAGAGGTAGACGAATCGGTCGATCGGCCAATAGAGGCCGCAGCAGATTGATCCACACCCTCTGTGGAGACAGGGGTGTGATCAGAATGATCCTGCAACTGCAAGCACGAATCTCCGCTAAAACTTGAGGAAGAATCGGTGCAGGAGGAAAGGCATAGCCGACCCAACCTGTCCAGTCAAGAGACAGAGTGTCTACTGCAAATGCCAGAGGATCTGGACAAGGGGAGACAAAAGTCTCTACCTGATGATTCCAGCGAGTAGCGAAAAGGTCGACCTGAGGACGACCCCACTGCTCGCAAATCGCCTGAAACACCGACCGATGTAGCATCCATTCGGTTGGAAGGACACTGTCGCGTCGGGACAGGGAGTCTGCTAGGACGTTGAGACGCCCGGGAATGTGTCGAATGGACACCCGAGCATTCACATCCCGCGCCAACAGAAGAAGATCCTGAGACAGCCGATACATGGGAATCGAATGTGTGCCTCCCTGATTCCGTATGTAGGCCACTACTGTCGAACTGTCCGAAAGAAGTAGGACAACATGGTCCGACAGATGAGGGATCCAAAGCCGAAAACTCAAGAGAAGAGCAAGGAGCTCCTTCTGGTTGATATGAAGGCCCACCTGCTCTCTGTCCCACTCTCCGTGAGTAGACAGACCGAGAGGATCCAACGTCGCACCCCAGCCCCGATCGCTGGCATCCGCAGTAAGGATGCGATCAGCCAAAGGAAGATCCAACGGAACACCCTGTGTCAGCCAGGGAATATCTGCCCAAGTGCGGAGGTGACAAAGCAGAGACCGAGGAATAGTGAGTTCCAGGTCCAGCGGATCTACATTCGGACGCCAATGATCCAACAGGAAGTGTTGGAGAGGTCGGACAAACAAGCGACCGAGCGGAATGAGATCTGTCACCAAACCGCAAAGGCCCAGCATCCGAAGGAAAGTCCTGGCCGAGACCGAGGAAGATTGAAGCAGGTCCCGAGTAAAGGCTGAAAGAATCGTCGCCCGAGCCTGGGGGACCGACACTACATTGTGAAGAGTGTCGAAATCCATCCCCAAATGACGGAATCGCTGAGAAGGAAGAAGATCCGACTTCTCGCGATTGACTCTGAAACCCAGCGACGCTAGCAAGCAAAGAAACTGCCGGACATCGAACTCCAGAACAGCAGCATCGTGGTGCCGTTGGAGGATGTCGTCTAGGTAGGCTGACGAAGTCACTGCCGACTGAGTGCGATGGAAAGCAAACACATGTGACATCAGTCGGGTGAAGGCCCAAGGAGCCAGGTTCAAACCGAACGGGAGAGCTCTGAACTGAAAAACTCGATCCCGAAACGAGAACCGAAGGTATTTCCGTGACGCCAGATGAATGGGTACATGGAAGTAGGCATCCTTCAGGTCTATACTGGCCGCAAAATCGCCCTGATGAACTGAACGTCGAACCGACCGGAAAGTCTCCATACTGAAACGAGGAGCAATTATGTACTCGTTCAGGGTACTCAGATCGATGACAGGACGATATTGGCCGTTTTTCTTTGGCACCAAGAAAAGTCTCGAGTAAAACCCCGGTGAAAGGGTGTTCCTGACCACCTCGATCGCCCCTTTGGTGAGGAGATTGTCGATCTCCTGCACCAGAAGGTCCCGACGCAGAGAATCTGAAGGGACCTGAGTCGGAAGGAGCACCCGAGATAAACTGGGGTGCCGATGGAAGGACAGTCGCAGACCGGATTGAATGACGTTGAGGACCCAAGAGTCCGACGTTATCTCTGTCCAACGGTCGTAAAACAGCGACAGCCTTCCCCCGACTGGAGGCGAATCGAGGTGAGAACCTTCACTTGCGGCCTCGACGAGGCCCCCGAGAGGAGAAACCACCTCGGGAAGTGACAGAGTCCTGAGACTTTCCAGCCTGAGGCTGCCAGCGGGCCTGGCCACGTCGGCGCTTCTTATGAGCAGAAGGAGCAGACGGAGCCGAAGGCGTAGCCGACGTCGCCGACGAGGCAGACGCAGCAGCACGCTTGGCGGGCCTGGAACGACCCCCACCCGCAGCAGCAGGTGGGTCAAGCTGTCTCAGCAAAAGCTGGTCCTTCGAATGACGAAGAACTTCGCCACGAACAGCTTCCACGGAACCATGGAACAACTGAGGTCCCACCAAAGAGGCAGACCTCAGAACAGCATGTTGCTCAGAAGGAAGTGATGGTAAAGAATCCAAAACCGCATCCCGGCGTGCCAGCTCCAAATTAGCCGTGTTACAGGCATGAGCGTGAGTCAAGTTCATAAGAGCCTGTGACAAAACGCGAAAAGGCGCCCGAGCGTCATCAAACTCCCCTGGTGGAAAATATTCAGCCAGAGCAGCGACGACATGGTCCACCAGAGACAACATACCCAGCATCTCTCGGGACAGGCCCACCATAGACTCAACTACCGACATCGGGAGAACTGCCGACTTAGGCTTAGTCAACCCGAGGGAAGAAGAATCCTCATCCACAGTAGTCATCCCTTGGAAGACTGATGGAGAGACGGAATCGTACACATGAAACCGCGATGGAGGCAGAAAGGCATCAGCTCTAGAAAAGAAGGAACCCTTGAGGGCCTTAGAACGCATTTTGGCGTCTAAGCCCTGGAAGGACTCAACCACCTGAGCCGATTGCAGAGGAAGCAAAGCCCCGGAGCTAGAAGGCTCAACAGGGTTATGGCGCTCCACAGTGGACCGCGGCCGGACGGTCACAGAAGGCTGGTCGGAAGGTTGAACGTCCGGCAATAAGCCAAAGACGAAATCCAAAGCCTGCCCCAAGACTGACGAGGGGGGCCCATCACCTTCAAGATACTCGTCATCCTCCGTAGCAGAGGAGACGTAGCCCAACTCGGGCTGACCAGCAGAAACCTCCTGTGAATACTTGCAGTATCCAAGGGGCCAGGCGAGACATCTCGGTGACCGACCAAAGGAGGTTGTGCCTCAGGAGGCACAGGGAGGCCAACTTGAGGGTTGCCAGAAAGCAACCGGGTGAGCGCCAAAACGGCCTGGCGCAGGTCACCCTGAGAATCCGTCGCAGCAGAATCGCCCGGCGGAGTGTCCTCCCAATGGACCCTTCTGGTAGAAGAACCCAAATCCTCAGAAGAGACCGACGGCGAACGTCGATTGGCAGACAGAATAGGAGCACGGTGAGAAGACACCGGAGGATAGTCCCGATTGTGACGCCCAGGGGCCATCACTGACCTCTGCGAAACAGAAGGCCCTGCCTGCAAATCCTCTAAAGAGACCGACGGCGCACGTCGATCGGTAGCTGGACCTAGGACACAGTGAGAAGACACCGGAGGATTGTCCCAAGAATGACAGGAGCCTGTCATTGGCCTCTGCGCAGCAGACGGCCCCAACTGCCTATCCTCTGAGACCGACGGCAAGCATCGATCGACACCCAGACTCGGAACACAGTGAGGAATCACCGGAGGAAGGTTCCGAGAGTGACAGCTAACAGGGGCTGTCACTGACCGTTGCCGAACAGCAGGCCCTGGATGCCAACGTCCCAACACCATCCCGCTAGGCGGCACACTAGCAGGCGAAGGTGGAACAATAAACGATTCACTCGAGGGACGAGGAATCGCTGCCGAAGCGACCGGCCAGCTCAACCGACTAGGAGCAAACCTAGCCAGATGAGACGGAGCAGACAGCAAACCCGCACAACCCCGCCGCGAGGCTGGGGGAGGCTGAGAACACACAGACACACCAGCAGATACAGCCTCGGTCCCCCGAGACTGTAGACCATCCCCAGAGGAGATGGAAGAAAGAGCCACCATCAGACAGAATAGGATCTGGAGTAGCAACCTCCTCAACAACGGTCGACGGTGTAGGAGGCAGATCGGAGAGGGTTACCGAGCTGACCTCGGAAAAGCTCTCAACGAAAACAGACGCCTCAATAGTGACATCAGAAGACAAAGAGACCACGGTCTCCTCGGCAGGTATCACTGAACTAACACCGCCAACAGTTGCAGAGGAACTCGCCACAGAAGTCAGATCCGAATCCTGTGTGACAGAGTCACCACATGCACCAGCAGAAATGTCTGCTACGGCACGGCTACCCTTACCCCGAGAACGAGGGGTTCTAGCTCTGGAAAGAACCACCTTGTTCACAGAAGCCCAAAATTTAGAGGACCAAACCCCACAGATACCACATGATTGGGCCTGAGTGCAATTGTTGCAAGTGACACATGTGGCATGAGAATTGTCCACATGTTTCACCTGCAAACAAGAGGTACAAGGAATAGTCTTTGGCATGGTATCAAAACAATAATCAAGCTTCCCGCCGACGGAAAACAGTACTAAGGTCGTGTTCACACGTGGGGGAAAGACAAGATAAAGTGTGAAGAGAACAGCAATAAAAATACAAATTAACATTAAATAATAATAATAATTTGGTAGCTTGATAAAAGGATACAATCCAGTAGCACACTAAATATGAAGAATAAGTTGTTCACGAAGAATACATAGCATAATTAGCACGAGTCACAAAAATTTCCGACCATGTACAATGGCGGAAAATAAAGGAATTGACGTCACGGTTGTTGCGCATGCGCTCGGTAAACGCAAGAGGTGTGCAGAGAGAGTACCTGTAATTTCGAGCGCTGGTCTCGCTCGACCCTTTTTTTGATCTTTTTCGTGCTTTTGCACTCTCGTACTTTTCCAACTCGTTTGGAAAAGATTCTAAAAGCTTGAGTTGGTTCCGAAGTAGGGCTTGCACTTATGTTACAGCCAATTGTAAACAATTGTGAGTAGGCTGAAAAGAAATAAAGTAACTTGACAAACCAAGCAATATTTTTCAAGTTATCGAATGACAAAGAAATGGATACGGACGCCGGACGGACAGACAGACAGACAAAGGATAGACGAACGACGGATGGCCACCCCGGATGATGGCATTATATGTACCATACATAGTATGGGTACACATAACAATCTATGATAAATGTGGACTATAGGCCATGTCAATGAAGGATGTTGATGCACAAGTGCAATAAATTCAAAGATTGTTGCTAACAGCAACAGTTTTTGATGGAAATGAAAAGAAAATGATAGCTCCTATCTTTGTCACCTTGCATAAGCATACAAAGTTTCAAAACAACCTGATAATGATTCCACCCTCTGAGGCATGCCAAAGGAAGATGTTAATGCACAAATGCACTCAGTTTGAAGGTCATTGCTGGTGGCAATGTTTTTTGCTCTTTTTTTATGGAAATTTTTAAAATATTACAAAAAAATTAATGCAACACTTACGTATAATAATAATGTTTCTTGTTATGATTAAGCTAATACAAAGACAAGAAATCCCTCTCAACAGAAACCGTTGTCAATGTAAACAAGTGTATAAACACCAGAAACATGACTCCAGGCACTGATAAACATGGCCCGAAATCAGTTACCAATAACAACACTATCTGATGCAAAACAGAGACTTCCAGGGAAGAAACTGCAGAACATCAGATGGTAGATACAAAACACTATGCCTAAACACCCATGGGTGAGGACGTAAACATGTGGAAAAGAACAGAATTCATTCTGTTACCCAGCTAAAACTCCCAAGAAATTTTAGTAATAATATTACAAAAAATATACCAAAAGCATGGGAGAATAGTAAGGGGGGACTTAAAGGAAAGGGAGAGAGGAAACACTGAACAAGCAGTGTAACTTTATAGCAAGAATGACAACAACAGGCCTATGCCTCGAAATTAGGCAACATAACATAATTTCGTAAAAAAATGTAAAGTTACAGCCCTGATTGTTTCCTGCCACTCATTTTTCCTCTCCTTCTTCTATTTCCTGTTTAGATCCACCATTTCTCTAATATTTATGTGTCTGGCATCATTTAAACTGAGATTTACAAGCACAAATATCAGTCAGATGTGAACTGATGAAGAGCCAAACAAAGAATGATAATTGACGCCAATTTCGAGACCTCCTTGACACTGCGCATGCGCAGTGGAGAAAAAGTATGGAGGACCATTTAGGACATGATTTTTTCGGTTTTAGATGCAAATTTTGGGGATTGGGGGGCAAAATTTGTGTTTGGCCCTACATTTTTGAGAATTAGCACCAGCTATGTCTGGGTCATTGGTACAGTATAAAAATGTAGGCTGTGGATTGATTGATAGCTTGTTTATACTGAGTTACCTTTGAATGCACCTATGAGATGTTTACTGCCAGACAGGGTCTATTGAAGCTTAGTAATTGTTTAAATTACTGGAAATTAGACAGAATGATCTAAAAACTTAATGAGGTGATTTAATTTGAGCCAATCTGTAATTAGTGGAACAAAAGAACATTGTAGAAATTTCTCTTTCTAGAACTTTCAATTTAACCACAATATAAACAAACATTGACAGTATAGGACATGAATTCATCTCATATACAGCACATTAGGAAATGACATTCAGTATTCATTGAATATTGGAGATTATAGGACAGTGCATTATACTTAAGACAGCTTTATATAGCTGCTGGGATTGTTATTCTGAGAAATATTTGACCAATGAGTTGTTTAGGTTACGGGAAATGCGTTTCCAAATTTTAATGGGATTTACTCTAGTGAACTAGGATCAACTGGATTATATTAAAACTACATGTGGAGTCAATACTTGTTGGACATTAATTTCATTTGAATTTTGTTGAGTGCTTTATTAGAATTTATTAGACACTGTTGGATTTTTGAGTGAACTTTTCTGACTGAACATTCCATTACAATTTATTGGATACTGTGTCAGCAGAACATTCTAAGACATTATAATACAAGCTGGCAAGTTTCTTCGTCATACCAGTTAATGGACTCTATTGAACTGTATTTTGGACTAAGTGACAAGTATTTCTGTTTTTTATTTTGTAAATTTTGTACCATTTTCCTTTCTAATTTTTCTAATTGTGTTAAGTTTCTTAACAACTGGTTTTTAATTAATTGTGTTTTTTTTGTTTTGTATTTTCCCTAATTCCTATTGTTTTGGGAATGAAAAACTTTTAAGTGTGTCAATAAGTGAGAAGATATTTACAGAAGGTCTGTTTCTAGAGAAGTTGAGCTTGAATACAAGACATAACTTACCTTATATTCAGAGAACAGGATTCTGTAGGGGTGCTTTCTACTCGAGAAACATCTGGAAAAACTAATTCTGGGTTTTTGAGCTGATCTAAAGCATAGTGCATTAAACAAAATGGAAGTCTGTCCATTTGAAATTGTACTTCTACATGATAACGTTTGCCATTTTGCAGACACATCTCTTGAACAGACATTGGAGGCAGACAAAGATATATGTGATCTTTTCCTCGACCATCAAAGTTAAAGTTGTTCTCATGAGCTATATCCACTTCATAGACTTTCTGGTTCTTAGAACCTCGAAGAGAAATTAGCACCTTGATAACCGACTCAATAATCAGCTTCCCAGCATCTGTGTCTTCTGTTAAATATTCTGCTAAAGGTATTCGTGCAAACAGTTCTCCTGGTCGACAGCAAATGAGGATTTCATCCTTAATCATGTTCATGACCTCCATTTCTGTGCACAAATTATAACTAAAATGATAATATCAAACTAGCATAACATTCTTTGCCAAAACAACATAATATATTGGTATAAACAAATACAGAGGCGAGATTTAAATTTGACTTAGTTTTGTTCTACTGTGGCTGGACTAAATTGTGTTTCACATAAACGAAGATCATTCTCCAGAGCAAGTTTAAGGACTAACTTCTGATTTATAGATTGTTATCTTGTAAATTTAAATTTTCTCAATAACATTTTCATGAGAAAAAAAGTAAAATTTAACTCCTTGCATGCTGCTGGCAGATATTTTTGCCAAGGAGAGGGAACCTCTAACCAGTAAAATACGTACAATTTGTCACCAGTAACCAAATTTTCCCCTGTAAATTAAACCCATTTCTTGACAAATGATTTCTCAAGTCAAATTTTCATCAAATCTAGTCATGGCTGCTTTATAGCAGCCACGACTAAATTTGATAAAAAATATTTAAAACAAGTTCAATGCCAAGGGTAGCTATGCCTCCACTGCCAAGCGTGAGTTTCTCGTCGTTTATCTTCGCTGATATTGAATTAATAAATATCTTATCTTATTTCCATTAATTCACAGCACCAATAAAGCAGGCCACCAAATCTGCCCATGGGACGCTAATGCCACGCTTTATGATAAACTACATTTAGTGATTAACAAAGTCCAACAAGAGGCTCTAAAGAGCCTGTAATTGCTCACCTGGCAGAACTACATATCCCTTACTTATTCTAATTAAAATCAAAGAATGCAACTGGCTGTCATGTTCCTTCATCTGCGCAAAACAGAATGACGATTGTTTTCAGGGGACTTTCCATACATTATTTGTGCCAAGTTTGGTTCACACTGGCCAAGTAGTTTCAAATAAGAAGATAAAAATGTGATTTCCCATAGGGTTTTCATGGTAACTATGAGCAACAATTGCAGCCATGTTTGCAACCCGATCACAATTACATGAGGATCATTGGTAGACGACATCCCAGTCATCAAGCATGTTAAGTTTCAAAACATTTGGCCTCGTAGTTTCAGAGGAGAATATTTTTCAAAATCGCCAAATCAGAATCAAAGAATGTCTCTGGTGGACAGGTTTTTTATCCAACAGGAACAAAATGAAGAACAGTTGTAGAGAACCTCCCATAGACCATTCCTGCCATGTCTGGTTCACATCGGTTCAGTACTTCCAGAGAAGAAGATGAAGGGGTTAAAAACATTTTATTCAAAGGATTTGTTATTATGTCTATCTTGAATGAATGATAAAATCAAACAATAATAATGTGGAGAATATTTGTATACTTTCATTTGGAGCTGACCAGTAAATTTTCCAAACACCTGTCATCAATGACAACTTGACAGTTTTTCTGATAACATATAGTAGCAAAGTTGTTTCCAGTTACATCCCTACATAAAACTGTACACAATATTTTATCATTGTCACAGTTCTCAGTGGAGAAAACTGCTGCAGTACGTGGTAAGTCTATTATCACTAAAATCACCCACAGAGTGGAAATTTCACCCAAGCAATAACTGCAAATTTGTTGCAAAGCATAACAATCACAAGCAAAGTTCCAGCCCATGGACTTCTATATTAAACCCAGTGGTCCATTGGCTGGCACACTGCTTGTGGGTTTTTTTGTCCACATGTGTGTACAGAATTTTAAACCGATACTTTGGGTGACTATTCCACTACACTGTTGATTTAGTTACAACCCACTCTCCACTTACTGTAATATTCAAGCTACCCTGTTGGCCTCTGGCGGCCATATTTTCCAACCGACAGGAAGAAAGAGGATTATTTGTAGGGGACGTCCCACAGACCATTCCTGCCAACTTTGGCTCAGTAGTTCCAAAGAAGATGTAACTACATGCCGCAATTGCAACCCGACCAACATTAAATGAGGATCGTTGGTAGAGGGTGTCCCAGTCATCAACCACACAAAGTTTCAATATATTTGGCCCTGTGGCTTCAGAGAAGATTTTTCAAAATCCACTAAACAGAATCAGAGAATGCCTCTGGCGGCTCATTTTTCAGCCCACAGGGACAAAATGAGGATCGTTTTAGAGGACCTTCCATTGACCATTCCTGCCAAGTTTGGTTCACATCAGCCCTGTAGTTCCAGAGAAGAAGATGAAAATGTTATTTCCATAGGGTTTCTATATTAACTATAAGCTGCAATTCTGGCCATGTTTGCACACAATCAACATTAAATCGGGATCATAGGTAGAGGGTGTCCCAGTCATCAACCATGCAAAGTTTCAAAACATTTGGCCCTGTGGTTTCAGAGAAGATTTTTCAAAATTCACCAATCAGAATAAAAGAATGCCTCTGGCGGCCATGTTTTTCAACCCACGGGAACAAAATGAGGATTGTTTGTAGAGGATTTCCCATAGACCATTCCTGCGAAGTTTGGTCCAAGTTGTCTCAGTAGTTCCAGAGAAGAAGATGAAAAACTGGTTTTCCATTATAAGCTGCAATTGCGGCCATGTTTGCAACCCGATCAACATTAAATGAGGATCGTTGGTAGAGGGTGTACCAAGCATCAATCATGTGAAGTTCCAAAACATTTGGCTTTGTGGTTTCAGAGGAAAAGATTTTTGAAAATCCACCAACCAAAATCAAAGAATGCCTCTGGCAGCCATGTTTTTGATCCAACAGGAACAAATGAGGATTGTTTGCAGAGGACCTCTCATAGACCATTCTTGCCAAGTTTGGTTCACATCGGCTCTGCTGTTCCAGAGATGATGAAAATGTGATTTCCAATAGGGTTTCTATGGTAACTATAAGCTGCAATTGTGGCCATGATTGTAACACAATCAACATTAAATGAGGAATGTTGGCAGAGGGTGCCCCAGCCATCAAGCATGTGAAGTTTCACAACATTTGGCCTTGTAGTTTCAGAAGAGAAGAATTTTGAAAATTCACAAATCAGAATCAAAGAATGCCTCTGACAGCCATGTTTTTCATCCGACAGGAACAAAATGAGGATTGTTTGTATAGGACCTCCCATAGACCATTCCTGACAAGTTTGGTTCACATCAGCACAGCAGTTCCAGAGAAGATAAAAAAGTGAAAAGATTGCGGATGCTGGACAATGACGAATGCCATAAAATTTGGTTTAATTTCATTCAGTCAAACTAAAGTTAGCATCTGGAAACCAATTTCAACATGTCTTCTAAGTTGGAAAAGGGCCAGAACTCTACCAAAAAGGATCGAACCAAGCCCACCATCAATCCTAACCTGTATTATGTTATTATAAACCAATGTATAAAATTTTGTTTCATTTCGTTCAGTTAAACTAAAGTTATCATTCTGCAAACCATATTCGGGACAGACTACATATGTGTTTACGGACAGACAAGAGTAACACTTAATTACCCATGCCATAATTGGCGGGGGCATAAAAATACTCAGCAGGTTAAGAGTTAAAGGCAAATTGATTGTTAGTTGTGTTGAAAAGGGCCTGAGAGCGCTCACCTGACAGAGACAACTATCAACCGAGGTTCCTGATTTGAACAAACTTGCATCTGCCGCATTAAGAAAACTATATACCAAACATCAAAGCATTCTGACCGGTGGATCTGAAAATTAAAAAAAAAAAATTCCTCATATTGAACTAAGTTATAATTTGGGTTCCCATAGGGAGCCCAAATATGAACCCAGGGACTTGGCTTGAACAAACGTGAATCTCACCTCTCTAAGGATGCTGTATTCCAAATATCGAAAGATTTTGACAACAGCTGGATCTGAAGAAAAATATTTTAAAAAAATATTCCTCATGTTGAACTAAGTTATAATTCGGGCCACCACAGGGAGCCCAAATATGAACCCAGGGACTTAGCTTTAACAAATTTGAATCTCACCTCCCTAATGATACAGCATACCAAATATCAAAGTTTCTTACTGGTGGATGTGAAGAAGATTTTTAAAGAATGTTCCTCATATTGAACTAAGTTACAATTCGGTCTCTCACAGGGAGCCCAAATATGGACTCAGAGACCTGGCTTGAACAAACCTGAATCACACCTCCCTAAGAATGCTGTATACCAAATCAAAACATTCTGATTGCTGGATCTGACCAAGAAGATTTTAAAGAAAATTCCTCATATTGAACTAAGTTATAATTCAGGCTCCCATAGGGAGCCCAAATATGAACCCAGAGACTTGGCTTGAACAAACTTGAATCTCACCCCCTAAGGATGCTGCATACCAAATATCAGAAGATTCTTGATTGGTGGATCTGAAGAAAAAGATTTTTAAAGAATATTCCTCATACTGCACTAATTTAAACATTTGGGCTCCATAGAGAGCCCAAATATGGACACACGGATTTGATTTCAACAAACATGTGAAACAATCTTCCAAAAATGTTATATTTGAAATTTGAAGCTTCTGGAGTAGTGGTTTGGGAGAAGAGTCTTAAATGTTTTCCCCATTACCCACAGTGTTAAAAAATGCTGACTCAGCATTTTTTTTAAAAGTCCCGAAACAATGAAAAAATTTATAGTAATTTATATATTTTTTATACTTACCAATGACCCAGACTTAGCTGGTGCTAACCCAAAAAAATCTAGGGCCGTACACAAATTTTGCCCCCCAATCCCCAAAATTTGCATGCAAAACCGAAAATTTGAAGTCCTATCTGGCCCTCCATACATTTTACCCTCCCCGTATGCGCAGACTCCAGGAAGTCACCAAATCTGGCGCCAAATAAATCATTCTTTGTAGAAAAAGGATTATAATAATTCAGCGGGGAGGTATGAGTGCCCAGTACTGCCCACTCATGGGAGGGCCATTCCCGTCTGGGTCATTAGTAAGTATAAAAAATATATAAATTACTATAAATTTTTTCATATTTTTATACTGTAACCAATGACCCAGACTTAGCTGAATCATAAAAAGGCGGAGGGCCTAGGACTTCCGAAATAGTAGATCAATATAGATCAAATCCTTCAATCCATGATGAAGAAATTAGAATTTACATGTACGTCTCTTAATGCCATAATAGAAGAGACATAACATAATATGGATCCCAATTATGTAGATCCTATATCTAAGCATAAAATCATGTTAATTAGGATTTTTGAGACTAGTCTGGACTAGACCCTAAAAATTATTATGGCATACTGAGAATGAGAGAAAATTGCCCATAAACCTACGCCACACAATAATACTGCAGCTGATCGCCGAACATAGTACGGACAAGACAGCTTCCTCAATAGTTACATACCTCATAAAGCAGAGAAGTGGACAAAATTAGCGCCCCCCCCCCCTCTTTTTTTTTTAACATATCTTCAAAAGAGAGGGGAGAGCTCTGGAATCAAAAAGCAGAACCGGGAAACGATATAAATAAATATTGATCAGGCACTCAAAAAATTAATTCACGAATAATAAATGGTGCTTAATGCAACTTCACAAGACAAGGCTATAGCAATGATTTTGGTAAATAACATTATCCGCTACAAAATATGCACTGCAGACGCCATATACAGGTACGACGAAATCAGTGAGAAATCAAATGTAACATATACATACAAAAGCGGGATAAGATGAACAATCTCGGCAGAGAGAACATGCTTCAAGATCATTCACAGGAGGCCTCTGTAATATTAAATCCGGTAAAAACAATCTCCAACGTGTACTATTTGGTATCAACAACTATAACATGTGAGAATATGCGATTTAAGAACCGACAAAATAGAGACTGGGATCTAGAAATGGAGGTAGGTATGATTAACCGGCTCCAACACAGACCACCATTGAAATATATAATAATTTAAAGGTCCACCAAAGAGATAGCATAATCACACATTGCGCGAGTGCATAAAAATCCAGCCTATTAATCATGTAAAAAAACCACTAAATGGCTATGCCGTAACCTATGAGCTCAAATATCGGCCATTATGACGATAAAATAAGTGCCTGTATATTAGAAATCAGAAATTAAATACCAGAAACAAATGCAACAGAACTGCATATATACCTATGATGGGACCAATCAGACACGACCCAGGCGCAAAGTATGTATGTATTAAAATATATATACGCGACAGTGTGAGTGTGTTGGGGGTGGGGGAGGGGGTGGGGGTGGGGTGGGGGAATTCAAATATATGTCAAAACCTCCTCACCCACATTACATAATCATTGCTGGTGCAGACAGCAATAATATAGTGACCATAAAGCTCCACGTTTGAAATACTCCGTAATGCCACTGAGAGAGGAGAATGACATGAAGAATAAAACTTAACTTGAAGAAAACCCTCTCATGGGGAAGCTTCTAGCGAATGCTCAATAGCAGACCCCATAACCTCAATGAAATCAATAGAAACAAATGAATTGAAGGATTCACATATCCTATCATTCATTCCCATGAAAATGGCTGAGCGTCAAATGTATGCGCTCAAAAGACTTATACTAGCGACACAAATAATGCAAACTATTATTCCCATGTGCCAAAAACTTTACTATCCTGAAGAGATCCTACATAAGATCATGTAATAGCCATACAGTTAGAATAAGCGCAATTTGTAGCCAGCGCTTACTTATGCACTGAAATCTTAAGCACTGACTGCTAACTGAAAGATAAAATAACCCAAGCAGTACGAATAGCTAACTGACTTATTTAACAATAGAATGAACATAAATGTCCCTTCTATTGGAAAATAATGACAAAAGAAGCGTTACTTCTCTTCTGATAAACTCTGATCTGCGTCTATAAATACATGAATGGAAAAAAATTCAATGACGTAACGTAAACAATGAGATACCATTGAATATGCGATTTTCAATAACTGAGGGTCCCAAGTTCCTTGCATAGAGAGACTGTCGGACTCAGGATTGTAACTCAATATATGAACTCACGTCCGAAATAATTGAGAAACCATAAAATATGCCCAAACTTGACCTTATGTTAAAAGATTCTCTAAAACAAAACAGGTCTGGGGGAAAAACGTTTACCACTCCAGTTAATAATTGGAGTAGACATGTTTGTAAGCGACCCATCGAAATAACATTCCAAGCCGCTCCACACAACTCTATCCGGCGCATAAAACTTTCGCTGTTAATGCGTCAGATAACAGGTAAAAGCGAGCCAAACAGCTGGCCAATTCGCTCTGAGAAACAACAGATGAACCAGCCAAATGAATAGTGGGATACGTGTATCTTATCATACATCCCATGAGACATTATCTAGTTCACAAAACAAGTGATCTAAAGAACAATACTCGCTACAATTGCTGAACGTTCGCTTTTCGACTGAAAGATAATCATAAATAATCTAATTATCCACTTCCAGTCAAAATTGG
The DNA here is from genome assembly GCA_031216915.1 of Pictodentalium vernedei. NCBI lineage: Eukaryota > Metazoa > Mollusca > Scaphopoda > Dentaliida > Dentaliidae > Pictodentalium > Pictodentalium vernedei. The sequence continues at coordinate 700,939,713 of CM062297.1, forward strand.
TCGGACCGAGCTCTATAAGAGCCTCGAACCACCGACTCAGGGGAGTCTGATCAGTAACTCAGACAGACGAGAAACCCCTATCCAAGTGGCTATATAGACAATCCTAAAGGCATATATATAGGAGAGATACCTATACCTTCGCTATGAGCCCTAAAAGGTGAATTGAGTCTAGGACAAACTCTCCTACTCCTTCTGTTGGTGTGATCAATTAGACCCCAACTTAAAGAGTCGAGTATAGATGCTTTCTTGTAGTTTAATCCTACAATAATGAAAGCTTATCATCAAAGACTTAGGTATACCTATACCTTCGCTATGAGTCCTTATAGACGATCTGAGCCTAGGACAACCTCTCCTACTCTTTCTGCTGGTGATGGTACATTAGACCCCAGCTCAAAGATATGAGATTTGATTCTTATCATAAAAACTAGAGTTGGAAGACTAAAGCGACCTATGGCAAGTTTTCCACCTAGTCAAATGCAAAGATGAAAACACAAGGCTTCGTTACATCAGAATAACTCCCATTTAACATTAGTTAAAACCGAGATATATATACTAGGTCTGGAAGAAATTTTAAAAAGTACAAACAACCACAAAATTCCTTTCCACATAGACGATGCGTCACAGTACTTAAAATTAAAGTACATAAGACCATGAGACTGAATTTGCTCTGACAAAGAAATTATCTTCTCAATTGTGTCCGAGCGAACAGCTAAATGATGATGGTAAGGCTACAACTATGATCTTAGCCTGCTTAATCAATGCAGAGGAACTCTCCTCATCTTCCCCTGTTGTTTTTAAAAGTATGTGAATCAATCACAAACGATTAATGAAAGTGTCAATGACACTGTAGCTCAACTTGTCAAGACATGTACATGTATAGTATGTGACACAGCAATGACAAACATCTAGGTAATGACCTGATAACAAAGGTACATATAAAGTATTGTAACGGCCTGTACATAAATACTGACCGTAGCCTGTAACAAATGTATAGGTAAAGTATTGTAAAGGTGGGTGACAGTCAGATGCTAAACTAGAGAAGAAATCTTTGAGTCCCAGAGTGGGTCTGACTGAACCCCAAAATATTTGTTCTCATAGCACAGTGATAACAAAGGCACCCCAAAACACACTCATTCCTGTCCCAAGGTGAAAACAAAGGTACCCAAGAAGTTTTGTGAAGATCAGTTCATAAATACGAGCTGTATAGAAGTTGTGACAAAAAACTGATTGGACCTAATTTTGGTACAAAATGGTCACTGGCAGCCATCTTGAATTTTAGACCGCACTCAGAAACACTCGTTCTCGTCCCAAGGTGATAACAAAGGTACCCAAGAAGTTTTGTGAAGATCGGTTGATAAATACAGCCTCTAGCCCAAGCTGTATTGACATGTGCACTTACAGTGAATAAGTAGCACTAAATAAATCAAAATTCATCTAATTTGCATAATTTCTGCACGAGAAAAAAACCCGTACTGTATGTGATGTATTCCATTTTACTAAACATTCATACAAAAATTTATTCAAATCAGAACTTTCATACAGAAGTTCTGTACAAAAGACTGATTGCACTAATTTTGGTACAAAATGGCTGCTGGTGACCATGTTGAATTTCGGACCACACCCAAAAACACCCGTTCTCATCCCACGGTGATAACAAAGGTACCCAAGACGTTTCGTAAAGATCGGTTTATAAATACGGCCTCTAGCCTGAGACGTATAGAAGTTGTGTACAGAAAACTGACTAGACCTAATTTTGGTATAAAATGGTCACTGGCAGCCATCTTGAATTTCGGACCGCACTCAGAAACACTCGTTCTCGTCCCAAGGTGATAGCAGAGGTACCCAAGAAGTTGCGTGAAGATCGGTTGATAAATACAGCCTCTAGCCCAAGCCGTATTGACATGTGTACTTACCGTGTGTAAGTAGCACTGAAAAATTCAAAGTTCATCTAATTTGCATAATTTCTGCACGAGAAAAAAACCTGTATTATATGTGATGTATCCCATGGTACTAAACATTCACACAAAAAATTATTCAAATCAGAGCTTTCTTGTGGAAGTTCTGCGCAAAAATCTGATTGCCCCTAATTTTGAACAAAATGGCTGCCATCGGCCATCTTGAATTTTGGACCGCACCCAAAAACACTCGTTCTCGTCCCACGGTGATACCAAAGGTACCCAAGAAGTTTCGTAAAGATCGGTTCATAAATACGGCCTCTAGCCCGAGCCGTATTGAATTGTTGATGGCCAGACGGATGACTGGCCATGGCATAAGCTCAAATTTGGCTTCGCCAAAGTTGAGCTAAAAATACAGAGGAAGAAGATAAGAAACCGAATTACTTTTTCCCGCTGGAAGTTAAATATGGTGTTGTCTACACAATGGAAGACCTGTGACACCTGTGTAGACTTAACCGGAAAGAGATCTTATTACCCTGCTCTTTATCCAGATGAAGTCAGCGTCCAACTACGCTAGTGGTTTCTCATAATTGCTTGCAGCATTTTGATTCAATGGAACAAGTTCAAGGAAATGATAATGTATGGTATCTATATCATCCAAGAGTTGTTCCGGAAGGGAAAGTTATCCTTTCCATCACACATTCAAATCAGTTAGAATCACAGTCACCAGCATCTGAACAGGCATCTCTCTTGCTCGCGGTCCTGGATGACCTGGGCAAGCGTACCTCAAAACTTGCCGGTTTCCTCCTTCCGTCGTCGCTGGGTGAGCATAGTTGCATATCATATTGTTTGCTCCACCCTATACCATCTCCTAGCCCAGATCGTATACACCCGGTGTCAGAGTTCTCAGAGGCCTGAGTAACTACTTCACCGGTCGAGCTAGCTGGCGACAACAGACTTGTGTGGTCATGTGTGCTTTTCGAACATAGAGGAAGCTATAAGACTGGCCGACCCTGGCAGTCTATGGAAGGAGCATCCCGTGGACGCAAGTTCCAACTGACACAAGTTCCTACCAACAACCTCTGACCCCAGATGTTGTTATAAGAGAGAGGGGCCTCTCTCTTGCTCGCGATCACGGATGACCTGGACGAGCATACCTCAGAACTTGTCTACTTCCTCCTTCCCATGCTTCCTCCTGTCCGCCGTCGCAGGGTGAGCATGTTCGTATCTTTATAGTGCTCGCTACACCCTTAATCCTCTTCTCAACCGCTACGGACATACCCGGCATCACATCACCCACATACGAGTGAGATATGACAGCTGAGCTAGCTAGCGACAAGGTCGTCAATCCTACTAAGGATCTAGGCACTTGTCTAATTCCTTGAGCACTTTTGCCTCTAGCTCTTCATTGATTTGCGACAACGGCAGCACACTCCCAGACGCCGTCACAAAACCACACCATGTTCTTGTTCCTCTGTAAATAGAAACTAAATGAAAGTGTCAATGACAATGTAGCTCAACTTGTTTAAGATGTGTACATGTATAGTGTGTGACACAGCAATGACAAACATCTAGGAAATGACCCGATAACAAAGGTACATGTAAATTATTGTAATGGTCTGTACATAAATGCTGACCGTAGCCTGTAACAAATATATAGGTAAAGTATTGTAAAAGTGGGGTGACAGTTTGATGCTAAACCAGAAAAGAAATCTTTGAGTCCCAGAGTGGGTCTGAGTGGACCCAAAAATATTTGTTCTCATAGCACATTGATAACAAAGGTACCCAAAAACACTCGTTCCTGTCACAAGGTGATAACAAAGGTACCCCAAGAAGTTTCGTGAAAATCAGTTCATAAATACAGACTCCATCCCTAGCCGTATTGACATGTGCATTTACTGTGTATAAGTAGCACTGAACAAATCAAAGTTCATTTAATTTGCATAATTTCTGCACGAGAAAAAAACATGTATTATATGTGATGTATTCCATGTTACTAAACATTCCTACAAAAATTTATTCAAATCAGAACTTTCATACAGAAGTTCTGTACAAAAAACTGACTGCACTAATTTTGGTACAAAAATGCTGCTGGTGGCCATCTTGAATGTTGGACCCAGTCCTTTGATTTTGAAAAACCCAGGTGCGCATTTAGTTGCTCGCTGCTTTTGGGATTCAGGCGTGCACTTTTAGTGGGGCGCGCAACATCAGGCTTGTACACATTTTTGCGAGACTCACTTGCCCAGGGCAACTGAGTTGTAAAATTCCACTTGCCCCCAGTAATTATGTACTTTCAGGTCAATCATAAATGAAATATAAATCAAATTTTGTTTGGGATTATTCAACATTATTTTGAAAGTCAGTTTGTTTTAGAATGAAAAACTGTTCAATTCCTGTCAAATCTGTCAATATTTTACATAACTTCCACATCGGAAAACCCCCACTTGTGTCAGTGACTGACAACACAAAAATAGTATTGACGTGACGCAGTTCGCGAATAGAACCAATGAAATGCTTCAGTCAATAAAAGTGCAGGGATCCCTTGCTAAATTTAGGTTATTGAGCAACACTGCAGTAACGTACCGTTCTATTGGTTTAAAACCGAAGTGGGACCTGCGCAGATCACGTTTATTTCCCAGTCTCATATCACCAACTTGTCCGTGTAAATCGAGAAAGACTTTAAAATTTTCCAATTCTGTCAGCTCTTTAAATAAATATAAAGCATCAAACCTTTCACCCATAACAATCAAGTTGTTTTTCACCGGGTTGAAAACCACACTAATGAAATTCAACTGAATGGATTAAATGGTTACAAGTGACGGAGGCAACTCGGTGTTGGTCAAGTCAAGTTCTGTCCATTTTACATCTTTTTATGATGGACTTGTCTTATTTTCGAGCATGTATTTTACTTTACCTGTAACGTATAATACATTTCAATAATTGGAGAATACATTTTTCTTGATGTATCGGGCCCCCCAAAAAGCGTGTCTTGTAAGTCAACTTGCCAATTTCCAAATGTCACTCTGATTGACATACTGGACACACCTACGACGCTTTCGTCCATTCTCTGCATAACAGATTTTGCAACAGTCAACTCAACTAAAACTGACAAGAGGGCATTGATGGTGATTGGTCACGCCTCTGAAACACTTCATTCAAAAGTCGACAAGCGAACTTAACTTGTGTCATGACCAGATGACTGAATCTGACGAGCAGATAATACGTACATGCATTGTACTCACGTGTTAGTACAGTTACATGCACATCTAAGTTGATCTTCAAAAAAACGTGAAACTTCAAAGAGTTAATGATGCTTTGATGTCAGGTCAGTGTGATAATTTTGGAATGAAATTAACGCACCCACTTGAGCAGGATTTTCGAGGCGTGCTTTTCATCGCGCGCTGATTTGGAAATCTGCGTGCGCCATGGTGCACAAGCGCCATAGCGTGCCTCAAAATTGAAGGACTGTGGACCGCACCCAAAAATACTCGTTCTCGTCCCACAGTGATAACAAAGGTACCAAGAAGTTTCGTAAAGATCGGTTCATAAATACGGCCTCTAGCCTGAGCCGTATAAAAGTTGTGTACAATAAATGATTGGACCTAATTCTGGTACAAAATGGCGACTGGCAGCCATCTTGAATTTTGGACTGCACCCAGAAACACTCATTCTCATCCCAAGGTGATAACCAAAGTACCCAAGAAGTTTTGTGAAGATCGGTTCATAAATACAGCCTCCATCCCCAGCCGTATTGATATATGCACTTACTGTGTATAAGTAGCACTGAATAAATCAAAGTTCATCTAATTTGCATAATTTCTGCTCGAGTAAAAAACCTGTATTATATGTGATGTATTTCATGTTACTAAACATTCATACAGAAATTTATTCAAACACTAATTTTGGTACAAAATGGCCGCCGGCAGCCATCTTGAATTTTGGACGGCACCCAAAAACACTCGTTCTCATCCCAAGGTGATAACAAAGGTACCAAGAAGTTTTGTGAAGATCGGTTCATAAATACAGCCCCTAGCCCGAGTAGTATTGACATGAGAACTTACTGTGTATAAGTAGCACTGAATAAATCAAATTTCATCTAATTTGCATAATTTCAGCACGAGAAAAAAACCTGTATTATATGTGATGTATTCCATGTTACTAATCATTCATACAGAAATTTATTCAAATCAGAACTTTCATACAGAAGTTCTGTTAAAAAAACTGATTGCACTAATTTTGGTACAAAATGGCTGCTGGTGGCCATCTTGAATTTTGGACTGCACCCTAAAACACTTGTTCTCGTCCCACGGTGATAATAAAGGTACCCAAGAAGTTTCGTAAAGATTGGTTAATAAATACGGCCTCTAGCCCAATCCACATTGAATTGTTGATGCCGGACAGACGAACAACAGACGACAGGCCATGACAAAACCTCAAATTTGACTTCGTCAAAGTTGAGCTAAAAACCAAATTTGGGTTCAAAATTTCCAAGTTGGAACCGAACCCACAAATTTTCAGGCTATCAAAAAAAAATTTTTTTCGTCTCAAAACTGAACAAAACACATAAAAAATCCCCCCCCCCCCCCCCCCCAAATTTCTGAATTTTGGTCCAAAATTTGTCGGAACCGAACCCCAAATTTTCTGGCTGTAAAAATTTGTTTTTTGTCTCAAAATTGAACGAAACGCATAAAAAATCCAAAAAGAATTTCCTGAATTTTGAAGTCCCAACTGGTGTCCCAGTTTTTTTGCCCCCCCCCCCCCCCCCCCCAGAAAACTTCACTTTGCCCTCTGGGGGAGGGGGGGGGGGACCTAGTTTTTGTTACCACCCCCCCCCCCCCCCCCCCCACACACACACACACACACACACACACACACACACACACACATTTCTGTTTTTTTCTCCAATTTTGACAAAGGTCATAGAGGGTAAATACAGAACAGATAGTCAATGATGAGATTTATGGAGATGACAATAGATTATGACTCAGCCAAGCAAGTAATCGGTTGCTTTGAGGAGGATTATTGAATGCCAATTAGTGTGAGGATTAACACGTTGTGATTAGTGCAAGAAATATTCCATTCTCATCCATTTGGTCTTGCATTCATTCATTCATTCATTCATTCACACTTCTGACCTCAAAGCGTGAACACCTTGTTAGCAACAATGGAAAACCTGGAATCACCGGATCGACTCAAGAAAGCCATCACAGCTCTGGGCGTCTCCTGTCCCATCTCCTGGACTATTCAGCAAATGGGCAAGAGCGTCCATCTGAACCTGGAGTTTAGAGTAGAGAACACCGAAACACCAACCTCCTCGGGGAGAGGTAGCACCTTTGATGAGAGGATTCCCTCTCACACTGGTCCTCACCCGAGGTCAGGAGGCCCTGAAAAGAGTAAAAGAAGAAAGAAGAGCCCGTCCACCAAACGCAGGGATTCCCGGCGCTTAGAGGCCTTTTTGGAAAAGAAGAGAGAGAAGAGCGAGGAAGGGAAGAAGGAGGAAGCAGCCGCCTTTTCTACTCCAACTCCCACAGACTCGCCCATCTTGCCTCCAACCCCACAGCTGGAGACGCCAGATGTGGACGGTCCTGTGGAGACCGAGATAGAAATGGAAGCTGTCTTCTTGCCTCCTCCCACTCCTCTCTCGCCTCTCCCCTCTGCTCCTGGAGGCTCGGACCTAGACCTGGAAACCATCCGAAGAGAAGTCGAAGAGGAAAACATCAAATGGCAGAAACCCGAAGAAGTGAGGGAACAACATAACATCGAGATGGATAGGAGACACAACGAAATATTACAACAAGTTAATGAAATACAAAGACTAACAACAAAAATAGTAGCACAACGGGCACCTCTCAAAGAAAAAGATAACAACAACCCTCCATCACCATCAACACCAAAAACAGACAAACACCCTATCACCATCACAGCCTCCTCCTCATAAGAAGAAAACAAAGAAGCACAGACGCCGCTAACTTTCCACCTCTCCTTTTCCTCCTCTAACACGCTCAGACATGATGCAGAGAACTAAAAAGTTAAAGTACCAAATATGATACAGTTAGAGATGGGTCGAAAGGGCTTGCCCCATACCGTCCCTGCATGCCTTCGACGCGCTAAAACCATTCTTTTCGACTTAGACTTAAATATTCCATTCGCACCTTGGACCCCAAGGTGCTAACAGGTGAACAATGGAGCTACCACTTGTAATACAAGAAACACATGTCAGAGTGAAATCTACTCTTGCCACCACCTGGAGTATCCAGGAGCTCAAGGGTAAAATTCACCTGACTGTGGATTTTGACAAAGAACCTGAACCGACGTCCTTAGAGAGGTGTAGCACCTTTCGTGAGGGGATTTCCCCCCACACTGGTCACCCTCCTAGTGACACGGACAAACTGGATAAAGACCACCAGAGCAATACAGCCACCACCAAGAAGATGAGGAAGAGAAAGAAGGGACCCTCCGCCAGACAACGAGATGCCCACCGAATGACGGAGTTCCTGGAGAAGAAGAAACTACTACTCTTTCCCTCCTCTACCACGCTCAGACATAGCACAAATACTATACAGTCAAGGAGGGTCAAAAGGGGCTTGGTCCCTAAACCATACCTGCGTGCTTCTGGCGTGCAAAACCATTCCGTCCTGGTCAAATCACCATCAGTAGTTTGACCAGTGCATGTAAATAAATATTTCAGTTCAATTATTTAAAGGTCTCAATGTTCACTTTTAATCCACTCTGCTCCAGTTTGTGATTTTGTTAGAAAAATGGCTGATGAAACTGAAGGTCCTTCTAATCAAACATTTCTTGATAACTTAGATGATATTTTCAATTATGTGCATGAAAATAAATATCCGAGTTCCTTGAGTCGAACACAGAAAAAAAGACTTTAGAAGAAAATGTAAGAAGTTTTCAATTCAAGATGGCATTCTCTTCTACCATGGCAAAAAAAGGTTAGTCATGAATATACTTGTAAGGCCACATATACAAAATAGTCTGTTAACTGTTTAAAATTTCTTCAGACGGATTACTGTATTATCAAAACTTCTTGGCATTGGCAGCAGGCCTGTTAAAAATTGCCCATAATTAGTGTCTTTGGTGAATATAGAACTTTAATAAATATTTCTAGTTTTTTTTCCCCTCTCCCCTCCCCCGCTCTGTCATATACAAAATAGTGTTCCTCGGGGAAATCCTTGTCAACAAGGACCCTGCTCTTCAAGCATAGTCATGACTGCTCAGAAATAAATACCTCATGTCTTGAATTCCTGGAACCCTGTTGAGTAACTTTAGACAGTGCTGAATTGGGGGCTGAGGTTTGATAGAATCATGAAGATTCTATGTCCTCAGAAGGTTTACTGTATTATCAAAACTTCTTGGCATTTGGCGGCAGGCCTGTTATATATTGCCCATATTTAGTGTCTTGGTGAATATAGGACTTTAATAAATATTTCTAGTTCCGACCCCCCACCCCACCCCCACCCCGCCCAGACCCGAAATTTTCAGATAATTTTTTTTTTTTTTTTTTCATCTCAAAATTGAACAAAACGCATAAAAATCCACCCCACCCCCCCCCCCCCCCCCAAAAAAAAAAATTCCCAAATTTTGGTCCAAAATTTCAGTTGGAATCGGACCCAAAATTTTCACGCTAAACATTTTTTTTTTCGTCTCAAAATTGAAGAAAATGCATAAAAAATTGAAAACATAGGGAGCCCAAATATTAACCAAGGAACTCGACCTGAACAAACTTAAATCTGGCCCTCCTAGAGATGGAGTATACTAAATATGAGAGGATTCTGACTGGTGGATCTGAAGAAGAAGATTTTTAAAGAAATTTCCGCATATTGCACTAAGTTAAAATTTGGACTAACAAAGAGAGCCCAAATATTAACCAAGAAACTTGATTTGAACAAACTTGAATATGGCACCCCTGGAGATGAAGTATACCAAATATGAGAGGATTCTGACTGTTGAATCTGAAGAAGATTTTTAAAGAATATTCCAAGTATTGCACAAAGTTCAAATTTGGGATCCAATAGAGAGCCCAAATATTAACCCAGGGACTCGATTTGAACAAATTTGAATCAGGCACTCCAAGAGATGATGTACACCAAATATGAAAAGATTCTGACTGGTGGACCTGAAGATGCTTTTTAAAGAAATTACTTCATATTGCATGAAGTTAAAATTCAGGCCCCCATAGAGAGCCCAAATATTAAGCCGGCGACTCGATTTGAACAAACTTGAATCTGCACCCCCCCCCCCCCCCCCCCCCCCCCCCTAGAGATGTTGTTTGCCAAATATGAAAAGATTCTGACCATTGGATCTGAAGAAGATTTTTTTTTGTATTTTATGGGTGCTATCAGAGTTATGCCCCTTGTGGTGCCCCCTTGACAACTTTGTTTGAACAAACTTGAATTGACATATGATAGGAAACATGCACACCAGATTTGGTTCAATTTGGTCAAGCAGTTTGTGAGAAGTCGATAATGTAACATTTACGCCGGACGGACAACGATGGACAGAAAGTGATTAGTAAAGCCCCCCTTGAGCTTTGCTCAGGTGAGCTAAAAATTGGGTCATTTTGGCCCCACCCCTCCTCAATATGAGCAGAAACCCAATTTGAGAAAAACCCAAATGACCCTTTATAACCACTACTCATGTGAAATTTCATTAAAATGTGGCCAATGGTTTGGAAGAAAAAGACCCAAACACCACCTTCACGACGGATGCCGGACGACAGACGAAAAGTAATCAGAACAGCTCAATATGACTTTCAGTCAGGTGAGCCAATAAGAATCATTGTCAAAAGCGGATAAACCTGCCCCTGTCAAAGTCAAGAAAAAAATCCTCTGTATCTGGAGATTAAACCCTGATCTGCCATATCAAACTTTGGATACACTGGCAAAGTAGTCATTGTTACTTGCCACAAACATTGTGCACTGATGTCTGATGAATGTAGAAAGATTGAAAGCACAGCATCAACCGATCAACAGGTTGTGATATAAAAAAAAATTACAAAAATCTGAAACAAGAGACCCCAGGGGGCCTGAGGGCACTCACCTGACATGGTAGCCTAAATATCAACCCAGAGAATTGATTTCAACAATTTGCCTCTGCACCTCCTAAGAAAAGCTTATACCAAATATCCAAAGATTCTGACCCGTGGATCCCAAAAAAATTTTTTTTAAAGAATATTCCTCATATTGAACTAAGTTATAATTCGGGCTCCCACAGGGAGCCCATATATGAACACAGGCACTTGGCTTTAACAAACTTGAATCTCACCCCCCTAAGGATGCTGCTCACCAAATATCAAAACATCTGAAGAAGATGACTTTTAAAAAAAATTCCTCATTTTGAACTAAGTTACAATTCAAGCTCCCACAATGAGCCCAAATATGGACCTAGGGACATGCCTTGAACAAACTTGAATCTTACCCCCCTAAGGATGCTGCATAAAAAATATCAAAAGCATTCATCTGCTGGATCTGAAGAAGATTTTTAAAGAAAATTCCTCATTTTGAACTAAGTTGTCATTTGGGCTCCCATAGTGAGCCCAAATATGAACCAAGGGACTTGGGTTGAACAAACTTGAATCTCAGCCCCCTAAGGTTGCTGCATGCCAAATATCAAAACATTCCGACTGCTGAATCTGAAGAAGATTTTTAAAGAAAAAATTCTCATATTGACTAAGTTATAATTCAGGCTCCCACAGTGAGCCCAAATATGGACCCAGGGATTTGGCTTTAACAAACTTGAATCTCCCCCCCCCCCCTCTCCCCTCCAAGGATGCTACACACCACATATCAAAACATTCCGACTGCTGGATCTGAAGAAGAAGATTTTTTAAGAAAATTCCTCATTTTGAACTTAGTTACAATTCAAGCTCCCACAGTGAGCCCAAATATAGACCTAGGGACATGGCTTAAACAAACTTGAATCTCACCCCCCTAAGGATGCTGCATACCAAATATCAAAACATTCCGACTGCTGGATCTGAAGAAGAAGATTTTTAAAGAAAATTCCTCATTTTGAACTAAGTTATAATTTGGGCTCCCACAGTGAGCCCAAATATGAACCCAGGGACTTGGCTTGAACAAAATTGAATCTCACCCCCTAAGTATGGTGCATACCCATTATCAAAAGATTCTGCCTGCTGGATCTTGAAAATAAAATTTTCAAAGAAATTTGCCTGAAATGCACTAAGTTCAAATTTGGGCTCATATACTGAGCCCAAATATAAACCCAGGGGGCCGATTTGAACAAACTTGAATCAGAGCCACCCCACAATGTTGCATACCAAATATCAAAAATCTGCCTGCTGGATTTGGAGAAGATTTTTTAATGTTTTTCCCATTGCCTACAGTGTTAAAAAGTGCTGACTCAGTCCCGAAACTGTCCCCTATGATAAAACCGATGGTAATTTTTTTTACCAATCCTTTCTGTTGGTCCTAAGGAAGCTTCACACCAAATAAAAATTCTCCGTGCCATGCAGTTTTGGAGATATGGGCGTTTAAATTTTTTTCTATTTTTAGCTCCTGTGGTTCCCACGGGGCTGCAGGAAAGTTAAAAAATTTATAGTAATTTATATATTTTTTATACTTACCAATGACCCAGACATAGCTGGTGCTAACTCTTAAAATATAGGGCCAAACACAAATTTTGCCCCCCAATCCCCAAAATTTGCATCTAAAACTAAAGAAAACATGTCCTGAAAGGCCCTCCACACTTCGCCCCTACTGCGCATGCGCAGTGTCAAGGACGTTCCGAAATTGGCGCCATTTATCATTCTAATAACCAGTGCCTGGTAAGCGCTATGTACTCAGCGGGGAGGCAAGAGTTCCCAACTCCTGGGAGGGCCATCCCCGTCTGGGTCATTGGTAAGTATAAAAAATATATAAATTACTATAAATTTTTTAACATTTTTATACTGTACCAATGACCCAGACATAGCTGAATAGTAAAAAGGCTGGAGGGCCAAGGACATAGAGCAAAATGGAATACGCTCAATAAAATAAAATAGAGTCATCCCCTGTAGGGAAAAGAAGTAATAGGCCTTACATGTATCTTTCTTATTTATGATAAATTAGAAAGATACAACACCTTCCAAAATTGAGCTTCATACATCCATGTACTCTATTAATATCCAATATAATCCTTATACTAATAATTTTTAAAGTAAGCCAATAATAAAGTAAGTCTAGAGAATAGAGACTCTTATACTCCTAAAAGTGTCTGAGAATTGCATAATCATGTCCGTTGACATATGCAATATTCAAAAGCTATACTTTAAAAACTAAGACTTGAATGAATTTTATAAACTTAAACTTCTCACTAAACAACCATCCCAATAACAGCTCAGAATTACTAACTCCGGAGGAGGTATCCCCTTGTTTTCATAGTAAAACAGGTGACCCAAGGGAACACCCTCCCCCCCCCCCCCTTTTTCTTGCCCTGGGTCAAATAGCCCAGAGCGAAGAGGGCAGCCGAACGGAGACACTGCCGAAACAGACAGCCTACCTAGCTATAGTAGCAACTGTTAAGAGAATGACATTCTGAGCAGTAGATAATAGACCTAACAAAAGAGGCCTCAAGAAATTGACTCGATATTTCTAAGATAAAATTCATGAATGTGGATGGCTGAGCGCAATGAGCGGCCTTCAAAATTCTATAATAGCGACACTATTAAAGTAAGCCCAAGAAGTAGAAGAACTCTTACTTCATGAGCCGAAATCTTAAGCACAACTGCTAAGTCAATGATATACCATAAGCAGTACCGATAGTTAATAGAATCCATTAACAATAAAATGGAGCGTAACGTCCTTCTACTAGACATCAAAGACAGAAGAAGCTTACGCCCTTGTAATAAACAGATATCTGTTTATAAATACATAAACTGTACCCGGAAAGAGTAAAGGCCTATGCCCATACGAAGACGGAAGGACCTTAAAATAATAGGTTCCGGATAATAGGAGCCTAACTCTTATGCAACAATCCAACCTAAATAGTAACGGAAGTATTGATTCCGAAACTATGAAAGTGAAAATCATCCATCGATAGTGCATGAAACTCACTGACTCTACAGTAAAAGAGAAACCAACAGAATTACTGTCTAAAAGGTCAGAATTTGAAAACTACTGTTTCCAGAGGCTCAAATGATTACTTAGCTAAATAAGAACCGAAGTTAAAATCCGTATAGGAATTTAATCTAAAGATTCTAAGTCTATTTATCAAAAAGTTACTAACTGACTTAGATAAAGAGACAAAAGACTCAATTGTAAACTATCGTAGAGTGCATAGGTATGAGGTAACATAAACCTATAACCTAAATAATAACAGGCTGCAGTAGATCTTGTGAAACAAGTATACTAAAAAATAGCAATGAGTAGTATGGAGGGATCAACAATATGAACATAATGATCCCTACACCACGACGGAAGAGCCTCCACTTTAGTCGCATAGAATAGCGAAGAAGAGGATCTCCTATAGTAAGAAATCGCGTCCAAAGCTTGTCCAGTACAGTGCTTATAATGCAATACGGACCACACAACGGAATACATGAAGGTTGCGACCTTGCTGGTTGTGATAAAGATGACACGATTTACCCAGTGAAAAAGATCCTCACATAGAGGAAGATTTCACGTTAAGACCCACAGTAGACAAGAGAGTAATTTACTCATGATCTCTGTGAAGATAGAGATGCTATCAACAGAAATGTATTGTGGTTGTTTATCTTAGCAATACCTGCTAAAACAACAGCGCCGGAGGATACGCGTATCCTATCATTCCGTCCTATAGATCAATAGAGCGTTAACACTATTAGCTCAGAGATCTGGACAAGCCAACACATACGTCTGCAATTGATTAGCAAGCTGTGTCATAAATAAATCATCATTGGGCGCTCCCATAGATAGCAAATCTGATTGAATACTTGTTTGTTGAGAGTCCATTCTGACAGCAACAAGCGACCCGTAAGAGAACGGGAGTCCGATAAAACAATCAGACGACCCGGAATATGACGGACCAAAACTGAACTTGGTGTACTATAACCAACAGACGGATTCTTTCCATTAAATTGAATAACGGAAACGAAAGAGTGCCTCCCTGGTTCCGGAGATACGCCACTACTGTCGAATTAAAGGACAGGAATTTGGGCATGCGTTTCTGAATAATGTTCATGCAATGACATAAAGCAAGCCTAAAAAACATTATTCCGCGGAAGTTAAACTGATAGCTAAAAGACTGCGGAACCCAAAGACCCTGGCACTTCGAATCCGTAGGGATCAGTATATATCCCAATCTATTTGACTGGCAACCGTCATAACAGCCACACTCGGGTCCGGCAACTGCGGCGGCACTCTCTGAGTCAGCCACCAAATGTTTGCCCCAGTCTGAATCTCTTGTAACACTAGATAGACAAGAGATTGTATAAATCGAGCAATTCATGGATTGCCGGAAAGTTGCCGTCGAAGAGAAGCTCCTCCGAGAACGAAGCGACTCTGAGAGAGTTCTTAACCTTACTATCCACGCGTGTGGATGTAGCTAGGGCTGCGTCACGTCTAACCAACTCCAATCAGCCACTGAAGGGCGGAGTTATACGTGAACAAACTACTGCCCTCAAAAGAAATTACATTGAGAATAATATCCCGTAAATCTTTTCTTGAAGACGTAATGATAACGCCTCAGTAAGGCGGATTACGTATAATAAAGCGTCTAAGTTAAGTCTACTATACATAATGTCGTTCCCAACATTGAAATTGGAAAAGACATAAACGGCGAAAAAGAATATATGCAGTCTTTAATCACACCGTCTAGACGCATATGAACTCTCGGTATGCCCTGCTCTGCCAAAATAAACTATTTGTAAAAATGATAAAATGGCAGAAATGAGCAACGCGGACAAGAAACTAAACTATCATGCTTAGTAGCAGGCTTGTATATATATATATATATATATATAGCGTCGAAAAATAAAACACATGTTGTAATGACAATATTGGACTGCGTCGGTAAGTCAGGGACAATGTCCCTGTACCGATCGAAAAATCCGAGTCCAATGACGCTATAAGTCTCTTATCCAAGATCGCAGCAATGAAGTGCGAAAAATAATCACTGGAAGAAATGCCAGAAGATATGAAAGGCATCTTCCGATACTACTAAAGGGAAAACTCGAAATCTTTCGAATCCCTTTCGCCATCCTGTCGGACCCTATAAAGCGTTCGGTCGTCCGTAGCTGATGCAACCGCGGACCGCACCGACCCAGCGCCGTCGGATAATTCCTGATTCGACCGAGAAACTGTCAATTGCTGGGATGCTGCGAAACAACTGTGCTAACTCGGATAGCACGTCCGTCACTGAGGCCTGAGGAGAAGCGGTCTTACGATGCATTGCCGCTGGAAGCTCCGTGATCGTTACCCCGTGCATACTTCCAATATGCGAGCGAACGGAGTGTATAGGCCTCGTGTCCCTTGGCTACCAGATGGCGCGACCTATTCGCCGTGGAATCACTGAATGCCGAAACTGATCGGATACTCGAGGTCACGTAGCCAATGTGCGGTCGTGTGCCCTGCTGTGAGGATGAGGAAGCAATAAAGACAGTCTCTCGGACTGTCAATATAACGGAGCGTCCCGAGCAACGGACATATGCTCCGAATGTAAAATATCTGAACCACAACATGCGGTCCCCTATGTTGTTGGCTTCCTCCGATCTGTCCTCAATCTGCCGTCACTGGGTGAGTACTAAAGAAATTAAAGTGCTCGCATCACCCAAATCTCCTTCCTAGACCGCAACGGACGAACCCGGCAGCCGAACCATTCGATGAATGTACGCTACACCGGGTGAGCTAGCGAATGTCACTCCGTAAGCGATAGACATATTCCATGAGCACTTATTGCTGCTAACTCTTCATTAACTATGACGACAGAGGCACACTTTTGAAAGACATCTCCATAACTCTTCGAACAAGAAACCAGAAATGCTTGGATAGCAAGCATAAAATAATAATATATATAGCGTCGTTCAATAATTCGAAAGTTTGTGTGACATTATTGGACTATGTCGGAACTGAGGGACGATGTCCCTGAACCGAACCAAAAATTTCTAAGTCCACCGACGCTATCAGTTTCTTATCCGGCATTGCAGCATATGTTGTTCCGAAAGGGAAAGCTTGAAATCCTCCGAATCCCTTTCGGCATCCCGTCGGACCGGATGAAACTTTCGGACGTCCGTACCCGCTTCCGCGGAGCGTCCCGACCCAGCATCGTCGGATAAAATATATGCGACAGATTCAGTTGATGCTGGGATGCTGCGATAAACTGTGCTATTAAGGAAAGCACGTCCGTTCCCGAGGCCTGTGCAGTAGCGGACTTACGATGCATTGCCGCCGGAAGCTCCGTGTACGTTGACTCCCACACACTTCCTATGCGAACGTCCGGAGTCTGCAGGCCTCGAGTCCCCGGCTACCGACCCAGCGCTGTCGGATAATTCTCGATCCGACACCGTTTCTGTCGGCTGCTGGGATGCTGCGATAAGCTGTGCTATGTGCACAAGAATGTCCGGCGTCGAGACCTGCGGAGGCGCAGTCTATCGCTGCTTCGCCGAGGGCAGCTCCGCATCAGATGGCTCCCGCATACTTTTCCTATGCGAACGTCCGGAGTCCATCGGTCTCGAATCCCTGGCTGCCGGATGGTGTGACCTGGTCGCCGAAGAATCCTTGATCGGCGAAGCTGGTAATATATCGGCGGTCACGCAGCCAAGGTGCGGTCGTGTGCGCTGACGAGAAGAGGAAGCCTTAGCAGTCTCAGCGGACTGCTTATACAACGGAGCGTCCCGAGCGACGGACGTATGCTCCGCTAGCGACACATTTTGTACCACAACATCTGGGGCCAGATGTTGTTGAACGAGAGAGGGGCCTCTCTCGCTTGCCGTCCGGATGGACCGGAACGAGCTATGAACCGGACTAAAAGGCTTCCTCCGTTCTCCCTCTTATAGTGCTCGCATCACCCCAAAATTCCTTCTAGACCGCAACGGACGAACCCGGCTGCCGAACCATTCGGTGAATGGACGCTACACCGGGCGAGCTAGCGGACGTCAAAGGCCGTCGAACCTACTAGGGTCCTCTTAGGCAATTGGCGTATAACATGAGCACTTTTCCGCTAGCCCTTCATTAATTGTGACGACGGAGGCACACTGTTGGAAGACATCACAGATACATCACCCTAATCTTGATCGTCTGAAATAGAAATTGATAAAGTAGAGTGACCCTGCGGGGAAAGGACCGGAGTGTCCAAATCCCCAACAACATACCGTGACATACGCTTCCCATATTGTCATCGAAATCATACGATACAGAACAGGAGTTAATGCGAGTACACTGACCACATATAGAATGATAATAAAGTCAGAGGAAGACTTCCTCTTAAAACAATTGATCAATATCCTTTCAATGTGAAAAGAAAACAAGTCCTGGTACTCGCACTAACCCCTGGCAATCAAAATACATAATAATAATATGATCCATTAATATAGAAAAAATAACTGAAATCAAAATATTTTGAAAAAATATTTTTTCAGAACAGCCCAAGTTTCTGAAAAGTAACGTTGAGCCCCAATGGATCCCAAGCCTAAGTGTGGACAAAAATTTTTAAAATATTTTAAACAATTTATTCAACACTTACGAACAATAATAATGTATCTAGTTATGATTAAAATAACATAAAGATATTATTTTTTAGAAATCCCCCCCTCACACAGAGGGCTGTTGTAAATGTAAACAATGAGTGTAAAAACACTAAAATAAGACTCCAGGCACCCAGGCCCGAAATCAGTTACCAAAAATACACTATCTGATGCAAAACAGAGACTTCCAGGGAAGAAACTGCAGAACATCAGATGGTAGATGCAGAACACAACGCCTAACCACCCGTAGGTGAAGACGTAAACATGGGGAAAGAACAGAATTCATTCTGTTATTCAGCTAAAACTCCCAAGAAATTTTAGTAATAATAATTACAGAAACTATGCCAAAAGCATGGGAGAATAGCAAGGGGGAACTTAAAGGACAGGGAGAGAGGAAAACACTTGTAAAAACAGTGTAACTAAATAATCAGAATGACAACAAAATGGCTGCTGCCTTGAAAATAGGTAACTTAACATAATTTCATTAAAAAATTTTAAGTTACAGCCCTGATAATATTCTGTCACACATTCTTTTCCTCTCCTCCTTCTCTATCCTCCTTAGAATCACCATTTCACTAATATTTATGTGTCTGGCATCATTTAAACTGAGATTTAAAAGCACAAAGATCAGTCAGATGTTAACTGATGAAGGGCCAAACATAGAATGATAAATGGCGCCAATTTCGGAACGTCCTTGACACTGCGCATGCGCAGTAGGGGCGAAGTGTGGAGGGCCTTTCAGGACATGTTTTCTTTAGTTTTAGATGCAAATTTTGGGGATTGGGGGGCAAAATTTGTGTTTGGCCCTATATTTTAAGAGTTAGCACCAGCTATGTCTGGGTCATTGGTACAGTATAAAAATATGATTTTTTTTGCATAAATCAAGTACTTATAACCCAATAATACCTCATATTAAATTTGGTTCAAATCGGCCTCTGGGTTCAGAAAGTTAAAAAATTTATAGTAATTTATATATTTTTTATACTTACCAATGACCCAGACATAGCTGGTGCTAACTCTTAAAATATAGGGCCAAACACAAATTTTGCCCCCCAATCCCCAAAATTTGCATCTAAAACTAAAGAAAACATGTCCTGAAAGGCCCTCCACACCTCGCCCCCACTGCGCATGCGCAGTGTCCAGGACGTTCCGAAATTGGCGCCATTTATCATTCTAATAACCAGTGCCTGGTAAGCGCTATGTACTCAGCGGGGAGGCAAGAGTTCCCAACTCCTGGGAGGGCCATCCCCGTCTGGGTCATTGGTAAGTATAAAAAATATATAAATTACTATAAATTTTTTAACATTTTTATACTGTACCAATGACCCAGACATAGCTGAATAGTAAAAAGGCTGGAGGGCCAAGGACATAGAGCAAAATGGAATACGCTCAATAAAATAAAATAGAGTCATCCCCTGTAGGGAAAAGAAGTAATAGGCCTTACATGTATCTTTCTTATTTATGATAAATTAGAAAGATACAACACCTTCCAAAAATTGAGCTTCATACATCCATGTACTCTATTAATATCCAATAATCCTTATACTAATAATTTTTAAAGTAAGCCAATAATAAAGTAAGTCTAGAGAATAGAGACTCTTATACTCCTAAAAGTGTGTGAGAATTGCATAATCATGTCCGTTGACATATGCAATATTCAAAAGCTATACTTTAAAAACTAAGACTTGAATGAATTTTATAAACTTAAACTTCTCACTAAACAACCATCCCAATAACAGCTCAGAATTACTAACTCCGGAGGAGGTATCCCCTTGTTTTCATAGTAAAAACAGGTGACCCAAGGGAACACCCTCCCCCCCCCCCCCTTTTTCTTGCCCTGGGTCAAATAGCCCAGAGCGAAGAGGGCAGCCGAACGGAGACACTGCCGAAACAGACAGCCTACCTAGCTATAGTAGCAACTGTTAAGTGAATGACATTCTGAGCAGTAGATAATAGACCTAACAATAGAGGCCTCCAGAAATGGACTCGATATTTCTGAGATAAAATTCATGAATGGATGGCTGAGCGCAATGAGCAGCCTTCAAAAATCTATAATAGCAACACTATTAATGTAAGCCCAAGAAGTAGAAGAACTCTTACTTCAAGAGCCGAAATCTTAAGCACAACTGCTAAGCCAATGATATACCATAAGCAGTACGCTAGTTAATAGAATCGATTAACAATAAAATGGAGCGTAACGTCCTTCTACTAGACATCAAAGACAGAAGAAGCTTACGCCCTTGTAATAAACAGATATCTGTTTATAAATACATAAACTGTACCCGGAAAGAGTAAAGGCCTATGCCCATACGAAGACGGAAGGACCTTAAAATAATAGGTTCCGGATAATAGGAGCCTAACTCTTATGCAACAATCCAACCTAAATAGTAACGGAAGTATTGATTCCGAAACTATGAAAGTGAAAATCATCCATCGATAGTGCATGAAACTCACTGACTCTACAGTAAAAGAGAAACCAACAGAATTACCGTCTAAAAGGTCAGAATTTGAAAACTACTGTTTCCAGAGGCTCAAATGATTACTTAGCTAAATAAGAACCGAAGTTAAAATCCGTATAGGAATTTAATCTAAAGATTCTAAGTCTATTTATCAAAAAGTTACTAACTGACTTAGATAAAGAGACAAAAGACTCAATTGTAAACTATCGTAGAGTGCATAGGTATGAGGTAACATAAACCTATAACCTAAATAACAACAGACTGCAGTAGATCTTGTGAAACAAGTATACTAAAAACTAGCAATGCGTAGTATGGAGGGATCAACCATATGAACATAATGATCCCTACACCACGACGGAAGAGCCTCCACTTTAGTCGCATAGAATAGCGAAGAAGAGGATCTCCTATAGTAAGAAATCGCGTCCAAAGCTCGTCCAGTACAGTGCTTACAATGCAATACGGACCACACAACGGAATACATGAAGGTTGCGACCTTGCTGGTTGTGATAAAGATGACACGATTTACCCAGTGAAAAAAGATCCTCACATAGAGGAAGATTTCACGTTAAGATCCACAGTAGACAAGAGAGTAAATTACTCATGATCTCTGTGAAGATAGAGATGCTATCAACAGAAATGTATTGTGGTTGTTTATCTTAGCAATACCTGCTAAAACAACAGCGCCGGAGGATACGCGTATCCTATCATTGCGTCCTATAGATCAATAGAGCGTTAACAGTATTAGCTCAGAGATCTGGACAAGCCAACACATACGTCTGCAATTGATTAGCAAGCTGTGTCATAATAAAACATCATTGGGCGCTCCCATAGATAGCAAATCTGATTAAATACTTGTTTGTTGAGAGTCCATTCTGACAGCAACAAGCGACCCGTAAGAGAACGGGAGTGCGATAAAACAATCAGACGACCCCGAATATGACGGACCAAAACTGAACTTGGTGTACTATAACCAACAGACGGATTCTTTCCATTAAATTGAATAACGGAAACGAAAGAGTGCCTCCCTGGTTCCGGAGATACGCCACTACTGTCGAATTAAAGGACAGGAATTTGGGCATGCATTTCTGAATAATGTTCATGCAATGACATAAAGCAAGCCTAAAAAACATTATTCCGCGGAAGTTAAACTGATAGCTAAAAGACTGCGGAACCCAAAGACCCTGGCACTTCGAATCCGTAGGGATCAGTATATATCCCAATCTGTTTGACTGGCAACCGTCATAACAGCCACACTAGGGTCCGGCAACTGCGGCGGCACTCTCTGAGTCAACCACCGAATGTTTGCCCCAGTCTGAATCTCTTGTAACAGTAGATAGACAAGAGAATGTATAAACCAAGCAATTCATGGATTGCCGGAAAGTTGCCGTCGAAGAGAAGCTCCTCCGAGAACGAAGCGACTCTGAGAGAGTTCTTAACCTACTATCCACGCGTGGATGTAGCTAGGGCTGCATCACGTCTAAACACTCCAATCAGCCACTGAAGGGCGGAGTTATACGTGAACAAAATACTGCCCTCAAAAGAAATTACATTGAGAATAATATCCCGTAAATCTTTTCTTGAAGACGTAATGATAACGCCTCAGTAAGGCGGATTACGTATAATAAAGCGTCTAAGTTAAGTCTACTATACATAATGTCGTTCCCAATATTGAAATTGGAAAAGACATAAACGGCGAAAAAGAATATATGCAGTCTTTAATCACACCGTCCAGACGCATATGAACTCTCGGTTTGCCCTGCTCTGCCAAAATAAACTATATGTAAAAAAGATAAAATGGCAGAAATGAGCCACGCGGACAAGAAACTAAACTATCATGCTTAGTAGCAGGCTTGTATATATATATATAATATATAGCGTCGAAAAATAAAACACATGTTGTAATGACAACATTGGACTGCGTCGGTAAGTCAGGGACAAAGTCCCTGTACCGATCGAAAAATCCGAGTCCAATGACGCTATAAGTCTCTTATCCAAGATCGCAGCAATGAAGTCCGAAAAATAATCACTGGAAGAAATGCCAGAAGATATGAAAGGCATCTTCCGATACTACTAAAGGGAAAACTCGAAATCTTTCGAATCCCTTTCGCCATCCTGTCGGACCCTATAAAGCGTTCGGTCGTCCGTAGCTTGATGCAACCGCGGACCGCACCGACCCAGCGCCGTCGGATAATTCCTGATTCGACCGAGAAATCGTCAATTGCTGGGATGCTGCGAAACAACTGTGCTAACTCGGATAGCACGTCCGTCACCGAGGCCTGAGGAGCAGCGGTCTTACGATGCATTGCCGCAGGAAGCTCCGAGATCGTTACCCCGTGCATACTTCCAATATGCGAGCGAACGGAGTGTATAGGCCTCGTGTCCCTTGGCTACCGGATGGCGCGACCTATTCGCTGTGGAATCACTGAATGCCGAAACTGATCGGATACTCGAGGTCACGTAGCCAATGTGCGGTCGTGTGCCCTGCTGTGAGGATGAGGAAGCATTAAAGACAGTCTCTCGGACTGTCAATATAACGGAGCGTCCCGAGCAACGGACATATGCTCCGAATGTAAAATATCTGAACCACAACATGCGGTCCCCTATGTTGTTGGCTTCCTCCGATCTGTCCTCAATCTGCCGTCACTGGGTGAGTACTAAAGTAATTAAAGTGCTCGCATCACCCAAATCTCCTTCCTAGACCGCAACGGACGAACCCGGCAGCCGAACCATTCGATGAATGTATGCTACACCGGGTGAGCTAGCGAATGTCATTCCGTAAGCGATAGACATATTCCATGATCACTTATTGCCGCTAACTCTTCATTAACTATGACGACAGAGGCACACTTTTGAAAGACATCTCCATAACTCTTCGAACAAGAAACCAGAAATGCTTGGATAGCAAGCATAAAAAAATAATATATATAGCGTCGTTCAATAATTCGAAAGTTTGTGTGACATTATTGGATTATGTCGGAACTGAGGGACGATGTCCCTGAACCGAACCAAAAATTTCTAAGTCCACCGACGCTATCAGTTTCTTATCCGGCATCGCAGCATATGTTGTTCCGAAAGGGAAAGCTTGAAATCCACCGAATCCCTTTCGGTATCCCGTCGGACCGGATGAAACTTTCGGACGTCCGTACCCGCTTCCGCGGAGCGTCCCGACCCAGCATCGTCGGATAAAATATATGCGACAGATTCAGTTGATGCTGGGATGCTGCGATAAACTGTGCTATTAAGGAAAGCACGTCCGTTCCCGAGGCCTGTGCCGTAGCGGACTTACGATGCATTGCCGCTGGAAGCTCCGTGTACGTTGACTCCCGCACACTTCCTATGCGAACGTCCGGAGTCTGCAGGCCTCGAGTCCCCGGCTACCGACCCAGCGCTGTCGGATAATTCTCGATCCGACACCGTTTCTGTCGGCTGCTGGGATGCTGCGATAAGCTGTGCTATGTGCACAAGAATGTCCGGCGTCGAGACCTGCGGAGGCGCAGTCTATCGGTGCTTCGCCGAGGGCAGCTCCGCATCAGATGGCTCCCGCATACTTCCTATGCGAACGTCCGGAGTCCATCGGTCTCGAATCCCTGGCTGCCGGATGGTGTGACCTGGTCGCCGAAGAATCCTTGATCGGCGAAGCTGGTAATATATCGGCGGTCACGCAGCCAAGGTGCGGTCGTGTGCGCTGATGAGAAGAGGAAGCCTTAGCAGTCTCAGCGGACTGCCTATACAACGGAGCGTCCCGAGCGACGGACGTATGCTCCGCTAACAACACATTTGTACCACAACATCTGGGGCCAGATGTTGTTGAACGAGAGAGGGGCCTCTCTCGCTTGCCGTCCGGATGGACCGGAACGAGCTATGAACCGGACTAAAAGGCTTCCTCCGTTCTCCCTCCGATCCGCCGTCACTGGGTGTGCATTAAGTTAATTTTATAGTGCTCGCATCACCCCAAAATTCCTTCTAGACCGCAACGGACGAACCCGGCTGCCGAACCATTCGGTGAATGGACGCTACACCGGGCGAGCTAGCGGACGTCAAAGGCCGTCGAACCTACTAGGGTCCTCTTAGGCAATTGGCGTATTACATGAGCACTTTTCCGCTAGCCCTTCATTAATTGTGACGACGGAGGCACACTGTTGGAAGACATCACAGATACATCACCCTAATCTTGATCGTCTGAAATAGAAATTGATAAAGTAGAGTGACCCTGCGGGGAAAGGACCGGAGTGTCCAAATCCCCAACAACATACCGTGACATACGCTTCCCATATTGTCATCGAAATCATACGATACAGAACAGGAGTTAATGCGAGTACACTGACCACATATAGAATGATAATAAGGTCAGAGGAAGACTTCCTCCTAAAACAATTGATCAATATCCTTTCAATGAGAAAAGAAAACAAGTCCTGGTACTCGCACTAACCCCTGGCAATCAAATACATAATAATAATATGATCCATTAATATAGAAAAAATAATTGAAATCAAAATATTTTGAAAAAATATTTTTTCAGAACAGCCCAAGTTTCTGAAAAGTAACGTTGAGCCCCAATGGATCCCAAGCCTAAGTGTGGACAAAAATTTTAAAAATATTTTAAACAATTTATTCAACACTTACGAACAATAATAATGTATCTAGTTATGATTAAAATAACATAAAGATATTATTATTTAGAAATCCCCCCCTCACACAGAGGGCTGTTGTAAATGTAAACAATGAGTGTAAAAACACTAAAATAAGACTCCAGGCACCCAGGCCCGAAATCAGTTACCAAAAATACACCATCTGATGCAAAACAGAGACTTCCAGGGAAGAAACTGCAGAACATCAGATGGTAGATGCAGAACACAACGCCTAACCACCCGTAGGTGAAGACGTAAACATGGGGAAAGAACAGAATTCATTCTGTTATTAAGCTAAAACTCCCAAGAAATTTTAGTAATAATAATTACAGAAACTATGCCAAAAGCATGGGAGAATAGCAAGGGGGAACTTAAAGGACAGGGAGAGAGGAAAAACACTTGAAAAAACAGTGTAACTAAATAATCAGAATGACAACAAAATGGCTGCTGCCTTGAAAATAGGTAACTTAACATAATTTCATTAAAAAATTTTAAGTTACAGCCCTGATAATATTCTGTCACACATTCTTTTCCTCTCCTCCTTTTCTATCCTCCTTAGAATCACCATTTCACTAATATTTATGTGTCTGGCATCATTTAAACTGAGATTTAAAAGCACAAAGATCAGTCAGATGTTAACTGATGAAGGGCCAAACTTAGAATGATAAATGGCGCCAATTTCGGAACGTCCTGGACACTGCGCATGCGCAGTGGGGGCGAGGTGTGGAGGGCCTTTCAGGACATGTTTTCTTTAGTTTTAGATGCAAATTTTGGGGATTGGGGGGCAAAATTTGTGTTTGGCCCTATATTTTAAGAGTTAGCACCAGCTATGTCTGGGTCATTGGTACAGTATAAAAATATAGAAATTTTGGGCGGGGCAAAAATTCTTGCCCCTCTCAGAACAAAGGTAAATATTGCCCGTCAAACTTCTCTTGAACAAACTTGAGTCTACACCTCAAATGGAAGCTACATACCAAATATCAAGTCTCTGGTATGGCTGGTTCATGAGAAGAAGATTTTAAAAAATTGTGTGCATTTTGGCCCCACCCCACTGCATAATATGAGCAGAAATCCAATTTGAAGAAAAACCCAAATGCCCCTATATAACCACTACTTACATGAAATTTAATTAAAATGTGGCCAGTGGTTTAGGAGAAAGAGGCTCAAACACCATGACGGACAGACGACGGACGGGCAGACGACGGACGAAGAGTGATAAGAAAAGCTCACCCTGACTTTCAGTCAGGTGAGCTAAAAAAACAGGGTCGAGTTTTTTACGCACAAGTAAGGCTTTTAATTATAAGAAAATGTTCTGCAAGCAGTGGAATACCAACCTGAAATTGACAGACCAGGCTGTTTTTTTAAACTCAATACAGACAAATATGGAAAATGTCAGATCGGTTTAACACCTAACACTGTTTGCAAATGACTGGGTCATTTCGATAACATGTTCACAGAAACCGTACAATTATGCATAAGCTGGCCCATCTATGGGCTCATAAGCATCACCCTTTTTTGGAGCAATGGACATTTACATCTTGATTATGGATAGAGGAACACTGGATACAGTCAGCACTGGTTCATAATCATGCCGTTAACCTGAACCAGTCATCTATGAAACTGAATCCATGGAGAGATTACAAGTTATCCCCAAATCATCAAGAACATGGTAATCTCACTAATTGAACCTTAACCCCAACAGCATCCTGTGTCAGCCAATAAGGTAAACCAAGGGAGGTCTTACAGATGGGAAAGTAGGGCAATGCAGCAGTAAGCTAGTCTTATATTCATAAGTCTGCAAAATGAAAATCAGTCACTTGAATCAAATTTTATTTGACAGAAATGGAAGAATCTCCTCAATTTTACAATTTTTTTTATAATTCATGAGGTATAACTCAAACTAGTATAAGTACAGAAGCAAAAATCAAACTTGACCTGCATTTTATCGCCCTTACGATGGTCGAGAAGTGTGGAATTAATCAGTCGCTTACAATAGTTTTTTTTATAACTTCTAAACTACTATAAAAAGGTAAAAATTAACTCATTAAGCGCCATAACTTTGTGCAGTATGATCAAACTTCACTGTTTTGGAACTCATTTGAAGACATTGTTAAGAAAGTCCTACATACCAAATATTGACCATATAGGATATTTCTTCAAGTTATCATCACACTAACAAGCTGAAAATGTGCCAAGCTGCCAAACAGTGCCACAGCAGTACCTGCCACTGCCTAGCGTCCAGAGGAATAGCACTATATTACACAGTAATGATACATATAGTTTGGATATATGGGAATAACTTTTTTGTTTTGAGAAATATCTTGCTGAAACTTCTTATGCTGGTAGGTATAGGTCCGGAAGCTGAATTGCATATGACACTCTGTCATATAAGGTCACATGACCATGGCAAACAGGATGGCCACCACACCCAAGCAAGGAAATACCGCCATTCTGGTGTTTTGTGTAATGGAGTCAAACTATTTGCAGCCAAATAATGGATTTTTATACTAAATGTTGTACTACTATTGTGGTTATAGTACAATTGATCAGCAGATTTGACAAAAAATATTACAGATAGTCCTCATATTGATTTGAAAAGGGCATATTGAAAACCAAGATGCCTTGTCGTGGTTGAATCCAGCATGGATCAAACAAATCTTCTAAACCATATATTTGCCTGAAAAAACTAATTGGGTCGTTTGCTGGCTCTGACGACTTTTCTACCTCAAATCCTGCGGAATTTTGGACAGTACCAACATTTCAAACCAAATCTTGGCCATGAGGGGTTAATGTATCTATATCTTGGCCTTGAGGGGTTAGTATGTCCATATCACTGGCCATATCATTGAGGGATTCCCCATCTGCAGTTTCAGAACTGCTTTCGCTATCTGAGTCTTGAAAAATATGCTCTATTACCTCACTTGTCTTGAAATGTTTGCGAGTAGAATTTCTTGCAGACATTTTGTCTGAAAGAAGTGCAAAAACAACAAACCAACAAGCGTTTTGATCCAAGCTGTATTTCTATCTGTGGGTGGTGCAAAATTTTTTACCTTTAACCTTGAACATCAAAACAACACAATAACATCGAAAAACACAAAAATTAATAGTTACTTCCCCTAGAACACATGCACTGCTATCTGGTTTCAAATTTCGACTTCAGTCATGATTGGCAGTGATTGAGTAATTCAACTTTAATCGCGTTTGGCAGCAAAAGAGTTAAGGGCCATAACTCTGCTCAGTATCATCAAACTTGTTCAAGAAATTGTTAAGAAAGTCTTAAATACCAAACACTGACAGAATCAGTTAATCAAGTAATCACGCTAACAAGCAGAAAATGCACAAAAATTAACTAATCAAAGGTCTGCTCAGAAGGATCAAACTAGACCGGTTTTCAAACTCGATCAAGACATTAAGAAAGTCTCATATCCCAAATCTGTAAATATTTGTTCAAGTTATCATCGCTCTCGAAGATAGATGTGGTTGGATATAGAAGTATGAAAAAATACAAAAAAATAACAACAAAAATGACTGCCATTCAGCCATCTTTAATTTTTTTATTCAAAATTTGATGTGCATCATATTTTCATGTCTGATCAATGTTAAAAGTTTGAAACACCAACCTCCAAGCATCTAGGAGATACAGGTAATAATATATAAATATACAGAAGAATATTACAAAATTAAAACACAAAGGGCCGCCATTTAGCCATTTTAAATTTTTTTCTACAACATTTGACACACATCATATCTTCAAAATGTCTGATTAACATTAAAAACTTGAAATACCAACATTCAACCACTCAGAGAAACAGGTGGTAACAGGTAAGAAGGACAGACAGACAGACAAACTGACTGAAAGACACATGGATGGACAGAGTGCAATCCAGAAAACCCCTCATGATAGTTGTGGGGGACTAAATTAACTGATAGAGTGCCAAATTATTTTTCAAAAGTGATTTGTAACATGAGTATTTTTGTCAAAGGTACAATGCTACCATAAGGGTAGCAAGAATTGGTTCATAAATAATTGTTTTGTTACTATTTATTGGAGAGTGTTAAATTGTAACAGAACAATGTTATACAAACATTTTTCTATTGGCAAATAACAAGGTAATGCATAGTTTAAATCCACAAAAGTGGCTTTAACTGGTTGAGTGCTAGAAGCCACTTTCCAGGCTTTCAAAAAAACAAGAGGCCCCAAGGGGCCTTAATCGCTCACCTGATAAAGTGGTTAGAAGAAATATTTTGGGTCACCTTCAGTTAGTCATGTTTCATCAACACTACAGAGAAAGACATGAAATTATTTTTAACTCTAGTATCCATGTCAGATGATTTTTATTTTTTTTATTGGGGTTTAACGACACATTAGCAGCCAGGGTCAAATCCTGTCGGTGACAGTTTGACGGTTGAAGGAAGCT
Source organism: Pictodentalium vernedei (assembly GCA_031216915.1). NCBI lineage: Eukaryota > Metazoa > Mollusca > Scaphopoda > Dentaliida > Dentaliidae > Pictodentalium > Pictodentalium vernedei. Next base: position 700,969,782 of record CM062297.1, read on the forward strand.
GGAGTACCCGGAGAGAACCACCGAACAACGAAGAGCAGCTGTCAGCTCTCAAACATCGTAACTCCGAACTCTGCATGGCAGCACAGGCAGGGTTAGATTGGTTGAAGACGTGCACTTTCGACATGCAGTACGCCTTAGTGCACAGCGTCATCGTGTAGGCAATCGGGGTTAAGTGCCTTGCCCAAGGACACAACATGGGAGCACGAATCAGTCGCTGAAATGGTCACCCATCCAACTACTAACCACGCTCGACGTTACTTAACTTCGGTGATCTGATGAGAACCGGTTACCATGACACCACCGCGCCCCCTATCAGATGATTATTATCATAGGTCTTTCTGACTGCTTCCAATTCTATTAGATGTAGACAAGCACTGCCAAACTTCCAAGGGTTGTTAAGTCACTACAGTTAGAAAGAAAAATTTAGGGTAAAACACTAAGGAATGGATATGAACAACCTTGAACCTAACCTGCCCCCTCCCTGCCTCCCCCCCCCCCCCCCCCCCCCCAGCCCCATAGAGAGCCCAAATATTAAACCATGGACTTGAATTGAACAAACTTGAATCTGATCCCCCAAAGATGTCATATACCAAATATAAAAGGATTTTGACTGGTGGATCTGAAGATTTCTAATTGCACTAAATTAAACTTCAGGCTCCAATAGAGAGTCCCAATATTAACCCAGGGACCCAATTTGAGCAAACTTCAATCTGACCACTACCCCACCCATCCCCTTTAGAGATGTTGTATAACAAATATGGTGATTGATCATGTTCCAGAGAATATTTCCTCATACTGCGCCAAGTTAAAATTTGGGCCCCCACTGGGAGACCAAATTTTTTACCCACACACATGATTTGAACAAACTTGAATCTGACCCCCCTAGAGATGTGTATATCAAATATGAAAGGATTCTTCCCGGTGGATGTGAAGAAGATTTTTAAAGAAATTTCCTCATATTGCACAAAGTTAAACTTCGGCCTCCAACAAAAAGACGAGATGTGTATATCAAATATGAAAGGATTCTTCCCGGTGGATGTGAAGAAGATTTTTAAAGAAATTTCCTCATATTGCACAAAGTTAAACTTCGGGCTCCAACAAAAAGCCCAAATATTAACCCAGGGACTCGATTTAAACAAAATTGAATCTACCCCCCTAGAGATGTTGTATACTAATGAAAGTGTCAATGACACTGTAGCTCAACTTGACAAACTTGAACTTGGTAAGTTAAAAATGAAATGGCAAAACTGAAGATCATTGGTACCAATGTCATTTTTTTTTGCCAGTGGCAACATTTTTTGACAGAAACCGAAGAAAATCGATAGCTCCCATCTAGAGGCCTCCCCAAACAAGCATGCCAGGTTTCAAAGCCCTGTAGGGTGTACAAAAGGGAAATATTGTGGTCTGACTAGACTAAATTCTAAGAACGTTGGCCGTGGCAACATTTTTTGACGGAAAAGGAAGAAAATCGATAGCTCCATTCTAGAGGTCTCCCCAAACAAGCATATCAGGTTTCAAAGCAATTCGATCATAAATGTGCCCTGTAGGGTGTGCTAAAGGGAAAAATTGTGGTCTGACTAAACTGAGTTCTAAAAATGTTGGCCGCGGCAACATTTTTTGACGGAAATTGAAGAAAATCGATAGCTCCCATCTAGAGGTCACCCCAAACAAGCATGCCAGGTTTCAAAGCAATCCAATCATAAATGTACCTGTACGGTGTGCCAAAGGGAAATATTGAGTCTTCTGACTAAACTAAGTTCTAAGAACGTTGGCCGCGGCAACATTTTCTTACAGAAATTGAAGAAAATCGATAGCTCCCATCTAGAGGTCTCCCCAAACAAGCATACCAGGTTTCAAAGCAATCCGATCATAAATGGGCCCTGTAGGGTGTGCCAAAGGGAAATATTGAGGTCTGACTAAACTAAGTTCTATGAACGTTGGCCGTAGCAACATTTTTTGCCGGAAATTGAAGAAAATCGATAGCTCCCATCTAGAGGTCACCCTAAATAAGCATACCAGGTTTCAAAGCAATCAAATCATAAATGTGCCCTGTAGGGTGTGCCAAAGGGAAATATTGTGGTTTGACTAAACTAAGTTCTAAGAACTTTGGCCGCGGCAACATTTTTTGACGGAAATTGAAGAAAATCGAGAGCTCCCATCTAGAGGTCACCCCAAACAAGCATGCCAGGTTTCAAAGCAATCCAATCATAAATGTACCCTGTAGGGTGTGCCAAAGGGAAATATTGAGGTCTGACTAAATTAAGTTCTACGAACGTTGGCCGTGGCAACATTTTTTGCCGGAAATTGAAGAAAATCGATAGCTCCCATCTAGAGGTCACCCTAAATAAGCATACCAGGTTTCAAAGCAATCAAATCATAAATGTGCCCTGTACGGTGTGCCAAAGGGAAATATTGTGGTTTGACTAAACTAAGAATGTTGGCCGCGGCAACATTTTTTGCCGGAAATTGAAGAAAATCGATAGCTCCCATCTAGAGGTCACCCTAAATAAGCATACCAGGTTTCAAAGCAATCAAATCATAAATGTGCCCTGTAGGGTGTGCCAAAGGGAAATATTGTGGTTTGACTAAACTAAGTCCTAAGAACGTTGGCCACGGCAACATTTTTTGACGGAAATTAAAGAAAATCGATAGCTCCCATCTAGAGGTCACCCCAAACAAGCATGCCAGGTTTCAAAGCAATACGATCATAAATGTACCCTGTAGGGTGTGCCAAAGGGAAATATTGAGTCTTCTGACTAAACTAAGTTCTACGAACGTTGGCCGTAGCAACATTTTTTGCCGGAAATTGAAGAAAATCGATAGCTCCCATCTAGAGGTCATCCTAAATAAGCATACCAGGTTTCAAAGCAATCAAATCATAAATGTGCCCTGTAGGGTGTGCCAAAGGGAAATATTGTGGTTTGACTAAACTAAGTTCTAAGAACTTTGGCCGCGGCAACATTTTTTGACGGAAATTGAAGAAAATCGAGAGCTCCCATCTAGAGGTCACCCCAAACAAGCATGCCAGGTTTCAAAGCAATCCAATCATAAATGTACCCTGTAGGGTGTGCCAAAGGGAAATATTGAGGTCTGACTAAATTAAGTTCTACGAACGTTGGCCGTGGCAACATTTTTTGCCGGAAATTGAAGAAAATCGATAGCTCCCATCTAGAGGTCACCCTAAATAAGCATACCAGGTTTCAAAGCAATCAAATCATAAATGTGCCCTGTACGGTGTGCCAAAGGGAAATATTGTGGTTTGACTAAACTAAGAATGTTGGCCGCGGCAACATTTTTTGCCGGAAATTGAAGAAAATCGATAGCTCCCATCTAGAGGTCACCCTAAATAAGCATACCAGGTTTCAAAGCAATCAAATCATAAATGTGCCCTGTAGGGTGTGCCAAAGGGAAATATTGTGGTTTGACTAAACTAAGTTCTAAGAACGTTGGCCACGGCAACATTTTTTGACGGAAATTAAAGAAAATCGATAGCTCCCATCTAGAGGTCACCCCAAACAAGCATGCCAGGTTTCAAAGCAATACGATCATAAATGTACCCTGTAGGGTGTGCCAAAGGGAAATATTGAGTCTTCTGACTAAACTAAGTTCTAAGAACGTTGGCCGCGGCAACATTTTTTGATGGAAATTGAAGAAAATCGATAGCTCCCATCTAGAGCCCTCCCCAAACAAGCATACCAGGTTTCAAAGCAATCTGATCATAAATGTGCCCTGTAGGGTGTGCCAAAGGGAAATATTGAGGTGTGACTAAACTAAGTTCTACGAACGTTGGCCGTGGCAACATTTTTTGCCGGAAATTGAAGAAAATCGATAGCTCCCATCTAGAGGTCACCCTAAATAAGCATACCAGGTTTCAAAGCAATCAAATCATAAATGTGCCCTGTAGGGTGTGCCAAAGGGAAATATTGTGGTTTGACTAAACTAAGTTCTAAGAACGTTGGCCGCGGCAACATTTTTTGACGGAAATTGAAGAAAATCGATAGCTCCCATCTAGAGGTCACCCCAAACAAGCATACCAAGTTTCAAAGTAATCTGATCATAAATGCGACCTGTGAGGTGTGCCAAAGGAAATTGTGGACGTACGTACTAACGTACTAACATACTAACGTACGTACGTACGTACGCCGACGGACGAGAAGTGATGGCAATAGCTCAGCTTGACTTTGTCAAGTTGAGCTAATAATAATAATAATATACACATTTATATAGCGTCAAACTTATAGTTCAAAAGATATAGAACCATATTCTAAGGCACTATACATGTTACTGAGCTCGTGCAAATATACAAACGGAATATACACAGTATCTTACAGTCCAGAACATCACTTATAGGCTTTTTGAAACAGGTATGTTTTGAGATCTTTCTTGAAAAGGTAGACATTTGACAGTCTTTTTAGGTGTTCTAGTAAATTATTCCACAAGTGAGGGCCAGCAAATGAGAATGACCTATCTCCAAATATCTTACACCTATGTTTTGGAACATGTAGCAGCATTTTACCATCGGACCTCAGGTTGTATTGACACACACTCTTGGTATTAATGAGTTCTTCTAAGTAGGCTGGCGACATGTTGTTTTGTGTCTTAAAAACTAATAATAAAGTTTTGAAAATTATTCTGTACTTGACTGGCAGCCAGTGCATATCCCTCAAAACAGGAGTGATGTGTTGAGATTGTGATACCCTACATACCACTTTGGCTGATTCATTTAGTACCATCTGCAGGCGAGAGTACTAATATTGTGGAAGGTTGAACAGTAAGGCATTACAATAATCCAAATGTGAAGTTACAAAGGCATGAATTGAATATGAAAGCATTCTGACTGGTGGACCTGAAGAAGATTTTTAAAGAAATATCCTCATATTGCACTAAGGTAAACTTCGGAGTCCCACAGGAAGCCAAAATATTAACTCAGGGACTCGATTTGAACAAACTTGAATCCGACCCACGTAGAGATGTTGTATACCAAATATGAAAGGATTCTACCTGCTGCATCTGAAGGAGAAGATTTTCAAAGAAATTTCCTCATATTGCACTAAGTTCCAATAGAGAGCTCAGATATTAACCTAGGGACTCGATTTGATCAAACCTGAATCTAACACCCCCCCCCCCCCCCTCCCCTCCTAGAAATTCTGTATACCAAATATGAAAGGATTCTGACTGAAGGATCTGGAGAAGAAGATTTTTAAAGAAATATCCTCATATTACACTAAGGTAAACTTCGTAGTCCCACAGGGAGCCCAAATATTAACTCAGGGACTCGATTTAAACAAACTTGAATCTGACTACCCTAGAGATGTTGTATATCAAATATGAAAAGATTCTGACCTGTGGATCTGAAGAAGATTTTTAAAAACATTTCCTGATATTGCACTAACTTAAACTTCAGGCTCCAATAGATAGCCCAAATATTAACCCAGAGGCCAAATTTGAACAAACATGAATCTGACCCCCCTAGAGATGTTATATATCAAATATGAAAGCATTCTGACTAGTGGATCTGAAGAAGAAGATTTTTAAAGAAATATCCTCATATTGCACCACTAAGTTAAACTTCAGGCTCCCACAGAAAGCCCAAGTATTAACTCAGGGACTCGATTTGAACATAAACCATTTAATCTGACCCCCCTAGAGATGTTGAACACCAAATATGAAAGGATTCTGCCTGGTGGATCTCAAGAAGATTTTTAAAGAAACATCCTCATATTGCACCAAGTTAAACTTCAGGCTCCCATAGGGAGCCCAAATATTAACTCAGGGCATCGATTTGAACATACTTAAATCTGACCCCGATAGAGATAATACATACCAAATATGAATGCATTTTGACTGGTGGATCTGAAGAAGAAGATTTTTAAAGAAATTTCCTCATATTGCACTAAGTTAAACTTCGGGCTCCAACAAAAAGCCCAAATATTAACCCAGGGACCCAATTTGAACAAACTTGAATCTGATCCCCATAGAGATTTGTATAACAAATATGAAAGGATTCTGACTGGTGAAGCTGAAGAAGATTTTTAAAGAAATTTCCTCACATTGCACAAAGTTAAAATTTGGGCTTCCCAAGGGAGCCCAAATATTAACTCATAGACTTGATTTGAACAAACTTGAATCTGACCGAAACTGGACCGGACAAAATTCAGGCATTCTACTATGAAAAGGGTCATAATTCTGGCCAAAAAAGTCTGACCAAAACTATAATCGCTGGTGCAAGGTTCCTATGGTAGTGAACATCCATACCAAGTTTCAAAGGAATCAACCAATAAACATTTGAGAAAATCTCTGGACAAAATTAATTATTCTAAGATGAACTGGGGCATAACTCTGACAACAAAAATCCGATCAAAATTATAATTGCTGGTGCACAGGTTCCCATGGCCATGAATACCCATACCAATTTTCAAAGGAATCGACCCATAAACGTCTGAGAAAATCTCCGGACAAAATTCTAGCATTCCAAGACATGTGAAAAAGGGGCATAACTCTGGCAAAAATAGTCTGACCGGAATTATAGTTGCAGGTGCACAGGTTCCCATGGTGGTGAACATTCATACCAAATTTCGATGACAAAAAAAAAAATCTTCAGACAAAATTATGTCTATGGACGAACAGACAGAGATATGGAATGACAGATGGACAGATGGATGGACAAGGTGATTCCAGTATACCCCCCCCCCCCCCCCACAACCCGTTGCGGGTGTATAATGATATTATTGATTTATTGGTATTTAAGATCTCACAATTTATGCACAATGGCTAACTAGCAGCAACATGGATTGAAAGTCAAGTTTTGTCAATTATAAACAAGAATTTCTTCCAAAATATTTTTACTGGAAGATCTGCCGGAAAAGATTTTTGAAAGAAGTTTCCTCATATTGCACTAAATTAAACTGCTGGTTCCCAGGAGAAGTCCAAAGGCCATAATAAAAACAAGAAGCCCCAGGGGCCTGAGGGTGCTCACCTGACATGGTAGTCTAAATATCAAACCAGGGACTTGACTTGAATAAGCTGCATACGCCCCTCCTAAGAAAAGCATATACCAACTAGATGAAGCGATTGTGCCCACACAATACACAGGATTTTCCTTCTATTTTCAGTTCCTGCACTTTTACGTCCCAAAATTGAGATAAACGCATAAAAACAGATTTTTTAAAATTTTTGTTCTGAAATTTTCGAAGTCCCAAACAAAATATTTTCAGACTAAAATTATTTTTCTTCTTAAAATTGACCAAAAAGCATAAAAAACCCAAAAAATAATTTCCGGATTTTGGTCCAAAATTTCTAAGTCCCAGCCGGACCCCAAATTTTCAGTGTAAAAAAAAAAAATGAAAGTGTCAATGACACTGTAGCTCAACTTGTTAAGACATGTACATGTATAGTATGTGACACAGCAATGACAAACATCTAGGTAATGACCTGATAACAGGTACATATAAAGTATTGTAATGGTCTGTACATAAATACTGACCATAGCCTGTAATAAATGTATAGGTAAAGTATTGTAAAGGTGGGTGACAGTCAGATGCTAAACTAGAAAAGAAATCTTTGAGTCCCAGGGTGGGTCTGACTGAACCCCAAAATATTTGTTTTCATAGCACAGTAATAACAAAGGCACCCCAAAACACACTCGTTCCTGTCCCAAGGTGAAAACAAAGGTACCCAAGAAGTTTTGTGAAGATCAGTTCATAAATACGAGCTGTATAGAAGTTGTGACAAAAAACTGATTGGACCTAATTTCGGTACAAAATGGCCACTGGCAGCCATCTTGAATTTTGGACTGCACCCAGAAACACCCGTTCTCGTCTCAAGGTGATAACAAAGGTACCCAAGAAGTTTCGTGAAGATCGGTTGATAAATACAGCCTCTAGCCCGAGTCGTATTGACATGTGCACTTACAGTGTACAAGTAGCACTGAATAAATCAAAGTTCATCTAATTTGCATAATTTTTGCACAAGAAAAAACCCCGTACTATATGTGATGTATTCCATGTTACTAAACATTCATACAAAAATGTATTCAAATCAGAACTTTCATACAGAAGTTCTGTACAAAAAACTGACTGCACTAATTTTGGTACAAAATGGCTGCTGGTGGTCATCTTGAATTTTGGACCACACCCAAAAACACTCGTTCTCATCCCATGGTGATAACAAAGGCACCCAAGAAGTTTCATAAAGATCGGTTCATAAATACGTCCTTTAGCCTGAGCCATATAGAAGTTGTGTACAAATGAAAGTGTCAATGACACTGTAGCTCAACTTGTCAAGACATGTACATGTATAGTATGTGACACAGCAATGACAAACATCTAGGTAATGACCTGATAACAAAGGTACATATAAAGTATTGTAACGGCCTGTACATAAATGCTGACTGTAGCCTTAACAAATGTATAGGTAAAGTATTGTAAAGGTGGGTGACAGTCAGATGCTAAACAAGAGGCCTGTCACGCCTAGAGAGCTCTGCTGAGGGCCACTGATCGCATGGGCATGTTTTCTAATACTAATTTTGTTACAAACTTTAGCTGAAAAATTTTCAGTTGTCACGAAAATTATGGCTTGGATCGATTACACACCGCCTATTGACATTACATGACGTTATAAAGTTTGGTCCAAAAATATTCAGTAGTTTAGAAATTATGGCTCGGACAAACAAAATATTTTTTTCTTGCTCATGTGGCCTGTGACCTTGACCCTGTGGGGTTAAAGCCTTTAAAATGGTTGATGGCACACCATCCATTGATAATACATATTGTTATGAAGTTTGGTGTAAAAATATTCAGCGGTTCAGAAATTATGGCTTGGACAAACAAATATCAAAAATATCTTAAGATTTTCTTGATCCTGTGACCTGTGACCTTGACCCTGTGGATTTACAGACCGCAGAATAATTGATGACACACCGTCTATTGATAATACATATTATGAAGTTTGGTGGAAAAATATTCAGCGGTTTAGAAATTATGGCTCGGACAAATAAAATGTTGATGACGGACGGACGGACGGACGGACAGACGGACAATGGATGACAGACGATGGACGACGGACGAATCAGTATAAGAAAAGCTCTGCTGACTTTGTCAGTGGAGCTAACTAGAAAAGAAATCTTCGAGTCCCAGAGTGGGTCTGACTGAACCCCAAAATATTTGTTCTCAAAGCACAGTGATAACAAAGGCACCCCAAAACACTCATTCCTGTCCCAAGGTGAAAACAAAGGTACCCAATAAGTTTCGTGAAGATCAGTTCATAAATACGAGCTGTATAGAAGTCGTGACAAAAAATTGATTGGACCTAATTTCGGTACAAAATGGCCACTGGCAGCCATCTTGAATTTTGGACCGCACTCAGAAACACTCGTTCTCATCCCAAGGTGATAACAAAGGTACCCAAGAAGTTTCGTGAAGATCGATTGATAAATACAGCCTCTAGCCCGAGCCGTATTGACATGTGCACTTACAGTGTATAAGTAGCACAAAACAAATCAAAATTATTCATTTAATTTGCATAATTTCTGCACAAGAAAAAAACCTGTACTGTATGTGATGTATTCCATTTTACTAAACATTCATACAAAAATTTATTCAAATCAGAACTTTCATGCAGAAGTTCTGTACAAAAGACTGATTGCACTAATTTTGGTACAAAATGGCTGCTGGTAGCCATGTTGAATTTTGGACCACACCCCAAAACACCCGTTCTCATCCCACTGTGATAACAAAGGTACCCAAGACGTTTCGTAAAGATCGGTTCATAACGTCTCTAGCCTGAGACGTATAGAAGTTGTGTACAACTAGAGGGGGTATCAGTACCCCGTGGCTCACCAACAGGTGGGCAATGTAAACGGGTGGCTGGAGTAAAAAAAAAAGTTCAAAACCTGCACACAAAAGTCCAAAATTAAAGAAAATAAGCAGCTAAAGGGTTAAATAATATAATAATAACCCCTAAGAAGCATGGAGATATGCTGCAAGGTAAATCTCCACTTGGGAGAAAGGAAAAAAAACCCATCAAAACCTGCATGCAAACATCAAAATAAGTCTAAAATTTGATTCAAAGGGTTAAAATTAAGACAAAATACCCTGGAAAAGAGTTATATGTTATCGTGAACCACCATAGCAATATGCAGAAACTCTACACTTGGAAGAAAGGAAAAAAAAAAAACCCATGAAAACCTGCACGCAAACGTCAAAATAAGTCTAAAAATCTATTCAAAGGGTTAACATTTTTTTAAAAATGCACTGGAAAGATAGCAATGTTATAATAACCACCACTGCAATATGCAGTGAGGTCAACCTCACTTGAAATTGTTTTTTTTTTATCACAACCTGTACATAAAAGTAAGAAACTGTAAGCCTAAGTCCAAAAGCTGTACATAAAATTCCAAAATTGAAGTAATTCAGCAGGAAAAGGGTTAAATAATACAAACATAGCCCTAAGATGCATGTTTACATACAATAGAAAGCATGGACATATGCTGCAAGGTAAATCTCCACTTGGAAGAAAGGAAAAAAAAACATCAAAACCTGCACACAAACATCAAAATAAGTCTAAAATTTGATTCAAAGGGTTAAAATTAAGACAAAATACACTGGAAAAGAGTTAAATGTTATAGTGAACCACCATAGCAATATGCAGAAACTCTACACTTGGAAGAAAGGAAAAAAAAAAAACCCATGAAAACCTGCACACAAACGTCAAAATAAGTCTAAAAATCTATTCATAGGGTTAAAAAAATTTTAAAAATGCACTGGAAAGATATCAATGTTATAATAACCACCACTGCAATATGCAGTGAGGTCAACATCACTTGAAATTGTTTTTTTTTTATCACAACCTGTACATAAAAGTAAGAAGCTGTAAGCCTAAGTCCAAAAGCTGTACATAAAAGTCCAAAATTGAAGTAATTCAGCAGGAAAAGGGTTAAATAATACAAACATAGCATGTGAACCACCATAGCAATATGTAGAAACTCTACACTTGGAAGAAAGGAAAAAAAAAAAAACCCATGAAAACCTGCACACAAACGTCAAAATAAGTCTAACTAGAGGGGGTATCAGTACCCCGTGGCTCACCAACAGGTGGCCAATGTAAACGGGTGGCTGGAGTAAAAAAAAAAGTTCAAAACCTGCACACAAAAGTCCAAAATTAAAGAAAATAAGCAGCTAAAGGGTTAAATAATATAATAATAACCCCTAAAAAGCATGGAGATATGCTGCAAGGTAAATCTCCACTTGGGAGAAAGGAAAAAAACCCCATCAAAACCTGCACGCAAACATCAAAATAAGTCTAAAATTTGATTCAAAGGGTTAAAATTAAGACAAAATACCCTGGAAAAGAGTTAAATGTTATAGTGAACCACCATAGCAATATGCAGAAACTCTACACTTGGAAGAAAGGAAAAAAAAAACCCCATGAAAACCTGCATACAAACGTCAAAATAAGTCTAAAAATCTATTCATAGGGTTAAAAAAATTTTTAAAAATGCACTGGAAAGATATCAATGTTATAATAACCACCACTGCAATATGCAGTGAGGTCAACATCACTTGAAATTGTTTTTTTTTTTATCACAACCTGTACATAAAAGTAAGAAGCTGTAAGCCTAAGTCCAAAAGCTGTACATAAAAGTCCAAAATTGAAGTAATTCAGCAGGAAAAGGGTTAAATAATACAAACATAGCCCTAAGATGCATGTATACATACAATAGAAAGCATGGACGTATGCTGCAAGGTAAATCTCCACTTGGAAGAAAGGAAAAAAAACCCATCAAAACCTGCACGCAAACATCAAAATAAGTCTAAAATTTGATTCAAAGGGTTAAAATTAAGACAAAATACCCTGGAAAAGAGTTAAATGTTATAGTGAACCACCATAGCAATATGCAGAAACTCTACACTTGGAAGAAAGGAAAAAAAAAAAAACCCATGAAAACCTGCACGCAAACGTCAAAATAAGTCTAAAAATCTATTCAAGGGGTTAAAATTTTTCTAAAAATGCACTGGAAAGATATCAATGTTATAATAACCACCACTGCAATATGCAGTGAGGTCAACCTCACTTGAAATTGTTTTTTTTATCACAACCTGTACATAAAAGTAAGAAGCTGTAAGCCTAAGTCTGAAAGCTGTACATAAAAGTCCAAAATTGAAGTAATTCAGCAGGAAAAGGGTTAAATAATACAAACATAGCCCTAAGATGCATGTTTACATACAATAGAAAGCATGGACATATGCTGCAAGGTAAATCTCCACTTGAAAGAAAGGAAAAAAAACCCATCAAAACCTGCACGCAAACATCGAAATAAGTCTAAAATTTGATTCAAAGGGTTAAAATTACGACAAAATACCCTGGAAAAGAGTTAAATGTTATAGTGAACCACTATAGCAATATGTTGAAACTAAAAAAAAATTTGAAAAGCCAAAAAATCAAAACCTGTACACAAAAGTTCAAAATATTTGAGAGCGGACGCCGACATGAGGGCTATGCCATAGGCTCACACAACTAACGTTGGTGAGCCAAAAATCTATTCATAGGGTTAAAAAAAATTTAAAAATGCACTGGAAAGATATCAATGTTATAATAACCACCACTGCAATATGCAGTGAGGGCAACATCACTTGAAGTTGTTTTTTTTTTATCACAACCTGTACATAAAAGTAAGAAGCTGTAAGCCTAAGTCCAAAAGCTGTACATAAAAGTCCAAAATTGAAGTAATTCAGCAGGAAAAGGGTTAAATAATACAAACATAGCCCTAAGATGCATGTATACATACAATAGAAAGCATGGACATATGCTGCAAGGTAAATCTCCACTTGGAAGAAAGGAAAAAAAAAAACATCAAAACCTGCACGCAAACATCAAAATAAGTCTAAAATTTGATTCAAAGGGTTAAAATTAAGACAAAATACCCTGGAAAAGAGTTAAATGTTATAGTGAACCACCATAGCAATAAGCAGAAACTCTACACTTGGAAGAAAGGAAAAAAAAAAAAACCCATGAAAACCTGCACGCAAACGTCAAAATAAGTCTAAAAATCTATTCAAGGGGTTAAAAATTTTTTAAAAATGCACTGGAAAGATATCAATGTTATAATAACCACCACTGCAATATGCAGTGAGGTCAACCTCACTTGAAATTGTTTTTTTTTATCACAACCTGTACATAAAAGTAAGAAGCTGTAAGCCTAAGTCCGAAAGCTGTACATAAAAGTCCAAAATTGAAGTAATTCAGCAAGAAAAGGGTTAAATAATACAAACATAGCCCTAAGATGCATGTTTACATACAATAGAAAGCATGGACATATGCTGCAAGGTAAATCTCCACTTGAAAGAAAGGAAAAAAAAACCATCAAAACCTGCACGCAAACATCAAAATAAGTCTAAAATTTGATTCAAAGGGTTAAAATTACGACAAAATACCCTGGAAAAGAGTTAAATGTTATAGTGAACCACTATAGCAATATGCTGAAACTAAAAAAAAATTTGAAAAGCCAAAAAATCAAAACCTGTACACAAAAGTTCAAAATATTTGAGAGCGGACGCCGACGCCGACATGAGGGCTATGCCATAGGCTCACACAACTAACGTTGGTGAGCCAAAAAACTGATTAGACCCAATTTTGGCACAAAATGTCCACTGGCAGCCATCTTGAATTTCGGACAGCACCCAGAAACACTTGTTCTTGTCCCAAGGTGATAGCAGAGGTACCCAAAAAGTTTCGTAAAGATCGGTTCATAAATGCGGCCTCTAGCCCGAGCCGTATTGGCATTTGCACTGACAGTGCTGAAAGTAACACTAAATACATCAATGTTAGTCTAATTTGCATAATTTACGTACGAGAAAAAAACCCGTACTATATGTGATGTATCCCATGGTACTAAACATTCATACAAAAAAAATTATTCAAATCAGTGCTTTCATATGGAAGTTCTGTGCAAAAAACAGATTTCTGCATCGTCGGTCCAAATTGGCGGCTGGCAGCCATCTTGAATTTCGGACCGGACCCCAAAACACTCGTTCTCGTCCCACGGTCATAACAAAGGTACCCAAGAAGTTTCGTACAGATCGGTTCATAAATAGGGCCTCTAGCCCGAGCCGTATTGAATTGTTGGCGGACAGATGGACAGTCCAACATTTTGGATTTATGGGCTACCAAAAAAAACATTTTGTATGTCCAAAACCTTATTTTACCCAGAACCCCACCCCCTCTACCCTAGAACTTATATTTAACCCTAACCCCACCCCTCCACCCCAAAACCACACCCTAACCCTACCCCACCCTGACCCTAAACCCTAAAAGCCCACCACAGACCCTAACCCCCACCCACCCCCAGGACCTAACCCCAACTTTAAGCCCTACTCTGGGGCTACCCCTAACCCTAACCCCCACCCCACCCCTGATCCAACCCCACCCTAGCCAAACCAATAGGATTAGGAGCTATTTTTCGGTTTAGGGGCTACTAAACCCCCCCCCCCCCCCCCCCCCCCCCCCCCGGGACCTAACCCTCCCCAACCTTAAGCCCTACTCTGGGACTACCCCTAACCCTAACCCCACCCCACCCCACTCCTAACCCTAACACTACCTTAATTTGGAGGTAGCCCCTAATAATAATATCCCCTAAACCCCCATGTTGGCCCGGACAAACGGACGACTGGCCATGGCATAAGCTCAAATTTGGCTTTGCCAAAGTTGAGCTAAAAACTGATTAGACCTAATTTCGGTACAAAATGGCCACTGGGCCTGGCAGCCATCTTGAATTTTGGACTGCACCCAGAAACACTCGTTCTCGTCCCAAGGTGATAACAAAGCTACCCAAGACATTTCGTGGAGATCGGTTCATAAATACAGACTGTAGCCCGAGCCATATTGATATGTGTACTACTGTGTGTAAGTAGCACTGAAAAAATCAAAGTTAATCTAATTTGCATAATTTCTGCACGAGAAAAAAACCCCGTATTATATGCGATGTATCCCATGGTACTAAACATTCATACAAAAAATTATTCAAATCAGAGCTTTCACGTGGACGTTCTGCGCAAAAATCTGATTGCCCCTAATTTTGAACAAAATGGCTGCCAGTGGCCATCTTGAATTTCGAACCGGACCCCAAAACACTCGTTCTCGTCCCACGGTGATAACAAAGGTACCCAAGAAGTTTCGTAAAGATCGGTTCATAAATGCGGCCTCCAGCCTGAGCCATATTGGCATTTGCACTGACAGTGCTGAAAGTAACACTAAATAAATCAAAGTTAGTCTAATTTGCATAATTTAAGCACGAGAAAAAAACCTGTATGATATGTAATAAACATTCATACATAAAATTATTCAAATCAGAGCTTTCATATGGAAGCTCTGTACAAAAAACAGATTTCTGCATAGTCGGTACAAAATGGCGGCTGGCAGCCATCTTGAATTTCGGACCGCACCCAAGAACACTAGTTCTCGTCCCACAGTCATAACAAAGGTCCCCAAGAAGTTTCGTAAAGATCGGTTCATAAATACGGCCTCTAGCCCGGGCTGTCTCCAATTGTTGACGTACGGACAGACGGACGACAGGCCATGACAAAAGCTTCGCCAAAGTTGAGCTAATAAAAATTTTTTGTCTTAAAATTAACCAAAATGCATAAAAAACAAAAAAAAATAATTAAAGTCCCACCCCAACCCCAAATTTCCAGTGTAAAAAAAATAATTTTTTTTTGTCTTAAAATTGACCGAAACACAAAAAAATGAAAGTGTCAATGACACTGTAGCTCAACTTAACAAACTTGAACTTGGTAAGTTATAAGTGAAATGGCAAAATTGAAGATCATTGGGACCAATGTCAGTTTTTTTGCCAGTGGCAACATTTTTTGACAAAAACCGAAGAAAATCGATAGCTCCCATCTAGAGGCCTCCCCAAACAAGCAAGCCAGGTTTCAAAGCAATCCGATCATAAATGTGCCCTGTAGGGTGTACAAAAAGGAAATATTGTGGTCTGACTAGACTAAATTCTAAGAACGTTGGCCGTGGCAACATTTTTTGACGGAAATTGAAGAAAATCGATAGCTCCCATCTAGAGGTCACCCAAAACAAGCATGAAAGGTTTCAAAGCAATCCGATCATAAATGTGCCCTGAAGGGTGTGCCAAAGGGAAATATCGAGTCTTCTGACTAAACCAAGTTCTAAGAACATTGGCCGCGGAAACATTTTTTGATGGAAATTGAAGAAAATCGATAGCTCCCATCTAGATGTCTCCCCAAACAAGCATACCAGGTTTCAAAGCAATCAAATCATAAATGTGCCCTGTAGGGTGTGCCAAAGGGAAATATTGTGGTCTGCTTAAACTGAGTTCTAAAAACGTTGGCCGCGGCAACATTTTTTGACGGAAATTGAAGAAAATCGATAGCTCCCATCTAGAGGTCACCCCAAACAAGCATGCCAGGTTTCAAAGCAATCCGATCATAAATGTACCCTGTAGGGTGTGCCAAAGGGAAATATTGAGTCTTCTGACTAAACAAAGTTCTAAGAACGTTGGCCGCGGCAACATTTTTTGACAGAAATTGAAGAAAATCGATAGCTCCCATCTAGATGTCTCCCCAAACAAGCATACCAGGTTTCAAAGCAATCTGATCGTAAATGTACCCTGTAGGGTGTGCCAAAGGGAAATATTGAGGTCTGACTAAACTAAGTTCTACGAACGTTGGCCGTGGCAACATTTTTTGCCGGAAATTGAAGAAAATCGATAGCTCCCATCTAGAGGTCACCCTAAATAAGCGTATCAGGTTTCAAAGCAATCAAATCATAAATGTGCCCTGTAGGGTGTGCCAAAGGGAAATATTGTGGTTTGACTAAACTAAGTTCTAAGAACATTGGCCGCGGCAACATTTTTTGACGGAAATTGAAGAAAATCGATAGCTCCCATCTAGAGGTCACCCCAAACAAGCATAAGAAGTTTCAAAGTAATCTGATCATAAATGGGACCTGTGAGGTGTGCCAAAGGAAATTGTGGACGTACGTACTAACGTACTAACGTACGTACGCCGACGGACGAGAAGTGATGGCAATAGCTCAGCTTGACTTTGTCAAGTTGAGCTAAAAAAACTAATTTCCAGATTTCGGTCCAAAATTTCTAAGCCCGGATCGGGACCCCAAATTTGGACTTGGCTTGAACAAACTTGAATCTCACCCCCCTAAGCATGCTGCATACCAAATATCAAAAGATTCTTATTGGTAGATCTGAAGAAGAAGATTTTTAAAGAATATTCCTCATACTGCACTAATTTGAACATTTGGGCTCCCATGGGGAACCCAAATATAGACCAAGGGATTTGATTTCAACAAATATGTGAATCAATGTTCCAAAGATGTTATATGTAAAATATGAAAGCTTTTGGAGCAGTGGTTTGGAAGCAAACGATTCTTTAATTTTTTCCCATTGCCCACAGTTTTGAAAAATGCTGACTCAGCATTTATTCAAGTCCCGAAAAAGTACCTTATGACAAAACCGATGGCCATTTTTTTGTTAGCATTCCTTTCTGTTGGTCCCAAGGAAGCCTCACACCAAATAAAAATTCTCAGTGCCATGTAGTTTTGGAGATATGGACGTTTTCGTTTTTTTCTATTGTTTGCTCCCGAGGTTCCCACGGGGCTGCAGGGAAAATTTTTTTGGCATAAATCAAGTACTTATAACCCAACAATACCTCATATTAAATTTGGTTCAAATTGGCCTCTCGGTTCAGAAAATAGAAATTCTGGGTGGGGCAAAAATTCTTGCCCCTCTAAGAACAAAGACAAATATTGCCTGTCAAACTTCTCTTGAACAAACTTGAGTCTATACCTCAAATGGAAGCTGCATACCAAATATCAAGTCTCTACTACGGCTGGTTCATGAGAAGAAGATTTTTAAAAATTTTGTGCATTTTGGCCCCACCCCCTTCCACAATATGAGCAGAAACCCAATTTGAAGAAAAACCCAAATGCCCCTATATAACCGCTACTCATGTGAATTTTCATTGAACTGCAGACAGTGGCTTGGGAGAAAATGACCCAAACACCGCCTTCACGACGTACAACAGACGACGGACAACAGACAAAAAGTGATCAGAAAAGCTCACCCTGACTTTCAGTCAAGTGAGCTAAAAATCCTGGATAATCATCATTTTTTTTTTTTTTAACTGATTTGGAGGGAGGTGGGGGGGGGGGGGGGGGGGGTGGTTATAAGTTTTATTTTTTATTTATGAACTGACATTTTGTCAGCAGAGAATATGCACATGTCAAATAAAGCAAGCTTGAGCAGTAGTCTAAAATATGTCTCCATGCCATTCTGTATTTATGCAGTGTAAGGCAGTGTGTTCATATCATAAACAGCATGGACAAGGACAATGACTATTGTACAAGTCTGATAGAATAATGCTGCATGTATCATTACCCTCCAAGTACTCTTAAATGACTCAACATAATGAACGGTCCAAGAAATGATATACAGTTTCCCACTGTGGTAACCGAAGTCACATTGTCAATCGGAGCCTCTCCATCAATTTCCCAACCAAGAAATTTATTGAAAATTTCCGTCAAATGCAGCATTTGATTCTGTGCACCCATACCAATCGTTAATTGTTTTGACATGGTTTGTTGTGCACGATAAAATTACAAACACCATTTCAAAACCTCTGACGAAAGATTTATTAGAAACATCAACAAATCGCAAACAGAAAGTCAATACTACTTTTTGGATGTTACAAAATGTGATGATATAAAAACGTACCGCTTATCTTCATACTGTTTATTGGACTCGATGCCTGTCTGCACATGGACCCGATAGAATACAGGAATAAGACAAGAAGAATGTTACTAAGGTAACACATGCCCCCCAGCCCCCTTGTGACCTTCACCTTGCAGATTCGGCAGAAACTATTATACATGACACACCTTCTGACTGTCCTTAACATTTGTAAAAAGTTTAACAATTGTACTATGATTCGTTTCTGAGTTATGGCTGAGACACGAATATTGACCGATTTTTAGTGTGACCTTGAAATATGACCTTGACCTTGAAGGTACGAACCCGGCTATGGTGTGTGACATATGCTCCCACTGTCCTTTATAATTGTGTGAAGTTTGATGACTGTGGCCCTAACAGGTTTCGAGTTATTGGCTCGAACACACACACACACGGATGGACACACGCACACAGTTTGATGACTGTAGCCCTAATAGTTTTGGAGTTATGCTTGAGACACGATTTGTGACCCTGAACATATGAAGGTCAATTGTGATCTTCACATTACAGATGCGGTGGAAACTATTATACGCGACACACCTTCTGACTGTCCTTAACATTTGTAAAATTTTAACAATTGTACTAAGATTCGTTTCTGAGTTATGGCGGAGACACGAATATTGACCGATTTTTAGTGCGATCTTGAAATGTGAGCGTAACCCTGAAGGTACGAACCCAGCTATGGTGTGTGACCCATCCTCCCATGGTCCTTTATAATTGTGTGAAGTTTGATGACTGTGGCCCTAACAGTTTTCGAGTTATTGGCTCGGACACACACACACACACACACAGGTGGACACACGCACACTTCAATCACTATATGCCACAAGACTTAAGTCGGGGGCATAAAAATATGGGGCGGGCTCAAAATGTTGGGTTGGGCGGGATGATAATCTAGGATATTTTTTATTATGGCCCAATATAAATCCAGGGTCTTGATTTGAATAAACTTGAATTTGCTCCCACCAAGGATACTGAACACTAAACATCAAATTCTGAGTGGTGGATATGAAGAAAGAATCGACCCATAAACATTCGAGAAAATCTACAGATCTCAAGAAGTGGATCTGAAGAAGAAATTTTTCAAGAATTTTCCTCATAATGCACTCAGTAAAAATTTGGGATCCCATAATGAGCCCAAATATTAACCAAGGGACTTGATTTGAACAAACCTAAATCCAAAACCCCTGAGGATTCTGGAGATTTTTTTAATTTTTGAAAGTATGCAGACTTGGCATTTTTTGATTCCCACTATGGTACACTATGACACAACTGATGAAAACTTTTCTACTATACGAATCTACTTGTCCTGAGGATGCTACATAACAAATAACAGTTCTCTCTTCCATGCGGAATGGGAGGTATGGGTATTTGAAAATATTTCTATTTTTAGCTCCTGGGGAAATTTTGTATTTGTCTGAATCAAGTACTTTTGACTCAATAATACCACACGCCAAATCTGGTTCCAATCGGCTCACCAGATGTTGTATACCAAATGTCGTAAGATTCTGATTGGTGGTTCTGGAGAAGACTTTTCATTTTTCAAAAGGTGACCAAATAACAATTCTCTGTTCCTTGCATTTTGGAAATTTTCCCATCTTTACCTCCTGGAGTTCCCATGGGTATGTGAAAAATGTTTTTATGACATGAATCAAGAACAGGTCACCTAATTAATACTACTGCATACCAAATTTACTTCAAATTTGCCCAATAGTTCGGAAAATAGAACTTTTAGACATGCCCAAATTTTGCTTGAGAAACTTGAATCTTTCACATACAAGGAAGTTGCATACCAAATTTCAAAACATTGTGACTGGAGGTTTATGAGAAGATTTTTTTTAGAATTTTTAGTTTTTAGGGCACTGCTTCCCCAGCCGTATCCCCTTTTATAATTTGTGCCAAATTTGTTAGGTGTTGAGCAGTGATTCTGAAGAAGACTGATATGCATAGCTTCTGGATGGCATACTACAGAAGGATGCCAAGTGATGGTGTGGGGGAGGGGGGGGGGGGGTTATAGGAGTAAAAATTGTTTTCTGCATGTAGTCACCCTAAATCCTTCAAAATGCATTTTGGAGTAAAAAAAAAAAAAATTGCCTAATTGGCAATAGGGAGGAAAATGGGTTATAGGAGTCAAATTTGTTTCAGCATGTAGTCACTAATTCGTGTGGGGTGTGGGGTGGGGGAGATCAGAGCAATAACTCCGACAAATTTTCATTGGATAATGGTGATCATCAAATATGAGGTAGACATTTTTCACAAAGAGTTATATACCCCCAAATAATTGATATTTGGTTACATATTTATTATTTGCTTACTTATTGATGTTTAAGGTCACATACTTATGCACAATGGCTAATTGTGACAGTTTTACGGGTGGAGGAAGCTGGAGTAACCGGAAGGAACCACCGAGCATCGACGAGCAACTGTCAGCTCAACATTCTAACTCTGTTGAAGCTCCGCTCAAGCAGGGTTACAGGGCTTGAAGACATGTGCACCATTGATGTGCAGTGTACCTTAGTTCACGGCGTCATCATGCCCCCATGTAGGCAACCGGGATAAAGTGCCTTGCCCAATGAAAGTCGTCCCCGACGGGGATCAAACTATTTGGTTACTAATGTTTAAGTTATTCCATAAACAAGCATTACACAATATTTTTTAACAAAGAGCAATAACTCTCATAGTTTTCATCAAATATCAAACTTGATGAAGACATTGTTGCTACAGAGACATACACTGAAAAGAAATGAAATCCAATTTTTATTGTTAAAGTCATGCCGTAAACAAGCATTGCACTATATTTTTTATTAAACAAAGGCCAGTAACTCCAATAATTTTCATTCGGATATCGCTGATCATTGAACTTGACATAGACATTGTTGCTATAGAGACATTTACTGAAAAGAATTGAAATTTGTTAACTATTGTTCAAGTTGTACCATAAACAAGCATTACATATTTTTCAATAAACAAAGGGCAATAACTTCCATAATTTTCATCGGATATCGCTGGTCATCGAACTTGATGTAGTCATTGTTTCCATACAGACATATTCCAACACGACTTGAAATCCATTAACTATTGTTCAAGTTATGCCGTAAACAAGATTTACAGAAATTTTTTATAACAAAGGGCAATAACTCCCATCATTTTCAAGCGATATCGGTGGTCATCGAACTTGACGTAGACATTAATGCTATAGAGACATATACCAGAAAGAATTGAAATCTGTTAACTATTTTTCAAGTTATGCCATAAACGAAGTTTGGACAGACGGACGGACAGATGGATGGACGGACGGACAGATGGACTAAGCTCTATTCTTCCCTTGCGGGGGGATTATTATGATTCCCAATGAGTCTGGAGGTGGGATGGGGAAATCTCACCCGAGGCTTACCGAGGGTCTGGTTCAAATATCTTGCCCCGAGGGTGAGATTTCCTCATTCCCACCTTCAGCCTCATCGAGGATGATTTTTCTCCCCCCACACGAGGATTACGTCATTAGAGATAATTGGCGGTCACGTGCCAACATACCCAATTTATCAAGTCGTAGTCCTTTCGAAAAACGATTTCATCGGAAGATCAAACAAAAATTAGGTATATACCATAGAAATATACTAAAAAATTGATTTGTAACACTGTCTGTTAAGGGGTTAATGAATTTGCGTGTGTCAAACTCTAATGTAAAGGGCATTGTGAGATTATTGATCGATCGATAAATTTGCAAAGTGATATTATTAAATCTGCAGAGAAACATGGGGTTGAAACAAATCAACATTGTTGATTTTGAATGGCACGTGGATTACATGCGGGAAATCGTGAAGCCATTTTGTTTATTTACAATTGTGCAGACAATGATGAAGTAGTTCCGCCGACCTAATAAAATATGCAAATGAGTATGTCACGTGGTGTGGGTGGGATAGAAATATCCCACCCTGCTGTCTCACCTGGGTATGTTTCACGTATAGTGGGGGCAGAAAATAAGGTTATGGAATTATTCAGAAAATAAGTTGTCAAATTTGTGCCTTGTTTGCTTTTCAAAATGGGTTACATGAAGTAATTCAATTCTTGTGTGAGGTAAATGGTAAAGATGGATTCTCTCCTGCCCAAGTCAGATTTTTACTATATGCATGATGATAAATGGGTGCAGTGTTCAAAAAGGATATGTAGGATAACACAGACCTGTATAATTGTGGCGATAGAATTATCGCAGAGTTTGCCTCAAATGAAACAGGGTGATTAATTTTTAATTCTCTGATATAAACCTTTTATCTAATGAATAGACTCCATCATCCCACATAAATTCCAAACAATTTTAACAAAACCAGATCATGTGACCCCCTCATTGGAACGAGCTTGTTCCAACGAGGGGGTCACATGATATGGTTTTATTGAAAGATCTTGAAAAATTAAAAAAAAACAAACAAATTTTTATATCGTGTTACTTGGGTAAAGGGTTAATTGGCTTTTGAGAAATAGCATTATTATAGGTTACTTGATTTGCTCCTTGATATTCACTTGCTGGGGGTCAACAAAAAAAATCTTTTTCACAATGAAGTTAAAACTGGGTGTTCTCTTGGTCTAACAAAGTAATGATGTTGTATGCTTGGAAAGGGATCTCAACACATCAGAATTAAAAGATGTTTTCAAATCCTCAACTCTTCTAGGGCAATTTTCCTAATATTTCCTGACCAGGATAATTATTGCACTCCCGGTCTTTTTAGGAATTCTCATAACCAATATAAACTCTGTACACATACAAACCTAGAAATGATCTGCCATCTAGTCATCTCCTCTAGTTCCAACATTTTATGCATTTTATGAATGTAGTTGTGACGATTCAATTCAACAACAAGTCCTTGCTGTGTTACGACACTTTCGGAGGAATCAGGTGACTTATACACTCTCAATATCTTTTCGTGCAAAGGAAATTCAACTTTACTGGGATTAGACACTATTTCACAGTTTGTTCTTGTCCAACGATCAAACTTCAGCGCCTCTCGGAGTGTCTTCACTTCAGTCTGAGCTTCATGATCACCCAATTCGACAGAGAGCTTCCTTACAAGAACAGGATATGCTCCAAAATCAAATATTACCCACTGGCTAAATGATCCAAACATACCACCAGAAAACTCTACTATGACACGGTAACATGATGTGACATGAGAGTCGACCACCTGAAAATTAAAATTTTCTCCAGGAGCAATCTGGCAAGGAGAACCAAGTTCATCACCCTGCAAGCTGAAGTGTAACCTATCTTGGTTTTGAAGAAGAGCAACTTTTTGTAACTTTTTCTGGAAAAGAAAAGAAAAGAAAACAGATACATAGATTTCAATCCAATTTGTCTTAAGCTATTTAAAAACATATTTCTTGTTTCTCAGGCAAATTTTCTTAAATTTTATGATGAAGGGAGGAAGATTTTTTCTTATCTTTTTTGTTTATTTAACTCCCAACACTAATACTTTGAAAAATCAATGTTTTCTGCCGCGAACATTTCCCATAATATTGTTGCTAATTTAACCAACTATATCTTGTTTGACAAAGCTCATGGAGTGAGCTCTGTAAAACAAGATATAGTTAGGCTACTAAATGAAAGTGTCAATGACACTGTAGCTTAACTTGAAAAACTTGATCTTGGTAAGTTATAAGTGAAATGGCAAAGTTGAAGATCATTGGTTCCAATGTTATTTGGTGAAACTTCGACAAAACAGGATTGTGTGTGTACAACGTCAGAGCAATCCATGCATTTTTAAATGTAAACTGTAAGGCTGGCTAAAGGAAGAATGTTGATACACAAAAGCAGTAAGTTCAGGGATCATTGTAAACGGCAACTTTTTTACAGAAATGAATGCCAATCGATAGCTCTTATCTAGAGGTCTCGCAAATGAGCACATCAAGTTAAAACTAGAGGATGGCCACCAAAGGGTGGCTGATTCCCCCGAAAAAAGCCTTGATAGCCATTCCAACCTTATTCGCGACACACCCTCTGGTTGTGGGCAATAATAATACCAAGTATCATTAATATCCTTGAAGGCTGTAAGAAGTTATGGAGCGGACACGAATTCCGTCTACGCCCGGAAGGACAGACGGACGACGTCACGGCTAGATTCCTCCAAATTTCTTTCGGGGGAATAAAAATATCAACAATACTTTGATAAATGTGCCATGCAGGCCATGTCAAAGAAGAATGTTAATGCACAAATGTAATAAATTCAAAGATTGTTGCTAACAGTGACAGTTTTTGATGGAAATGAAAAGAAAATCTATAGCTCCTATCTTTGTCACCCTGAATAGGCATATCAAGTTTCAAAATAACCCGATAATGAATGTGCCCTCTGAGGCATGCCAAAGGAAGACGTTACTGCACAAATGAACTAAGTTTGAAGGTCATTGCTAGTGGCACTGTTTTTTGTTTATGAAAATTCATAAATATGCCCTGTAGGGAGTGCAAAAGTGATAAGTTGCTGAACAAATGCATTAAGTTCAAAGGCTTGTGCTAATAACAATAATTTTTTATGAAAATGAAAGAATATAAATAGCAGACATCTGGAGGTCAACCTGAACATGCATACCAAGTTTGAAAGGGATCTGATCATAAATGTGCCCTGTAGGGTGACAGAGGAATATATTGATGCCTGACTAAATTAAGTTCAAAGTTTGAAGGTTGCTGCAACTGCGTTTTTTGATGGAAATGGAAGAAAATCGATAGCTCCCATCTGGAGGTCACCCCAAACAAGCATACCAAGTTTCAAAGTGATCTAATCATAACTCTGCCCTGTAGGGTGTGCCAAAGGGAAATATTGAGGTCTGACTAAACAAAGTTCAACGGTCATTGCTAGCAGCAAACTTTTTCGACAGCAAATTGATAGCTCCCATCTAGAGGTCATCCACACAAGCACCCCAGGTTTCAAAGTGATCCAATCATAAACGAGCCCTGCAGGGTGTGCCAAAGGGAAATATTGATGCATAACTGGCCTAAGTTCATCAAAGGTCACTGCCAATGGCAACTATTTTTGACGGAAATGGAAGAAAGTCAATATCTCCCATCTAGAGGTCACCCCAAACAAGCAGACCAAGTTTCAAAGCGATTCTATCATAAATATGCCCTGTAGGGCATGCCAAAGGAATATTCTGATGCCTGACTAAACTAAGTTCAAAGGTTGTTGCCAGCGGCAACATTTTTTGACGAAAATGGAAGAAAATCGATAGCTCCCATCTAGAGGTCACCCCACACAAGCATACCAGGCTTCAAAGTGATTCTATTATAAATATGCCCTGTAGGTTGTGCCAAAGGAATATATTGATGCCTGACTAAACTAACTTCAAAGGTCATACTACGTACATACATACATATTCACGAATGAGAAGTGACGGCAATATCTCAGCTTTACTTTGACAAGTTGAGCTAAAAAATGAAAGTGTCATTGACATTGAAGCTTAACTTGACTGTGTGTAGTTCTTGATGAAAAGGATAATGTTCAATGTTTATGAAAGGATTATGAAATAAGACAAGAATTGTGATAATTGAGAATATGTTAAGTTCTGTATCATAAATGCTATATTTTCAACAAGAATAATTTGAGGTGCAGACTGTACTAGAGAATGGAGGCCTGGGTTGACAGTTTCACCTTGATATCATATCGAGTTATCCTACCAAGTTACAATGAAATCTCTCCATAAATATGAACTGTAGACTGTGCTAAACAAATCTAGGTCACATGCCCAAGTGATTGTCACGATTGACTGATCACAACCAAAATAGGATGTTCTCATCTAAACATGATACCGAGTCATCCTACAAATTTACAAGGAAATCCCTAAACTCACAACTGCAGAGCCACTAGCATGAGAAAACAAGAGGCGCCATGGGGCCTTAATCACTCACCTGATAAAGTAGTTCAAAGAAGCATTTTGGGTCACATTCAGTTAGACATGGTCCATCAACACTACAGAGGAATGAAGTTATGAAATTATTCATAACTCTAGTGTCCATGTCAGATGATTATATCACAGGTCTTCCTGACTGTTTCCAATTCCATCGGCAGTAGACAAGCACTTCCAAACTTCCAAGGGTTGTTTTGTCACTGCAGTCACTACAACCCTCTCCACCCCCCCCCCCCCCTTTCCAATAGAGAGCCGAAATATTAATCCAAGGACCTGATTTGAACAAACTTGAATCTGACCCCCCCCCCCCCCCCCCCCCCCCCCCCCAGATCCAGATATTGTGTACCAAATATGAATGCATTCTGACTGATTGATCTGAAAAAGGTTTTTAAGGAAAGTTCCTCATATTGCACTAAGTTAAAATTTGGGATCCCAAAAATTGACCCAGAGACTCAATTTGAGATGTTGAATACCAAATATGAAAGCATTCTTACTGGTGGATCTGAAGAAGATTTTTAAAGAAATTTCCCCATATTGCATTAAGTTAAAATTTGGCCTACCATAGGGAGCCCAAATATTAACCCAGGGACTTGACTTGAACAAATTTGAATCTGACTGCCCTAGAGATGTTGTATACCAAATATAAAAAGATTCTAATGGGTGGATCTGGAGAAGATTTTTAAAGAAATTCCCACGTATTGCACAAAGTTAAAATTCAGGCTCCTATAGGGAGCAAAAATATTAACCCAGGCATTTGATTTGAACAAACATGAATCTGATCTTCCTAGAGATGTTGTATACCTAATATGAAAGGATTCTGTCTGGTGAGTCTGAAGAAGATTTTTAAAGAAATTCCCTCATATTGCACAAAGTTAAAATTTGGGCTCCCATAGGGAACCCAAGTATTAACTCAGGGACTCCATTTGAACAAACTGGAATCTGACCACCCTAAAGATGTTGTATACCAAATATGAAAGGATTCTGACTGGTGGATCTGAAGAAGATTTTTAAAGAAATTTCCGCATATTGCACTAAGTTAAACTTTGGGTTCGAAAAAAGAACCCAAATATTAAGCCAGGGCCTCGATTTGAAAATAACTTGAATCTGACCCCCCTCCCCCCCCCCCCCCCCCCCCCCCCCACACACACACACACACACACACACACCTCCCCTAGAGATGTTATATGCCAAATATCAAAAGATTCTAATTGATGGTCTTGGAGACAAAGATTTTTCAAATTTTGGAAAACAATTTATGAGTGCTATCAGAATAATGTCCCTTGTGGTGCCCCCTGTGAGTATGTCAACTTTATTTGAGCGAACTTGAATTGACATATGATAAGGGACATGCATATCAAATTTGGTTAAATTCGGCCCAGTGGTTTAAGAGAAGTCGATAATGAAAGTTTACACCAGACAGATGACAAACAGAAAGTGATCACTTAAGCTCCCCCTGACTTTCAGAGAGCTAAGAATTAAGTACAACTTTGATTCAA
Organism: Pictodentalium vernedei; assembly: GCA_031216915.1. Lineage (NCBI taxonomy): Eukaryota > Metazoa > Mollusca > Scaphopoda > Dentaliida > Dentaliidae > Pictodentalium > Pictodentalium vernedei. Next base: position 700,997,928 of record CM062297.1, read on the forward strand.
TAAAAAAAACTGACCCTCATATTTTTTTCAAAAACTGACTGCCATTTCATAAGCAATGTGAATAAAGAGGACAAGCCCAAGCAGCACTAGCCTTCATTTAGTTGATGGACCAAAATCTGCAAGTCTGATAGTACCTCTGTGGTTCCTTGAATAACTGTCGGGGATAAATTCACCTACCACTAAAACAACCACACAGTGGAGTTTCCACACAAGAAGATTCAGCCAAATGACCTCTTGTTACAACTCCAAGAGCCATCTGCTGAAACTCTGTGTTGCAATGTTCCTCTCCAGAATTCAAATTTTAGCTGGGGAAAAAAATTTCACTTTATGGACATTTCAAGCAATAACCCACTTTCCACATACACACAGGAGAAAATTGTATGAAAAGACTATTCCCTTTGTGAGACAGTCCTTTTAATTTCGTTACAGTATTGTTTTCCTTTGTATTTGCCTCCTGCAGTGTAAAGTAAACACCATCAAACCTCGATCTCAACATGAAATGTCTTGATTGTCCCTGCCACATTATCCTTTGCCAAGCAGTTGGAAATTTATCCTACAGTTTGATAAAATTCATCTGCCTAGCCTTCAAAAACCAGTCCACATTTGAACTGTTCTTAACCCTTTGAACCTGAGAGGCCACTTTTCCAGCCCAGAAACATGATACGTCATATTTGCTATGAGTAGGATAGCTGCTAAGTGAATGTGTGAGATAGACCAATCAATATTTTCAGTGTGCAGCTTCAACGCTGCATGATGAAAATATTAATTGGTTTACCCTTAAATAATGAATATGGACTTGCCCAATTGTTGCCACTGAACTGACAAGGAAGATATTACTAGGGTTCAAAGGATTAAGTCACCTTTCAATTTCATTGTGTATTAAGGTAACTATCAATCTGCAACATTATTTACAACACACCTCTTAGACGACCTTTGCGGTTCAGAAGCTATTTCCAAGTTATTTCAAGGTCTTGAAAACTAATTCAAATAAAAAGAGTAATAAAATGCAAGAAAAATGGACAATTGAAAATGGTCAAAGTCCTACAAATCTCACATACCTTTGCATGTACAGTGAACACCCATGTGTAAGTTGCATTCTTTTCAGTCTTAAATATGTTAAGATTCTGACTTGTTGTTATTTCAACACCTGGAATGTAATCTGAAATCTACCAAAGAAAAAAGAAATAATAAAAATGAAATTGTTTTCTTCAGTTCTGAATCTCAAACAAGATTATATATATACTGAGACAAAAAAGAAAGTATATTAAACTTTGAGCAATTTTTTTAGTATTATCGACTTTAATCCCAAACAAATTATTGTGAATTCATATTTCGAGTCTAGCTGAATGAATTTGCATAATTTCATGTTCTGACTGTTGCCAGTGTCACGTCAGGAATCGCAATTCAGACATGGGGTGAAATGAATAGTTCACACATGCAGTCCATAGTGTGTATGTCCACCGTTTGCCTCTTGGATGGCAAGAAATCGACGGTGCATGGACCTGATAAGTCTCTGGATGTCACCCTGTGGTATTGCTTTCCACTCCTGCCTTAGAACATTACGTAAATCGACTAACGTCTGAAGATCATGAAGTCGTACCCGACGGCCCAATTGATCCCAAAGATGCTCGATTGGCGACAAATCTGACGAAAGTGTGGGCCAGGGAAGAAGTTCGATGCTCTGCTCCTCAAGAAAGTCACGACAGATACGTGCCATGTGAATCAGGCATTGTCTTGTTGGAATAACTGCATCCAACGTTAGTGTTGAACAGGACAACAGCGTCAAGAATTTCATCCCAAAATCACTGTCCATTCAGATTAGCATCGATGAAGATCAACTGCGTTCGATGGTGCAAGGAAATTCCTGCCCAAACCATTACGCTACCCCCACCGAAATGGTCTCATTCCCGCACACAAGCATCAGAAAACCGTTCTCCTCGTTGGCGATACACTCTTACCCTACCATCAGCGCGCCGTAGAAAACAATCATGATTCATCACTAAAAAGAACTGTGCTCCAATGCTGCGGAATCCAGTGAACACACAGACGTACCCATTCCACTGATGGTACGATGATGTTGGGTAAGGATTGGTTGGTGGTATGGATGCCTACTTCAGATGCCGTGTTCAGCGAGTCTGTTGCGGACAGTTTGTGCACTGATTCTATTGTTAGTTCTACCAGGAGTAATTGCTGCTGTCCTCGTCGCCGGATGGAAGCGATCCCACTAGTCAGACGTCCTGATGTGTCGGTTTTGTGCAAGGGTCGCAACTCTTGGTCGACCTGAGCACAGTCGGGCGGCAGTAGATTCAGTGGTTCTATACCTTCCAATGAGACTGTAAATAGTGGCCACAGTGGCTCCAAACTCAGCAGCGAGCTCATCTGGAGGTATCCTAACCTCATGCATACCAATGGCACTCAACCTCTGATTTCTGTTTGACCTTGGCATTTTTTAAAATGACGGAAGACAAAAACTAGAGTGTTTTCTCAATATTTATTTATTTATTGATGTTTAAGGTCACATTGTTTTCTCAATAACCCAGGCTCTCTAGCACAACATAACACAAAGAAAATAGTCGGTCACCTATTCAATTTGACATTTCGGGTAGCACATGCTATTTTGAAATCCGTAGCAAAATTGTATACAGTTGGTTTGACAACAACAACAACATGTTATTAAACTCTTTGCACGACTTCTTGTCCACAAAAATGCAACATTAGAACTATTATATTTCATCCTTTATGCTATTTTTTCACATTTGTTTCTCTTATGCTTTCTTTTTTGACTCAGTATATTTACCTCAATGTGATCAAATGAAGGAGTGGATAAGAAATGAGTGGGTGGAATATATATCCCTGGGAACTTGCTACACTTGTAGGATTTAATATATTAACAGGCTCCTCGTACATGTAAATATTAACCCTTTGAAGACTGATGTCAAAATTTCAAGGACCAAATTTTTCTTAGTGCAACTAGAAATTGAACCTATTCAATATCTTTCCAAAACGCAATTAGCAATTTAACCAAACAGGTTTTGCACAAAAAGTCTCAGGGTGGGTAGTTAGACTTTAATGGCGGTCTTTATTTGTAATATAATGGATAAAGGCTGTTGCCAAGTGCCATAGCAACTAGTTAATTAATTTGAATATAATGGCAACCCAGAACATTGCCTAGTTTTAATGTCACTTTACAAGGTTCACAAAGGGCTGCACAAGGACAGCACAACAGTCTCACAGTGTGCAGGTGGATTTTATGGGAGGTGGTTGTGTAATATAGCAGCCTAAGAAAATGATAAATTTAAAGTAATTTGTATATTTTTTATACTTACCAATGGCCCAGACTAGCTGGTGCAAACTCGAAATTATCAAGGGTCAAAAACAAATTTTGAACCTCCCGATCCCCAAAATTTGCATACAAAACCGAAAATTAAAAGTCCTATCTGGCCCTCCATACTTTTGCTATCTGCACATGCACAATGGTCAGGAAGAGACCAGAATTGACGCCAACATCATTTTTTGTAGATGAGCGTACTAATAATAACTCAGCGGGGAGGTATGAGTGCCAGCTCATGGGAGGGCCAACCCCATCTGGGCCATTGGTAAGTATAAAAAATAAACAAATTACATAAAATTTAGCATATTTTTATACGACAACCAATGGCCCAGACTAGCTGAATCGTAAAAAGACGGAGGGCCTAGGACTTAAGAATTAGCAGACCAAATATAGCTCCTAAGCCTGCATTTCAAGGTGAAAGGAAAGTTAAAAAATTTATAGTAATTTATATATTTTTTATACTTACCAATGACCCAGACATAGCTGGTGCTAATTCTCAAAATCTAGGGCCAAACACAAATTTTGCCCCCAATCCCCAAAATTTGCATCTAAAACCGAAAATAACATGTCCTAAATGGTCCTCCATACTTTTCCTCCACAGCAGTGTCAAGGAGGTCTCGAAATTGGTACCAATTATCATTCTTACAAGCAGTGCCTGGTCAGTGCTATGTACTCAGCGGGGAGGTACAAGTTCCCAACTCCTGGGTGGGCCATCCACGTCTGGGTCATTGGTAAGTATAAAAATTATATAAATTACTGTAAATTTTTTAACATTTTTATACTGTACCAATGACCCAGACATAGCTGAATAGAAAAAAGGCTGGAGGGCCTAGGACATAGAGGAAAATCCAATAAGCTCAACTATATATAATAGAGTTATCCCCTTGAGGAGAAAAGGAGGATTAGGCTTTACATGTATCTTTCTTATTTATGATAAATTAGAAAGACACAACACCTTTCATAATTGAGCATAATAACATCCATGTTCTCTATTAACATCCAGTATAACCCTTTATACTAATTATTTTTAAAGTAAGCCAATAAATAAAGTAAGTCCAGAGAATTGAGACTCTTTATACTCATTAAAAGTGTCCGAGGATTGTATATTAACGCCCGTTTGACACGTGACATATACAAATGCTTCACACCGAGCTACACTTTAAAAATATGACATGAATGAATTTAAACATTAGCTTTACACTTTAAAACCATCCCAGTACCGACTCAGAATTACTGACTCCGGAGGTATCCCCTTGCTTTTCACTATAAAGCAGGTGACCTAAGGGAACACCCTCCTCCCACCCCCCTTCCCCTTGCTCTGGGTCAAATACCCCAGAGCGAAGAGGGCAGCAGGACAGAGTCACTGCTGGAACAGAAAGCCTGCATAACTATAGTTGCAACTGTTTAGTGGACGACATTCTGAGCAACAGATAACGGACCTAAACAATGCAGGTCTCCAGAAATGGACTCAATATTTCTGAGATAAAAATTCGTGAATGTGGATGGCTGAGACCAATATGCAGCCTTCATTACATCTGTAATAGCAACACTATTTGCGTAAGCCCAAGATGTAGAAAGAGCTCTTACTTCATGAGCCGAAATCTTAAGCACAGACTGCTGAGTTGAAGATAGATTATCATAAGCAGTACGGATAGTTAATTGAATCCATCTAGCAATAGAATGGACCGTAATGTCCTTTCTATTAGGCATCAGAGACAGAAAGAAGCATTTTTGTCCCTTCCTGATAAACTGAGATCTTCGTTTATAAATACGTAAAGCTCTAACTGGACAGAGTAAAGGCCTATGCCCGTCTGAAGACGGAAGGGCCTTAATAACAATAGGTTCCGGATATTTATTAGGAGCCTGATTCTGAGCCAAAAATCCAACATTAGTAGTAAAAGTAATAGTGTTCCCGACACTACGATAGTGAGAATCGTCCACAGATAGTGCATGAAGCTCACTGACTCTTCTAGCAGAAGAGAAAGCTAAGAGAAATGCTGTCTTATAAGATAAGAATTTGAAGTCCACTGTCTCAAGAGGCTCAAATGGCTTTTCTTTTAGTTTAAGAAGAACTCAAGTTAAATTCCATTTAGGAATTAATCTAAGGGTTCTAGGTCTATTTATCGAGAAGTTTCTAACTAATTTAGATAAAGAGACATTAGATCCAATTTGTAAACTATCATGGTGTGCATAGGTATCAGATAACATAGACCTATAACCTTTAATAGTAACAGGCTGCAGTTTGATCTCATCAAACAAGTATACTAGAAAGTTTGCAATGTCTGGAATGGAGGGATCAAAAATGTCAACAGAATGATCCCTACACCAACGACAAAAGACCTTCCATTTAGCCGCATAGTTTAGCGAAGAGGAGGTCCTCCTACAGTTAGAAATTGCATCCACTGCTCATCCTGTAAAATGCTTGCCGTGCAAGGACCGCACAACGGAAATAAGTGAAGGTTGAGACCTTGCGGGTTGTGATGTAGTTGACGCGATTTCCCCTGCGAAAGAAGATCCTCTCGTGGAGGAAGCTTCCGCGGTATGTCCCACAGCAGACACCTGAGTAGATTTATCCACGGTCTCTGTGGAGACAGAGATGCTACCAACAGAATTTTGCATTGAGATTGTTTTATCTTTAGCAATATCTGCTGAATCAACGGCGCTAGAGGATATGCATATCCTATCATTCCGTCCCACGAGATCGATAGAGCGTCTACTGCATATGCTCGAGGATCCGGACATGGTGACACATACGTCTGCAACTGATTGTTGAGCTGTGTCGCAAATAAGTCTATCATTGGCCGCTCCCATTGGTAGCAAATCTGATTGAATACCTGTTTGTTGAGAGTCCATTCTGACGGCAACAAGCGACCCTTCTGTGAAAGGGAGTCTGCTAATACATTCAGACGACCCGGAATATGACGGACCGAAAGTAGAACTTGGTGTTCTAGTACAAACAGAATGATTCTTTCCGTTAAATTGAATAACGGAACGGAATGAGTGCCCCCCGGTTCCGAATATACGCTACTACTGTTGTATTGTCGGACAGGATTTGGACATGTGCTTTCTGAATAATGTTCATCCAATGACGTAGTGCAAGCCAAATTGACATCATTTCTTTGATGTTTATGTGCTTGCTTAGAAACTGCGGATCCCAAAGACCCTGGCACTTCGAATCCGTTGGGATCAATGTTGCACCCCAACCTGTTTGACTGGCATCCGTCATAATAGTAAAACTCGGATACGGCAACTGCAGTGGAACTCCCCGAGTCAACCACTGAATGTTTGCCCAAGTCTGAATCTCTTGTTTCACTTGATTTGACAAGAGAACGTCTATATCGAGCGAATGAATCTTTGCTCTCCAATTCTGAGTCAAGAAAATTTGGAGAGGACGAGTGCGTAACCGCCCCATCGGAATGAGATCTGCAGCAGCTCCGCACAGACCTATCAGTCTCATGAATTCTATCGCTGTGACTTTGTCTGAGTGAAGACAATAGCGAGCGTAACAACTGATTAATTTCTCTCAGGTTAACGGCAGACGAACGAGATTGTTGTGCGTATCGAAGCTCATTCCCAAGTGGGTGAATGACTTGGACGGCACCAGATCCGACTTCTCCTCGTTTATTATAAAACCGAGTCGTCGGAGTAATAGAAGTAGATTCTGCACATCGTTCTGAAGCGTTAACTCGTTGCCGTACCTCTGAAGAATGTCATCCAGGTAGGCCGACGTTACCGCAGACGAATGAGCTCGGAAATGTATCATTACCGAGTTCATTATTCGAGTGAAAGCCCAGGGCACTAGGTTCAAACTGAAGCACCTCGCTCGGAACTGATATACAACTCCTAGGACTGCGAAGCTTAGATACTTTCTGAATGTCGGATGTACCATGACGTGAAAGTATGCATCCTTGAGATCTATGCTTGTAGTATAGTCTTTCACCCGAATACTCGCTCTGACTGATCGAATTGTCTCCATATAGAACTTCGGAGCGACAATCAGCTTGTTTATCCAGCTCAGATCTATGACTGGACGGAACGAGCCGTCCGGTTTCGGAACCAGAAACAGATGGCTGTAGAAACCCGGTGATTCCTGGTCTTCTACGACCTCTACCGCGTTCTTCTCCAGAAGATACTGTACTTCTGACAGAAGAGCGTCTCTTTTCTGCGGATTTGACGGAAGCCGAGTCCATTTTGGACTTCGAGTTAATGGAGGCTTTTGTTTGAAGGATATTCTTAGTCCTTCCGAAATTACCCCTCGAACCCAGGGGTCGTCCGTAATTGAAGCCCAATTGTTTATAAAACTCGACAATCTTCCGCCTACTGGAACACGATAGAGGTTCATACCATCACCTCCTGGATCTGCAAGGCTTGCGGAGGGAGAAACTACGTCCTCCATGATCCGCACCTCGCCCCGTCAACCTAGGGACGTCTGACTGGTTATCTTGGCCAGAATAACATCCCCCACGTGAGTCGCTGCCTTGACGGTCTCTAGAATAAGACCTAGAGGACGCATAGGAACCTCTATAGGAACTTCACTTGGGCGTACTTGTCCCAGAAGTGCCTGTCTTACTCTTTTCTGCTGTATCCGATTTTTACTTTTTAGAAGCGGATTTGAATAGCAGAGAATCCGAAGCTTTCTTGGTTATTTGATCATAGATTGCTGAAAGCTTGCCGTCGAAGAGAAGCTCTCCGGAGACCGAAGCGACTCTGAGAGAGTTTTCCACCTTACCATCCACGCGCGTGAATGTAGCTAGGGCCGCGTCACGTCTAACCAACTCCAGGTTTGCCACTGAAAGGGCGGAGTTATATGTGGAATAAGCTATTGCTCTTGAAAGAACTCTTAATGAGGATTGTATATCCTGGAATTCTTTCCCTTGAAGACGTAATGATAACGCTTTAGTAAGGTGATCTGCGTATGATAAAGTGTCTAAGTTAACTCTATTAGACATAATTGTCGTTTCCAACGTCGTGGTTGGAATTGACATAGACGACGGTATAGACAATTCTAGGTCTTCAGCCTGGTCGTCTAGACGCAGAGGAACTCTTGGTATGCCCTGTCCTGCCGTTTCGAATTTATTCCTTGAATTGATGAAAGGCAGATGTAGAGCATTTGCGGACAAGAAACCATACTTGCTCGTTTTGGTAGCAAGCTTATATATAGCGTCATTCAATAATTCAAATGTTCTTGTGACATTATTGGACTGTGTCGGAAACTCAGGGATGATTTCCCTAAACCGATCAAAAAATTCTGTGTCCAGTGACGCTATCAGTCTCTTATCCGGCATCGCAGCATTCTGGTCCAAGGAAACAACCTCTGGAAGATAATGCCGGATAAAATCTACGGCAGCTTTATGTTGTTCTGAAAGGGAAAGCTCCAGATCCTCTGAATCCCTTTCGCCATCCTGTCGGACCCTATGAAGTTCTCGGTCGTCCGTACCTGATGCTTCAGCGGAGCGTACCGACCCAGCGTCGTCGGATAATTCCTGATCCGACAGAGATTCTGTCGTCTGCTGAGATGCTGCGATAAGTTGTGCTATTTGTGATAGCACGTCCGTCACTGAGGCCTGTGGAGTAGCGGTCTTACGTTGCTTTGCCGCTGGAAGCTCCCTGGACGTTGACTCCTGCATACTTCTTTTATGCGAACGTCCGGAGTCTACAGGCCTCATGTCCCTGGCTACCGGATGGCGTGACCTGGAATCCCTGATCGGCAAAGCTGGCTGGATATCCGTGGTCATGTAGCCAAGGTGCGGTCGTGTGCGCTGCCGTGGGGATGAGGAAGCCATATTGACAGTCTCTCCGGACTGTCTATATAACGGAGCGTCCCGAGTGGCAGACGTATGCTCCGAATGCGAAACGTTTTGTACCACAACATCTGGTCCCAGATGTTGTTGTTTGAGAGAGGGACCTCTCTCGCTCACAGCCCGGATGGACCTGGACGAGCTAGGAACCAGACTAATAGGCTTCCTCCGTTCTATCCTCTGATCCGTCGTCACTGGGTGTGCACTTTGTCTTATTATAGTGCTCGCATCACCCAAATCTACTTCCTGAATCGCAACGGACGAACCCGGCTGCCGAGCCATTCGATGAATGGTCGCTACATCGGGCGAGCTAGCAGACGCCAATGCCGTCGATCCTACTAGGGACCTCTTAGGCAATTGACGTATTTCCATGAGCACTTTTGCCGCTAGCTCTTCATTTAACTGTGACAACGGAGGCACACTTTTGGAAGACATCACAGAAACATCACCCTGTTCTTGTTCCTCTGAAAAAGAGATTGAAAAACTAGAGTGACCCTGCGGAGAAAGGACCGGCATGGCCTTTTCCCAGCTAACAACATAGCGTGACACACGTTTCCAATGTTTGTCATCCCAATTGACACACACTGAGCAGGAGTTAGTGCGAGTACACTGACTACAATTAATACAATGATTATGAAAGTCAGAGGAAGATTTCCTCTTATTACAATTTGAACAATATCCTTTCATTGTGAAAAGAACACAAACAGTCCTAGTACTCGCACCAACCCCTGAAAACAAAGATACATAAAAACATGATCCATTAACATATAGAAAAAATAATTGAAATCAAAAAAATTTTTTGAAAAAATATTTTTTCAGAAAAGCCCAAGTTTCTGAAAGTAACGTCGAGCACCAATGGATCCCAAAAAAGCCTAAGTGTGGACAAATTTTCACAAAGGGTGAGAGGAAACACTGAACAAGCAGTGTAACTTTATAGCAAGAATGACAACAGCAGGCCCATGCCTTGAAATTAGGTAACATAACATAATTTCATAAAAAAAAATTTAAGTTACAGCCCTGATTATTTCCTGCCAGTAATTTTTCCTCTCCTCCTTCTATTTCCTCTTTAGATCCACCATTTCTCTAATATTTATGTGTCTGGCATCATTTAAACTGAGATTTACAAGCACAAATATCAGTCAGATGTGAACTGATGAAGGGCCAAACAAAGAATGATAATTGGCGCCAATTTCGAGACCTCCTTGACACTGCGCATGCGCAGTGGAGGAAAAGTATGGAGGACCATTTAGGACATGTTATTTTCGGTTTTAGATGCAAATTTTGGGGATTGGGGGGCAAAATTTGTGTTTGGCCCTAAATTTTGAGAATTAGCACCAGCTATGTCTGGGTCATTGGTACAGTATAAAAATATAAATTCAAAAGGAATTACATGTATGTCTCTCTATACAAGAATAGAGAAGACATATCATAAATAAGAAGCCATATCCAAGTTATTCCATATTCTTAGCATGAACTAGAGGTACTGTGAGCAAGCTCACAAAGTGATACCCCCCACGCCTCAGTTGCAGCCTTTTTGGTACATTAAAATGTATAAGTTAGATTATCTCCCCTTGGAATTGTCAGAACGGAATTATATTGCTTCATGCACATCTTCATATGCAGTTCTTCCATTGTGTAAAGTTTCATGAAAATTCTTCAAACGGTTTAGGAGGAGTTGCGCTTATAAGGATGGACAGACGGACAGATGGACGGACGGACAGGGTGATTCCTATATAGCCCCCCCAAACTTTGTTTGCGGGGGGTATAATGATTATGCTAAATGGGTGTAATGAGCCCCCAATTTTTAGACTAGTCCGGACTAAGCTCCATAAATTTATTTACTTATTTATTACGGTTTAACAACACATTAACAGCCAGGGTCATATCATGTTGGTGAGTTTTACGGGTGGAGGAAGCCGGAGTACCCAGAGAGAACCACCTTGCAACGACAAGCAGCTGTCAGCTCTCCAACATCATAACTCAGAACTCTGCACCGCGGCACAGGCAGGGCTAGATTGGTTGAAGACATGTGCACCGTCGACGTGCAGTACGCCTTAGTACACAGCATCATCGTGCCCCCATGTATGCAATCGGGGTTAAGTGCCTTACCCAAGGACCCAACGTGGGAGTGCGAATCAGTCGCTGAAATGGTTACCCATCCAACTACTAACCGCATTCGACATTCTTAACTTCGGTGATCTGACAAGAAGCGGTTACCACCACGTCCCCCCACCTCATAAATTAGGATGGCATATTTGAGGGTGAGAGACTAACCCCCACAAACATACACCATACATAAATAATAAACAAGAGGCCCCACGGGGCCTGAGGGCGCTCACCTGATACTGGCCGAGTCATATCACCAAAATAGCAAGGGATTCTGCCTTGTGGTTATTATCAGTTTTTCAACATAAAAGTGTTTTCTCTACTTAGTAACCCAGAGTGTTCATATGTTAGATCCCCATATTGGGTACTCAATAATTTATCTATTTATTTATTGGAATTTAAGGTCACTTTCAGCATCTAAGGCTACATCTTACAGAGGCGTAATTATAATATCAAGTTTGGTCAATCGTTTATGCCTATCACTGCCCACTTTACAGGGCTTTCAATGCAGGAATTGGTTACTACTGGGCCCAATTTTATCAATAAAGCAGAACTTGAACAAACTTCAATTTGCCACTTCTAAGAAAATCAAAAATCAAATATCAAAAGATTCTGACAGGAGTAACAGAAAAAAAAGATTTTTTAAGAATATTTCTCATACTGAACTAAGTTATACATGGGCTCCCATAGGGAGCCCAAAAATAAAAGCTTCTGAAGCAGTGTTTTGGGAGAAGAAGATTCTTCAACGTTATTCCCATTAGCTACACTGTTAAAAAATGATGACTCGGCACTTTTAGTCCTAGAAAAGAACCTTATGATAAAATTTTTACCATTTTTTTCTTCCGGTCCTAAGGAAGCTTCACACCATATAAAAATTCTCAGTGCCATGTAGTTCTGGAGATATGGGCATTTAAAAAGAAAAAAATTTTTTAGCTCCTGCAGTTCCCGTGGGGGACAGGAAAACAATTTTCGGCATAAATTAGGTACTTATGACCCAATAAGCCCTCATATCAAATTTGGTTCAAATCGACTTTTTGGTTTGGAAAATAAAAATTTTGGTATAATTTGGGCTCCCACAGTGAGCCCAAATATGAACCCAGGTACTTGGCTTTACCAAACTTCACTCTCAGCCCCTAAGAATGCTGTACATCAAATATCAAAACATTTTGACTGGTGGATCTGAAAAAAAAAATTTTTTTAAAGAATATTCCTCATATTGAACTAAGTTATAATTTGGGCTCCCACAGGGAGACCAAATATGAGCCGAAGGACTTGACTTGAACAAACTTGAATCTCACCTCCCTAAGCATACTGTATACCAAATATCAAAAGATTCTGACCGGTGGATGCGAAGAAGAAGATTTTAAAAGAATATACCTCGTATTGCACTAAGTTACAATTTGGGTTCCCAAAGGGAGTCCAAATATGAACTCAGGAACTTGGCTTGAACAAACATCAATCTCACCCCCCTAAGGATGATGCATAGCAAATATCAAAAGATTCTGATTTGTGGATCCGAAGAAGAAGATTTTTAAAATATATCCCTCATATTGCACTAATTTGAACATTTGGGTTCCCATAGGGAACCCAAATATCGACCGAGGAATTTGATTTCTACAAATATGTGAATCAATGTTCCAAAGATGTTATATGTAAAATATGAAAGCTTTTAGAGCAGTGGTTTGGAAGAAAACAATTCTTTATTTTTTTCCCATTGCCTACTGTGTTAAAAAATACTGACTCAGCACTTTTTCAGAGTCCCGAAAAAGTACCCTATGATAAAACCGATAGCAATTTTTTTTTACCAATCCTTTCTGTTGGTCCCAAGAAAGCTTCACACCAAATAAAAATTCTCACTGCCGTGCAGTTTTTGAGATATAGGCGTTTTAATTTTTTTCTATTTTTAGCTCCTGTGGTTCCCACGGGGCTACAGGAAAAAAAATTTCTGCATAAATTAGGTACTTATGACCCAATAAGCCCTCACATAAAATTTGGTTCAAATTGGCCTCTCGGTTTAAAAAATAGAAATTTGGGGTGGGGCCAAAATTTTTGCTCCTCCCATAACATCGCCAAGTATAGACCTACAAACTTCTCTTGAACAAACTTGAGTCTACACCTCAAAAGGAAGCTGCATACCAAATATCAAGTCTCTGCTATTGCTGGTTCTTGAGAAGAAGATTTTTTAAGAATTGGAGCATTTTTGCCCCACCCCTCTGCTCAATATGAGCCGAAACCTAATTTGCCCAAAAATCAAAATGCCGCTATATAACCCCTACTCACATGAAATTTCATTAACATGCGGCCAGTGGTTTGGAAGAAAAAGACCCAAACACCACCTTCACGCCGGACGACGGACGGACGACGGACGCCGGACGACGGACGAAAAGTGATCAGAAAAGCTCACCCTGACTTTCAGTCAGGTGAGCTAACAAGCTGTATCTAGGGACAGATATAATCTACAGACAAAAACAGCTTCACTCATAGTTACACACTTATCAAGCCGGTGAAGATTTTACAAGAAAAATCCCCCCCACCCCTTTTTTTTGAAGGAATATTCTTCAAAACAAAGAGGGGAGAGCTCTTGAATCAGTGCAAAGCGATACTAAATAATCCAAATATATTCTCCCAATAAGCATCCTGTTATTAATTATTATTAATAATTGGTGCTTAACGTCAGTTCAGAAGCTAAGGCTATTGTGGTGATTCCGGTAATTAACAGAGCACGCTTCTCATGTATACCGGAGACAGAATACGTAGATAGGATGAAACCGGTAATATAAAGTGTATGACCATACACTTGTCCAATTTAACAATAAGACTCAAGTCTATGACGCCTATAGAAACAAGAGGCCCCAGGGGGGCCTTAGGGTGCTCACCTGACATGGTAGTCTAAATATCAAACCAGGGACTTGACTTGAATAAGCTGCATATGCCCCTCCTAAGAAAAGCATATACCAACTAGATGAAGCAATTGCGCCCCCACACAATACACAGGATTTTCCTTCTATTTTCAATTCTGCACTTTTACGTCCCAAAATTGAGATAAATGCATAAAAAACAGATTTTTTTTATTTTTGTTTGGAAAGTCCCAAACAAAATATTTTCAGACTAAATTTTTTTTTCTTCTTCTTCTTAAAATTGACCAAAACACATAAAAAACCACCCACCCAAACCCCAATTGTCAGTGTAAAAAAAATAATTTTTTTTTGTCTTAAAATTGACCAAAATGCATAAAAACAAAAAAACTCATTTCTGGACTTTGGTTCAAAATTTCTAAGTCTGGACCTGGACCCCAAATTCACCTCCCTAAGCATGCTGCATACCAAATATCAAAAGATTCCTATTGGCAGATCTGAAGAAAAAGATTTTTAAAGAATATTCCTCATACTGCACTAATTTAAACATTTGGGCTCCCATACCAAATATGGACCCAGGAAATTGATTTCAATAAATATGTGAAACAATCTTCCAAAGATGTTATATGTGAAATCCGAAAGCTTTTGGAGCAGTGGTTTGGGAGAAAAGTAGTGTTAAATGTTTTTCCCATTGCCCACAGTGTTAAAAAATGCTGACTCAGCACTTTTTCAAAGTCCAAAAAAAGTGCCCCATGATAAAACCGATAGCAATTATTTTTTTGACCATTCCATTCTGATGGTCCTAAGGAAGCCTCACACCAAATAAGAATTCTCAGTGCCATGTAGTTTTGGAGATATGGGCGTTTTAAATTTTTTCTGTTTTTAGCTCCTGCAGTTCCCATAGGGTGACAGGAAAAAAAATTTGGGCATAAATTAAGTACTTATGACCCAATAAGCCCTCATATCAAATTTGGTTCAAATCTGCCTTTCGGTTTGGAAAATAGAAATTTTGAGCTGGGCAAAAATTCTTGTCCCTCCCAGAACAAAGGCAAATATTGCCTGTCAAACTTATCTTGAACAAACTTGAGTTTACACCTCAAATGGAAGCTGCATACCAAATATCAAGTCTCTGCTATGGCTGGTTCATGAGAAGAAGATTTTTTAAAATTTTGTGCATTTTGGTCCCACCCCCCTCCTCAATATGAGCAGAAACCCAATTTGAAGAAAAACCCAAATGCCCCTATATAACCGCTAAGCATGTGAATTTTCATTGAACTACAGCCCGTGGCTTGGGAGAAAATGACCCAAACACCATCTTCACGACGTCCGACTGCCGACAGGTGACAGACTACGGACAAAAAGTGATCAGAAAAGCTCAACCTGACTTTCAGTCAGGTGAGCTAACAAACCCAAAAGCACTGTACCTTATTGCTTTTAATCCCAAAAGACAGCGGTCATAGCCTGGCTAACGTAGCTAGAAGTCTTCCTCTCCGTGAAAACAGATATCTCGTTGTAACTAGCGACTTGAAAGCTCACTAATTGGAGACTTACAACCAACGTCAGGTAAGGTAGGGAATGACAAGCCGCTACTCTAAGCTGTAATTCTCGAAGACAGTAATCTCAAGGTAGCTACACAGTTATGTGTCTTCGTCTGCCTGAAGACATATCTGTGTCACTTGCAGACTTGAAAGCTCACTAAATGGAGACTTACAACACTAGCTGCAAGAAAAGACCGCTGTAACAGTACATAAGGCGACTTTGATGTCCACAATGACATTAAATGTTTTGACACCAAGGAATAGTACACCAAGAGGGAAAAGACATACTTATTCCCTCTAACGACTCCATTCCAAACAAGACAGCTGTCTCAGCCTATCTATGCACTATTCGCCCGACTTCAGGACGAAAAACAGGTGATTTGAAATAACCTGGAGAATATTTCGACAACCTCTATTGCCTTTCTTCAATTGGAGAGCCTATACCTCTGCAAGGAGAGACTCTCTTGAAAGAATTCGCCGGAAGATTTGACCAACATGTACTTGTAGTAAGTGGAACTTGCTTGAACTGATAGCTGCAGGCCTGCCGAGACAACATACTCATCCACTGATCTTTTGCACTTTTCATTCACTTTTTGGCGAGGTTGATAACCTTCTGCTAAGTAGAAAGCAAAAGAAGTCTTTTGAAGGGATCCAACGGAAGATTTGTCCAACGCGGACATTTTGTAAGTGGGGGTTATGTTCGGAATCATAGCCGTAGGTAGTGATCAAACAGTTAACTGAATCTGCTGACATAATCGGCCAAATATAGGGTATCGGAATCGAAACAGCACTACCAGAAAAATATCGGTTCTCACCGATTGTAATTTTTTTCGAACACAAGTCACAAATCACGGACAGAAATTTCGCAAAGTGCCTGCTGATAGCAAGAAATCAGCAGAGTACTATTATACTACCAACTGACAGCTCCGATAGATTTACTGCCCACTGTTTCGACAGATTTAACATTAAATTAATGAAATGCTGGTCTATTGGAATCACGTCCAGAGCTGGCTGCAATTTATGTCACGCATGTTTTGTGAAACGGCACAGTCATGTGATGA
Organism: Pictodentalium vernedei; assembly: GCA_031216915.1. Taxonomy (NCBI): domain Eukaryota; kingdom Metazoa; phylum Mollusca; class Scaphopoda; order Dentaliida; family Dentaliidae; genus Pictodentalium; species Pictodentalium vernedei. Next base: position 701,014,617 of record CM062297.1, read on the forward strand.
AAAAAGGAAAACGACATTGACAGCAACCAATAACTCTATCCCTACATTGGCCAGCAAATGTCTGGATAATGACACCTAGTCATAATAACTCTATTATTAAACAACACTAATACTCTATCAGAGATAATGAAAGAAGCATCGACGGGAGAAAATCAAATTATCAATATCAGAATTTTCAATGGGCAATTGAAAAAAAGAAAGCAGACTTAATGAGTGCATCCATCAAAGTAAGCTCCGCCCACCAAGTGAGGACACCACAACATCATAATGATCAGCTAAATCAACTTATAGGTTTTTATTTCCCCTGGTCTTTGTCACAGGTACTCATACCCTACCCCCATAATATTTAAATATACCATTATGGGGGCCCGTCAGCATCGATTCAAAAATGCTATCAGATATCATTTTTCTTTCGATTTCTCAGCTTGTGTCGAGTACCTGTGGTCTATCTATTGTAACAAAAATGGGTTGACTATTTTGACCCATGACCCGTGAACTGCATGCAGCTCACTGCATGATGTCCGATATTTTGGCGAAGTGGCCAGTGCATTTGGCCAGAGAATTCAATACAGTGAAGATGTCTTCTTCTGTTTTTCTTATCTGATCCGTCAATGTTTTCTTCAATGGAGTCTGATTAATTATACAAACTGTGACGATCACAACATATTTTACCTTTCTATATATTGATGCTTTTTATATGTGTACTTGTGCCTAGTTCCCAAGAAGTTATTTGTGATGCCTGATTTATGTGTTTTACCTTTCCATGGTACTCAGGGACTCAACTAATAATTGGAGAACATGACATCCAATCTTCTTATATTAAAATGTGATCATGGACTCAGCCTCTAATTGCGGAGCAGGATGATAATTTACACTTACAGTTTATTCTTCAATCCAACAGATTGATGCATTTGGGCGTCACCAGCTGCCGCCAGTGATAGGTGATATTTGTTCGAGTTATTCTCTATTGTCTCACTCTTTCTATCAATTGTTTACTCAGTCTGTCGTTTATATTTATATTAGCATGTATTTTCCAATAAGACACGAGACAATACTATTTATGTTCAGAAAAATACTAGTGTTCACTGGGAATTCCTCACCGACGTAATCAATTTTCGGTCACATGATGCAAACACTTCCAAGTTTGGAATTTTTAGTGTCAATAAATTCCACATCGATAATAAAATTATTGGATTTAAAATGGCAACAATTAACATGGATTATCAACAATTTGTTCATAGTAGCTTGATCCAGTACGGAGTTTAGGTATGACAATGCCCATTTCATGAGATAATATGCGAGGGTAAAGTCAAAGTTACTGCCTATTTTCGTGATATGAACAATGAATGCGAATGATAACAGGTACCGTGAAATGTTACATGCCCCCCACGGACCAATATAATCATTCAGTAGTATGATGAACACGGCTAAAAAGTTAAAAAATTTATAGTAATTTATATATTTTTTATACTTACCAATGACCCAGACATAGCTGGTGCTAACTCTTAAAATATAGGGCCAAACACAAATTTTGCCCCCCAATCCCCAAAATTTGCATCTAAAACTAAAGAAAACATGTCCTGAAAGGCCCTCCACACTTCGCCCCCACTGCGCAAGCGCAGTGTCAAGGACGTTCCGAAATTGGCGCCATTAATCATTCTAATAACCAGTGCCTGGTAAGCGCTATGTACTCAGCGGGGAGGCAAGAGTTCCCAACTCCTGGGAGGGCCATCCCCGTCTGGGTCATTGGTAAGTATAAAAAATATATAAATTACTATAAATTTTTTAACATTTTTATACTGTACCAATGACCCAGACATAGCTGAATAGTAAAAAGGCTGGAGGGCCAAGGACATAGAGCAAAATGGAATACGCTCAATAAAATAAAATAGAGTCATCCCCTGTAGGGAAAAAGAAGTAATAGGCCTTACATGTATCTTTCTTATTTATGATAAATTAGAAAGATACAACACCTTTCAAAATTGAGCTTCATACATCCATGTACTCTATTAATATCCAATATAATCCTTATACTAATAATTTTTAAAGTAAGCCAATAAATAAAGTAAGTCTAGAGAATAGAGACTCTTATACTCCTAAAAGTGTCTGAGGATTGCATAATCATGTCCGTTGACATATGCAATATTCAAAAGCTATACTTTAAAAACTAAGACTTGAATGAATTTTAAAAACCTAAACTTCTCACTAAACAACCATCCCAATAACAGCTCAGAATTACTAACTCCGGAGGAGGTATCCCCTTGTTTTCATAGTAAAACAGGTGACCCAAGGGAACACCCTCCCCCCCCCCCCCCCTTTTTCTTGCCCTGGGTCAAATAGCCCAGAGCGAAGAGGGCAGCCGAACGGAGACACTGCCGAAACAGACAGCCTACCTAGCTATAGTAGCAACTGTTAAGTGAATGACATTCTGAGCAGTAGATAATAGACCTAACAATAGAGGCCTCCAGAAATGGACTCGATATTTCTAAGATAAAATTCATGAATGTGGATGGCTGAGCGCAATGAGCGGCCTTCAAAAATCTATAATAGCGACACTATTAATGTAAGCCCAAGAAGTAGAAGAACTCTTTCTTCATGAGCCGAAATCTTAAGCACAACTGCTAAGTCAATGATATACCATAAGCAGTACCGATAGTTAATAGAATCCATTAACAATAAAATGGAGCGTAACGTCCTTCTACTAGACATCAAAGACAGAAGAAGCTTACGCCCTTTGTAATAAACAGATATCTGTTTATAAATACATAAACTGTACCCGGAAAGAGTAAAGGCCTATGCCCATACGAAGACGGAAGGACCTTAAAATAATAGGTTCCGGATAATAGGAGCCTAACTCTTATGCAACAATCCAACCTAAATAGTAACGGAAGTATTGATTCCGAAACTATGAAAGTGAAAATCATCCATCGATAGTGCATGAAACTCACTGACTCTACAGTAAAAGAGAAACCAACAGAATTACTGTCTAAAAGGTCAGAATTTGAAAACTACTGTTTCCAGAGGCTCAAATGATTACTTAGCTAAATAAGAACCGAAGTTAAAATCCGTATAGGAATTTAATCTAAAGATTCTAAGTCTATTTATCAAAAAGTTACTAACTGACTTAGATAAAGAGACAAAAGACTCAATTGTAAACTATCGTAGAGTGCATAGGTATGAGGTAACATAAACCTATAACCTAAATAATAACAGGCTGCAGTAGATCTTGTGAAACAAGTATACTAAAAAATAGCAATGAGTAGTATGGAGGGATCAACAATATGAACATAATGATCCCTACACCACGACGGAAGAGCCTCCACTTTAGCCGCATAGAATAGCGAAGAAGAGGATCTCCTATAGTAAGAAATCGCGTCCAAAGCTCGTCCAGTACAGTGCTTACAATGCAATACGGACCACACAACGGAATACATGAAGGTTGCGACCTTGCTGGTTGTGATAAAGATGACACGATTTACCCAGTGAAAAAGATCCTCACATAGAGGAAGATTTCACATTAAGACCCACAGTAGACAAGAGAGTAAATTACTCATGATCTCTGTGAAGATAGAGATGCTATCAACAGAAATGTATTGTGGTTGTTTATCTTAGCAATACCTGCTAAAACAACAGCGCCGGAGGATACGCGTATCCTATCATTCCGCCCTATAGATCAATAGAGCGTTAACAATATTAGCTCAGAGATCTGGACAAGCCAACACATACGTCTGCAATTGATTAGCAAGCTGTGTCATAAATAAATCATCATTGGGCGCTCCCATAGATAGCAAATCTGATTGAATACTTGTTTGTTGAGAGTCCATTCTGACAGCAACAAGCGACCCGTAAGAGAACGGGAGTCCGATAAAACAATCAGACGACCCGGAATATGACGGACCAAAACTGAACTTGGTGTACTATAACCAACAGACGGATTCTTTCCATTAAATTGAATAACGGAAACGAAAGAGTGCCTCCCTGGTTCCGGAGATACGCCACTACTGTCGAATTAAAGGACAGGAATTTGGGCATGCGTTTCTGAATAATGTTCATGCAATGACATAAAGCAAGCCTAAAAAACATTATTCCGCGGAAGTTAAACTGATTGCTAAAAGACTGCGGAACCCAAAGACCCTGGCACTTCGAATCCGTAGGGATCAGTATTATATCCCAATCTGTTTGACTGGCAACCGTCATAACAGCCACACTCGGGTCCGGCAACTGCGGCGGCACTCTCTGAGTCAACCACCGAATGTTTGCCCCAGTCTGAATCTCTTGTAACACTAGATAGCCAAGAGAACGTATAAATCGAGCAATTCATGGATTGCCGAAAAGTTGCCGTCGAAGAGAAGCTCCTCCGAGAACGAAGCGACTCTGAGAGAGTTCTTAACCTTACTATCCACGCGTGTGGATGTAGCTAGGGCTGCGTCACGTCTAACTAACTCCAATCAGCCACTGAAGGGCGGAGTTATACGTGAACAAACTACTGCCCTCAAAAGAAATTACATTGAGAATAATATCCCGTAAATCTTTTCTTGAAGACGTAATGATAACGCCTCAGTAAGGCGGATTACGTATAATAAAGCGTCTAAGTTAAGTCTACTATACATAATGTCGTTCCCAACATTGAAATTGGAAAAGACATAAACGGCGAAAAAGAATATATGCAGTCTTTAATCACACCGTCTAGACGCATATGAACTCTCGGTATGCCCTGCTCTGCCAAAATAAACTATTTGTATAAATGATAAAATGGCAGAAATGAGCAACGCGGACAAGAAACTAAACTAACATGCTTAGTAGCAGGCTTGTATATATATATATATAGCGTCGAAAAATAAAACACATGTTGTAATGACAATATTGGACTGCGTCGGTAAGTCAGGGACAATGTCCCTGAACCGATCGAAAAATCCGAGTCCAATGACGCTATAAGACTCTTATCCAAGATCGCAGCACTGAAGTCCGAAATAATAATCACTGGAAGATAATGCCAGAAGATATGAAAGGCATCTTCCGATACTACTAAAGGGAAAACTCGAAATCTTTCGAATCCCTTTCGCCATCCTGTCGGACCCTATAAAGCGTTCGGTCGTCCGTAGCTGATGCAACCGCGGACCGCACTGACCCAGCGCCGTCGGATAATTCCTGATTCGACCGAGAAACTGTCAATTGCTGGGATGCTGCGAAACAACTGTGCTAACTCGGATAGCACGTCCGTCACCGAGGCCTGAGGAGAAGCGGTCTTACGATGCATTGCCGCTGGAAGCTCCGTGATCGTTACCCCGTGCATACTACCAATAATCGAGCGAACGGAGTGTATAGGCCTCGTGTCCCTTGGCTACCGGATGGCGTGACCTATTCGCCGTGGAATCACTGAATGCCGAAACTGATCGGATACTCGAGGTCACGTAGCCAATGTGCGGTCGTGTGCCCTGCTGTGAGGATGAGGAAGCATTAAAGACAGTCTCTCGGACTGTCAATATAACGGAGCGTCCCGACCAACGGACATATGCTCCGAATGTAAAATATCTGAACCACAACAAGCGGTCCCCTATGTTGTTGGGCGAGAGAGGGGCCTCTCTCGCTCACAGCCCGGACGGACCTGGACAAGCCAGGAACCGGACTAACAGGCTTCCTCCGATCTGTCCTCAATCTGCCGTCACTGGGTGAGTACTAAAGTAATTAAAGTGCTTGCATCACCCAAATCTCCTTCCTAGACCGCAACGGACGAACCCGGCAGCCGAACCATTCGATGAATGTACGCTACACCGGGTGAGCTAGCGAATGTCACTCCGTAGGCGATAGACATATTCCATGAGCACTTATTGCCGCTAACTCTTCATTAACTATGACGACAGAGGCACACTTTTGAAAGACATCTCCATAACTCTTCGAACAAGAAACCAGAAATGCTTGGATAGCAAGCATAAAATAATAATATATATAGCGTCGTTCAATAATTCGAAAGTTTGTGTGACATTATTGGACTATGTCGGAACTGAGGGACGATGTCCCTGAACCGAACCAAAAATTTCTAAGTCCACCGACGCTATCAGTTTCTTATCCGGCATCGCAGCATTCTGGTCCGACGAAAGAAGCTGTAGAAGACCAAGTCAGATGACATACACAACAGCATATGTTGTTCCGAAAGGGAAAGCTCGAAATCCTCCGAATCCCTTTCGGTATCCCGTCGGACCGGATGAAACTTTCGGACGTCCGTACCCGCTTCCGCGGAGCGTCCCGACCCAGCATCGTCGGATAAAATATATGCGACAGATTCAGTTGATGCTGGGATGCTGCGATAAACTGTGCTATTAAGGAAAGCACGTCCGTTCCCGAGGCCTGTGCAGTAGCGGTCTTACGATGCATTGCCGCAGGAAGCTCCGTGTACGTTGACTCCCGCACACTTCCTATGCGAACGTCCGGAGTCTGCAGGCCTCGTGTCCCTGGCTACCGGATGGTGTGACCTGGTCGCCGAAGAATCCTTGATCGGCGAAGCTGGTAATATATCGGCGGTCACGCAGCCAAGGTGCGGTCGTGTGCGCTGACGAGAAGAGGAAGCCTTAGCAGTCTCAGCGGACTGCCTATACAACGGAGCGTCCCGAGCGACGGACGTATGCTCCGCTTGCGACACATTTTGTACCACAACATCTGGGGCCAGATGTTGTTGAACGAGAGAGGGGCCTCTCTCGCTTGCCGTCCGGATGGACCGGAACGAGCTATGAACCGGACTAAAAGGCTTCCTGCGTTCTCCCTCCGATCCGCCATCACTGGGTGTGCATTAGGTTAATTTATAGTGCTCGCATCACCCCAAAATTCCTTCTAGACCGCAACGGACGAACCCGGCTGCCGAACCATTCGGTGAATGGACGCTACACCGGGCGAGCTAGCGGACGTCAAAGGCCGTCGAACCTACTAGGGTCCTCTTAGGCAATTGGCGTATTTACATGAGCACTTTTCCGCTAGCCCTTCATTAATTGTGACGACGGAGGCACACTGTTGGAAGACATCACAGATACATCACCCTAATCTTGATCGTCTGAAATAGAAATTGATAAAGTAGAGTGACCCTGCGGGGAAAGGACCGGAGTGTCCAAATCCCCAACAACATACCGTGACATACGCTTCCCATATTGTCATCGAAATCATACGATACAGAACAGGAGTTAATGCGAGTACACTGACCACATATAGAATGATAATAAAGTCAGAGGAAGACTTCCTCTTAAAACAATTGATCAATATCCTTTCAATGTGAAAAGAAAACAAGTCCTGGTACTCGCACTAACCCCTGGCAATCAAAATACATAATAATAATATGATCCATTAATATAGAAAAAATAATTGAAATCAAAATATTTTGAAAAAATTTTTTTTTTTTTTCAGAACAGCCCAAGTTTCTGAAAAGTAACATTGAGCCCCAATGGATCCCAAGCCTAAGTGTGGACAAAAATTTTAAAAATATTTTAAACAATTTATTCAACACTTACGAACAATAATAATGTATCTAGTTATGATTAAAATAACATCAAGATATTATTTTTTAGAAATCCCCCCCTCACACAGAGGGCTGTTGTAAATGTAAACAATGAGTGTAAAAACACTAAAATAAGACTCCAGGCACCCAGGCCCGAAATCAGTTACCAAAAATACACTATCTGATGCAAAACAGAGACTTCCAGGGAAGAAACTGCAGAACATCAGATGGTAGATGCAGAACACAACGCCTAACCACCCGTAGGTGAAGACGTAAACATGGGGAAAGAACAGAATTCATTCTGTTATTCAGCTAAAACTCCCAAGAAAATTTAGTAATAATAATTACAAAAACTATGCCAAAAGCATGGGAGAATAGCAAGGGGGAACTTAAAGGACAGGGAGAGAGGAAAACACTTAAAAAACAGTGTAACTAAATAATCAGAATGACAACAAAATGGCTGCTGCCTTGAAAATAGGTAACTTAATATAATTTCATTAAAAAATTTTAAGTTACAGCCCTGATAATATTCTGTCACACATTCTTTTCCTCTCCTCCTTCTCTATCCTCCTTAGAATCACCATTTCACTAATATTTATGTGTCTGGCATCATTTAAACTGAGATTTATAAGCACAAAGATCAGTCAGATGTTAACTGATGAAGGGCCAAACTTAGAATGATTAATGGCGCCAATTTCGGAACGTCCTTGACACTGCGTATGCGCAGTGGGGGCGAAGTGTGGAGGGCCTTTCAGGACATGTTTTCTTTAGTTTTAGATGCAAATTTTGGGGATTGGGGGGCAAAATTTGTGTTTGGCCCTATATTTTAAGAGTTAGCACCAGCTATGTCTGGGTCATTGGTACAGTATAAAAATATAGTCAACTATGAAAAATAATAGTCGACTATAGCACCTTCCGACGGTAAGTTGACTCAATCGAATAATCGTGGCAGCCCTAACCATGGGTACTCAATTAATCAGAATCGGCTGATTATGACTCTTAAAATCGGTAATCGGTTCATGGGCCTATAATATAATCAGTTGATCACTAGCCGTAGGCCTTCCGAGACAACTACCCACTAATCTTCCGTGACAAAAATCCAGCCTCTCCCTAAGTTGATAAGCTTCCGTCAACTAGTAAGCTATAGAGGTCTTATTTATCACCTGTCCAACTAAAGAGGTATAGTATTGATAAATAAAATTCATCATCGCTACCATATGCTGTTCCGAAAGGGAAGGGTAATCCTCTTCCTTTCGCCATCCAACTGATTCATCTGTGACATTCAGTCATTTGCATCTGCGTGAAGAGATGATTGGACCGATCCAGCACCGTCTGACAGCTCACCACCGGAGTCTGCTCTTGCACTTGCTGCGATCAGCTGCGCAATCTGCGATGGCAAGTCCGTTACCAAGGCTTGAGGAGTAGCGGTTATCTGTTTTTTCGCCGTTTGCTACTCCTGGGACTAAGATCCGAAGATAGATCTCTTCTTCAAACATCCCTATGAACAAAACCTCGGATCACTAGCTACCGGATGGTCTGACTTCACAGGCGAAGGCTGGCTCCATCTTCATGCAACTGGCTCGATATCCGAAGTCGGGTAGCTAGCATGCGGTCATGTGTGCTTTTATGACGTAGTGGAGGAAGCCATGACTGAAGCCGGTCCCGGCTGCAGACTAGACAGGAGCATCCCGAGTGGCGGGTGGACGTATGCTCTGACTCATGCAAGTTTCTCAAAACAACAATTGGTTCCAAATGTTGTTGGGTTAGAGAGGGACCTCTCCTGCTCGCAGTCTTATCATACCTCGCCAAGCCTCCCGAAAAGAAAACTTGGTTCCAACTTGTGCAAGTTTCTTATAACAACCTCTGGCCCCAGAAGTTGCTAGGTTAGAGAGGGGCCTCTCCTGCTCGCAGCCTTGTCAGACCTCGCCGAGCCTCCCAACAAGAAACTTGCTGACTTCCTCCCTATTTCCGTCCTCGCTGGGTGAGTTTTTGTTTTTAAGGTGCTCGCTCTACCCAAATCTACACTTCCTTTGACCGCAATGGACATATCCGGTGTCACGGCTCCCACGGACGGAGTAACCACTTCACCGGTTGAGCTAGCTGCTTGAGGGATTAAGAACACTAACTAGAGGCCTTATCCCTTGCTTAATATTCATGAGCACCTTGCAACTAGCTCTATTGCTCAACAGAGCGTGACGACGGTAACACACTTTGGATGGGTGTCACAATACCATCAGCATGTTCATGTTCCTCTGAAAATAGAAACTGAAAAACTTGAATTATAGTACGGTGAGAGTTCCGGAATAGGAACCTCACCAACAACAACGCATCACAACACCCATATCCAACGTCTGTCATGCCAATGCTGCACAGTAGAAATGAATTCGCAGGAGTACATCGACTACAGGCAAGGCAACTAGCATGTAAAACTGAGGAAGATTTCCTCACCTTGCATTTAGAGCAGTAAGCTTTCAAAATTACAATCAAAAGACAAGGTCGATAGCACTCCTACAAACTCCACAACAAAATATATGATAAAGATACATGAATAATAGCAATCAAAATTAAATTCAAAAATTTTGGAAAACATTTTGAAAAAATGCCTAAGTTCCCAAAGGGAACATAATGAGCCCAAGGGCATCCCGATAGAGCCTAAGTGTGGACAAAATCCAAATATGAGCAACACTACCGGAATAATAATCAATGTATCCTAAAGCAACTCTACAGTAATATAATATGAAATACAACATATATTTAAAGACATTGCCAATGTAAATGTCAAGGAAAAAACTGGAAACAAGACATCAAGCACAAAAAGGCCCAAAGTCAGAAACCAATTTAAATGCTACCAGATGCAAAGCTAGATCTTCATACGACGAAAAAACGATACATCGGATAGAAGATGCAAGACTAAAACGACCTAACACCCCTAGGGTGAGGATGTAACCATGGGGATAAACAGAATAAATATTCTGTAATACATGTTAAACTCCCAAGAAATTTAATAAAAAATTTCAATAAAAAATAGCCAAAAAGCTTAGGAGTTTAATAGGAAGGGTTCATGGAAGGATTGGGAAGGCATACTGAACAAACAGTGGAATAATAATTAACAAGAATGATGACGACAGGTGTATGTCGCGAAAATGGGAAACATGAAATAATTTTTATAAATGTAGAACCTTAGTGAGCACGCTCACATGCCCCACGCGCCCCGATATTTCAAGTTCTAATCATTTTTTAAAAATAAACAAAGATTCTAGGAATACTGCAGAAAACAGTGTTCTGTAGTTTCAACGGTATTGAAAGAATTCAAGCAGAGAAAAAGCCCGGAAAACTATAATTTTGATGAACTTTTCAAAGTTCAAGGGCCGTAATTTCGGTAAAAATCAGTGGAGTGGAACAAAATGCAAACTTGATCTGTAGGCCACCATGTTAGACTAACATACCCCAAAACAGCTCAATATCTGGAAGCGTGTAGAAAAAAAGTCCGGAAAACTGTAATTTTGATGAACTTTTCAAAGTTCAAGGGCCTTAATTTCGGTAAAAATCAGTGGAACGGAACAAAATGCAAACTTGATCTGTAGGCCACCATGTTAGACTAACATACCAAAAATCAGCTCAATATCTGGAAGCGTGTAGAAAAAAAGTCCGGAAAACTGTAATTTTGATGAATTTTTCAGAGTCCAAGGGCCGTAATTTTGGTAAAAATCAGTGGAGCGAAAAAAAAATGCAAACTTGATCTGTAGACCACCATGTTAGACTCACATACCAAAAATCAGCTCAATATCTGGAAGCGTGTAGAAAAAAAGTCCGGAAAACAAGTAGGACTGACTGACCAGTCAAAAACATTATACCCCTGCAACTTCGTGTGGGGTATAATTATACGCCCGTTTGAAAAACGGGACGTATTATAGTATGGCGTTGTCCGTCCGTCCGTCCGTCTGTTTAGTTTCCAAACAATAACTTTAGTATTTGTTTTCCGATCGGCTCCAAATGTGGTTATGTGGTTTAATCACAACAAAACACAGGTCAAGTTCGAATATGGGGTCGGTCCGAACATTTTTCGCCTGAATTATGGCCCCAGTTGGACTTAAAATTCGTCAAATATTTGGTTTCCGGATGATAACTTTAGTATTTGTTTTCCGATCGGCTCCAAATGTGGTATGTGGTTTAATCACAACAAAATACAGGTCAAGTTCGAATATGGGGTCGGTCCGAACATTTTTCGCCTGAATTATGGCCCCAGTTGGACTCAGAATTCGTCAAATATTTGGTTTCCGGATGATAACTTTAGTATTTGTTATCCGATCGGCTCCAAATTTGGTATGTGGTTTAATCACAACAAAATACAGGTCAAGTTCGAATATGGGGTCGGTCTGAACAATTTTTGCCTGAATTATGGCCCCTGTTGGACTTAGAATTCGTCAAATATTTGGTTTCCGGATGATAACTTTAGTATTTGTTTTCCGATCGGCTCCAAATTTGGTATGTGGTTTAATCACAACAAAATACAGGTCAAGTTCGAATATGGGGTCGGTCCGAACATTTTTCGCCTGAATTATGGCCCCAGTTGGACTCAGAATTCGTCAAATATTTGGTTTCCGGATGATAACTTTAGTATTTGTTATCCGATCGGCTCCAAATTTGGTATGTGGTTTAATCACAACAAAATACAGGTCAAGTTCGAATATGGGGTCGGTCTGAACAATTTTTGCCTGAACTATGGCCCCTGTTGGACTTAGAATTCGTCAAATATTTGGTTTCCGGATGATAACTTTAGTATTTGTTTTCTGATCGGCTCCAAATTTGGTATGTGGTTTAATCACAACAAAATACAGATCAAGTTCGAATATGGGGTCGGTCCGAACTTTTTTCGCCTGAATTATGGCGCCTGTTGGACTTAGAATTCGTCAAATATTTGGTTTCCGGATAACTTTAGTATTTGTTTTCCGATCGGCTCCAAATTTGGTATGTGGTTTAATCACAACAAAATACAGGTCAAGTTCGAATATGGGGTCGGTCTGAACAATTTTTGCCTGAATTATGGCCCCTGTTGGACTTAGAATTCGTCAAATATTTGGTTTCCAGATGATAACTTTAGTATTTGTTTTCCGATCGGCTCCAAACTTGGTATGTGGTTTAATCACAACAAAATACAGGTCAAGTTCGAATATGGGGTTGGTCTGAACAATTTTTGCCTGAATTATGGCCCCTGTTGGACTTAGAATTCTTCGTCAAATATTTGGTTTCCGGATGATAACTTTAGTATTTGTTTTTCGATTGGCTTCAAACTTTTCACAAAATCACTGATTTCAAAGTCTGACCGTAACATATATATATATGCCAGTATAAATTTCTCGCACTCTAAAAAAATTGCAAATGTGTTAAAATGGTACAATTTGAACAGTTCACGGGCGTATGATGCAATGCCCAGCGGTGCTCTTGTTATTATAAAGTTACAGCCCTGAACGTCTGAAACCACCGTAGTTCACTTCCATCATCCATTAACAGACTTGGATCCACCACATTAACAGCCTTGGATCCACCAATTCTTGCATTGATTTGTGTCTGGCATCCTCAAAAAAGGAGATTTTAAAGCACAGATCTAAGCTCACTCTTACTGACTTTAGGGCCAAACAAAGAATGATGTTGGCGCCAATTTCGGTCTCTTCCTGACCACTGCGCATGAGCAGAGAGTAAAAGTATGGAGGACCAGATAGGACTTTTAATTTTCGGTTTTGCATGCAAATTTTGGGGATTGTGGGGGGTTCGAAATTTGTGTTTCGCCCTTGATAATGTCGAGTTTGCACCAGCAAGTCTGGGCCATTGGTTGTCAGATAAAAATACTTATGTTTTGAGAATCGACTATTATTGGAAGACATAGCAAAATTCTTCCTAGAAAAGAGACCTACATCCACCATGATGCAAGATATTACACTGTGGTAGTCATATGTAAACACACAATTTGTAATTTTCAAACAACGTACATTTTTAGGTATGGAGTCTGGACCTCCATACAAAGCATGATTAATAACTCCTTACTTGCTGCTGGCAGATATTCCTGTCCAGGACACAAAATCTCAGGACAATTTAAGCTCATTTAACCCAATTTCCTCCTGTAAATTAAACAAGACCACCGCCAGGCGTGGGCTATATCCCCCGATCGCAAGTTCATACATTGAACATATTTATTTCCAGACAACAAATGTTCAAAGTCAAAAAAATTTAAAAAGGGCCATAACTCAGTTAAAATTGGACAGACTGAACCTAATTTAGAACTTGAACTGTGTATTCATGAGACAAACCTATATACAAAATTTGGTGTTGATTCAATAACTCAAACCAAAGTAATCAGCCGGACATTCAATTTTCAAAGTAAAAGAAATGGGAAAAGAAGCCATAACTCATCCAAAATGGGTTGAACCGAACCCAAATTCAATCTTTACCTGCGTATTTTTGAGACAAACCTATGTACAAAATTTGGTGTTGATTCAATAACTCCAACTGAAGTTATCATCCAGTCACTAAATTTCCAAAGTTGCAAAATTGGGTGGAAAAGGGATGAAAAAGGGGCATAACTCACAAAAATTATTGGATCCAACTGATATTCAGAATTCACCTAATCATTGGGGTTATTTATTTATTGGTGTTTAAGGTCACATACTTATGCACAACGGCTAATCGTGACCGTGGCAGTTTTACGGGTATAGGAAGCCGGAGGAGTATCAGGAGAGAACCACCGAGCATCGACAAGCAACTGTCAGCTCAACATTCTCTGTTCAAGCAGGGTTACAGCATCTGAAGATGTGCACCATTGACGTGCAGTATGCCTTAGTGCACGGCGTCATCATGCCCCCATGTAGGCAACCGGGATAAAGTGCCTTGCCCAAGAACACAAACAGGAATCGAACTCGGGAACACTAGCATAGAAGTCCAACAGTCTACCACTGAGCCACTGCGCTCCCGATCATTGGGGTAAGGGACATATACACCAAATTGGGTTTTGATTCGATTACCCAAACTTCAGTTATCACTCCGGATGGACAGACGGATGCAAGCATGCAGACACATGCAAATGTTTTTGTTGGGGGACAATAAAGGCAGCTGATTACAACAGTCCTCGAACAAAATGCTTTTGTCGGGATATTTTGTCAGAGGACAATGAACGTTTTGATCAATGATGCTCACGTTAAATTTGGATGAATTTTACATCAAATCTAGTAATGGCTGTTTCACAGCCGCCATGACTACAGTTGATGAAAAATATATTGAAAATACTCAAGGTTAAGAGTTAAACCCTTTTAACAGAAAACCATGTGAAGCTCAGTGAGATCAATATTAGGCTCGGCTAACACCTCGCATAATATTGATCTCACTTCACCTCAAATGACACCATATATGACCACTAAACATCCGGTAACTTATAACACACTCGGTCTGCTGGGCGCCATTTTGTTTCTGAATTAATTTTCCCACCTCAAGTTTTCACCTATTTTCGTGCAAATAAAAGGCAGTTTCCTGATAAATATTCAAAATGAAGCGATTCAGATCTTTTAATTTATTATTTAATTTGTTTGGTGGCACGATAAATACATTACAGGATGTTTACTTGCCAGGTATGGCATCATGTGAGGCTCAGCGCGATCATTTTTTGGCTCGGCTTATGGCCTTGCCTTATATTAATCTCACATCGCCTCACATGACGCCATACCTGGCAAGTAAATGACCTGTAACTTATAATACATTTCCTTTTTCCTTTGAAAGTGCATCTCCTGTGGCTTTCAGTTGTTTCTTGTCAAATCTTGGCAACTTACAGAGGCAGCCAAAACTTGCCTAGAAACAACTGACAAGATACTTAGAAAACAAGCTTTGAGTTTACCCAAACAATGCATGCTGGGACACCTGTTCCTTTGCTTAAAATGTTATAAGAGTTGGAATTAAGCCCTTAAGGGTTAACAGATCAACTCTGCATTGAAGGTAAATGGTAGTGGTGAAATGGTGTTAACCAATTTGTTACCAATTAACCACCCTTTACTTGGGAATGGGGAATCTGCATACGATAGGATGGTTGCACAGCAATAGTGTAAAAAACATGGGCCAATAATTATTTCCATAAATAACATTCTGCATATTTCACCAATGTCTGAATCCATTAATACATCAAGGATATCTATACTATTTTAGTGAATATCGGGAATTATCTCAAGAGTGTGGCCCTGAAAGTTTTATTTTTCATGAGTGCTTTTGCGAGTGAAAAATATTTTCACGTCCACATGAATGAGATAATTCCTGATATTCACTAAAATGGTGTAGATTTTCTTTTTATATGCTATGGGACATTTTATTGTGCAATATTCAACCCAATTTGACTGCAAACATGTCCATTTCAAAACAATAACAAAGATCAGCTGATCGTTCTTTCAAGCCTGTACTATCCAAATCACTCAAACCTAAAAAATAGTCCAACTTCTGCATGAAATTTAACTATTTGTTCAAGAAATTCAATAATTATAATTCTGCAAATGAGAATATTCTCATTATTTTTAGAACATTTTAAATGTCAATTTACAAGGAATTTGGAACTGAGTGCACCGACTCATTAAAAAAAAACCCCAAACTTCCTTGGTGAATTGATCAACAAGGGTTTTTGGAAAAGTTACCCAGTTCAAGGCTCAATATCACTCTTGGAGTTACTTTCTAAACATTTTATTATTTTATTATTATTATACATCTAATTTTGTCAGTCATAGAATCAACAGAATGGCTTGGAATAGTATGAACTTTTGGTATTGCTGGAAAAGCTGGTACTGATTCACTTGTAACAGTATCAAAGTCAAAATGATGTGCCGAGGCATGATGTTATTTAGGAATCAACTAAGGAATATTCCCCATTATCCTTTAAGTTGATGAATATCGAGAAATATCGTAAAGATAATTTGCGATAATTCACAAACTAGCATTTTATAAATAAGATTTCTAGACTTCTGTCATGAGTAAGTAGTTAACTTGCAGCAAAATTCATAACCAGAAAAGGCTTGTAAACGTTCCTGTAACGGTTAATCAATTAATATTTTTCAAAACTAGTAAATTGTTCAAATGGTGTTCAACAATGCCATGCAAATAATTGGGTTCTTTCATTGAACAATATCTGAGTGGGATTTATTGTACTCCAACACTGCATGTTTCAATCGTAGAAAACTTTTATTTCTATGAAACGACTATATAGCAGATAACAGGCAAGACAGTATCAGAAAAGTTCTTCCGACAGGCAGAAATTAAAAAACAATTGTGAAGAGGGTGCTGCAGCTGAATTTTGTTTGTACTTTATAAACTTAACATACCACAGTAACTGGGCTGGATGTATTCTCAAATTTGTCTTGTAGCTGGTCCATATATGAAAATAAATTCTCTTTCTTGGCCAGTTCCCGTTTCATCTGTCTCCACTCATATCTTTCTTTCCATTCATCAAGCTCCTCTTGACTGTGAGCATATCGACATAAATTGTACATTTCTGGTACATTGGAATAAGTACAATGCTTACTGTTAGCATGACTAGAGTATAAAATAAAAAAAAAAGATATACACTCAAAAAGAAAATATAAAACTTTATCAGCTTTTTCAGTTTATCTCATTTGGTTTAACCCTTTACCCAAGGCACAGGATATCAAAAATTATTCTACTTCCATGTTAATGGAAGTATAAACATGGAAGTTTTTTGTAATATTTATTGTTCCCTTTTATTATTATTATTATTATTACTATTTGCAAGTTCAACTCTTAAATCTCGAAAATGGCGAGGCCTAGAGCCCTGAAATTTGGCGGAGTGATGGCCTTCATCTACCTGGGACTATTGCAAATTTCGTCTGACATTGACTCTGAATGCATTTGAAATTCTTGTTATCACTACTCCTCCAGAATGGCTTGTGGTACCTAGTCTGGAATTTCTGTATTATGTATGCCTGTATGTGTGGAATATAAAGGGCGAAAATGGCAGGGGTCAGACTTCTGTTTCGGGACCGTGTGGATCGACAATTTGGTGACGCTTTTTCATCTGAACTTCTTGTTAACGTTACTCCTCCAAAACAGTTCAAGATATCGAATCCTGACTTTTTGCATTATGTTTGCCTATGTGTGTGGTATATAATGTGCAAAAATGGTAAGGGTAAGGGCCAGACATTCGGTTTGGGAGATCATTACAGGCTGATAAGTGATGTGATATATGACACACTTTAAAATGAAAGTGTCAATGACACTGTAGCTCAACTTGACAAACTTGAAATGGTAAATTTGAATATCATTGGTTCCAATGTTATTGGTGAAACTTCAACATAACAGCACTGTGTGTGACAATGTCAGAGCAATCCATGTATTTTAAATGTAAACTGTAAGGCTGGCTAAAGGAAGAAAGTTGATACACAAATGCGTTAAGTTTGGAGGTCAACTTTTTTCACAGAAATGAATCTACATGTAGAGGTTTCGCCTAATGAGTACGCCAAGTCCAAAAACAATCCTACGATAAATGTACCCTGTAGGTCATGTCAAAAAAGAATGTAAATGCACAAATGCAATAGATTCCAAGACTGTTGCTGACAGCCACAGTTTTTGATAGAAATGAAAAGAAAATAGCTCCTATCTCTGTGACCCCGAATAAGCATATGAAGTTTCAAAACAACCCGATAATGAATGCGCCCTCTGAGGCATGCCAAAGGAAAATGTTAATGCACAAATGTACTAAATTTGATGGTCTTGGCTGGTGGCAATGGTCTTTTATCTTTTTTATGGAAATTCATAAATATACCCTGTAGAGAGTGCAAAAGGGATAAGTTGTTACAAAAAAGTCCAAAGGCTGGTGCTAACAACAATACTTTTTTATGGAAATGAAAAGAAATCAACAGCTAACATCCATAAGCCACCCAGAACATGCATACCAAGTTTCAAGTGATCCTATCATAAATGTGCCCTGTAGGGGCATGTCAGAGGAATATACTGATGCCCAACTATACTAAGTTCCCCATCTAGAGGTCACCCTGAACAAGCATACCAAGTTGCAAAGGAAAATATTGATGCATCACTGCACAAAGTCCATTGAAGGTCATTGCCAGCGGCAACATTTTTCGATGGAAATGGAAGATAATCGATAGCTCCCATCTAGAGGTAATCCCAAATAAGCATACCAAGTTTCAAACTGATCTGATCATAAATGTGCCCTGTAGGGTGTGCCAAAGGAATATATTGATGCCGGACCAAATAAGGATACCAAGTTTCAAACTGATTAGATCATAAATGTGCCCTGTAGGGTGTGCCAAAGGAATATATTGATGCCTGACTACACTAAGTTCAAAGGTCGTCAGCAGCAAACATTTTTTGCCGGAAATGGAAGAAAATCGATAGTTCCTATCTGGAGGTCACCCCAAACAAACATACCAAGTTTCAAATTGGTCCGATTATAAATGTGCCCTGCTGGGTGTGCCAAAGTGAAATATTGATGGATAAGTGCACTATGTTCATTCAAGGTCCTTGCCAGCGCAACATTTTTTGACAGGAATGGAAGATAATTGATAGCTCCCATCTAGAGGTAACCCCAAACAAGCATACCAAGTTTCAAACCGATCTGATCATAAAAGTGTCCCGTAGAGTTTGCCAAAGGAATATATTGATACCTGACTAAACTAAGTTCAAAGGTTGTTGCCAGAGGCAACATTTTTTTGCGGGAAATGAAAGAAAATCAATAGCTCCCATCCAGAGGTCACCCCAAATAAGCATACCAAGTTTCAAACTGATCTGACCATAAATGTGCCATGTAGGGTGTGCCAAATGGAAATATTGAGGTCTGACTAAACTAAGTTCAAAGGCCGCTGCCTGCAGCATCATTTTTTGACAGAAATGGAAGAAAATCGATAGCTCCCATCTAGATGTCACTCCAAACAAGCATAAAAGTTTGAAAGAAATTCGATTATAAATGTGCCCTGCAGGGTGAGTGAAAAGAAAATATTGATGCATAACTGCATAACTAAAAGATCATCGAAGGTCATTTGCCAGTGGCAACATGTTTTGACGGATATGGAAGAAAATTGATAGCTCCCATCTAGAGGTAACCCCAAACAAGCATACCAAGTTTCAAACTGATCTGATCATAAATGTGCCTTGTAGGGCATGCCAAAGGAATATGTTGATGCCCGACTAAACATTTTTTGGCGAAAATGGAAGAAAGTCACCCCAAATAAGCATATCAGGTTTCACAGCAATCCGATCATAAATGTGCCCTCTAGGGTGTGCCAAAGGGAAATATTAAGGTCCGACTAAACTAAGTTCAAAGAATGTTGCCAGCAGCAACAGTTTTTTGATGGAAATAGAAGAAAATCGAAAAGCTCCCATCTAGAGGTCACCCCAGACAAACATACCAAGTTTCAAAATGATCTGATCAGAAATGCGACCTGTGCGGTGTGTCAAAGGAACGTATGCCGGCAGACGAGAAGTGATGGATGGCAATAGCAAAGTCAAGTTGAGCAAAAAAATTCTGGAAGGACTCATTCAAGACAAACTTGAGTAGAACCCACAGAACAAATGTGATAAAATTCGGATATAGTTTGTTAAAAGTTATCATCCTGACACTGCATGAGAGTCAGAAATTCCAAGAAGAAATCAATCTAAGGGGCACAGTTCCTGAAAAAAATTCAAGCAAGACTGGTTTTCGAACTCATCTGAGGAATTCTCAAGTAGAACTCACAGAACACTGAACACATTTTGTAAAAACTGGATAAAATTTGTTCCAAGTTATCATGCTGACATCAGGACAGAAAGATAGACATCTAGACGGGCAGCAAGGCACCCACCAACCTACATCAAAACAAAGGTTGAATTGTTGACACAACTCGATCAAGTTGTGGATGACATTGACCTTTTTGGAAATTACCAGAAAAATTATAATTTCCCTTCCAGACGATATCGCATGGCTATTCACTGGAACATACTTGAATATTCTGATCCAAAGAGTCAAGGCTAAATTTGAGGACAAAAAAAAAAATTGTCAGTAAACAAAATATGAAAATGCTGATTTTTGTGTTCAGCTCTAAATGGATTTAGCTGATTGAGTGGGCAAATGTTTAAAAAAGTAGATTTTATAAAAAATGATAATCATAAATGTTAAGGCAATTAAATGAGAGTGTCAAAGACACAATAGCTCAACTTGGCAAACTTGAACTTGATAAGTTATAAGTGAAAAGGCAAAATTGAAGATCATTGGTTCCAATGTTATTTGGTGAAACTTCAACATAACAGTATTGTGTGTGAACAACGTCAGAGCAATCCATGCATTTTCAAGTTCAGAGGCAATTGTAAACAGCAACTTTTTTCACAGAAATTAATGCTAAAAAACAGCTCTTATCTAGAGGTCTCGCCTAATGAGCGCACCAAGTTCAATGAAAGTGTCAATGACACTGTGGATTAACTTAACTGGGTGTTGTGTTTGATGAAAAGGATAATGTTCAATGTTTATGAATGGATTATGAAATAAGACAAGAATTGTGATAATTGGGAATATGATAATTTCTGTTCCCTGTACGCTATGTTTTCAATAAAAATAATTTAAGGTGTAGACTGTACTAAAGAATTGAGGGGTGGGTTAATGTGGCCCTCACAGTTAATATATGTGGCTTTCACAGTTAATGTATGTCAACCAAAGTTACCAAGTTACAGTGAAATTATTCCAAAATGAGTCATCTTATCAAGTTAGAATGAAACCCCTTCATAAATATGGCTTTGAGACTGTGCTAAAGGTTTTCAGGCTTCGGGCCTGTGTAGCCATCACGGTTGACCGATCGCAACCAAAAGGGGACATCCTCATCTAGACATTATAATGAGTCATCCTACCAAGGTACAATGAAATCTCTTCATAAATACGACCTGTAGTCTGTGCTAAAGGTTTTTAGGTTTTGGGCTCGGGCAGCTGTCACGGTTAAATGATCGTGACCAAAAGGAGACATTCTCATCTAGACATTATCTGAAGTCATCCTACCAAGTTATAATGAAATCCCTTCATAAATATGATCTGTAGACTGTGCTAAAGATTTTCAGGCTTTGGGTCCCTGCAACCGTCACAGTTGACCAATCACGACCAAAAGGGGACATTCTCATCTAGACATTATATGAAGTCATCCAACCAAGTTACAATGAATTCACTCCATAAATATGACCTGTAGGCTGTGCTAAATGTTTTGGGGTTTTGGGCTCGGGTAGTCGTCACGGTTGACAGATCACAAACAAATGGGGAAGTTCTCATCTAGACATCATACAGAGTCATCCTACCAAGTTACAATGAAATCCTTCCTGATTAAATACGACCTGTAGACTGTGCTAAAAGTTTTTGGGTTTTGGGATTGGGCTGCCATCATGGTTGACAGATCATGTCCCAAAAGGGGACATTCTCATCCAGATATTATACAGAGTCATCCTACCAAGTTACCATGAAATCCTTTCGTAAACAAAACATGACCTGTAGACTGTGCTAAAGGTTTTCGGATTTTGGGCACAGGCAGCCATCATGATTGACCGATTGCGACCAAATGGAATGTCCTCATCTGGACATTATACTGAGTCATCCTACCAAGTTACAATGAAATCCTTACATAAATACGACCTATAGACTATGCTAAAGGTTTTTGGGCTCGGGCACCCATCAAGGCTGAATGATCGCGATCAAAATGGGACGTTCTCATCTAGACATTATCTGGAGTCATCCTACCAAGTTACAATGAAATCCCTCCATAAATACAGCCTGTAGACTGAGCTAAAGGTTTTTGGGTTTGGGGCTCAGGCAGTTGTCATGGTTGACAGATTATGACCAAAAGAAAATCGATAGCTCCCATCTAGAGGTCTCCCTAAACAAGTATACAAGTTTCAAAGCGATCAAGTCGAGTTAAAAATCTTGTTTCTCAGGTATCTTCCTTGTCACAAAACTCCTCTGCACTCCAAATTTCTTTTACCAGTTTTACTTTTAGCCAATCAAAATCCACACAAAATAAAGCCTCTTCTTTTCAAATTTTGTGGTGTAATAAAAATAATGGAAACTTTGACATGTGAAAAATAGCTGTTGAATGATTTGATTTCCTGGAGATTAAACATTTCCAATTTCAGAGACATTTCAAAGCTCTTTCCTAAAAGGCTTAATGTTGACTTTAATCAAATTTTTTTTCTACATAAAACAGGTTCCCCAGCAAGCAGTTTTTGGGTAAACTTGCAAGTTACATTCAAAGTGCCTTGAAAGTTGTTTCTATGTTGGACTTGGCTGCCTATAAGCAACTGCAAAGTAACAGGATATGGACTGCCAAAGTGTAGCAAAAATAAAAGAAAAACAATAGACCCCAAGAAATATTTGGGGTAGAGATGAGCTGATTAGTAAAATGCCCTATCAGACGAATGCTGATTATTTTAGAGAACAATCGGTCGATACCGAATGTCGATGTCAGATTGTTTCTTTATTATTCAAGCTTAGTGCAGAAGCTGGCTGATTTACAGTAATCAGAATTTAATTTACGTGCCATTAATCACCATCAACCTGAAAGATAACACACTTTTAATACTCACTTAAATAAGTTAAATAACAGACATCAGAGAGTTAATTTTATGTCAATGAAGCACCATCAGTGCAAAATATTTTTGATTTAAAATAAACAGCTAACAACTGAGTCGAGAAGATGGAAGCACACGTTTTAAAGTGGGAGTTTCTTTTCGGTAACTGAAACAAGAAAATTATTTTTGTATGCCAAAACATTTCAATCTTACCTTGAACATAACTCATAATTGCCTGCTGATACATCCCATGGAGGTTGTCGATAATTCCACTGATGCTCTTTATCGGAGTTGACATTCAACATGTGTTTGTCAGATGCACAGTGTTCATCCCACTGTCGAGAGCTGTTACACTTGATACTACAATAGTGACAATAATGAGGATTGAAAGCCAAGGAGGTTGGCAGGGAAATTTTAGGCTGTTTTGTGACAGTTATGACTGGTTCTCCACTGGCTATTTTTGTTCTTCCAGCAGTAATCCGTTCTTGTTGAGCTTTACTACTCTGGACAACCAAGCCATCCAATGTCTTAACTACAATTATAACAAACTCATATTAATAAACTGTAAAGGGTTTCAACTGAATCTTTCTTCAAATACATTCTCTTCTGAAATTGACAAGAAAGAAGATATATGGTTAAACAACTGAATTTGAACAAAAATTTAGACTTCTGCTTCAGTTAACTCCTTACATAATAACGATTATTTATCCAGCCACATCCACCAGTGCCTTTCACAATTTCTGAGGGTTTAAATTAAACTGGGGGCAGTTGGTTTATAGGAGTCAAATTTTTTTTCTGCATGTAATAACTCCAAATCCTTCAAAATGCATTTTGGGAACAATTGCCCAAAACAAAAAGATATATACCAAAAAAAAATTGATATTTGGTTACTAATGCTTAAGCCATTCCATAAACAAACAGCACACAATATTTTTTTAACGAAGAGCAATAACTTCATTAATTTTCATTGTATGTCACTGGTCACCATTGACTCTAACATAAGACATTGTTGCTATAGAGACATATACCAAAAGGAATTGAAATCTGTTAACTATTGTTCAAGTTATGCCATAAACAAAGTTCGGACAAAATGCTGATGGAAATATGCAATTTCCAAGTCGAAAAGGCTCTCAACTTCAGTAAAAATCATTGGACCATGCCCAATTTGAACTTAACCTTCATATTCATATAACAGAGGTAGAAAGCAAGTTTGGTCCTTATCTATGAATCCAAACTCCAGATATCATCTGGAAACCAAAATGTTGATGAAAATGTGCAATTTCAAAGACTTGTAAAAATCATCAGACCATGCCCCAATTCAAACTTAACCTTCATTTTATAATAACTGAGGCACAGACCAAGTTTGGTCTTGATCTATAAATCCAAACTCATCCGGAAATGAAAAAGTTTACTGACAGATGTACAGACCAATCACATAATATGACCGTTTTTTCAAACAGGCATATAAAAATCGGATGTCCCACAATAGTGGCAGCTCGTCTCAAAATCAAAAAACTTGCTATCACACATGTACACCTATGATGTACCTTATAAGTATTGCATAGAAATCATTACATACATCTTACTGGTAATACATTAAGAGTACAAGAACAGGTAGGCTTGAGGCGAGATGCTGGGTTACAGGCTTCTAGTAGAATAGATGCAACAACGTTGCTTCTTTGAACTGGATGCAACATTTAACTTTCAGAAAGCTCAGAATACATCCAAGCCTGTGGTGCAGTGTAAATCTTTCATGTGATTATATTTATTTATTTATTTATTGGTGCTTAACGCCACATCAGCAGCTAAGGCTATATCGTGGCGAGAAATCATAGAAAAGTAAAACGTCAATATTATGAAGTAAAAGATTGAATAAAAATAAAGGATAATCACAAAGACATGTCAGAGACAAGAATAATTTAAATAACAATGAGTAATGAGATAAGTGAAAGATATCAACTTCAAAATCAACCTGATGAACTGAGCTTGATGAGTCTAGATTAAAAGAATAAAAACAATTTTAAAATTTGTTAAAAAGGTTGATTACTTTCAAAAATGATACAATTTTGTGTGGGCTCGTATTGTAAAATAGATCTCTTAGGGATCCAACTGTGAAGTATTGCCCTCTAACAAGATTAAAATCAGTACAATTTAAGAGAATGTGCTCCACTGACAACACCTGCTGACATGGAACACATTCTGGTCGCATATTACCCTCTAACAGAAAGGAATGTGTAAGTCGTGTGTGACCAACATGACATCGTGTCAGAATAACATGATCTTTTCTACAAAGGTTACTGGATGGATAGTGATCAAATATGTTTGGTCGGAAGCGATGGAGCTTGTTATTTGTCGCTCCATCCCATTCCGCCTGCCACATAGATTTGATGTAACTACTAATATGAGGCTTAAAATCACTGAAAGGGATCTTAAAATCAGTGAGAGGCTTTGTTAAAGCCTGTTTTGCTGCACTGTCTGCTCTGATGTTACCAGCGATACCTACATGTCCGGGTAACCAGCAGAACACGATATCATATTGGTCAGACATGAGAGTTGTTAACTTCTCACGAAGTTCCAAAACTAGAGGGTTCTTCAAGTTGGGGTTGAGTAAAGCAAGTAAAGAGGAAAGAGAGTCGGAAAAAATAATCAACTTCTTTTCCTGTGCATTCTCGATATCTTCAAGAGCGAGTTGTAAAGCTTTAACTTCAGCTGTGAAAATAGAACTCTGATTCGGTATTCTGATTGAGGTGACATGATCACCAGTAACAGCAGCTGATGATACTTTGTCACCATCCTTAGATCCATCGGTATAGATCCTTGTATATGTACAATACTTGGACTTTATTTCGGCATATTTTTGTTTGAACTGCAAGGAATTGGTATCAGATTTTTTGGTAGAAGCAAGATCCAAAATAACAGCAGGTTTTTTAAGATGCCAAGGAGGAATATGTGTTTTACGATTTTCTTTTATTGTATGTGGTTCGATTTTGGCAAACTCCATGTGGGGTTTAATTCTAATTCCCAATGGAGGAATATGTTTCTGGTGGCGGTTAAAGAAATCAACATTTTGAGGGTCTGTAACACAATTATAAGCAGGATTTGAAGGATTGGCCAAAAGTTTAGATACATACTGGAGAGATAATTTAATTCTACGCTTCTCCAGAGAAGGCTCCTCTATTTCAACAAGCATCGAGTCTATTGGGGATGTTCGAAAAGCCCCGAGACTAATTCTAATACCACTATTATGAATTGCATCAAGTGGTTTGAGATAAGATTTCCTTGCAGAACCATAAACTATACAACCGTAATCTAATTTTGATCGAACAAGTGATCTATACAGATGGAGCAAAGTTTTTTGGTCAGCACCCCAATCAGTGCTACCAACGACCTTCAGTAGGTTCAGATCTCTCTTACATTTAACTTTTAGTTGCTTTATGTGGGAAGTGAAATTCAGTTTACTGTCAAACAGCAAACCTAAGAATTTCACTTCCTTTACAACTTTAATGATGTTTCCATCCATTTTCAACTCTGGATCAAGATGATGCTTCCGGAGCTTACAAAAATGAACACAATTAGTTTTGGTCTTTGAAAACTTAAAACCGTTTTCTGTAGCCCATTTCTGGATTCTGTTTAAACACAGCTGAAGTTTGCGCTCTATGGCATTCATTTTTTTGCTGCTATAGCAGATTAAAAAGTCATCAACATACAATGAGGAATCTACCATATTCTCAATTGCATCGATGATATCATGTGATTATAATATAAGTACTTGTAAACACTATGTATCATGGTATAACAGCTAGTGGTACAGAAGCTTATGAATAAACTTCTTGAAACAATGTATATAAAATGTAGTCTTATTAAAAAAATAACACATTTTCCAAAATCACTTGATGTACATTATTCGTCGCGGGGCCATAAAAATTAAAATTTTTTAGTAAATTTTGTTTCTTAACATACCTACCACAATTGTTTACAATTGGCTGTAATGTAAGTGCAAGCCCTACCTTGGAACTAACTCAAGCTAAGAAACTTTTCCAAACGAGTTGGAAAAGTGGAAGAGTGCAATAGCACGAAAAAAGATCGAAAAGGGGTTGAACAAGACCGGCGCTAGACATTACAGGTACTCTCGCTGCACACCTCTTGCATTTACCGAGTGGATCCACAATAACCGTGACGTCAATTCAGTATTTCGCCAATGAGAAGTTTGTGATTTAGCGGGGAGGAAACAATATCAAAGATATCCCCAAGGAGGGTGGGCCTCCGGTAAACAATTGTGGTAGGTACGTTAAGAAACAAAATTTACTAAAAAATTTTAATTTCTTCTCAACCTACTCACAATTGTTTACAACTGGATGAATAAACAATAGGAGGAGGTGAATCACATAACCAATACCAACAAGCGCAGCAGAAAAAAATGCAAGGAGGGCAGAGAATAATAGCGAAACCTGTAAAAGAAGAAAGAATGAAGCACCTGAAAAGAACAAGGCTGAGCGATGCACAAACCTGAAAATACATATTTAAAAAGGGTGCAAAACAGCCTGAGCAGCAACGAGAGGGCCTAAAGAAAAAATGTCCTCAGATTGCTGCTGTAGGTGGCGGAGATAAAAGGAGGAGAAAGTAGAAGCATTCCTCCAGTAAGCCGCATTCATAACATCCCTGAGTGGAACAGAACTGGAGAACGCCCAGGATGTAGAAATGGCAGGAACCTCATGAGCATTGAACCGGTTCGAAACAAGATCCGAAGCAGACAAACTGGAATAAGCCAGCTTGGTTGCAAGGCAGATCCACCTGGAAATAGAATGGGAAGAGATAGACTGCCTCCAAGGAATGAGAGACAGAAAGAATCTCTTCCGACCCCCTCCAAATGAACTGCGTGCGATTAATATAAGTCTTGATCGCACGAACAGGACAAAGAAGAGGCCTCTGGCCATCGACAGCAGGCAGAGCCCGAATGCAGATGGGAGGAGGTACCGAATAAGGAAGTTGATTCTGGGCCAGAAAAGAGCAATCAGTAGTGAAGGTTACACTGTTAGCCTCATTTCTGAAGAAAGCAGAATAAACAGAAAGCGCATGAAGTTCAATGACACGTCTGGCAGAAGCAAATGCTAGAAGGAAAGCTGTCTTATAGGTGAGAAAATGCATATCGGTGTCAGATAAAGGCTCGAATGGCGCTCCCTCCAAACAATGCAACACCCATGCCAAGTTCCACTTGGGTGTAAGATGCAAAACTCGAGGCTTCTTCAGAGAAAAGTGTCGAATCAGTTTGGAGAGAAAGAGATTACGACCGGTGGACCCCTTTCCCACATAAGAGAAAGTATCTGACAGCATAGACCGATAGCCCTTAATAGTAACAGGCCCTTGGAGCCAAAAAGGTATACCAGAATTGACGGATTACGGTAATCCACATTTTGAGCTGTACACCAGTGGCAGTAAACCTTCCACTTAGCAGCATAAGTCATGCCAATAGAATGTCGCCGCGATGAAGAAATGCACTCCACTGTTCGTCTCAAAAAACCTCTACGTCGGAGATAAGACCTGATTAAAGACAGGCGTGAAGGGACAGGCTCGCCAGGTTGTTGTGATACCCTGGGAAAGAAGATCGTGACGTAGAGGTAGACGAATCGGCTGATCTGCCAACAGAGGCCACAGCAGATTGATCCACACCCTCTGTGGAGACAGAGGTGCGATCCGAATGATCCTGCAGCTGCAAGCACGAATCTTCGCCAACACTTGAGGAAGAATCGGTGCAGGAGGGAAGGCATAGCCATTCCAACCTGTCCAGTCCAGAGACAGAGCCTTCCACCACAAATGCTAGTGGATCTGGACAAGGGGAGACAAAGGTCTCTACCTGATGATTCCAGCGAGTGGCGAAAAGGTCGACAAGAGGACGCCCCCACCGCTAGCAAATCGCCTGAAACACCGACCGATACAGCATCCATTCGGTGGGAAGGACACTGTCGCGTCGGGACAGGGAGTCTGTTGAGACGTTCGGGAATATCGAACTGACCTGAAAGTCTCCATGCTGAAACAAGGTGCTATGATGGACTCGTTCCGGATACTCAGCTCGATGACAGGACCTGGCCGTTTTTCTTCGGCACCAAGGAAAGTCTCGAGTAAAACACCGGTGAAAGGGTGTTCCTGACCACCTCGAATGCCCCTTTGGAGAGGAGACTGTCGATCTACTGTACCAGAAGGTCCCGACGTTGAGGATCGGAAGGGACCTGAGTCGGGAGGGCACCTGAGATAAACAGGGGTGCTGACGGAAGGACAGTCGCAGACCGGATTGGATGATGTCAAGGACCCAAGGGTCCGACGTTATCTCTGTCCAACAGTCGAAAAACAGCAACAGCCTTCCCCCGACTGGAGGCGAATCGAGGTGAGGACCTCCATTTGCGGCCTCGACGAGGCCTCGGGAGGAGTAAACACCCCCTCAGGAAGCAACAGAGTTCTGAGACTTCCCTCCCTGAGGCTGCCAGCGAGCTTGGCCGCGTCGACGCTTCTTCCGTGCAGAATGAGCGGATGTAGCCGAAGGTGTGGCCAATGCAGCGGGGTGCTTGGTGGGCCTGGAACGACTACCAGCCACAGCAGCCGGTTAGTCCAGCTGCCGTAACAAAAGCTGGTCCTTCGAATGATGAAGAACCTCACCATGGACAGCTTCAACGGAACCATGGAACAGTATCCAACACTGCATCCTGGCGTGCAAGCTCCAAATTAGCCATGTTACAGGTGTGAGCGTGTGTCAGGTTCATAAGAGCCTGTGACAAAACACGCAAAGGCGTTAATCAGCAGACAGAGTAGGGAGACGGAGACACTGGAGGACAGTCTCAAGAGTGACGCCCAGGGCATTCACTAACCTCTGCAAAACAGAAGACCCTGCCTGCAAATCCTCTAGAGGGACCAACGGCGTACGTCGATCGATAGCTAGACCTGGGACATGATGAGAAGACACCGGAGGATTGTCCCAAGAATGACATGAACCTGCCATTGGCCTCTGCACGACAGAAGGCCCCAACTGCCCATCCTCTGAGACTGATGACAAGCATCGATCAACAGCCAGGCTTGGAACACAGTGAGAAATCACCGGAGGAAGGTCCCAAGAGTGACAGCTAACAGGAGCCGTAACTGGCCTCTGCCGCACAGCAGGCCCTGGGTGCCAATGCCCCAGCCCCATCCTGCTAGTCGGCTCATCAGCAGGGCAAGGCGGAACAAATGATTCTCTGGAGGGACGAGGAATCACTGCCGAAGCGACCTAATGGCCCAACCGACCAGGAGCAAACATAGCCAGATGAGACGGGGCAGCCAGCAAACCCGAACAGCTTCGCTGAGAAGCCAGGGCAGGCTGAGAGCCCAGAGACACACCACCAGATACAGCCTTGGACCCCCGAGACTGTATACCATCCCCGGAAGAGATGGCAGAATCACTAACATGGAAGACAGGATCAGCAGGAACGCCTCCCCAGAAACTTTCGACATGCAGGTGACAAATCAGAGAGAGTGATCGAGCTGACCTAGGAAAAACTCTCAACGAAAACAGCTGCCTTAAGGGTGACATCCGAAGCCAAAGGAAGAGAGACCGCAGTCTCCACTTCAGGCACCCCAGCACCAGCACCGTCAACAGTTGCAGAGGAACTTGCTACCGAAAAAGGCTGACCGACATCCTGGGTGACAGAGTCATATCCGAAGAGGCACGGCTACCTTTGCCCCGAGAACGAGGGGTTCTAGCCCTGGAAAGAACCACCTTGTTCAAGAAACCCAGAACTTAGAGGACCAAACCCCACAAACACCACAGGGATGGGTCTGAAAGCAATTGTTGCAAGTGACACAAGTACCGTGAGCATCGTCTACATGTTTCACCTGCAAACAAGAAGGACAAGGAATAGTTTTAGGCATTGTCCAAAGAATTTCTGTTGGGAAAAAAAACCCAAGAATATCCAAAAAATCAAGCTTTCAACCAACAGAAAACCGAACAACGCGGGTCACGTTTTCGAGCGCGGAAAAAGAAAGATAATGTAAGAGAATACAAGTGAAAATAAGCATAAATATAATATAATGAATCAATTTTAAGCTTGAGAAAAGGATACAGTCCATTTGCACAAATAACAATAATAGCAGCCAAATAATCAAGTTGTTCACGAAGGAAAAACAATTTCAACAGCACGAGTCACAAAATTTCCGACCACGAACAATGGCAGAAATAAAAGGAATTGACGTCATGGTTGTTGCGCATGCGCTCAGTAAATGCAAGAGGTGTGCAGAGAGAGTACCTGTAATGTCGAGCGCCAGTCTCGCTCGACCCCTTTTCGATCTTTTTTTGTGCTTTCGCACTCTTCCAACTCATTTGGAAAAGTTTCTTAGCTTTAGTTAGTTCTGAAGTAGGGTTTGCACTTACGTTACAGCCAATTGTAAACAATTGTGAGTAGGTTGAGAAGAAATAAAAATTAAATGGTTTGTGTCGGATATTTTATCCAAGTTCATAAAATTGATAAATTAGTCCCTTGAGTGGAACAAGGCTTTGTAATGTTTTAGCATTGCAAAGCCTTCTTGCACTCAAAAGATGAAATACACCATCACCCATGCTATTCTGTAGATTATGAGGCCTAAACATAAAACAAAGAACGGGAACTTTTAATCGCAATGAAATAATTACAAAAATAAAAACTAAAATAAGAACAAGAGGCCCCACGGGGCCTGAAGCGCTCATCTTGAACAGAACACAATATAAACAGAGTCCAAGAATGAGTCTACATTAAGCAATCCATATCCATAGGCTACACTGTCAATCCTCGAGTCCCTCAGGAGTGACAAAAATAATCCGGGCATCATGCCTTTTCTTCAGTTGATTATAAATGTACAGCTCCCCTACACAGCCCCTTGATACAACCTAGGTGGATTAATCTTCTTTACACACCTCTAGAGGGTACTGAATACAAAATTTTTAATTCTTCAGCAAAATGGCTTCTTCCGGCTCCCATAGGGAGCCCAAATATTAACCCAGGCTCTTGATTTGAACACAGGTGAATCTGACTTCCCAAGAGATGTTGTGTACCAAATATGAATGCATTCTGACTGTTGGATCTGAAGAAGAGAAATTTTAAAGAAATTTCTTCATATTGCACTAAGTTAAAATTTGGGCTACCATAGCGAGCCCAATTATTAACCTATGGATCCGATTTGAACAAACTTGAATCTGACCCCCCTAGAGATGTTGTATACCAAATATAAAAGCATTCTGACTAGGTGATCTCAAGAAGAAGATTTTTAAAGAAATTCCCTCATATTGTACTAAGTTAAATTTCAGGTCCCCATATGGAGCCCAAATATTAACCCAGGCACTCAAATTGAACAAACTGGAATCTGACCCCCCTAGAGATGTTGTATACCAAATATGAAAGCATTCCAACTGGTGGATCTGAAGAAAATTTTTAAAGAAATTTCCTCATATCGCACTAAGTAAAAAATTGGACTACCCTAGCGAGCCCAAATATATACCTAGGGATCTGATTTGAACAAACTTGAATCTGACCTCCCTAGAGATGTTGCATACCAAATCTGAAAGCATTCTGACTGGTGGAACTGAAGATTTTATAAAATTAACCCCCTCTGTAGGAAGCCCAAATATTAACCTAAGGACTTGGTTTGAACAATCTTGAATCTGACGCTCATAACAATGATGTATATCAAACATTAAAAGATTCTGACTGGTGGTTCTGAAGAAGAAGATTTTTAAAGAATATTCCCCATATTACCCTATGTAAAAAATGTGGGCTCCTGTATTGAGCCCAAATATGAATCAATGGGCTTTATTTTAACAAACTTGTATCTGACCCCCTCCCCCTATGAATGCTGAATACCGAGTATCTAAAGATTCTGATGATTGGTTCTGGAGAAAAGATTTTTTTAAATTTTTGCAAATATGCTGACTCAGCATTTTTTTGATGCCCATTACAGAACACCCTAACATAACTAATGGCAATTTTTTTTCACCATTCAATTCTACTGGTCCTACGGATACTTCATACCAAATAAAAGCTCTCTGTTCCGTGTGGTTTGGGAAATATGGGCGTTTGAAAATATTTCTATTTTTAGCTCCCAGGGTTCCCATGGGGATGCGTGAATTTTTTTTTTTGCCTGGGTCAAGTACTTATGACCCAATAATACCACATACCAAATTTGGTTCAAACTGGACCATCGGTTCAGAGAACAGAAATTTGGGGCGGGGCCAAAAATCTTACCCCTCCCATTACAAAGCCAAATATTGCTTCACGCACGAACTACATTTGAACAAACTTGATTCTACACCTCAAAAGGAAGCTTCATAGCAAATATCAAGTCATTGTACACACTGGTTCATGAGAAGAAGATTTTAAAAATATTTTGGAGCTTTTCCCCCCACTCCCTCCCTATGGAGCTGGGCATGCTGAGTTGAACAAAAATGAAATGCCTCTTAGGGACCATCACTCACACAAACTTTCACTTGAATTGGCCCAGTGGCTTTGGAGAAGACCAAAACATTGTGTTGACGGATGACGGACGGAGAGCGATGAGATTAGCTCAGCTTGACTTTGTCAAGATGAGCTAAAAATGCCTCTCCGCATTCAATTTTACAAAAAATACTCTGAGAAACAGAAGATCTACATTGTAGGGCCTTATCGTTTTGTTTTAAATTACCTTTGTTGTTTACCATCCATTTCCAAACCTCTACTTCTTCTTTGCTGTGTGCATACTGACACTTTCCTACTGTGTAATCACACTTGTTCTTCTCTTGCACATGTCGACAGACAATAAAGGCATTTCCTGAGGGAATTTTATTTGGTAATGAGCGAATTTCTTTGTTTCCAGGACGCAGCAGCACATGCCGACATTTTGACCAGTTGATATGATTTTTCACACATTTGTCCTCAGTTGGATGCTTCTGGCTAGAAATACCAGTTTTCCAACAAATTCCACATATGTCCAGCAAAACAAATGGACAACCAGTGGACTCATGCTTTGTCTGTTTTTTGGTGCTTGGTGCCACGTGTTTCATAGGTTGCTCAGATGCTATTATTTCTGATGTCTGCACTGAGTTTTGTTCCACATTTGCAGCAGGAGATGAAGCTGCTGTCATAATCCTTTTGCTTTCCTGAACCATCTGTTCCCTTGTCACTTCTAAATCTCTCTCAATCATCCAAATATCACGTTCTATCATACTGTGTGCAAACCTGCATTCTCCATTTATTCTCCCTTTACAGAAATGTAATAAACGACAAATCTTGAAAAATGCTGTTTTATGCAGAAATCCTCTCGGATTTATAACTGTGATTGCACCCTGTGGTCCAAAATGTGACATGATTTTACTGTTGGCCCAATAGTGAATTTTGTTTGTGCATCTTCCATCCATACCTTCTTCACTTACTAAGTTGCTGTAGAAACATGGCTTACAAATAAAAATAAAGTATCCACCATGTTTATCCATCATCTCCTGTATAGTAAAGCCTTTGTAAGCTACATATCGCCTGTTTTGCATTATAAATTCTGTTATATTAAATTTGCCATCTTTCTCTAATGTCCACATGTGCTGTTCTGCTGTATTGTGAGCAAAGCTACATCCTTCTTCCCCCACTCGACACATGTCCGCACGATTGTGTGTGACACTGTAACAGAGCAAATATTGACCTTTGAACTCTCTGTGATTCAGTCTCTCTCGGACTCGTAACCATGTTCCTTTTTCCTTTTTGGCATGAAGAGCAAGAATGTTCTCTTCACACTTGTGGTTTTTGGGGTAATAGATGTAAAAGCCTGGTTGACCAGCATATTTGAAACAATGCTGACAAACAATCTTATAATCATAAGTATCTTTCAAAGGATTTTCTAATCGCTCCACAGAACTTTCAGAACTGACTGATGCACGGCTGGAGGATTTCTTTGCTTCAACAGTTGGAGGAGAAACTGATTTTGAAATAGATTTTCCCTGGGCTAACTGAGCCAGTGATGGGTGTGATGAGTTTCTGGTACCATCATTTAGTAACTGAGAATATGAATTACCCTGGCCTGATAACTGCACAGATTGACCAAACGTTGGCTGAGATAAAATTCCTGGAGCAATATTTGCAGCTGCAAAGCTGTTTGCAGCACTCCGAAAAATAGGAACACCATGCTGACTCAAAGGCACATTCTGCTGCTGTGAGGTGTAGGTCTGAATTAATGGTGCCTTTGACATTTGAGAATTATAAACTTGGTACTGGTGTAGTACAGGATGTTGAGGAGCTGGTACTGAGATTGACAAGAGTGGCTGAACTGTAGATGTACCCTGACCTACTGCTTGTGTAGTGTGACCAAACACTTGTGATTGTTGTGCACCAAATTCCGGAACAGGACTTGCTGCACCTTTACCGGAAGGCTGAGATAGTCCAGGTATGTATTTATGCTTAGATCGTAACTGTCTGAGTTTCTCAGATGAATCTGCAAAGAAACAAATAGAGTTCAGTGACTGAAGTCCAATACAAACTTGAACACAGACTATATTACTATTTATCATGTAATCCACCATCAAACAGCTCTTTAACTGGTTGGGTGCGGGAAGCCCATATTTGGGCATTACTCTTAACTGTTGGTACCGCATCTGAAAGGCTTCATATTCAGTGGCTGTGCTTCATATTATCGTCGAAGTGATATTATTTATTCAGTAAGAATTTGCCTTGATACAATTTATAAGAGAGTGCCCAAAGGCACTCTCCCATAAATTGTAACAATCTAAGACGAAGCACTCTACTAGTAAAGGAAAACCTTGATCACAACATGTCTAATACATGGAGAATGTCATCAGAAGTCAATGTCGACATGGTAACGTTGTGTGAAAATTAATCTTCTCTTATTTATCTTCAACTGTCTACCTAATTCAAATAGCAGATGAGATTTGCAGAAAACATTTCCCAAAAAACAAAATATTTTCATTTTTTGTATCAAAAACATTGCTTATGATCCCCCATTGGAAAGGGCTCAGAGTTCATTCCAGTGCGGGGTCATAAGCTACACTTTTGAGCCAAAAACTGAAAAAAAAATGCTGATAGGATCACCAATCCAATGTCAAGTTGTGACAGCACAAAAGTGGGTTTAATCATTATCAACTTATCGTCGGAAAACCAACTGTTTATGATTTACTATGTTCAGGGTCACTGTGATCTTGACCTTTGACCTTGCGCATACAATATACATAGGGTCCTTCCTCTCACCAATAACAACCTACCTTTGAAGTTTCGTGAATGTGGGTCAAACCATTATCAAGTTATTGTCCGGAAACCAATTGTTTTGATTACTATGTTCAGAGTCAAAAGGGGTCACAGGGTCAAAAGTGGGTTTAATTATTATCAACTTATCATCGGGAAACCAACTGTTTTTGATTTACTATGTTCAGGGTCACTGTGACCTTGACATTTCACCTAGCAAGTCCAAAATAAATAGGGTTCTTCCTCTCATGGAGACAACTTACATATGAAGTTTCATGAATGTGGGTTCAACCATAGTCAAGTTATCATCCGGAAACCAATTGTTTACGATTTAGTATGTTCAAGGTCACTGTGACCATGACCATTGACTTAGCTAGTCCAAAATAAATAGGGTTCTTCCACTCACTGAGGCCAACCTGCATATGAAGTTTCATGAAGGTGGGTTCAACCATAGTCAAGTTATCATCCGGAAATCAATTGTTTATGATTTACTATGTTCAAGGTCACTGTGACCTTGACTGTTGATCTAGTGAGTCCAAAATAAATAGGATTTTTCCTCTCACTGAGGCCAACCTACATATGAAGTTTCATGAATCTGGGTTCAACCGTAGTCAAGTTATCATCTGGAAACCAACTGTTTATGATTTAGTATGTGCACGGTCACTGTGACATTGACTGTTGACCTAGCAAGTCCAAAATAAATTGGGTTCTTCCTCTCACCGAGGTCAACCTACCTATTAAGTTTCATGAATGTGGGTAAACCATTATCAAGTTATTGTCCAGAAACCAATTGTTTACGCCTGGCCACTCACCATTCATCAAACTATAAGTCAAGTTTGACTTCGTCACAACTTGACTAAAAATTTGGCTGGCAATCTGGCAATCTTAGTCATTACTAAGAGGTTCAATTACACATTACGTGATCAAAAGAATCTCAAATTTGTCATGATTTTCATAAAATTTCTGAATAAATTTTGAGGGTAAATCTCGACGAAGATCAATTTTTGTGAACTCAGTAAACAAATTTCATATTAAATCACAAATCAGTAGAGATCCTCTGTATCTGTACTAAAGAAAAGGAAATTTATGTTCAAGTATCAAATATAAAAGCATTTGGAACAGAAGAGGATGAATTTTTTTCTTTATAATGCAGGCTGTTAGATCAGTTCAATTTGGGCACAAAAGGACATGTACCCACCATAGTTTGGCAGATCCGGCATTATCAGGCGAGCAATTTTTTTTTAAAATGGGGTGAGCGAAATATCGCTCTCCTACCTCATGAAATATTGCCTGCCAAACTCAATGAATAGATGACCATAAGCAATTTAGCATGTTATTATATCACAGATTAGCCATCTGAGCATAAAGGTGTCACTCCACCAATGGATCGACAAATACATTCAGATTGCTAATCTATATTGGGTTTCTGATGAGTGTTAAATTGTGTGTTGCACTTAACGTCGGGTGCATCTTCATTTACGCAGAACTGTCCTGGTTGAGATTCCCAAAATACCAAAATAGCGTGGTGTGAAATGTATGAATGACGAAAAATAAAACATCAGGACTGGGTCTTAGTCTCAGTGAGACACCCACAGCATCACCAGTATCTGGTCTCGAGGCCAGGTACTGGTCAAGCAGTAGGGGTCTCACAGAGACAAGAGATAAGCCTGGACCACTGTTTACAAAATATTTCTCGCCGAGTTTGGCACAAAAAAAGCTCTAGACCTTTTGAGGTGGGCGATTTTTCATTCTCAATGTTTTAGAATGCCAGGTCTGGTTAGGGCTGCACAGTATTACAGTATACCGGTTGGTACCAGTACAGAAATTGTCACCGGTTAAAAACCGTCCATCAAAAATGAATACCGGTATACCGTAAAGGTATACAATTTTTGGGTCCGGTATTATGATTTGAAATTCGCGTTTTCTTGAAATAAAAATATAAATAATGCACGAAAATAGGGCAAACACATATTAAATGCAAGAGATGTCATGAATAAAAAAGATACTTTTGGAGCAATAGATAGAAGTATTACTTACTGCTCTGGGGAAATGAGTGATTTGAATGGAAGAACGACAATAATCCATGTCTACAAAGTTATTGAACCTATTGTTTAATACGATAATAAGCCATAAAATTATCATTGGGTTTACTGGCTTTCATCTGAATCTCGGATACAAGTAAATTTGTCTTTGTCAATTTAATTCCTGTAAAAACATGGTCAACCTCTCTTGACTGATAAGCGTTTAATTACTGAGCCAGTCATTGTGTTAATTGCATATGTGTGGCTTCATAAAAAACAGTGGCAAACAAAACTATTTTATCAAAACGTGTGTCCAGTTGATGGAATTCCAAGGGCCTGGTTACACAAACAACCAGTAGTAGCTCCTCCCCTTCTCCTATCTTCCTGCAGTAAACTTCCTCAGATGACAATGTCAGCTGTCATATGTCAGGCCAGTCGGTCTGTTGATATTAAACACACCTCCAAGACGTGATCACCCTTCAGTTTCCTGACAGTCTGCAGGTGTCAACCACCAGCCGACAATGTTTTCTGCCAGTGATGGTGTCGCACGTCTGTCATATGTGACAAAAATTGTTGCACATTTCGCAATTGTGAATATGTGTGATCTGAAGATTGCTGACAAACAACGAATTAATGAACTCCAAAATTCTTTTACATCCAGAGTAAACTCAACACTCAGAATGTACCGAATTACATGAGTTGTTTTTCACCTGGGACCTTGTACATAACATTTATCGAGCACTTTCAGAAAAGTAAGGTACATGTATTTCAGTTTTATTTTGTTTTCAATCTGAACTGTTTCACAGTATACCGGTATACCATGGTATTGTTTTCAATACCGTCACCGGTACTAAAATCCGAATACAGTGCAGTCCAAGGTCTGGTTTGGTCCAGTGTTAGAGAACAAAATGTCAATATTTTTCCCTTTTGACATATGATCAATTTTTTTTTTTCATTTCAAAGCATAGCGGACAGGCCTTTCAGGACTAATATTGACTTGTGGTTGATTGTTCTTGTCGACCTCTGAAAATCACTAATCAATTCAACACTACTGGTGTTTCTGAAAAATCCGAAAACTAAACCCGGAGTGAAATGACAGGGGAACAATAATATCAGTAGAGGGCTGAAATAGATTAATTTTCTTGACTGGACATTAGTGATCTTCATCAAAATGTGACAGCTGTGCTCATGATTGTGTATTATTATCACAAGGGTTTAGTTTGGGACCAGAAATTCAGTTCCAATACCCCAAATTTCCATTTCTGATTACCAAAAAAAACAAGATGCAATGCAACCGGTAACCCTGCCAAGGGGTTCTTAGTTAAAGGGTTTCTAAGTTGAAAAAAGTGGAAAAAGGCCCAGAACTCTAGAAAAATGAAAGTGTTAATGATGATGTAGCTTAACTTGTGTGTTGTGTTTGATGAAAAGGATAATGTTCCATGTTTATGAAAGGATTATGAAACTAGAGGTACTGTGAGCAAGCTCACAAAGTGATCCCTCCCCCCCCCCCCCCCCCCCAGCGCCTGAAATGTATAAGTTAGATTATCTCCCCTTGGAAATGTCAGAACGGAATTATATTGCTTCATGTACATCTTCATATGGAGTTCTTCCATTGTGTAAAGTTTCATGAAAATTGTTCAAACGGTTTAGGAGGAGTTGCGCTTATAAGGACGGACAAATGGACAGACGGAAGGATGGACGGATGGATGGACGGACAGGGCGATTTCTATATACCCCCCAAACTTTGTTTGTGGGGGGTATAATAAGAAAAGAATTGTGATAATTGGGAATATGTTCATTTCTGTTCCCTGTATGCTATGTTTTTGATAAAAATAATATGAGGTGTACACTACTAAAGAGCTAAGGGGTGGGTTAATATGACCTCACAGTTAATGTATGTGGCCCTCACAGTTAATGTATATCAACGAAAGTTACCAAGTTACAGTGAAATTATTCCAAAACCAGTCATCCTATCAATCCCTTCATAAATATGGCCTGTAGACTGTGCTAAAGGTTTTCGGGCTTTGGGCACCTGTAGCCGTCAGTTTACCAATTGCGTCCAAAGGGGACGTTCTTACCTAGACATTATATGAAGTCAACCTACCAAGTTACAATGAAATCCCTTCATAAATATGACCTGTAGACAGTGCTAAGGGTTTTTGGGCTTTGGGCTTGGGCAGCCATCATGGTTGAATGATCGCAACCAAAAGGGAACATTTTCATCTGGGCATCATCTGGAGTGATCCTACGAAGTTACAATGAAATCCCTTCATAAATATGACCTGTAGACTGTGCTCAAGGTTTTCGGGCTTCGGGCCGCTTAAGCCGTCACAGTTGACCAATCACAACCAAAAGGGGATGTCATCATCTAGGCATTATATGGAGTCAAACTAACAGGTTACAATGAAATCCTTCCAAAAATATGACCTATAGACTATGGTAAAGTTTTTGGGCTCGGGCAGCCATAAAGGCTGAATGATCGCCACCAAAAGGGGATGTTCTCATCTAGACATTATTTGGAGTCATCATACCAAGCTACAATGAAATCCCTTCATAATTATGACCTGTAGACTGTTCTAAAGGTTTTTGGGCTTCGGGCCCCTGTAGCCGACACAGTTGCCCAATTGTGTCCAAAACAGGCCGTTCTCATCTAGACATTATGAAGTCAACCTACCAAGTTACAATGAAATCCCTTCATAAATATGACCTGTAGACTGTGCTAAAGGTTTTTGGGCTTTGGGCTCAGGCAGCCATCATGGTTGAATGATCACAACCAAAGGGGACAATCTCATCTGGAGTGATCCTACAAAGTTACAATGAAATCCCTTCATAAATATGACCTGCAGACTGTGCTCAAGGTTTTTGGGCTTTGGGCACCTGTAGCCATCACAGTTGACCAATCACGACCAAAAGGGGATGTCATCATCTAGGCATTATATGGAGTCAACCTAACAGGTTACAATGAAATCCTTCCATAAATATGACCTTTTGCCTATGCTAAAGGTTTTTGGGCTCGGGCACCCATCAAGGCTGAATGATCATGATCAAAATGGGACGTTCTCATCCAGACATTATTTGGAGGCATCCTACCAAGTTACAATGAAATCCCTTCAAAAATATGACCCGTAGACGGTTTTCGGGCTTCGGGCCACAGTAGCCGACACAGTTGCCCAATCACGTCCAAAAGGGGACGTTCTCATCAAGACATTATATGAAGTCAACCCACCAAGTTACAATGAAATTCCTCAATAAATATGACCTGCAGACTGTGCTAAAGGTTTTGGGCTCAGGCAGTCATCATGGTTGGCAGATCACACCCATATGGGGAAATTCTCATCTAGACATCATAAGTAGTCATCCTACCAAGTTACAATGAAATCCCTCCATATTAAACATGACCTGCAGACTGTGCTAATGGTTTTGGGTTTCGGGCTTGGGCAGCCATCACGGTTGACAGATCATGCCCAAAAGGGGGACGTTCTCATCTAGGCATTATACAGAGGCATCCTACCAAGTTCCAATGAAATCTCTTCATAAATACGACCTGTACACTGTGCTAATGGTTTTCGGGTTTTGGGCTTGGGCAGCAATACCGGTTGACCGATTGCAACCAAAAAGGGACGTTCTCATCTAGACATGATCCCCAAACCTACATATGAAAATTTGTGATGATCAGACAAGAACTGCAGGGTGTAGCCCATGCTAAAGGAAAATGTGAACAGACTAACAGACTCACAGACTTCTGCACGCGTGATGGCAATAGCTTATCTTGACTTTGTCAGGTAAAGCTAAAAATGGATCAAACCTGTTACTCGTGAATATCCTTTCCCCCATCCCTTGTCTATCAGCATACCAAAGATCATTTAAATCCAACATCCACTGACTGAGATATGAAGGTCCAAAGTTGTTATGGACGGGTGAAGGAACAAATGAACGAGTTAACGAACAGACGGATGGATGAATCCCATTTCTATATCCCCCACAAATTTCGCTTTCGCGGGGGATAATAAGGACAGACCGGAAGCAGGAATTACACATTTGTTGGCCATAGCAAGCAATGGCAATGTTTTCCCCCAAACTAATATAGATTTGCATTATATTTTGTGTCTTTTTCACCAATAACTACTCGATAACTCCCTCAAAGCCTGATGTGAATTCTAATTACTATGTTGCCAACACAAACTAGAACTATCACTGAAGGTGATTAATACCCCCGCTTTGGGTTTTTAGA
Source organism: Pictodentalium vernedei (assembly GCA_031216915.1). Lineage (NCBI taxonomy): Eukaryota > Metazoa > Mollusca > Scaphopoda > Dentaliida > Dentaliidae > Pictodentalium > Pictodentalium vernedei. Next base: position 701,057,124 of record CM062297.1, read on the forward strand.
GGAATGCACTTCTGATCATGTAGGCGAAGGCCATAAGGAAATGTATACATAAAGATCATTTTTTGTTGTTGAAATTTGTATTTGCATGTGGCCTTCCACAGAACAGCACTGAATACTTAAAGAGCCCACACATATATGGTTTACATTTGGAAAAACACATTTACAATGTGCAACATGTATTCAAAATCGGTTCATTAATGTAGGAGGAGTTGCACACACAAGAATCCCATTTGAAAACCCATAATAAATCCAAGTTAAAGGGAGATAACCTGGTTAAAATTGTCGCAGATCAAAAATTTGGGAATATGTGTATGTTCACTTAGTTGTGATAATGTTTGAAAGGTTTCGTCAAAATTGATTGATAAATGTAGGAGGAGTTGCACGCACAAGAATTTCATGTAGAAACCCATAATAAATCTAAGTTAAAGGGAGATAACCTAGTTAAAATTGCCACAGCTCAAAAATTTTGGAATATGCGCATGTTTACTTAGTAGTGATGATGTCTGTAAACTTTTGTCCAAATTGATTGATAAATGTAGGAGGAGTTGCGCACACAAGAATTTCATGCAGAAACCCATATTAAATCAAAGTTCAAGAGAGATAACCTGGTTAAAATTGTCGCAGATCAAAAAGTTTGGAATATGCACATGTTCACTTAGTAGAGATGATGTTTGAAAGGTTTCATCAAAATCGGTTCATTAATGTAGGAGAAGTTGCGCACACAAGAATTTGTTCGAACGGAAAGACATAATAAATCTAAGTCAAAGGGAGATAACCTGGTTAAAATTGTCGCAGATCAAAAATCTTGGAATATGCGCATGTTCACTTAGTAGTGATGATGTCTGAAAAGTTTTGTCTAAATTGATTGATAAATGTAGGAGGAGTTGCACGCACAAGAATTTCATGTAGAAACCCATAATAAATCTAAGTTAAAGGGAGATAACCTAGTTAAAATTGCCACAGCTCAAAAATTTTGGAATATGCGCATGTTCACTTAGTAGTGATGATGTCTGTAAACTTTCGTCCAAATTGATTGATAAATGTAGGAGGAGTTGCGCACACAAGAATTTCATGCAGAAACCCATATTAAATCAAAGTTCAAGAGAGATAATTTGGTTAAAATTGTCGCAGATCAAAAAGTTTGGAATATGCACATGTTCACTTAGTAGAGATGATGTTTGAAAGGTTTCATCAAAATCGGTTCATTAATGTAGGAGGAGTTGCGCACACAAGAATTTGTTCGAACGGAAAGACATAATAAATCTAAGTCAAAGGGAGATAACCTGGTTAAAATTGTCGCAGATCAAAAATCTTGGAATATATGCGCATGTTCACTTAGTAGTGATGATGTCTGAAAAGTTTTGTCCAAATTGATTGATAAATGTAGGAGGAGTTGCACGCACAAGAATTTCATGTAGAAACCCATAATAAATCTAAGTTAAAGGGAGATAACCTAGTTAAAATTGCCACAGCTCAAAAATTTTGGAATATGCGCATGTTCACTTAGTAGTGATGATGTCTGTAAACTTTCGTCCAAATTGATTGATAAATGTAGGAGAAGTTGCGCACACAAGAATTTCATGCAGAAACCCATATTAAATCAAAGTTCAAGAGAGATAATTTGGTTAAAATTGTCGCAGATCAAAAAGTTTGGAATATGCACATGTTCACTTAGTAGAGATGATGTTTGAAAGGTTTCATCAAAATCGGTTCATTAATGTAGGAGGAGTTGCGCACACAAGAATTTGTTCGAACGGAAAGACATAATAAATCTAAGTCAAAGGGAGATAACCTGGTTAAAATTGTCGCAGATCAAAAATCTTGGAATATGTGCATGTTCACTTAGTAGTGATGATGTCTGAAAAGTTTTGTCCAAATTGATTGATAAATGTAGGAGGAGTTGCACGCACAAGAATTTCATGTAGAAACCCATAATAAATCTAAGTTAAAGGGAGATAACCTAGTTAAAATTGCCACAGCTCAAAAATTTTGGAATATGCGCATGTTCACTTAGTAGTGATGATGTCTGTAAACTTTCGTCCAAATTGATTGATAAATGTAGGAGGAGTTGCGCACACAAGAATTTCATGCCGAAACCCATATTAAATCAAAGTTCAAGAGAGATAACCTGGTTAAAATTGTCGCAGATCAAAAAGTTTGGAATATGCACATGTTCACTTAGTAGAGATGATGTTTGAAAGGTTTCATCAAAATCGGTTCATTAATGTAGGAGGAGTTGTGCACACAAGAATTTGTTCGAACGGAAAGACATAATAAATCTAAGTCAAAGGGAGAAAACCTGGTTAAAATTGTCGCAGATCAAAAATCTTGGAATATGCGCATGTTCACTTAGTAGTGATGATGTCTGAAAAGTTTTGTCCAAATTGATTGATAAATGTAGGAGGAGTTGCGCACACAAGAATTTCATGTCTGGAAAGACGTACGGACGGACGGATGGACGTACGGACGTACAGGGCGATTCCTATATAGCCCCCACTTCTTCGAAGCGGGGGTATAACTATACCACATCCCCATTAGTGAAAACCCTGACATGAGCAATAGTATTACTGCATGCATCCAAAACTGTATTGCCCAAAGGAACATCAATAAGTCGTTTTACTATAAACCTGCATCTAGTGTTGAAACAACTAGAAAATTTTCAAGTCGACTAGTTTTTAGTGCCTCCATTTGTCGCATGATACCCAGAATAATACATGAATCATCCCTTCTGGAATGAGATCATTTCGGTAAAAATCCTTTAAAATCTAATATCAATGTTTTTTTATCAGTTTAGTGGATAATGTTTAGAGATGATGTGCAAGTGTCTGAGTGAAAATAGGTGACTTACCCTGACAATATTTTAAACACTGCCTCCATTTAAAAGGAGTTTCCTATGGAACAGAATATATAAAAGGCATTTCACATATATTTATTCGCTCGATTATTTACTTTGTGTTTTTTTTTTGTTTGATTGTCAAATCGATTTGTAACACACATGAACGAGGCAAAAATAGATAACAGTTTGTACACATAAGTTCATGTTATATTTATATTTATTTATTTTTTGATGTTTAAGGTCACATATTTATGCACAATGGCTAATCATGACCGTGACAGTTTTACGGGTGGAGGAAGACGGAGTACCCGGAGAGAACCACCGAGCAACGACGAGCAGCTGCCAGCTCCCCAACATCGTAACTCTGCACAGCAGCACAGGCAGGGTTAGATTGGTTGAAGACATGCGTACCATACATAAGTTCATGTGCTTCTCCAGGTGGGCGAAAATCTGCGACTGAAAATACAATACCCAATGGACATATTTTCCATTTCACTATGTTTGCGTTGATTCATAGTGGGGACCTATTGTCAGAAAAATCCAAATGGAACTGGAACAATTTAAACTAAAGACACTAAAGAGCCTGTAATCGCTCACCTGGAACTACATATAAAAATGTGATTTCCCCATAGGATTTCCATGGTAACTATGAGCTGCAATTGTGACCATGTTTACAACATTACATCAACATTACATGAGGATCATTGGTAGGTGTCCCAGTCCTAAATCATGTGAAGTTTCAAAACATTTGAATCCATCAAACAGAATCATAGAATGTCTCTGGTGACCATATTTTCCAACCATGGGAACAAAAAGTGGATCATTTGTGGAGGGCCTCCTATAGACCATTCCTGCCAAGTTTTGGTTCACGTTGGCTCAGTAATTCCAGAGAGAAGATGAAAATGGGATTTCCCATACGGTTTTTCTACAGTAACTATAAACCGCAGTTGTGGCCATGTTTGCAACACGATCAACATTAACTGAGGAACGTTGGTAGAGGGTGTCCCAGTCATCAACCATGCAAAGTTTCAAAACATTTGGCCCTGTGGTTTCAGAGGAGAAGAGTTTTCAAAACTGACCAATCAGAATCAAAGAATGCTTCTGGCAGCCACGTTTTTCATCCAACAGGAATAACATGAGTAACAGTTGTAGAGAAGCTCTCATAGGCCATGCCTGCCAAGTCTGGTTCACATTGGCTCAGTACTTTCAGAAAAGATGATGAAAATGTGATTTCCTATAGGGTTTCTATAGTAACTATTAGTCACAATTGCAGCCATAATTGCAACCCGATGAAGATTAAATGAGGATCATTGGTAGAGGGGGTTACAGTCATCAGTCACATTAAGTTTCAAAACATATGGCCTTGTAGTTTCAAAGAAGATTTCTTGAAAGTGATCTTGTCAGTTCAGGAGCAGCAGTTTACTTAGTTTACTGCAGTTATGCTACAACTTATTTTGACTTGTAATGTATACACAATATTTTGGGTTTTTTTCCCAGTTCTCAGTGGAGAAAACTGGAACAAACCCTTACCAGATTCTCAAAAAACAAGTATTTGGCTGACAGTACTGATCTTCGAGTAGACAGGAGAGGCATTGGGTTAAGCATTAGAATATAGCCACATATTTCCATCCTCTCATAGACCATTCCTATGAAGTTTGGTTCACGTCGGCTCAGTAGTTCCAGAGAAGAAGATGAAAATGTGATTTCCCATAGGGTTTCTATAGTAACTATAAGCTGCGACTGCAGACATGTTTGCAACCCAATCAACATTAAATGTGGATCGTTTGTTGAGGGTGTCACAGCCATCAACCATGCAAAGTTTCAAAACACTTGGCCCTGTGGTTTGAAAGAACATTTTTCAAAATCCATCAATCAGAATAAAAAAATACTTCTGGCAGCCATGTTTTTCGATGCACGGTAACCAAAATAAGGAGCCTTTGTAGAAGATCTCCCATAGACTATCCCTGCCAGGTTTGGTTCACGTCGGCTCAGTAGTTCCAGAGAAGAAGATGAAAATGTGATTTCCCATAGGGTTTCTATAGTAACTATAAGCCGCAATTACGACCATGTTTACAACCAGAACAACATTAAATGAGGATTGTTGGTAGAGGGGTCTCAGGCATCATTTATGTGAAATATCAAAAAATTTGGCCTGGCAGTTTCAGAGGAGAAGATTTTTGAAAATCCACCAACCAGAATCAAAGAATGCGGCCATATTTTTCAACCCACGGGAACAAAATGCGGCTCATTTGTAGAGGACCTCCCATAGACCATTCCTGCCAGGTTTGGTTCATGTCAGCTCAGTAGTTCCAGAGAAGAAGAAGAAAATGTGATTTCCCATAAGATTTCTATAGTAACTATAAGCCACAACTGAAGCCATGTTTGTGACCCAATCAACATTAAATGAGGATCATTGGTAGATGGGGTCCCAGTCATCATTTATGTGAAGTTTCAGAACATTTGGCTTGGCAGTTTCAGAGGAGATTTTTGAAAATCCACCAACCAGAATGAAAGAATGCCTCTGGAAGCCATGTTTTTCACCTGACGGGAACAAAATGAGGATCGTTTGTAGAGGACGTCCCATGGACCATTCCTGCCAAGTTTGGTTCACACTGGTTCAGCAGTTACAGAGAAGAAGATGAAAATGTGAAAAGTTTACGGACGCCAGACACTGATGGACGCCAAGTGATGAGAAAAGCTCACATGGCCTTTTAGGCCAGGTGAGCTAACAAGAGGCCCCCAGGAGCCTTAATCGCTCATGGGCCAAAGTGGTTCATCAACACTACAAAGAAATGAAGTCATGAAAGACAAATTTTATGGAACTAGGGGCATGGCTTGAACAAACTTGAATCTTACCCCCTAAGGCCCCAAAAAATTAATAGTGTGGTTGGGGTTACATGCTCAAAAAAATAAGGGTCGGTAGGTAGGGTGTTTTTTTTAAAATTTTTTTATACAACATATTAAAATGAAGGAGACATGTTGGTAACACCAGGGATAATAATCTGAAAAAAATAGGATTTCAAATATTGTAGATAGCAATTTATTGATATTATATTAAACTTAAAAGACAACCTTTTCTGTGTCTGACAGAAAATTGTGCACTACAAATAATGTAGTCTTTTAAATGTTTGAAGCAGAGGCCTGACCAATTTGTCTGTAATTTTAATTGAAGTTCAAACAAGGTCTGCAGTACCTGTTTAGAGTCGTCTCCTCGCAATCCCTGTTCACCCCAGTTTGTTTCGCTCAGAATCACTTCACTCTAATTTGGGGCGAAATGGCCAAGGCCGAAAAAAATTGGATATGTATGGGAGTTGGGACGAAACGACACAAAACCGATCAGATTTTTTGTTTCATGGCAATCACATTGCTTGATTTTGTATTTCAGTGAATTATGTCAAAATTCAAATGTTTGAATCACGTTTTTTTACTATTTATTTATTTACTGGTGTTTAAGGTCACATACTTATGCACAATGGCTAATCGTGACTGTGACAGTTTGATGGGAGGAAGCCAGAGTACCCGGAGAGAACCACCGAGCAACGACGAGCAGCTGTCAGCTTTCCAACATCGTAACTCTGAACTCTGCACCGCAGCACAGGCAGGGTTAGATTGGTTGAAGACATGCGTGCCATCGACGTGCAGTACGCCTCAGTACACAGCGTCATCGTGCCCCCATGTAGGCAATCGGAGTGAAGTGTCTTGCCCAAGGACACAACGCGGTTGCCGCAGGTGGGATTCGAACCGAGGACCTCTCGGCTTGCAGCCTGCACCTCTACCAACTGAGCCACCGCACCCCCATTTTTTTTTACTAAAGAACAATTATCTCATCTCTTCCTTTGACTTCAAAATATGAACAGGATTGTTTTTAATAATGATTTGCATATTATTTTAAGTTTTTGTTTGAGTTTTTGAAGCGTGTGAAATTCAAAGTGAAACTATTCCATGCTCTGTCCGCACTTCCGACATATTTGCAAGCTTCAAACATCCATTGATATTTAGTAGACACTCTGTGGTGCAGAAGCATATCCTTAAGTGTGATTCAATAGTTCTTGGAGATGATTCCATTCTGACACCTTCCCGTAATATTAAGTGCACGTACAGAAGTTCGAATCACGTTTGTGAGGGTTTACACTAGTTACTCCGCTCGCAATGCTACAGTGGATTTACCGTAGGTGTTTATACCTACGCATGGTGCAACTGGATTATTGGTTAATATATATGATTGCATTCACTTTGTCCAACAAATTAATATGAACCCAGGGGGCCGATTTGAACAAACTTGAATCAGATCCACCCCACAATGTTGCATACCAAATATCAAAAGATTCTTCCTGCTGAATCTGGAGAAGAAGATTTTTTATGAAATTTGCCTAAAATGCACTAATTCAAATTCGAGCTTCTCTACTGAGCCCAAATATAAACCCAGGGGGCCGATTCGAACAAACGTGAATCAGATCCACCCCACAATGTTGCATGCCAAATATCAAAAGATTCTGCCTGCTCAATCTGGAGAAGAAGATTTTTTAAGAAATTTGCCTGAAATGCACTAAGTTCAAATTTGGGCTTCCATACTGAGCCCAAATGTGAATACAGGGGGCCGATTTGAACAAACTTGAAGCAGATCCACCCCACAATGTTGCATACCAAATATCAAAAGATTCTGCCTGCTGGATCTGGAGAAGAAGATTTTTGAAGAAATTTGCCTGAAATGCACTAAGTTCGAAATCAGGCTCCTATACTCAGCCCAAATATGAACCCAGGGGGCCGATTTGAACAAACTTGAATCAGATCCACCCTACAATGTTGCATACCAAATATTAAAAGATTCTGCCTGCTGGATCTGGAGAAGAAGATTTTTTAATCTTTTTCCCATTGCCTACAGTGTTAAAAAGTGCTGACTCAGCACTTTATCAAAGTCTTGAAAAAAGTACCTTGTGATCAAACAGATAGGGATTTTCTATTCTACTGGATAAAAGTAAGCTTTATACAAAATAAGAATTCTCTGTGCCATGTAGTTTTGGAGATATGGCAGTTTTAAGGTTTTTCCTATTTTTAGCTCCCCAGGTTCCCACGGGGCAATGAGAAAAAAAATTTTTGCATCAATCAACTACTTATGACCCATTATCATCCCATATCTAATTCGGTTCAAATCGACCTGACGGTTCTGAAAATAGAAATTTTAGGCGTGGCCAAAATTTTTGCCCCTCCCGTAACGAAGCAAGTAATGCCCAACAAACTTCTCTTGAACAAACTTGAGTCTACACCTCAAAAGGAAGCTGCATACCAAATATCAAGTCTCTGCTACTGCTGGTTCATGAGAAGATTTTGGTGCCCCTTGGGGGCGTGGCCCCACCCAGGAGGAGGGGCAACTTCATTTGAACAAATCTGAATTGACATTAGGTAATAAACATTTACCCAACAGTTGAAAAATATTGGGCCAGTGGTTTCTTGTAAAGTTTACGCCGGACGACGGATGGACGGCGGACGGAAAGCGATTAGTAAAGCTCCCCCTGAGCTTCGCTCAGGTGAGCTAAAAATAACGTAACGTACGGAAGCCAACAGGTGACATCAGATTTAGCATTATCAAAGTTCATTTGGTCGATCGAAGTGCAGCAAAGGCTTTGAAATGATTTGCTGTTATAAGTAAATAATCAATTTGTACATTTTTTCTCATGGAAAATGAAAATTTAACCTGATTTGTCATGGAAAATCGTGAATTCTCTGGAATTTTCAGAAATGTGTATGAGGCCAAGAACCAGAAGTAAGGTTAGTAAACACTGATAAAGTGATTCCACTCAAAATCCCCTATAACATTAACAGCAACTAGGTGAATGTCATAAAACATGTTATTTTAAATGTTTTTCAAGGATGAACCCAAACAATGAAAGGTGGATGACACCATGTCATTGACGCATTGCGTGATTGGCAATGATTGCACGAAGTCTTCAGAACTGGGATTATCACAGAGAGATTAATTAGCTGAATTACTTCAATTTACTTGCATATTTGTGTGGATATTGGACATTGAATTCACTGAACAGTGGACATTAATCTTGTTGCAACTCTGAAAAATAAGGGGGGGGGGAGGGGGAGGAAGGGTGAAAAGCTGAACATATATGTTGCTTCTACCCGATTCAATGGGACAGAGAGGCCAACTGATTAACTTGGCAAGTTATTTAATGAATCACTCGATGCAGTGTGATGATTCACAATGAAGAGAGTGATTCATTAAAAAACTTGCTAGACTAATCAGTTATCGCAGTAACTTGTCAAGTTCACGAGATGGTAGCGCCAAACCTGTTAAGTTACAATGCGGTATAATGTTGGGAAATTGGGTCAGTTTTTTCAACTATTTTCAGTGTTCTATGCATATACCGAATACCGTACCGAAACTAAGGTATATACCCGAAAAATATCGATACCGAACCTGAAATTTCAATACCGCACAGTTCTAGTCATTGTTCCCCCATGTAGGCAACCGTGATAAAGTGCCTTGCCCAAGGACACAACACAGGTCGTCCTGGACAGGGATCAAACTCGGGACCTCCAGCATAGAAGTCCAACAGTCTGCAACTGAGCCACCACGCTCCCAATGTTTATGAAAGGATTATGAAATACAAGAATTGTGATACCTGAGAATATGTTCATTTCTGTTCCCTGTATGCTGCTATGATTTCCAGAAAAACAAGAGGCCCCAAGAGGCCTGAGTGTGCTCACCTGACACTGACAACTATCAACAAAGGGTCTTGATTTGAACAAACTTGCATCTGGTTCATTAAGATAACCGTATACCAAATATCAAAACATTCTGACTGGTGCATCTGAAATTTTTTTTTTTTAAAATATTCCTCATATTGAACTAAGTTGTAATTTGGGCTCCCGTAGGGAGCCCAAATATGAACCCAGTGACTTGGCTTTAACAAATTTGAATCTCACCTCCCTAACGATACAGTATACCAAATATCAAAAGATTCTTACTGGTAGATGTGAAGAAGAAGATTTTTAAGGAATGTTCCTCATATTGAACTAAGTTACAATTCGATCTCCCACAGGGAGTCCAAATATGGACTCACCAAGACTTGGCTTGAACAAACTTGAATCACACCTCCGTAAGGATACTGTATACCAAATATCAAAACATTCCAAGTGCTGGTTCTGAACAAGAAGATTTTTAAAAAAAATTCCTCACATTGAACCAAGTTATAATTCGGGCCCCCACAGGGAGCCCAAATATAAACCCAGAGACTTGGCTTCAACAAACCTGAATCTCCCCCCCCCCCCCCCCTCTCCCCTAAGGATGCTGCATACCAAATATCAAAAGATTCTGATTGGTGGATCTGAAGAAGAAGATTTTTAAAGAATATTCCTCATACTGAACTAATTTAAACATTTAGGCTCCCATAGAGAGCCCAAATATGGACCCAGGGATTTGACTTCAACACTCAGGTGAAACAATCTTCCAAAGATGTTATATGTGACTCAGCATTTTTTAAAAGTCACGAAAAAGTACCCTATGATAAAAACGATAGCAATTTGTTTTGACCATTCCATTCTGTTGGTCCCAATGAAGCTTCACACCAAATAAGAATTCTCAGAGCCGTGTAATTTTGGAAATATGAGCGTTTGAAATTTTTTCTATTTTTAGCTCCTGTGGTTCCCACGAGGCAGTTTGAATTTTTTTTTTTTTTTGCATAAATCAAGTACTTATGACCCATTAATACTTCTTATCAAATTTCGATCAAATCAACCTCTCGGTTTGGAAAATAAAAATTTTGGGCGGGGCAAAAATTCATGTCCCTCCCGTAAAGAGGACAAATATTGCCCATCAAACATCTCTTGAACAAATTTGAGTCTACACCTCAAAAGGAAACTGTATACGAAATATCAAGTCTCTGCTACATCTGGTTCATGAGAAGAAGATTTTTTTTAAAACTGAGGCATTTTGGCCCAACCCCCTCCTCAATAAGAGCAGAAACCCAATTTGAAGAGAAACCCAAATCCCCTATGTAACCACTACTCATGAGAAATGTCATTAAAATGTGGCCAGTGGTTTGGGAGAAAAAGACCCAAACACCACAATCACAATGGACGACAGACAAAAAGTGATCAGAATAGCTCCCTCTGACTTTCAGTCAGGTGAGCGAATAATTTGAGGTGTAGACTGTACTAAAGACTTGAGGGATGAGTTAATGTGGCTCTCACAGTTAATGTATGTCAACCAAATTTACCAAGTTACAGTGAAATTATTCCAAAACGAGTCATCCTATCGAGTTACAATTCCTTCATACATACGGCCTGTAGACTGTACTAAACGTTTTCGGGCCTGTGTATCCATCACAGTTGACCAAAAGGGGACATCCTCATCTAGACATTATACTGAGTCATCCTACCAAGTTACAATGAAATCGCTTCATAAATACAACCTGTAGTCTGTGCTAAAGGTTTTTTGGGTTATGGGCTCAGGACGTTGTCACAGATGAACTATCGTGACCAAAAGGGGAAGTTCTCATCTAGACATTATCTGGAGTCACCCTACCAAGTTACAATGAAATCCCTTCATAAATACAACCTGTAGACTGTGCTAAAGGTTTTCAGGCCCCTGTAGCCAGCACAGTTGACTGATTGCGACCACAAGGGCACATTCTCATCTAGACATTATATGGAGTCATCCTACCAAGTTACAATGAAATCCCTCCATAAATATGACCTGTAGACTGGGCTAAAGGTTTTCGGGTTTTGGGCTCAGGCAGCTGTCATGGTTGACAGATTGCGACCAAATGTGGAAGTTCTCATCTGGACATATTACTGAGGCATTCTACCAAGTTACAATGAAATCCCTCCATATTAAATATGACCTGCAGACTGTGCTAAATGTTTTTTGAGTTTTGTGCTTGGGCAGCTGTCAGGGTTTCAGTCAGGTGAGCTAATAATTTGAGGTGAAAATGTGGCCAGTGGTTTGGGAGAAAAAGACCCAAACACCACAATCACAATGGACGACAGACAAAAAGTGATCAGAATAGCTCCCTCTGACTTTCAGTCAGGTGAGCGAATAATCGGAGGTGCAGACTGTACTAAAGACTTGAGGGATGAGTTAATGTGGCTCTCACAGTTAATGTATGTCAACCAAATTTACCAAGTTACAGTGAAATTATTCCAAAACGAGTCATCCTATCAAGTTACAATGAAATTCCTTCATACATACGGCCTGTAGACTGTGCTAAACATTTTCGGGCCTGTGTATCCATCACAGTTGACCAAAAGGGGACGTTCTCATCTAGACATTATACAGAGTCATCCTACCAAGTTACAATGAAATCCCTTCATAAATACGACCTGTAGACTGCTAAAGGTTTTTAGGTTTTGGGCTCGGGCAGCTATCACGGTTGACCGATCGCGACTAAAAGGGGATGTTCCGATCTAGACATGATCTCAAACCTGCATATGAAATTTCGTGAAGATCAGACAAGAACTACTGGGTGTAGCCTGTGCTTAAGGAAAATACAAACAGACTGACAGACTTCCTCACACATGACTTTGTCAAGTTGAGCTAATAATTATTTCATTGTCCTACAGTTAGGATTGTTTTTTTCTTTTATATCTTTTTCACTTGAATGTTCATCTTTTTCACTTGCAGGTAATGCTATACAAACTCATTTAGCACTTCCTCTCGCCACCACTAATCAACCAGAAACAAGAGCAATGTAAAGCATGGCATATGCCTCGTAGTGTCATAAAAGGGTAGGTAAGTAACTCTTTCTGGGGCATAACCAAATCACAAGGAAGATTCCTGTAGACACCAATAATGCATCAAAAAAGAAAAAAAAATGATTTGAGTCAACATTCATTAGTTATTGGATGGAAACCAAATTCAATGTGGCCACCATGGTGGCCACAGTGAATTGGCTAGCCGATCCAAAATCAAAAGGAAGCTTCCTCTAGACACCAATAATGCATAACCAAAAATTGAAATTGATTTGAGTCAGTATTCATTAGTTATCTGACGGAAACGAAATTCAAGATGGCTGCAATGGAAGCCATAATGAATTGGCCGCTGGGGACCATTTTCAGCTGACTGGTTCAAAATTAAAAGAAAGCTTCCTGTAGGCACCAACAATGCATAATTAAATGAAAGTGTCAATGACACTGTAGCTCAACATGTCAAGACATGCACATGTATAGTATGTGACACAGCAATGACAAACATCTAGGTAATGACCTGCTAACAAACGTACATATAAAGTATTGTAATGGTCTGTACATAAATACTGGCCATAGCCTGTAACAAATGTATAGGTAAAGTATTGTAAAGGTGGGTGACAGTCAGATGCTAAATAGAAAAGAAATCTTTGCGTCCCAGAGTGGGTCTGACTGAACCCCAAAATATTTGTTCTCATAGCACAGTGATAACAAAGGCACCCCAAAACACACTCATTCCTGTCCCAAGGTGAAAACAAAGGTACCCAAGAAGTTTCGTGAAGATCAGTTCATAAATACGAGCTGTATAGAAGTTGTGACAAAAAACTGATTGGACCTAATTTGGGCACAAAATGGCCACTGGTAGCCATCTTGAATTTTGGACCGCACTCAGAAACACTTGTTCTCATCCCAAGGTGATAACAAAGGTACCCAAGAAGTTTCGTGAAGATCGGTTGATAAATACAGCCTTATTGACATGTGCACTTACAGTGTATAAGTAGCACTAAATAAATCAAAATTCATCTAATTCGCATAATTTCTGCACGAGAAAAAAACCTGTACTATATGTGATGTATTCCATGTTACTAAACATTCATACAAAAATTTATTCAAATCAGAACTTTCATACAGAAGTTCTCAGTACAAAAGACTGATTGCACTAATTTTGGTACACAATGGTTGCTGGTGGCCATCTTGAATTTCGAACCACACCCAAAAACACTCGTTCTCATCCCACGGTGATAACAAAGGTACTCAAGACGTTTCGTAAAGATCGGTTCATAAATATGGCCTCTAGCCTGAGCCGTATAGAAGTTGTCTACAAAAAACTGATTAGACCTAATTTCGGTACGAAATAGCCACTGGCAGCCATCTTGAATTTTGGACCGCACTCAGAAACACTCGTTCTCATCCCAAGGTGATAACAGAGGTACCCAAGAAGTTTCATGAAAATCGGTTGATAAATACAGCCTCTAGCCCGAGCCGTATTGACATGTGCACTTACTGTGTGTAAGTAGCACTGAAAAAATCAAAGTTCATCTAATTTGCATAATTTCTGCACGAGAAAAAAACCTGCATTATATGTGATGTATCCCATGGTACGAAACATTCACACAAAAAATTATTCAAGTCAGCACTTTCCTATGGAAGTTCTGTGCAAAAATCTGATTGCACCTAATTTTGTACAAAATGGCTGCCATCGGCCATCTAGAATTTCAGACTGCACCCAAAAACACTCGTTCTCATCCCACGGTGATACCAAAGGTACCCAAGAAGTTTTGTAAAGATCGGTTTATAAATACGGCCTCTAGCCCGTGCCGTATTGGCATTTGCACTTACAGTGCTGAAAGTAACACTAAATACATCAAAGTTAGTCTAATTTGCATAATTTACGTAAGAGAAAAAACCCCTGTATTATATGTGATGTATCCCATGGTACTAAACATTCATACAAAAAATTATTCAAATCAGTGCTTTCATATGGAAGTTCTGTACAAAAAACAGATTTCTGCATTGTCGGTACAAAATGGCGGCTGGCGGCCAACTTGAATTTCGGATCGGACCCAAAAACACTCGTTCTCGTCCCACAGTCATAACAAAGGTACCAAAGAAGTTTCGTAAAGATCGGTTCATAAATACGGCCTCTAGCCAGAGCCGTATTGAATTGTTGACGGACAGACGGACAACTGGCCATGGCAAAAACTAAAATTTGGCTTCGCCAAAGTTGAGCTAAAAATTTGGCTTCACCAAAGTTGAGCTAAAAATAACAAGAGGCCCCAGGAGGCCTGAGGACGCTCACCTGACATGGTAGTCTAAATATCAAACCAGGGACTTGACTTGAATAAGCTGCATACACCCCTCCTAAGAAAAGCATATACCAACTAGATGAAGCGATTGTGCCCACACAATACACAGGATTTTCATTCTGTTTTCAGTTCTTGTAGTTTTACGTCCCAAAATTGAAATAAACGCATGAAAAACAGATTTTTTGGGGAAATTTTCGAAGTCCCAAACAAAATATTTTCAGACAAAAAATTTTTTTTCTTCTTAAAATTGACCAAAATGCATAAAAAAACAAAAAAATAATTTCCCACACGGACCCCAAAATTTCAGTGTAAAAAAATAAATAAATTTGGTCTTGAAATTGACCAAAACGCATAAATGAAAGTGTCAATGACACTGTAGCTCAACTTGACAAACTTGAACTTGGTAAGTTATAAATGAAATGGCAAAATTGAAGATCATTGGTACCAATGTTATTTGATGAAATTTCAACGTAACAGCATTGTCTGTGCCCAACGTTAGAGTAATCCATGCATTTTTTAAATGTAAACTGTAAGACTGGCTAGAGGAAGAATGTTGATACACAAATGCAGTATGTTCAGAGGTTATTGTAAATGATAACTTTTTTCACAGAAATAAATGCTAATCAATAGCTCTTATCTAAAGGTCTGGACTAATGAGCACACCAAGTTCAAAAACAATCCTATGATAAATGTGGCCTGTAGGCCATGTCAAAGAATGTTGATACACAAATGCAATAAATTCAAAGATTGTTGCTAACAGCAAAAGTTTTTGATGGAAAAGAAAATCAATAGCTCCTATCTTTGTCACCCTGCATAAGCATACAATGTTTCAAAACAACCCGATAATGAATGTGCCCTCTGAGGCATGCCAAAGGAAGATGTTAATGCACTAAGTAGAAGGTCATTGCTTGTGGCAATGGGGTTTTTTGGGGTTTTTTTATGGAAATTCATAAATATACCCTGCAGAGAGTGCAAAAGGGATAAGTTGATGCACAAATGCAGAAGTTCAAAGGCTGGTGATAACGACAATAATTTTTTATGGAAATGAAAAAAAGCAATAGCTCACATCTAGAGGTCACCGCGAACATACATACCAAGTTTCAAAGTGATCTGGTCATAAATGTGCCCTGTAGGGTGTGTTAAAGGGAAATATTGAGGTCTGACTAAACTAAGTTCAAAGGTCAGCGGCAACATTTTTTGACAGAAATGGAAGAAAAATCGACAGCTCCCATACAGATGTCACCCCATACAAGCACACCAAGTTTGCAAGCGATCCAATCATAAATGTGCCCTGCAGGGTGTGTCAAAGGGAAATATTGATGCTTAAATGCACTAAGTTTTTACTAAGTTCATCGAAGATCATTGCCAGTGGCAACATTTTCTGACGGAAATTGAAGAAAATGGATAGCTCCCATCTAGAGGTAACCCCAAACAAGCAAACAAAGTTTCAAAGCGATCTGATCATAAATGTGCCCTGTAGGGCATGCCAAAGGAATATGTTGATGCCTGACTAAACTAAGTTCAAAGATTGTTGCCAGCGGCAACATTTTTTTACGGACAGAAATGGAAGAAAATCGATAGCTCCCATCTAGAGGTCACAAACATGCTAGCCAGGTTTCAAAGCAATCCAATCATAAATGTGCCCTGTAGGGTGTGCCAAAGGGAAATATTGAGGTCTGACTAAACAAAGTTCTAAGAACAGTGGCCGCGGCAACATTTTTTGACGGAAATGGAAGAAAATCGATAGCTCCCATCTAGAGGTCACCCCAAACAAGTATGCCAGGTTTCAAAGCAATCCGATCATAAATGTGCCCTGTAGGGTGTGCCAAAGGGAAATATTGAGGTCTGACTAAACTAAGTTCAAAGAACGTTGGCCGTGGCAACATTTTTTGACGGAAATGGAAGAAAATCAATAGCTCCCATCTAGAGGTCACCCCAAACAAGCATACCAG
The DNA here is from genome assembly GCA_031216915.1 of Pictodentalium vernedei. Classification (NCBI taxonomy): domain Eukaryota; kingdom Metazoa; phylum Mollusca; class Scaphopoda; order Dentaliida; family Dentaliidae; genus Pictodentalium; species Pictodentalium vernedei. The sequence continues at coordinate 701,073,914 of CM062297.1, forward strand.
GTTTCAAAGCAATCCAATCATAAATGTGCTCTGTAGGGTGTGCCAAAGGGAAATATTGAGGTCTGACTAAACTAAGTTCTAAGAACGTTGGCCGTAGCAACATTTTTTTATGGAAATTGAAGAAAATCGATAGCTCCCATCTAGAGGTCACCCAAACAAGCATACCAAGTTTCAAAGTAATCTGATCATAAATGCGACCTGTGAGGTGTGCCAAAGGAAAGTGTGGAAGTACGTACGTATGTACGACGGATGAGAAATGATGGCAATAGCTCAGCTTGACTTTGTCAAGTTGAGCTAAAAACCAAAAAACTAATTTCTGGATTTTGGTCCAAAATTTCCAAGTCCCACCCGAACCCCAAATTTTCAGTGTAAAAAAAAATAAATTGTTTTTTGTCTTAAAATTGACCGAAACGCATAACAAAACAATCACGAGGCCCCAGGGGGCCTGAGGGTGCTCACCTGACATGGTAGCCTAAATATCAACCCAGAGAATTGATTTCAACAAGTTGTATCTGCCCCTCCTAAGAAAAGCTTATACCAAATATCCAAAGATTCTGACCAGTGGATCTAAAAAAAAAGATTTTTAGAGAATATTCCTCATATTGAACTAAGTTATAATTCAGGCTCCCATAGGGAGCCCAAATATGAAGCCAGGGACTTGGCATTAACAAACTTGAATTTCCCCCTCCCCCCCCCCCTCCCCCCTCGAATGCTGCACACCAAATATCTAAACATTCCGACTGCTGGATCTGAAGAAGATTTTTTAAGACAAGAGGTCCCAAGGAGCCTTAATTGCACACCGGCCAAAGTGGTTCAAAGAAGTATTTGGGGTCACATTCAGTTAGACATGGTTCATCAACACTACAAAGGAATGAAGTCATCAGAGACAAACTTTATGGAACTAGGGACTTGGCTTGAACAAACTTGAATCCCACCCCCTAAGGATGCTGCATGCTAAATATCAAAACATTCCGACTGCTGAATCTGAAGAAGAGGATTTTTAAAGAAAAATTCCTCATATTGACTAAGTTATAATTCGGGCTCCCACAGGGAGCCCAATATGGACCCAGGGACTTGGCTTTAACAAACTTGAATCTCACCCCCCTAAGGATGCTACACACCACATATCAAAACATTCCAACAGCTGGATCTGAAGCAGAAGATTTTTTAAGAAAATTCCTCATTTCAAACTAAGTTACAATTCAAGCTCCCACAGTGAGCCCAAATATGGACCTTGGGACATGGCTTGAACAAATGTGAATCTCACCCCCTTAAGGATGCTGCATACCAAATATCAAAACATTCCGAATGATGGGTCTGAAGAAGAAGATTTTTAAAGAAAATTCCTCATTTTGAACTAAGTTATCATTCGGGCTCCCACAGTGAGCCCAAATATGGACCTAGGGACATAGCTTGAACAAACTTGAATCTCACCCCCTAAGGATGCTGCATACCAAATATCAAAACATTCCGACTGCTGGATCTGAAGAAGATTTTTAAAGAAAATTCCTCATTTTGATTTAAGTTATAATTCGGGCTACCACGGTGAGCCCAAATATGAAACTAGGGACTTGTTTTGAACAAACTTGAATCTCACCCCCCTGAGCATGCAGCATACCCAATATCAAAAGATTCTGCCTGCTGGATCTTGAGAAGAAGATTTTTAAAGAAATTTGCCTGAAATGCACTAAGTTGGAATTTGAGCTTCTATAGTGTGCCCAAATATGAATCCAGGGGGCCGATTTGAACAAACTTGAATCAGATCCACCCCCACAATGTTGCATACCAAATATCAAAAGATTCTGCCTGCTGGATCTGGAGAAGAAGATTTTTTAAGAAATTTGCCTGAAATGCACTAAGTTCGAATTCGGGCTTCTATACTGAGCCCAAATGTGAATCCAGGGGGCCAATTTGAACAAATTTGAATCAGATCCACCCCACAATGTTGCATACCAAATATCAAAAGATCTTGCCTGCTGGATCTGGAGAAGAAGATTTTTTAAGAAATTTGCCTGAAATGCACTAAGTTCGAATTTGGGCTTCTATAGCGAGCCCAAATATGAATCCAGGTGGCCGATTTGAACAAACTTGAATAAGACCCATACCAAGATGCTGCATACCAAGTATCAAAAGATTCTGCCTACTAGTTCTGGAGAAGAAGATTTTTTAATAATTTTTCTATAATTCATACAGTGCTATCAGATTTATGCCCCATACAGATCCCCCAAGGGACAAGGCCATTTCATTTGAACAAACATGAATTGCCATATAGTAATGAACATCCACGTGAAGTTTCATGAAAATCGGACCAGTGGTTTCAGAGGAGAAGTCATTTGAAAAATGTTCACGACGCCGGACAGACGACATCGACGGACGACGTCGATGGACAATGGACAGCAAGTGAAAAGTTTAGCTCCCTTCGGTGAGCTAAAAATTAAGATGATTCGAGTCAGCATTCATTAGTTGTTGGACAAAAACCAAATTCAATATGGCTGCCATATTGAATTGGCTAGCTGGACCAATAACGAAAGAAAACTTCCTCTAGACACCAATAATGCATAACTAAAAACTGAAATTGATTCGAGTCAGTATTCATTAGTTATTGGACGGAAACCAAATTCAAGATGGCCACCATGGACGCAAAATAATGAATTGGCCACTGGTGGCCATCTTGGATCAGCTGACAGTTCCAAAATCGAAAGGAAGCTTCCTCTAGACACCAACAAAGCATAATTAAAAAATAAAAATGATTTGAGTCAGCATTCACTAGTTATTGGACGGAAACCAAATTCGACATGGCTGCCATGGTAGCCATTTTGAAGTGGCTAACTGGACCAAAATCGAAGCATTGTCTAGTCATCCACAAGTTAACCCTAAAATTATGATTTGATCAAATGAGCGGTTCTTCAGTTATCTGACAGAAACCAAAAGTTAACGGACAGAGGCTGGACAACTGACTGACATGCTGAAAACATAAAATTATGATTTGATCAAATGAGCGGTTCTTCAGTTATCTGACAGAAACCAAAAGTTAACGGACAGATGCTGGACAACTGACTGACATGCTGAAAACATAATGCCCCCCCCCCCCCCCCCGATAGATTCTCGGGCATAAAAAAGGATCCATAGTGCATTTCATTTTCAAGTTGTTGCAGACAAGCAACAGGTAATGGACAGATGGATGGATAGATGGATGGACAGACAAACAGATGGACCAAGCCATACCATAATATGGCCAGCGCCAGAGAGCCACTGTATAAAAACTGAATGTTATTAAATGACCCATTGTGAAAAAATCTGTCTCTTTGTTACATTTTACAATTATTACCCTCAAAATTGGCCGTAGCAATCAGCAATGCCATGTAAATTTTATAATAAACCAGTCTTACCACATGAGATGGATGCCAGTCCCTAAAACAAGAAAACAATATAAGAGGCGCAACTCCGGAGAAAAGATTTGTGCACTACAGGTTTTCAAACTCCTCCATGACATACTCAAGAACTCAAATTTGGTAAAATTCAGATATGTTTGTTCAAGTTATCTTGCCGACACCGCCCACAAGTTGAAAATTGAAACAAGAAAACAATCTGAAAGGCAGGACTCCAGAAATTTTTTGGGGGCTGGACTGGTTTTCGAACTCAAAAGATATTCTCGAATACAACTCAAAGAATAATTTGGTAAAAATTAAATAACGTTTGTTCAAGCTATTGTGCCAACGTCATGATATGGATGGACAGACAGGCAGATGCAAGGACAGACAGGTGCCAACCGACCTTGATCAAAACATAGGTCAAATTGTTGGGATGCTCAACCAAGTAGTTTACATGCATTGCCAAAAGAATTCTTCTGTTAACTCTTCCAAAACTATGATCTGTTTTATTACACAACAGAATTTAGTGTTATTTGAGCCTGGCATTGAAATTTTGTGATGAAACAAACTCTCTGAGCCCTTTCCAGAAGTATATTACAATACAGCAAATTAGCTAAATAAAAGCTCACAAGTTGCAGTATTTTGGTTTTGTGATCTCTGCTTTGGCACTTACAATGGTAAACATATAGGCATTATTTTGTCATTTCTCTTGCTTAAAAATCTGAAAAAGGCTTCTTAAATGGTTTACCTAACAAGAGGCCCCACGGGGCCTGAAGCGCTCATCTTGTACAGAACACAATTTAAACAGAGTCCAAGAATGAGTCTACATTAAGCAAGCCATCTCCATAGGCTACACTGTCAATCCTTGAGTCCCTCAGGAGTGACAAAAATAATCTGGGCATCATGCCTTTTCTTCAGTTAATCATAAGTAAAATGCAGAGCTCCCCTATGAAGCCCCTTGATACAACCTATGTGGATTAATCTTAGTACCTCTAGAGGGTACTGAATACAAAATTTTTAATTCTTCAGCAAAATGGCCAATTCCGGCTCCCATAGAGAGCCCAAATATTAACCCAGGCTCTTGATTTGAACACAGTTGACTTCCCTAGAGACTTCCCTAGAGATGTTGCGTACCGAATATGAAAGCATTCTGACTGTTGGATCTGAAGAAGAGAAATTGTAAAGAAATTTCTTCGAATTGCACTAAGTTCAAATTTGGGCTACCATAGCGAGCCCAAATACTGACCTATGGATCCGATTTGAACAAACTTGAATCTGACCCCCCTAGAGATGTTGAATACCAAATGTAAAAGCATTCTGACAAGTGAATCTGAAGAAGAAGATTTTTGAAGAAATTCCCTCATATTGTACTAAGTTAAATTTCATGTTCCCATATGGAGCCCATAAATTAACCTATGCACTCGAATTGAACAACCTGGAATCTGACCCCCCTAGAGATGTTGTGTACCAAATATAAAAGCATTCTGACTAGTGGATCTGAAGAAGAAGATTTTTAAAGAAATTTTCTCATATTGCACTAAGTAAAAATTTGGGCTACCATAGTGAGCCCAAATATATACCTAGGGATTTGATTTGAACAAACTTGAATCTGACCCCCATAGAGATATTGCATACCAAATATCAAAGCATTCTGACTGATGGATCTGAAGAAGAAGATTTTTTTAAATTACCCTCCATATTGAACAAAGATAAAATTTGGGCTTCCGTAGGAAGCCCAAATATTAACCTAGGGACTTGGTTTGAACAATCTAGAATCTGACCCTCATAACAATGATGTATACCAAATATTAAAAGATTCTGACTGGTGGTTCTGAAGAAGAAGATTTTTAAAGAATATTCCCCATAATTCCCTATGTTAAAACTTCGGGCTCCTGTAGAGAGCCCAAAAATGAACCAATGAGCTTTATTTGAACAAACTTTTATCTGACCCCCCTATGAATGCTGTATACCAAATATCAAAAGATTCTGATGATTGGTTCTGGAGAAAAGAATTTTTTTAATTTTTGCAAATATGCTGACTCAGCATTTTTTCGATGCCCATTACAGAACACCCTGACATAACCGATGGCAATTTTTTTTAACCATTCAATTCTACTGGTCATAAGGATACTTCATACCAAATAAAAGCTCTCTGTTCCGTGGGGTTTGGGAAATATGGGCGTTTGATAATATTTCTATTTTTAGCTCCCAGGGTTCCCATGGGGATGCGGGAATTTTTTTTTTTGCATGGGTCAAGTACTTATGACCCAATACTACTACAAACCAAATTTGGTTCATACCGGACCATCGGTTCAGAAAGTTAAAAAATTTATAGTAATTTATATATTTTTTATACTTACCAATGACCCAGACTTAGCTGGTGCTAACTCCAACAAAACCAGGGCCAAACACAAATTTTGCCCCCCAATCCCCAAAATTTGCATCCAAAACAAAAAGAAATCATGTCCTAAAGGACCTCCATAGTACGCCTCTACTGCGCATGCGCAGTGACGCAGTCGTCCCGAAATTGGCGCCAATTATCATTCTTACTGGCAGTGCCTGGTCAGCGCTATGTACTCAGCGGGGAGGCAAGAGTTCCCAACTCCAGGGAGGGCCATCCCCGTCTGGGTCATTGGTAAGTATAAAAAATATATAAATTACTATAAATTTTTTAACATTTTTATACTGTACCAATGACCCAGACTTAGCTGAATAGTAAACAGGCTGGAGGGCCTAGGACATAGAGGAAAATCCAACTAGAACTATCACTGAAGGTGATTAATACCCCCGCTTTGGGTTTTTAGAGGAATGCACTTCTGATCATGTAGGCGAAGGCCATAAGGAAATGTATACATAAAGATCAATTTTTTGTTGTTGAAATTTGTATTTGCATGTGGCCTTCCACAGAACAGCACTGAATACTTAAAGAGCCCACACATATATGGTTTACATTTGGAAAAACACATTTACAATGTGCAACATGTATTCAAAATCGGTTCATTAATGTAGGAGGAGTTGCACACACAAGAATCCCATTTGAAAACCCATAATAAATCCAAGTTAAAGGGAGATAACCTGGTTAAAATTGTCGCAGATCAAAAATTTGGGAATATGCGTATGTTCACTTAGTTGTGATAATGTTTGAAAGGTTTCGTCAAAATTGATTGATAAATGTAGGAGGAGTTGCACGCACAAGAATTTCATGTAGAAACCCATAATAAATCTAAGTTAAAGGGAGATAACCTAGTTAAAATTGCCACAGCTCAAAAATTTTGGAATATGCGCATGTTTACTTAGTAGTGATGATGTCTGTAAACTTTTGTCCAAATTGATTGATAAATGTAGGAGGAGTTGCGCACACAAGAATTTCATGCAGAAACCCATATTAAATCAAAGTTCAAGAGAGATAACCTGGTTAAAATTGTCGCAGATCAAAAAGTTTGGAATATGCACATGTTCACTTAGTAGAGATGATGTTTGAAAGGTTTCATCAAAATCGGTTCATTAATGTAGGAGAAGTTGCGCACACAAGAATTTGTTCGAACGGAAAGACATAATAAATCTAAGTCAAAGGGAGATAACCTGGTTAAAATTGTCGCAGATCAAAAATCTTGGAATATGCACATGTTCACTTAGTAGTGATGATGTCTGAAAAGTTTTGTCTAAATTGATTGATAAATGTAGGAGGAGTTGCACGCACAAGAATTTCATGTAGAAACCCATAATAAATCTAAGTTAAAGGGAGATAACCTAGTTAAAATTGCCACAGCTCAAAAATTTTGGAATATGCGCATGTTCACTTAGTAGTGATGATGTCTGTAAACTTTCGTCCAAATTGATTGATAAATGTAGGAGGAGTTGCGCACACAAGAATTTGATGCCGAAACCCATATTAAATCAAAGTTCAAGACAGATAACCTGGTTAAAATTGTCGCAGATCAAAAAGTTTGGAATATGCACATGTTCACTTAGTAGAGATGATGTTTGAAAGGTTTCATCAAAATCGGTTCATTAATGTAGGAGGAGTTGCGCACACAAGAATTTGTTCGAACGGAAAGTCATAATAAATCTAAGTCAAAGGGAGATAACCTGGTTAAAATTGTTGCAGATCAAAAATCTTGGAATATGCGCATGTTCACTTAGTAGTGATGATGTCTGAAAAGTTTTGTCCAAATTGATTGATAAATGTAGGAGGAGTTGCGCACACAAGAATTTCATGTAGAAACCCATATTAAATCAAAGTTCAAGAGAGATAACCTGGTTAAAATTGTCGCAGATTAAAAAGTTTGGAATATGCACATGTTCACTTAGTAGAGATGATGTTTGAAAGGTTTCATCAAAATCGGTTCATTAATGTAGGAGGAGTTGCGCACACAAGAATTTGTTCGGATGGAAAGACACAATAAATCTAAGTCAAAGGGAGAAAACCTGGTTAAAATTGTCGCAGATCAAAAATCTTGGAATATGCGCATGTTCACTTAGTAGTGATGATGTCTGAAAAGTTTTGTCCAAATTGACTGATAAATGTAGGAGGAGTTGCACGCACAAGAATTTCATGTAGAAACCCATAATAAATCTAAGTTAAAGGGAGATAACCTAGTTAAAATTGCCACAGCTCAAAAATTTTGGAATATGCGCATGTTCACTTAGTAGTGATGATGTCTGTAAACTTTCGTCCAAATTGATTGATAAATGTAGGAGGAGTTGCGCACACAAGAATTTCATGCCGAAACCCATATTAAATCAAAGTTCAAGAGAGATAACCAGGTTAAAATTGTCGCAGATCAAAAAGTTTGGAATATGCACATGTTCACTTAGTAGAGATGATGTTTGAAAGGTTTCATCAAAATCGGTTCATTAATGTAGGAGGAGTTGCGCACACAAGAATTTGTTCGAACGGAAAGACATAATAAATCTAAGTCAAAGGGAGATAACCTGGTTAAAATTGTCACAGATCAAAAATCTTGGAATATGCGCATGTTCACTTAGTAGTGATGATGTCTGAAAAGTTTTGTCCAAATTGATTGATAAATGTAGGAGGAGTTGCGCACACAAGAATTTCATGTAGAAACCCATATTAAATCAAAGTTCAAGAGAGATAACCTGGTTAAAATTGTCGCAGATTAAAAAGTTTGGAATATGCACATGTTCACTTAGTAGAGATGATGTTTGAAAGGAAAACCTGGTTAAAATTGTCGCAGATCAAAAATCTTGGAATATGCGCATGTTCACTTAGTAGTGATGATGTCTGAAAAGTTTTGTCCAAATTGATTGATAAATGTAGGAGGAGTTGCGCACACAAGAATTTCATGTCCGGAAAGACGTACGGACGGACGTACGGACAGACGGACGGACGGACGGACGTACGGACGTACAGGGCGATTCCTATATAGCCCCCACTTCTTCGAAGCGGGGGTATAATAAGCTCAACTATATAGTAAAGAGGTAACCCCTTAAGGAGAAAAGGAGTATTAGGCTTTACATGTATCTTTCTTATTTAATATTAAATTAGAAAGATACACTACCCTTAATAATTGAGCACAATAACATTCATGTTCTCTATTAACATCCAGTATAACCCTTATACTAATTATTTTTAAAGCAAGCCAATAAATAAAGTAGTCCAGAGAATTGAGACTCTTTATAATCATTTAAAAGTGTCCGAGTATTGTATATTAAAGCCCGTTTGACACTTGACATATACAAATGCTTCACACCGAGCTACACTTTAAAAATAAGACATGAATGAAATTAAACATTAATATTACACTTTAAAACCATCCCGGAAGCGACTCAGAAATACTGACTTGGAGGAGGCATTCCCTTGCTTTTCACTATAAAGCAGGTGACCTAAGGGAACACCCGCCCCCCCCCCCCCCCCCCCCCCCCCCCTTCCCCTTGCCCTGGGTCAAATAGCCCAGAGCGAAGAGGGCAGCCGGACGGAGTCACTGCCGGAACAGAAAGCCTGCATAACTATAGTTGCAACTGTTTAGTGGACGACATTCTGAGCAACAGATAACGGACCTAAACAATGCAGGTCTCCAGAAATGGACTCAATATTTCTGAGATAAAAATTCGTAAATGTGGATGGCTGAGACCAATAAGCAGCTTCATTAAATCTGTAATAGCAACACTATTAGCATAAGCCCAGGAAGTAGAAAGAGCTCTTACTTCATGAGCAGAAATCTTAAGCACAGACTGCTGAGAAGAAGATAAATCTTCATAAGCAGTACGGATAGTTAACTGAATCCATCTAGCAATAGAATGGACTGAAATGTCCTTTCTATTAGGCATCAAAGACAGAAAGAAACGTTTTCGTCCCTTTCTGATAAACTGAGATCTCTGTTTATAGATACGTAGTGCTCTAACAGGACAGAGTAAAGGCCTACGCCCGTCTGAAGACGGAAGAGCCTTAATAACAATAGGTTCCGGATATTTATTAGGAGCCTGATTCTTAGCTAAAAAACCCACATTAGTAGTGAAGGTGATAGTGTTCCCAACACTACGATAATGAGAATCATCCACCGATAGTGCATGAAGCTCACTGACTCTTCTGGCAGAAGAGAAAGCTAAGAGAAAAGCTGTCTTATAAGATAAGAATTTGAAATCTACTGTCCCAAGAGGTTCAAATGGCTTTTCCTTCAATTTAAGTAGAACCCAAGCTAAATTCCACTTAGGAATTAATCTAAGAGTTCTGGGTCTATTTATCGAAAAGTTTCTAACCAACTTCGATAAAGAGACATTAGATCCAATTTGTAAACTATCATGATGTGCATAGGTATCAGATAACATAGATCTATAACCCTTTATAGTAACAGGCTGCAGTTTGATTTCGTCAAACAAGTATACTAGAAAGTTTGCAATGTCTGGTATAGAGGGATCAAATATATCTACAGAATGATCCCTACACCAACGACGAAAAACCTTCCACTTAGCCGCATAGTTTAGCGAAGAGGAGGTCCTCCTACAGTTAGAAATCGCGTCCACTGCTCGTCCTGTAAAGTGCTTGCCATGCAAGAAGGACCGCACAACGGAAAAACGTGAAGGTTGAGACCTTGCAGGTTGTGATGGAGTTGGCGCGATTTCCCCTGCGAAAGAAGATCCTCTCGTGGAGGAAGCTTCCGCGGTAGGTCCCACAACAGACACCTGAGTAGATTTATCCACGGTCTCTGTGGCGACAGAGATGCTACCAACAGAATCTTGCATTGAGATTGTTTTATCTTTAGCAATACTTGTTGAATTAACGGCGCTGGAGGATACGCATATCCTATCATTCCGTCCCAAGGGATCGACAGAGCGTCTACTGCAAATGCTCTTGGATCCGGACACGGGGACACATACGTCTGCAACTGATTGTTGAGATGTGTCGCAAATAAGTCTATCATTGGCCGTTCCCATTGGTAGCAAATCTGATTGAATACTTGTTTGTTGAGAGTCCACTCCGACGGCAACAAGCGACCCTTTCGTGAAAGGGAGTCTGCTAGCACATTCAGACGACCCGGTATGTGACGGACCGAAAGAAGAACGTGATGTTCTAACGCAAACAGAAGGATTCTTTCCGTTAGATTGAACAACGGAACTGAATGAGTGCCTCCCTGATTCCGTATATACGCCACTACTGTCGTATTGTCGGATAGGATTTGGACATGAGCATCGTGAATAATGTCCATCCAGTGACGTAACGCAAGCCAAATTGACATCATTTCCTTGATGTTTATGTGCTTGCACAGGAATTGCGGATCCCAAAGACCCTGGCATCTCGAATCCGTTGGGATTAATGATGCACCCCAACCTGTTTGACTGGCATCCGTCATAACGGTAAAACTCGGATCCGGCAACTGCAGCGGAACTCCTTGAGTTAACCACTGAATGTTTGCCCAAGTCTGAATCTCTTGTTTCACTTGATCTGACAAGAGAACGTCTACATCGAGCGAATGAATTTTCACACTCCAATTCTGAGTCAGGAAAATTTGAAGAGGACGTGTGCGTAGCCGCCCCATCGGAATGAGATCCGCGGCGGCTCCGCACAGACCTATCAGTCTCATAAATTCTCTCGCCGTGACTTTGTCTGCGTGCAGACAATAGCGAGCGTAACAACTGACTAATTTCGCTCTGGTTAACGGCAGACGAACGAGATTGTTGTGCGTCTCGAAGCTCATTCCCAGATGAGTGAATGACTTGGACGGCACCAGATCCGACTTCTCCTCGTTTACTATGAAACCGAGACGTCGGAGCAATAGAAGAAGATTCTGAACATCGTTCTGAAGCGTTAACTCGTTGCCGTACCTCTGAAGAATGTCGTCCAGGTAGGCCGACGTTACCGCAGACGAATGAGCTCGGAAGTAGATCATTACCGAGTTCATTACCCGAGTGAAAGCCCAGGGTGCTAGATTCAATCCGAAGCACATGGCCCGGAACTGATACACCACTCCTAGGACTGCGAAGCGTAGATACTTTCGGAATGTCGGATGTACCATGACGTGAAAGTACGCATCTTTGAGATCTATGCTCGTTGCATAATCGTTCACCCGAATACTCGCTCTGACCGATCGAATCATCTCCATATAAAACTTCGGAGCGACGATCAGCTTGTTTATCCAGCTCAAATCTATGACTGGACGGAACGAGCCGTCTGGTTTCGGAACCAGAAACAGATGGCTGTAGAATCCCAGAGATTCCTGGTTTTCTACGACCTCTACCGCGTTCTTCATTAAAAGAGACTGCACCTCTGATAACAGAGCGTCTCTTTTCTGTGGATTTTACGGAAGATGAGTCCACTTTGGACTTCGAGTTAATGGAGGCTTTCGTTTGAAGGATATCTTTAGACCTTCCGAAGTCACTCCTCTCACCCAAGGGTCGTCCGTAATCGACGCCCACTCTTGTGAAAAACTCGACAACCTTCCGCCAACCGGAACGCGATAGAGGTTAAAGCCATCACCTCCTGGACCTGCGAGGCCTGCGGTAGGAGAAACCACGTCTTCCACGACCCGCACCTCGCCTCGTCGACCTCGGGGCGTCCGACCGATTGTCCCGGCCTGAAGGACGTCCCGAACGAGAGTCGCTATCCTGACGGTCTCTCGAATAAGACCAAGAGGACGCACCGGAACCTCTATAGGAACCTCTCTTGGGCGCATTAGACCCAGAAGTGCCTGTCTTATTCGTGTCTGCTGTATCCGACTTCTTAGGAGCAGATTTGAACAACAGAGAATCCTTAGCTTTCTTTGTAATTTTATCATAAATAGCGGAAAGCTTGCCGTCAAAGAAAAGTTCTCCTGAGACCGAAGCGACTCTAAGAGAGTTCTTCAGCTTAGAATCCACTAGTGTGGATGTAGCTAGGGCTGCGTCACGTCTAACCAACTCCAGATTTGCCACTGAAAGGGCGGAGTTACACGTGGAATAAGCTACTGCCCTTGAAAGAAGTCTTAAAGAGGATTGTATATCCTGAAACTCTTTCCCCTGAAGGCGCAGTGATAACGCCTTAGTAAGGTGATCTGCGTAAGATAAGGCATCTAAATTGGCTCTGTTAGACGCAATAGCTGTTTCCAACACCGCGGTTGGAATAGAAGCTGACGACGGTAATGATAGCTCTAAGTCTTCCGCCTCGTCGTCCATACGCAGAGGAACTCTCGGTATACCCTGTCCTGCCGTATCGAATTTATTCCTTGCATTAATGAAAGGCAGGTTGAGAGTATTAGCGGACAAGAAACCTGCTTTCCCCGTCCTGGAAGTAAGTTTAAATATAGCGTCGTTCAATAATTCAAATGTTCTTGCAACATTATTGGACTGCGACGGAAACTCGGGAGCGATGTCCCTTAACCGCTCAAAAAATTCAGAGTCCAATGACGCTATAATTCTCTTGTCCGGAACCGCAGCAGTCTGGCCCGACGGAACAACTTGAGGGAGAAAGTGCCGGATGAAGTCCACGGCAGCTTTATGTTGTTCCGAAAGGGATAGCTCCAAGTCATCCGTATCCCTTTCACCATCCGGTCGGACCTCATGATGTTCCCGGTCGTCCGCCCCCGATGCTTCGGCGGAGCGTACCGACCCAGCGCCGTCGGATAATTCTCGATCCGACACCGTTTCTGTCGGCTGCTGGGATGCTGCGATAAGCTGTGCTATCTGCACAAGAATGTCCGGCGTCGAGACCTGCGGAGGCGCAGTCTTTCGCTGCTTCGCCGAGGGCAGCTCTGCATCAGATGGCTCCCGCATACTTTTCCTATGCGAACATCCGGAGTCCATCGGTCTCGAATCCCTGGCTGCCGGATGGTGTGACCTGGTCGCCGAAGAATCCTTCATCGGCGAAGCTGGTAATATATCGGCGGTCACGCAGCCAAGGTGCGGTCGTGTGCGCTGACGAGAAGAGGAAGCCTTAACAGTCTCTGCGGACTGCTTATACAACGGAGCGTCCCGAGCGACGGACGTATGCTCCGCTAAAGACACATTTTGTACCACAACATCTGGTCCCAGATGTTGTTGTACGAGAGAGGGGCCTCTCTCGCTCGCGGCCCGGCTGGACCTGGACGAGCTAGGAACCGGACTCAAAGGCTTCCTCCGTTCTCGCTTACTATCCGCCGTCACTGGGTGTGCATCTATTATGTTTATAGTGCTCGCATCACCCAAAACTTCCTCTTGGACCGCATCGGACGAACACGGCTGCCGAACCATTCGGTGAATGGACGCTACACCGGGCGAGCTAGCGGACGACATTTGTCTAATCTCCATGAGCACTTTTGCCGCTAGCTCTGAATTCATTTGTGACGACGGACGCACACTTGTAGAAGATAACATGGAAACATCACCCTGTTCTGGTTCCTCTGAAATAGAAACTGAGAGAGTAGAGTGACCTTGCGGAGAAAGAGCCGGCATCGCCCTTCCTCCAGAAACAACATATCGTGACACACATTTCCAATGTTTCTCATCCCAATATTCACATATAGGACAGGGATTAATGCGAGAACACTGACTACAATTAATACAATGATCATGAAAGTCAGAGGAAGATTTCTTCCTATTACAATTTGAACAACGTCCCTTCATTGTGAAAGAACAACAATAAGTCCTAGTTACTCGCAAAAACCCCTGACACAAAGATACATAATATTTATTTATTTATTGGTGTTTAAGGTCACATACTTATGCACAATGGCTAATCGTGACCGTGACAGTTTTACGGGTGGAGGAAGCCGGAGTACCCGGAGAGAACCACCGAGCAACGACGAGCAGCTGTCAGCTCTCCAACATCGTAACTCTGAACTCTGCACCGCAGCACAGGCAGGGTTAGATTGGTTGAAGACATGCGCACCATCGACGTGCAGTACGCCTCAGTACACAGCGTCATCGTGCCCCCATGTAAGCAATCGGGGTGAAGTGTCTTGCCCAAGGACACAACGCGGTTGCCGCAGGTGGGATTCGAACCGAGGACCTCTCGGCTTGCAGCCTGCACCTCTACCAACTGAGCCACCACGCCCCCAAGATACATAATAACATGATCCATTAACTGGTTGAGTGCTAGAAGCCACTATCAGGGCTTTCAGAAAAATGCGGGAACGGAGCAAAAGCCAACATTTTCACTACTCCTGTTTCATATTCAGTCAAACCCAAATAAAATTTTGTAAAAATAAATTTGTTTTATTACAAATTATTGGAGAGTGCCTATAGGCACTCTCCAATAATTTGCAATAAAACAAATTGTGAATAACAAATTCAGACCACCAAAAATAATCTAGCCCTCAACCAGTTAATAAATGAAAAAACAATTGCAAATCAAAATAATTTTGAAAAAATATTTTTTCAGCGAAGCCCAAGTTGCTGAAAAGTAACGTTGAGCCCCGATGGATCCGATGGCAAAGTGTGGTCAAAAATTTTAAATTTATATTAAATAATTAATGAGACACTTACGGATAATATAAATGTATCTTATAGTGAGATAAACTACATCAAAGGCAAACAGCCCCCCTCAAAAAGGCTGTTGCCAATGTAAACAAACAGTGTAAAAACACCAGAAAACATGACTCCAGGCACTGAAAAAACTGGCCCGGAATCAGTCATCAAATTACACTCTATCTGATGCAGGGGGAGAATCTGCAGAACATCAGATGGAAGATGCAGAACACAAACGTTATACACCCATGGGTGAAAACGTAACTATGGGGAAAATAACAGAAAACATTCTGTAACCAAGCAACTCTCCCAGGAAATTTTAGAAATGAAATTTCTCAAAAATATGCCAAAAGCATGGGAGAATTGCAAGGGGGGACTTTAGAAGGCTAGGGGAGAGGAAACACTGAATAAGCAGTGCAACAATTAGCAAGAATGACAACAAGAGGCCCATGCCTCGAAAATAGGCAACTTAATATAATTTCATCAAAAAATTTTAAGTACAGCCCTGATTATTTTTTGTCACTTCTTTTTCCTCTCCTCCTTCTATCCTCCTTAGAATCACATTTTCTCCAAAAATTACGAGTCTGGCATCCTTTAAACTGAGATTTACAAGCACAAAGATCAGTGAGATGTTGACTAATGAAGGGCCAAACAGAGAAAGATAATTGGCGCCAATTTCGGGACGTCTGCGTCACTGCGCATGCGCAGTAGAGGCGTAGTATGGAGGTCCTTTAGGACATGATTTCTTTTTGTTTTGGATGCAAATTTTGGGGATTGGGGGGCAAAATTTGTGTTTGGCCCTGGTTTTGTTAGAGTTAGCACCAGCTAAGTCTGGGTCATTGGTACAGTATAAAAATACTGATATTTTGGCGCTTTTCCATATTTCCAAGGGCCATAACTCATATAAGAATAATGCAATCAGCATCAAACTCAAACTTGATCTGTAAGTCATCGTTCTATAGTAGTTTACCAAAAAATGAAATCATTCCGTTGAAGCGTTTCCAAAAAAACTCCGGAAAACTGATATTTTGGTGCTTTTCCACATTTCCAAGGACCGTAACTCACACAAGAATAATGCAATCAGCATGAAACTCAAACTTGATCTGTAAGTCATCGTTCTATAGTAGTTTACCAAAAATGAAATCATTCCGTTGAAGTGTTTCCAAAAAAACTCTGGAGAACTAAAGTGTGATTGACAGACTGACGGATGGACAGAGTGCAAACCTATAGTCCCCTTTGGCGATGCCGGTAGGAGACTAAAAAATGTGTTTGACTAAAGCAAGGAAAGTGCTGGCTTTTGCTCTGGTATTCTCATTTTTTGAATGCCCTGATTGTGGCTTCTTCCACTCAATCAGTTAAGAAGTCTTGACAGCAGGATTATATTAGCAATTTAAGCTGTGATAACATTTGGCCCAACGGTTGTCACTGAGCACCATTCGGGAGAAAATAAGAATAGAGATTAAAACTTTAAAAAATTGAAAAATAATAATAAAACAAATGACCACAAAGTATCAATGCGCTGTTTGATTTCGTGCGTCATAAGACGTACAAAAGTTTCAACACTCTGTTTGATTTTCAAACGTAATAAGACATACAAAGGTATCAACGCCCTGTTTGATTTTGTACATAATAAGACATACAAAAGTATCAACGTGCTGTTTGATTTCGTATGTAATAAGAGGTACAAAAGTATCAAACGGTTAAAGTGTGCTATGTCCTAACAGACAGTACTGGGACAAAGCACACGTCACTGGAACTCAGTTGACGAAGTGTTAATATGAATTTCATGTCTGTAAATAACACAATGGCTTACACAATCAAGTTGAATCAATAATATATGCTTGCATATGAACTTTTATGCTATTAAAACAAGCCTGTCTTTCTCAAGCCTGTCTTTCTGAGGCAGACGATCATGCACATGATTTTCTGCGTTTGATCACACGCCTTGATAAGGGAACATTGTTGCAACAACAACAACACTTCAAACTATCGTTCCGACCCATCATTTGAGTCTTTCTGTGGATAAGCCCAGCTTCCAGCCCCAACTTTCTGAAAAACGTATTTAATTGGAAGAAACCCCAAAATAAGCCTACCACAGATCTTCCAACATTATTTTTCAGGCACATGTAACATGTACAAGTAAACAAACAACAGGGATTTCCCAAGTTTCCAATCAAAATAAAATGTTACTTGTTTTGTTGATTTTTTCATTTTATCATTACAATAATATTGCAGTGATTGCACCTAAAATAAAATTTCAGAATCATTTTGAAGTGGTGCATTTTTTATATCACTTTATTCTTTTATTGCAGCTGAACTAAAATAAAAAAAAAAACGTCTTTTGTGTTGTCAATTTTGTTTCTCCACTCGGTGCTATGCCTTTATATTTAGAAATGAACAGGAAATTCCCAGTTTATAATTAATTATTCCAGGTGGTATGGCCACTCCAGTTATTGGTTTTTATTAGTTGGAAAATGAGTTGCTTGGATATCTAAAGAGTTATATTGAAAAGGCACTTCAAAAAAGAAATATAATTTTGTACCTTCATTTTAATATCCACTTTGTCAAATATGACAGGAAAAGCTGTTTGAAAACAACACACAAGTGAAGCCATTTTGGTATTAACATTGAGGAGTCTCAATGCACACCACAACGATCCGATTAAATATAGCTCATTTTTTTATGAGCACGCTCACGTGGTTTTCTTTACATTTCAGGTCGAGTGTGTTTGTTCAAGAGTGCCACATGAATGAAGATCAGTAACATTTGTGGTCTTGGATACTGGGTACTAACTTTTTCAAAAAGACAGGCCTGTTAAAATGAGAACTTGGATTTGTCCGCTCTGCTGACGTCTGCTGCTATTTTGAAAATGAGATTACAAGGGGGAGAGGAGCCATTGTAAATTTATAAGTTTAACGTCGAAGTATGCAAACAACATATGGCCATTTTTTTTTGCACCTGTCAGTTTGATGTTTCAGTTTGCGGCAAATGCTGAAACTGAACCAACTAACAAAAAACCTCCATGCTCTACTGTTTCAGCCCTACTTTTTGACATGGGTAATCCTAACTAGACTATTCAGTGTTGCATGTTCTCGAAAATCACAAGCATTTCTTATACATAGTTGCAACTGCACATGTGCATGCATGTGCATAGTTAATTACCTCTAGAGGGATATAATCAACTAAATGAATGGATCACGAATAACAGTCCAGCACAATGACCTAGAAATAGTAACTTAAGTAAGGCTGGCTGTGAGTAACTGTTCACAACTATGACTGGTGAAATTTTGTTTTTGTTTATTTAATACCATTATTTAAATGAAATAAAGCTGCATTATAAAAAAAACATTTCCCAGTTAACATGCGAATATCACCTTCTACAAAAGTGAAAACAGAAGTGAAGTCCCACTATAATTGCTTTTATTTGTCTGTGTGAGATGATGTTGAGAGATAGAGCTCTGTCAAATAAGTTACAAGAGGCCCCGCAGGACCTGAGGTGCTCACCTAACCAAAGTTCTTTAAAGAAGGATTTTATTAGCAACTATGGTTAATTAACACAACAGAGGAATGAAAATGAAGTTATTTAATTATTTATAAATCAGTAGTCCATGCTAGATGATTTATTTTCTAGTATTGGGATGCTACCACAGATATAATGCCAAGATTTCCAGAAATACAAAACCAAAGAGTCCAAATATCAACCTTGGACTTAACTTGAACAAACTTGAATCTGACCCATTCCCCTCCACCCCAAATATCCATAGATTCTGAATGGTGGATCCGAGATTTTTGTAAAGAATATTCGTTATATCACACTAAGTTAAAATTTTGGCTCCCATAGGGTGCCCAAATATGAATCCAGGGGCTTAATTTGAACTAACTTGAATCTGAGCCCTGCTCGTGTATTGTATTCCAAGTATCAAAACATTCTGAATGGTGGTTCTCAAGAAGATTTCAGAGAATATTCCTCTTTTACACCAAGTTAAAATTAGAGCCAAAGTTAAAAAATTTATAGTAATTTATATATTTTTTATACTTACCAATGACCCAGACATAGCTGGTGCTAACTCTTAAAATATAGGGCCAAACACAAATTTTGCCCCCCAATCCCCAAAATTTGCATCTAAAACTAAAGAAAACATGTCCTGAAAGGCCCTCCACACCTCGCCCCCACTGCGCATGCGCAGTGTCCAGGACGTTCCGAAATTGGCGCCATTTATCATTCTAATAACCAGTGCCTGGTAAGCGCTATGTACTCAGCGGGGAGGCAAGAGTTCCCAACTCCTGGGAGGGCCATCCCCGTCTGGGTCATTGGTAAGTATAAAAAATATATAAATTACTATAAATTTTTTAACATTTTTATACTGTACCAATGACCCAGACATAGCTGAATAGTAAAAAGGCTGGAGGGCCAAGGACATAGAGCAAAATGGAATACGCTCAATAAAATAAAATAGAGTCATCCCCTGTAGGGAAAAGAAGTAATAGGCCTTACATGTATCTTTCTTATTTATGATAAATTAGAAAGATACAACACCTTCCAAAAATTGAGCTTCATACATCCATGTACTCTATTAATATCCAATAATCCTTATACTAATAATTTTTAAAGTAAGCCAATAATAAAGTAAGTCTAGAGAATAGAGACTCTTATACTCCTAAAAGTGTGTGAGAATTGCATAATCATGTCCGTTGACATATGCAATATTCAAAAGCTATACTTTAAAAACTAAGACTTGAATGAATTTTATAAACTTAAACTTCTCACTAAACAACCATCCCAATAACAGCTCAGAATTACTAACTCCGGAGGAGGTATCCCCTTGTTTTCATAGAAAAAACAGGTGACCCAAGGGAACACCCTCCCCCCCCCCCCCCCCCCCCCCTTTTTCTTGCCCTGGGTCAAATAGCCCAGAGCGAAGAGGGCAGCCGAACGGAGACACTGCCGAAACAGACAGCCTACCTAGCTATAGTAGCAACTGTTAAGTGAATGACATTCTGAGCAGTAGATAATAGACCTAACAATAGAGGCCTCCAGAAATGGACTCGATATTTCTGAGATAAAATTCATGAATGGATGGCTGAGCGCAATGAGCAGCCTTCAAAAATCTATAATAGCAACACTATTAATGTAAGCCCAAGAAGTAGAAGAACTCTTACTTCAAGAGCCGAAATCTTAAGCACAACTGCTAAGCCAATGATATACCATAAGCAGTACGCTAGTTAATAGAATCGATTAACAATAAAATGGAGCGTAACGTCCTTCTACTAGACATCAAAGACAGAAGAAGCTTACGCCCTTGTAATAAACAGATATCTGTTTATAAATACATAAACTGTACCCGGAAAGAGTAAAGGCCTATGCCCATACGAAGACGGAAGGACCTTAAAATAATAGGTTCCGGATAATAGGAGCCTAACTCTTATGCAACAATCCAACCTAAATAGTAACGGAAGTATTGATTCCGAAACTATGAAAGTGAAAATCATCCATCGATAGTGCATGAAACTCACTGACTCTACAGTAAAAGAGAAACCAACAGAATTACTGTCTAAAAGGTCAGAATTTGAAAACTACTGTTTCCAGAGGCTCAAATGATTACTTAGCTAAATAAGAACCGAAGTTAAAATCCGTATAGGAATTTAATCTAAAGATTCTAAGTCTATTTATCAAAAAGTTACTAACTGACTTAGATAAAGAGACAAAAGACTCAATTGTAAACTATCGTAGAGTGCATAGGTATGAGGTAACATAAACCTATAACCTAAATAACAACAGGCTGCAGTAGATCTTGTGAAACAAGTATACTAAAAACTAGCAATGCGTAGAATGGAGGGATCAACCATATGAACATAATGATCCCTACACCACGACGGAAGAGCCTCCACTTTAGTCGCATAGAATAGCGAAGAAGAGGATCTCCTATAGTAAGAAATCGCGTCCAAAGCTCGTCCAGTACAGTGCTTACAATGCAATACGGACCACACAACGGAATACATGAAGGTTGCGACCCTGCTGGTTGTGATAAAGATGACACGATTTACCCAGTGAAAAAAGATCCTCACATAGAGGAAGATTTCACGTTAAGATCCACAGTAGACAAGAGAGTAAATTACTCATGATCTCTGTGAAGATAGAGATGCTATCAACAGAAATGTATTGTGGTTGTTTATCTTAGCAATACCTGCTAAAACAACAGCGCCGGAGGATACGCGTATCCTATCATTGCGTCCTATAGATCAATAGAGCGTTAACAGTATTAGCTCAGAGATCTGGACAAGCCAACACATACGTCTGCAATTGATTAGCAAGCTGTGTCATAATAAAACATCATTGGGCGCTCCCATAGATAGCAAATCTGATTAAATACTTGTTTGTTGAGAGTCCATTCTGACAGCAACAAGCGACCCGTAAGAGAACGGGAGTGCGATAAAACAATCAGACGACCCCGAATATGACGGACCAAAACTGAACTTGGTGTACTATAACCAACAGACGGATTCTTTCCATTAAATTGAATAACGGAAACGAAAGAGTGCCTCCCTGGTTCCGGAGATACGCCACTACTGTCGAATTAAAGGACAGGAATTTGGGCATGCATTTCTGAATAATGTTCATGCAATGACATAAAGCAAGCCTAAAAAACATTATTCCGCGGAAGTTAAACTGATAGCTAAAAGACTGCGGAACCCAAAGACCCTGGCACTTCGAATCCGTAGGGATCAGTATATATCCCAATCTGTTTGACTGGCAA
This sequence comes from Pictodentalium vernedei, assembly GCA_031216915.1. NCBI lineage: Eukaryota > Metazoa > Mollusca > Scaphopoda > Dentaliida > Dentaliidae > Pictodentalium > Pictodentalium vernedei. The sequence continues at coordinate 701,095,920 of CM062297.1, forward strand.
CCGTCATAACAGCCACACTAGGGTCCGGCAACTGCGGCGGCACTCTCTGAGTCAACCACCGAATGTTTGCCCCAGTCTGAATCTCTTGTAACACTAGATAGACAAGAGAATGTATAAACCAAGCAATTCATGGATTGCCGGAAAGTTGCCGTCGAAGAGAAGCTCCTCCGAGAACGAAGCGACTCTGAGAGAGTTCTTAACCTACTATCCACGCGTGGATGTAGCTAGGGCTGCATCACGTCTAAACACTCCAATCAGCCACTGAAGGGCGGAGTTATACGTGAACAAAATACTGCCCTCAAAAGAAATTACATTGAGAATAATATCCCGTAAATCTTTTCTTGAAGACGTAATGATAACGCCTCAGTAAGGCGGATTACGTATAATAAAGCGTCTAAGTTAAGTCTACTATACATAATGTCGTTCCCAATATTGAAATTGGAAAAGACATAAACGGCGAAAAAGAATATATGCAGTCTTTAATCACACCGTCTAGACGCATATGAACTCTCGGTTTGCCCTGCTCTGCCAAAATAAACTATATGTAAAAAAGATAAAATGGCAGAAATGAGCCACGCGGACAAGAAACTAAACTATCATGCTTAGTAGCAGGCTTGTATATATATATATAATATATAGCGTCGAAAAATAAAACACATGTTGTAATGACAATATTGGACTGCGTCGGTAAGTCAGGGACAAAGTCCCTGAACCGATCGAAAAATCCGAGTCCAATGACGCTATAAGTCTCTTATCCAAGATCGCAGCAATGAAGTCCGAAAAATAATCACTGGAAGAAATGCCAGAAGATATGAAAGGCATCTTCCGATACTACTAAAGGGAAAACTCGAAATCTTTCGAATCCCTTTCGCCATCCTGTCGGACCCTATAAAGCGTTCGGTCGTCCGTAGCTTGATGCAACCGCGGACCGCACCGACCCAGCGCCGTCGGATAATTCCTGATTCGACCGAGAAACCGTCAATTGCTGGGATGCTGCGAAACAACTGTGCTAACTCGGATAGCACGTCCGTCACCGAGGCCTGAGGAGCAGCGGTCTTACGATGCATTGCCGCAGGAAGCTCCGAGATCGTTACCCCGTGCATACTTCCAATATGCGAGCGAACGGAGTGTATAGGCCTCGTGTCCCTTGGCTACCGGATGGCGCGACCTATTCGCTGTGGAATCACTGAATGCCGAAACTGATCGGATACTCGAGGTCACGTAGCCAATGTGCGGTCGTGTGCCCTGCTGTGAGGATGAGGAAGCATTAAAGACAGTCTCTCGGACTGTCAATATAACGGAGCGTCCCGAGCAACGGACATATGCTCCGAATGTAAAATATCTGAACCACAACATGCGGTCCCCTATGTTGTTGGCTTCCTCCGATCTGTCCTCAATCTGCCGTCACTGGGTGAGTACTAAAGTAATTAAAGTGCTCGCATCACCCAAATCTCCTTCCTAGACCGCAACGGACGAACCCGGCAGCCGAACCATTCGATGAATGTATGCTACACCGGGTGAGCTAGCGAATGTCATTCCGTAAGCGATAGACATATTCCATGAGCACTTATTGCCGCTAACTCTTCATTAACTATGACGACAGAGGCACACTTTTGAAAGACATCTCCATAACTCTTCGAACAAGAAACCAGAAATGCTTGGATAGCAAGCATAAAATAATAATATATATAGCGTCGTTCAATAATTCGAAAGTTTGTGTGACATTATTGGACTATGTCGGAACTGAGGGACGATGTCCCTGAACCGAACCAAAAATTTCTAAGTCCACCGACGCTATCAGTTTCTTATCCGGCATCGCAGCATATGTTGTTCCGAAAGGGAAAGCTTGAAATCCACCGAATCCCTTTCGGTATCCCGTCGGACCGGATGAAACTTTCGGACGTCCGTACCCGCTTCCGCGGAGCGTCCCGACCCAGCATCGTCGGATAAAATATATGCGACAGATTCAGTTGATGCTGGGATGCTGCGATAAACTGTGCTATTAAGGAAAGCACGTCCGTTCCCGAGGCCTGTGCCGTAGCGGACTTACGATGCATTGCCGCTGGAAGCTCCGTGTACGTTGACTCCCGCACACTTCCTATGCGAACGTCCGGAGTCTGCAGGCCTCGAGTCCCCGGCTACCGACCCAGCGCTGTCGGATAATTCTCGATCCGACACCGTTTCTGTCGGCTGCTGGGATGCTGCGATAAGCTGTGCTATGTGCACAAGAATGTCTGGCGTCGAGACCTGCGGAGGCGCAGTCTATCGGTGCTTCGCCGAGGGCAGCTCCGCATCAGATGGCTCCCGCATACTTCCTATGCGAACGTCCGGAGTCCATCGGTCTCGAATCCCTGGCTGCCGGATGGTGTGACCTGGTCGCCGAAGAATCCTTGATCGGCGAAGCTGGTAATATATCGGCGGTCACGCAGCCAAGGTGCGGTCGTGTGCGCTGATGAGAAGAGGAAGCCTTAGCAGTCTCAGCGGACTGCCTATACAACGGAGCGTCCCGAGCGACGGACGTATGCTCCGCTAACAACACATTTGTACCACAACATCTGGGGCCAGATGTTGTTGAACGAGAGAGGGGCCTCTCTCGCTTGCCGTCCGGATGGACCGGAACGAGCTATGAACCGGACTAAAAGGCTTCCTCCGTTCTCCCTCCGATCCGCCGTCACTGGGTGTGCATTAAGTTAATTTTATAGTGCTCGCATCACCCCAAAATTCCTTCTAGACCGCAACGGACGAACCCGGCTGCCGAACCATTCGGTGAATGGACGCTACACCGGGCGAGCTAGCGGACGTCAAAGGCCGTCGAACCTACTAGGGTCCTCTTAGGCAATTGGCGTATTACATGAGCACTTTTCCGCTAGCCCTTCATTAATTGTGACGACGGAGGCACACTGTTGGAAGACATCACAGATACATCACCCTAATCTTGATCGTCTGAAATAGAAATTGATAAAGTAGAGTGACCCTGCGGGGAAAGGACCGGAGTGTCCAAATCCCCAACAACATACCGTGACATACGCTTCCCATATTGTCATCGAAATCATACGATACAGAACAGGAGTTAATGCGAGTACACTGACCACATATAGAATGATAATAAGGTCAGAGGAAGACTTCCTCCTAAAACAATTGATCAATATCCTTTCAATGAGAAAAGAAAACAAGTCCTGGTACTCGCACTAACCCCTGGCAATCAAAAACATAATAATAATATGATCCATTAATATAGAAAAAATAATTGAAATCAAAATATTTTGAAAAAATATTTTTTCAGAACAGCCCAAGTTTCTGAAAAGTAACGTTGAGCCCCAATGGATCCCAAGCCTAAGTGTGGACAAAAATTTTAAAAATATTTTAAACAATTTATTCAACACTTACGAACAATAATAATGTATCTAGTTATGATTAAAATAACATAAAGATATTATTATTTAGAAATCCCCCCCTCACACAGAGGGCTGTTGTAAATGTAAACAATGAGTGTAAAAACACTAAAATAAGACTCCAGGCACCCAGGCCCGAAATCAGTTACCAAAAATACACCATCTGATGCAAAACAGAGACTTCCAGGGAAGAAACTGCAGAACATCAGATGGTAGATGCAGAACACAACGCCTAACCACCCGTAGGTGAAGACGTAAACATGGGGAAAGAACAGAATTCATTCTGTTATTAAGCTAAAACTCCCAAGAAATTTTAGTAATAATAATTACAGAAACTATGCCAAAAGCATGGGAGAATAGCAAGGGGGAACTTAAAGGACAGGGAGAGAGGAAAAACACTTGAAAAAACAGTGTAACTAAATAATCAGAATGACAACAAAATGGCTGCTGCCTTGAAAATAGGTAACTTAACATAATTTCATTAAAAAATTTTAAGTTACAGCCCTGATAATATTCTGTCACACATTCTTTTCCTCTCCTCCTTTTCTATCCTCCTTAGAATCACCATTTCACTAATATTTATGTGTCTGGCATCATTTAAACTGAGATTTAAAAGCACAAAGATCAGTCAGATGTTAACTGATGAAGGGCCAAACTTAGAATGATAAATGGCGCCAATTTCGGAACGTCCTGGACACTGCGCATGCGCAGTGGGGGCGAGGTGTGGAGGGCCTTTCAGGACATGTTTTCTTTAGTTTTAGATGCAAATTTTGGGGATTGGGGGGCAAAATTTGTGTTTGGCCCTATATTTTAAGAGTTAGCACCAGCTATGTCTGGGTCATTGGTACAGTATAAAAATATATTAACACAGGGACTTTATTTGAAAACAAGAGTAATGCAAAGAGAAGCAATATCATGGATAGAATTACATAAAAAAAAACAAAAAACAGGATCAGTCTTGTAGAACTTTAGTCACAGAGTGGAAACCAATTTCAAGTGTATTTAACATTGGAGGTCACTGTGCCCTTGACCTTTGGCACATCATGGTCAAAATAAATAGGCTTCTTCCACTCATCATACCTAACCCCAACATGAAGTTTGGTGAAGATCCAGTTGGTAGAACTTGATTTCAAGTGTAATTAACACTGGAGGTCACTATGACCTTGACCTTTGGCACATCATAGTCAAAATAAATAGGCTTCTTCCACTCATCATACCTAACCCACATATGAAGTTTGGTAAAGATCCGGTTGGTAGAACTTTAGTTAATGAGCAGAAAACAATTTCAAGTGTATTTAACACTGGAGGTCACTGTGACCTTGACCTTTGGCATACCATGGTCAAAATAAATAGGCTTCTTCCACTCATCATACCTAATCCACATATGAAGTTTGGCAAAGATCCGGTTGGTAGAACTTTAGTTATAGAGCAGAAACCAATTTCAAGTGTATTTAACATTGGAGGTCACTGTGACCTTGACCTTCGGCACATCATGGTCAAAATAAATAGGCTTCTTCCACTTATCATATCTAACCAGCATATGAAGTTTGGTAAAGATCCATTTGATAGAAATTTAGTTAATTGATGGAATGCGAAAAGTTAACAGACGGACGATGGACACCGGACGACAGGAAATGGTGAAAACAGAATGCCCTCTAGAAAATTTCTTAATAAAAAAAACTTGAAACTGCCCCTCTCTCCCAAGGATGTTGTATACCAAATATCAAAGTTTCTGACTGGTGGTTCTGGAGATGAAGAATGAGAATATTACCAATTTTGCACTACGTCACCAAATATCAGAAGATTCTGACTGTATCTCAAGAAGAAGATTTTTAAAGATTATTCCCCACACTGGACTAAGTTTAAAATTTGGGCTCCAATAGGGAGCCCAAATCACAAATATTAACCGAAGGACTTGATGTTAAGCAAACTTCAATCTGACTCTTCTAAGTGTGGTGTACACCAAATATAAAAAGATTCTGATTGAGGGTTTATGAGAAGAAAATTTTTAAAGAATATTCATCTTGTACCAAGTAAAAATTTGGGATCCAATAGGGAGCCAAAATAATAATCAAAGGACTTGATTTCATCAAACCTGAATCTGACACCAGTATGGAGCCCAAATATTAAACCAGGGACTTTATTTTTCCAACTTGAATCTGACTACCCTAAGGGATTGGGGGTTTGTAAGGAGAAAATTTTGAAAGAATGTTCCTCATACTGTACAAAGAAAAACTTGGACACCAATAGAGAGCCCACATATTATTCCAAGGACTTGATTTAAACAAACTGGAGTTTCACCATCGTAAGAATGCTTTCTACCATATATCTAAACATTCAGACTGGTGAATCTGAAGAAGACTTTTAAAGATTAATCCGCTTATTGCACTATGTTAAAATTTGCATCCCCATAGAGAGCCCAATTATTAACTGATGGACTTGATTTGAAGCAACTTGAATCTGACCCCTGTAAGGATTTTGTATAACTTATATCAAAAGATTCTGACTAGTGGTTCTGGTGAAGAAGGGTTTTAAAGATTATTCTTCATATTGGACTAAGTTCAAATTTAGGCTCCAGGAGGGAGCCCAAATATTCACCCAGAGACTTGATTTGAACAAACTTAACTCTGACCTCCGTAAGGATGCTGTATACCAGACATCAATAGATTCTGACTGGTGGATCTAAAGAGAAGAAGATTTATTATTCCCCATATTCCACTAAGTTAAAATTTGGCCCCCCACAGTCCAAATATGAACAGATGGGCTTCATTTTAACAAACTTGCATTGCCCCCCCTCCTCCCACCTCCATGGATGCTGTATACCAGATATCAAAAGATTCTGAACAGTGGTTCTAGGAAGGATTTTTTTTTTAATTTTGCAAATATGGAGACTCAGAATTTGTTTGATGCCCCTTCCAGAACACCCTGACACTCCTGATGACAATTTTTTTTACCATTCGATTATAATGGGATGCTTCATAACATATAACAGTTCTCTGTTCAGTGAGGTTTTGGAAATACGGGCATTTGAAAATACTTTTATTTTTAACTCCAGGGTTTCCCATGAGAAAACAGGAAATTTTTTTTGCACAAATCAAGTACTCATGACTCGGTATTACTACATACCAAATTTGCTTCAAATCAGCTCATCAGTTCAAAAAGTTGAAAAATTTATAGTAATTTATATATTTTTTATACTTACCAATGACCCAGACTTAGCTGGTGCTAACTCCTTAAATTCTAGGGCCAAACACAAATTTTGCCCCCCCAATCCCCCAAATTTGCATCAAAATCCGAAATTTCAATGTCCTATATGGTCCTCCATACTTTCTATCCACTGCGTATGTGCAGTGTCAAGGAGGTCTCGAAATTCAACTCATGGGAGGGCCATCCCCATCTGGGTCATTGGTAAGTATAAAATATATATAAATTACTATAAATTTTTTAACATTTTTATACTGTACCAATGAACCAGACTTAGCTGAACAGAAAAAAGGCTGGAGGGCCTAGAAAATAAAGAAAAATCCAATAGACTCAATTACATGTAAACAGAATTATCCCGTCAAGGAGAAAAGGAGAAACAGGCTTTACATGTATCTTTCTTATTTGTATCAAAAAAGAAAGACACAATACCATTCTGTAATTGAGCACAATAACATCAATGATCTGTATTAACATCCAGAATAACCCGTTATACTAATTTTTTAAAGGAAAGCCAAAAAATAAAGGAAGTCCAGAGAATGAGACTCTTTATTCTCATTAAAAGTGTCCGAGGATTGTATATCAACGCTCGTATGACACGTGACAGATACAAATGCTTCACACCGAACTACACTTTAAAAATATTACATGAATGAGTTCAACATTAGCTTTACATTTTAAAACCATCCCGGTACCGACTCGGAATTACTGACTCCAGAGGAGGTATTCCCTTGCTTTTCACAATAAAGCAGGTGACCTAAGGGAACACAACCCCCCCCCCCTTCCCCTTGCCCTGGGTCGAATACCCCAGAGCGAAGAGGGCAGCAGGACAGAGTCACTGCCGGAACAGAAAGCCTGCATAACTATAGTTGCAACTGTTTAGTGGACGACATTCTGAGCAACAGATAACGGACCTAAACAATGCAGGTCTCCAGAAATGGACTCAATATTTCTGAGATAAAAATTCGTGAATGTGGAAGGCTAAGACCAATATGCAGCCTTCATCAAATCTGTAATAGCAACACTATTAGCATACGCCCAAGATGTAGATAGAGCTCTTACTTCATGCGCCGAAATCTTAAGCACAGACTGCTGAGTTGAAGATAATTCTTCATAAGCAGTACGGATAGTTAATTGAATCCACCTAGCAATAGAATGGACCGTAATGTCCCTTCTATTTGGCAGCAGAGACAGAAAGAAACGTTAACGTCCCTTTCTGATAAACTCAGGTCTACGTTTGTAAATACGTATAGCTCTAACAGGACAGAGTAAAGGCCTATGCCCGTCTGAAGACGGAAGAGCCTTAATAACAATAGGTTCCGGATACTTATTAGGAGCCTGATTCTTAGCCAAAAATCCAACATTAGTAGTGAAGGTAATAGTATACCTACACTACGATAGTGAGAATCATCAACAAATAGTGCATGAAGCTCACTAACTCTTCTAGCTGAAGAGAAGGCTAAGAGAAAAGTTGTCTTATAAGAAAAGAATTTGAAGTCCACCGTGTCAAGAGGCTCAAATGGCGCTTCTTTTAGCTTAAAAAGAACCCATGATAAATTCCACTTAAGAATTAATCTAAGGGTTCTAGGTCTATTTATCGAAAAGTTTTTCACTAACTTAGATAAAGAGACATTAGATCGAATCTGTAAACTATCATGATGTCATAGGTATCAGATAGCATAGACCTATAACCCTTAATGGTAACAGGCTGCAGTTTGATCTCATCAAACAGGAAGACTAGAAAATTAGCAATGTCTGGAATGGGGAGGGATCATAAATATCAATAGAATGATCCCTACACCACTGATAAAAAACCTTCCACTTTGCAGCATAATTTAGCGAAGAGGAGGTCCTCCTACAGTTAGAAATTGCATCCACTGCTCGTCCTGTAAATTGCTTGCCGTGCAAGAAGGACTGCACAACGGAAATACGTGAAGGTTGAGACCTTGCGGGTTGTGATGCAGTGTGCGCGATTTCCCCTGCGAAAGAAGATCCTCCTGTGGAGGAAGCTTCCGTGGCATGTCCCACAACAGACACCTGAGTAGATTTATCCATGGTCTCTGGGGGTGACAGAGATGCTACCAACAGAATTTTGCAGTGAGATTGCTTTATCTTGAGTAATATCTGCTGAATCAATGGCGCTGGAGGATTCGCGTATCCTATCATTCCGTCCCAAGAGATCGAGAGAGCGTCTACTGCAAACGCTTGAGGATCTGGACACGGCGACACATACGTCTGCAACTGATTGTTGAGATGCGTCGCAAATAAGTCTATCATTGGACGCTCATATTGGTAGCAAATCTGATTGAATACTCGTTTGTTGAGAGTCCATTCTGACGGCAACATGCGACCTTTCCGAGAAAGGAAGTCTTCTAAAACGTTCAGACAACCCAGTATATGACGGCCCGATAGACGAACTTGATGCTCTAGGGCAAACAGAAGGATCCTTTCCGCTAAATTGAATAACAGAATGGAATGAGTGCCTCCCTGGTTCCGAATGTACGTTACTACTGCCGAATTGTCGGACAGAATTTGAACATGTGAATTCTGAATAATGTTCATCCAATAACGTAGCGCAAGCCATATTGACATCATCTCTTGATGTTTATGTACTTGTTAGGAACTGCGGATCCCAAAGACCCTGGCACCTCGAATCCGTTGGGATCAGAGTTGCGCCCCAACCTGTTTGACCGCATCCGTCATTATCGTAAAACTCGGATCCGGCAGTTGCAGTGGTACTCCTTGAGTTAACCACTGAATATCTGCCCAAGTCTGAATCTCTTGTTTCACTTGATTCAACAAGACGATGTTCGATTTGAGCGAATGAGTCTTCACACTCCAATTCTGAGATAAAATATATGTGGAGTGGACGAGTGAGTAGCCGCTCCACTGGAATAAGTTCCGCAGCAGGTCCGCACAAACCTGTCAGTCTCACAAATTCTCTCGCTGTTACTACATCTGAGTGAAGACAAAAGCAAGTGTAACAACTGACTAATATCGCTCTGGTTAACGACAGATGAACGAGACTGTTGTGCGTCTCTAAGCTCATTCCCACGTGGGTGAATGATTAGGATGGCACTAGATCCGACTTCTTTTCGTTTACTATGAAACCGAGACGTTGGAGCAATTGAAGCAGACTCTGAACATTGTTCTGAAGCGTTAACTTGCTGCCGTAACCCTGAAGAATGTCGTCCAAGTAGGCCGATGTTAGCACAGACGAATGAGCTCGGAAATGAGTCATTACCGAGATCATTATTCGAGTGAAGGCCCAGGGCGCTAGATTCAGACCAGAACATCATTGCTCGGAACTGAAAACAACTCCTGGGATAACGAAGCGAAGGTACTTTCTAAACGCCGGATGTACCATGGCATAAAATTACGTATCCTTGAGATCTATGCTCACAGCATAATCATTCACTCTAGTGCTCGCTCTGACCGATCAGATGGTCTCCATATAAAAATTTGGAGCCACGATCAGCTTGATTATCCAGCTCAGATCTATAACTGGACGAAACGAGCCGACTGATCTTGGAACCAGGAGCAGGTGACTGCAGAAAACTGGAGATTTCTGGTTTTCTATGACGTCTATAGCGTTCTTGTCCAGAAGAGATTGAACTTCTGATAGAAGCGAATCTCTCTTCTGAACGTTTAACGGAAGCTGAGACCAGAGTGGACTTCGAGTTAACAGAGGCTTTTAATTGAAGGACAGTTAGACCTTCTGAAATACCCCCTTGCACCCATGGGTCGTCCGTAATTGACAACAAATTGGTTAAGAATCTCGACAGCCTTCCGCCCACTGGAAGGCAATAGAGGTTTAGACCATCACCTCCTGGCCCTGCGTGGATTGCGGAAGGAGAAACCACGTCCTCCACGACCCGCACCTCACCCAGTCGACCTAGGGGCATCTAACCTGATATCTCGGCCAGCATTACGATCCCTATGCGAGTCGCTACTCTGGCAGTCTCCGAAGTAAGACATAGAGGCTTTCTTAGATTCTATATAGGAACTTCCTTTGGACGTATTCGCCCCCGAAGAACCTGCCTTACTCCTCCCTGCTGAGTCCAACTTTTTCAAAGTGGAATAAAAGCAGAGAATCCGGAGCTTTCTTAGTAATCTGATTATAGATTGTAGAAAGCTTAACGTCGAAGAGAAGCTCTCCTGAGACCAGAGCGACTGGAAGAGAGTTTTTTCACCTCACTATCCACTCTTGTGGATGAAGCCAGGGCAGCATCATGTCTGATTAACCCCGTATTGCCACTGAAAGGGCGGAGTTATATGTAGAATATGCTATAGCCAAGGAAAGAACTCTTAAGGAAGTTTGAACATCCTGGAATTCTTTCCTTTTCGAGACGTAGTGATAATGCTCTGGTAAGGTGATCTGCATGAGATAATGCATCTAAATTAATTGTATTAGACGAGATTGTCGACTCCAGTATACTGGAGTAATCCAAACGCAGAGCAACTCTCGGCACGCCTTGTCCTGCCGTTTCAAATTTATGTCTAGCATTGATGAAAGGCAGCTGTATAGCGCTAGGTGATACGAAACCAGATTAGCCAGTCTTAGAGGCTAGCTTGAATATAGCGTCATTCAAAAGTACAAATGTCCTTGACATAAATGGACTGGGTCAAAAACTCAGGGACAGTGTCCCTAATCCAGCCAAAAAAGTCCAATGTCCAGTGACGCTTTCAGTTTTTTATCAGGTAACGCAGCATTTTTGTCCAGAGAAACAACTTCTAAAAGGTGATGCCGGATGAAATCTTTGGCCACCTTAAGTTGTTCGGAAAGGGAAAATTTCAGCTGTGCCGATTCCCTTTTACCATCCACCTGAACCACATAATAATCTCAGTCGTCCCTTTCTGACTCTGCAGGGGAGCGAACCGACCTAGCGTGCTCAGATAGGTTCTTTACTGAAAAAGTTTCTGATAGCTGCTGGGATGCTGCGATGAATTGAGCAAGTCCATCACGGAGGCCTGTGGAGCCGCGGTCTTAAGTAATTTAGCCGCTGGAAACTCCAAGAACATTAATTCCTGCATACTTCTCATATGCGAACGTCCCAACTGGAAAGGCCTTGTGTCCTTGGCTAGCAGATGGCGTGACCCAGTCAACGTGGACTCCCTGGTCGGCGAAGCAGGCTGGATATCTGCGATCACATAGCCAAGGTGCGGTCGTGTGTGCTGCCGTGAGGATGAGGAAGCCAATAGACAAGCCCCGTCAGACTGTCTATGCGACGGAGCGTCCCGAGCAGGAGGAGTGGACATATGCTCCGACTAACGAACGTTACATAAAACAACATCTGGGCCCAGATGTTGTTGTAAGAGAGAGGGGGCCTCTCTCGCTCATGGTCTGGGTAGACCTGGATGAGCTAGCTACCGGACTGACAGGCTTTCTCCTACCATCCTCGGATCCGTCGTCGCTGCGTGTGCATGTTCAATGTTTATAGTGCTCGCATCACCCAAACTCCTTTCCTGGACCGCAACGGACAAACCCGGCTGCTGAGCCATTCCATGAATGGTCGCTACATCGGGCGAGCTAGCGGACGACAACGCCATCGATCCTACTTGGGACCTCTTAGGCAATTGTCGTATTTCCATGAGCACTTAGCCACTAGCTCTTCGTTAGACTGCGATGATGGAGGCACACTTCTTGAAGACATCACGGAAACATCACCCTGTTCTTGTTCCTCTGAACTGAAAAACTAGAGTGACCCTGCAGAGTGAGGACCGGCATGGACCTCTCCCCGCTAACAATATACCGTGACACATGTCTCCAATGTTTGTCATCCCAATTGACACACACTGAGCAAGAATTAGAGCGAGTACACTGACTACAAGAAACACAATGAACATGAGAATCAGAGGAAGACTTCCTCGCATTAAAATTTGAACAATATTCTTTCATCATGAAAAAATATAAACAGTCATAGTACTCGCACTAACCCTTGAAAACAAAAATTCATAATATAAGGCTTAAAAAAATAAAAAATCTGTTTCTCAGGCCCTCCCGCATGGTCCTTTTGGCTGCCGCATGCTCTCTTTTTATAACCAATTTAAACTTAAAAAAAATAAAAATCAAATGGTTCATGTCTGATATTTTACCCAAGTTAAAAAAATTGATGAATTTATCCCTGGAGTGCAAGAAGGCTTTGCAATGCTTTAGCATTGCAAAGCCTTCTTGCACTCAAGGGATGAAATACACCACCACCCATGCTATTCTGTAGATTATGAGGCCTAAAACTTGAACCAAGAACATGAACTTTTGATGGCAAAGAAGAAATTACTGAAATAAAAAAATAAAATATAAAAACGCTCGCCCGCATGCAATTTCACAAATAATGGCCAGAGAAACAGAAGATCTACTTCGTGTGGCCTAATATAATCCATTATAACATTTCAAAATGAAAGTGTCAATGACACTGTAGCTTAACTTGTGTGTTGTGTTTGATGAAAAGGATAATGTTCAATGTTTATGAAAGGATTATGAAATAAGACAAGAATTGTGATAATTGGGAATATGTTCATATCTGTTCCCTGTATGCTATGTTTATGATAAAAATAATATGAGGTGTACACTGTTCTAAAGATCTGAGGGGTGGGTTAATATGACCTCACAGTTAATATACGTGGCCCTCACAGTTAACGTATATCAACAAAAGTTACCAAATTACAGTGAAATTATTCCAAAATGAGTCATCCTATCAAGTTACATTAAAATCCCTTCATAAATATGCACTGTAGACTGTGCTAAAGGTTTTCGGGCTTTGGGCCCCTGTAGCCGTCAGTTTCCCAATTGCGTCCAAAGGGGACATTCTCATCTAGACATTATATGAAGTCAATCTACCAAGTTACAATGAAATCCCTCCATAAATACGACCTGTAGACTGTACTAAAGATTTTGGGCTTTGGGCTCTGGCAGCCATCATGGTTGAATGATCGCAACCAAAAGGGGACAATCTCATCTGGGCATCATCTGGAGTGATCCTACAAAGTTACAATGAAATCCCTTCATAAATATGACCTGTAGACTGTGCTCAAGGTTTTTGGGCTTCGGGCCCCTGAAGCCATCACAGTTGACCAATCATGACCAAAAGGGGATGTCATCATCTAGGCATTATATGGAGTCAAACTTACGGGTTACAGTGAAGTCCTTCCATAAATATGACCAATATTTAAACGATGCTAAAGGTTTTGGGTTCGGGCAGCCATCAAAGCTGAATGATCGCGACCAAAAGGGGACGTTCTCATCTAGACATTATTTAGAGTCATCCTACCAAGGTACAATGAAATCCCTTCATAAATATCACCTGTAGACTGTGCTAAAGATTTTCGGGCCTTGGGCCCCTGTAGCCAACACAGTTGCCTAATGGTGTCCAAAAGGGGCTGTTCTCATCCAGACATTACATGAAGTCAACCTACCAAGTTACAATGAAATCCCTTCATAAATATGATCTGAAGACTGTGCTAAAGGTTTTTGGGCTTTAGGCTTGGGCAGCCATCATAGTTGAATGATCGCAACCAAAAGGGAACATTCTCATCTGGACATCATCTGGAGTGATCCTATGAAGTTACAATGAAATCCCTTTATAAATATGACCTGTAGATTGTGCTCAAGATTTTTGGGCTTCAGGCACCTGTTGACATCACAGTTGACCAACCACGAGCAAAAGGGGATGTCATCATCTAGGCATTATATGGAGTCAACCTAACAAGTTACAATGAAATCCTTCCATAAATACGACCTACAGACATGCTAAAGGTTTTTGGGCTCGGGCAGCCATCAAGGCTGAAGAATGATCATGACCAAAAGGGGACCTTCTCATCTGGACACTATCTGGAGTCATCCTACCAAGCTACAATAAAATCCCTTCATAATTATGACCTGTAGACTGTTCTAAATGTTTTCGGGCTTTGGGCCCCTGAAGCCGTCACAGTTGCCCAATCGTGTCCAAAAGGGGACGTTCTCATCTAGACATTATATGAAGTCAACCTACCAAGTTACAATGAAATCCCTCCATAAATATGACCTTAGACTGTGCTAAAGGTTTTCGGGCTCGGGCAGCCATAATGGTTGAATGATTGCAACCAAAGGGGACAATCTCATCTGGGCATCATCTGGAGTGATCCTGCGAAGTTACAATGAAATCCCTTCATAAATATAACCTGCAGACTGTGTTCAAGGTTTTCGGGCTTCGGGCACCTGTAGCCATCACAGTTGACCAATCACGACCAAAAGGGGACGTCATCATCTAGGCATTATATGGAGTCAACCTAACAATGTTACAATGAAATCCTTCTATAAATATAACCTTTCGCCTATGCTAAAGGTTTTTGGGCTCGGGCACCCATCAAGGCTGAATGATCACGGCCAAAATGGGACGTTCTCATCTAGACATTATTTGGAGTCGACCTACCAAGTTACAATGAAATCCCTTCATAAATATGACCTGTAGACAGTGCTAAAGGTTTTCGGGCTTCGGGCACCTTTAGCCATCACAGCTGACCAATCACGACCAAAAGGGGATGCCATCATCTAGGCATTAAATGGAGTCAACCTAATAGGTTACAATGAAATCCTTCCATAAATATGACATTTTATCTATGCTAAAGGTTTTAGGGCTCGGGTACCCATCAAGGCTGAATGATCGCGATCAAAAGGGGACGTTCTCATCCAGACATTATTTGGAGTCATCCTACCAAGTTACAATGAAATCCCCTCATAAATATGACCTGTAGACTGTGCTAAAGGTTTTTGGGCTTCGGGCACCTTTAGCTGTCACAGTTGCCCAATCATGTCCAAAAGGGGACGTTCTCATCTAGACATTATATGAAGTTAACCTACCAGGTTACAATGAAATCCCTTCATAAATATGACCTGTAGACTGTGCTTAAGGTTTTCAGGCTTCGGGCTCGGGCAGCCATCATGGGTGAATGATCGTGCGTTCTCATCTGGACATTATATGAAGTTAACCTACCAAGTTACAATGAAATCCCTTCATAAATATGACCTGTAGACTGTGCTAAAGGTTTTCGGGCTTAGGGCTCGGGCAGCCATCATGGGTGAATGATCGCAACCATAGGGGACAATCTCATCTGAGCATCATCTGGAGTGATCCTAAGAAGTTACAATGAAATCCCTTCATAAATATGACCTGTAGACTGTGCTCAAGGTTTTCGGGCTTCGGGCACTTGTAGCCATCACAACTGACCAATCACGACCGAAAGGGGATGCCATCATCTAGGCATTATAAGGAGTCAACCTAACAGGTTACAATGAAATCCTTCCATAAATATGACCTTTTGCCTATGCTAAAGGTTTTTGGGCTCGGGCACCCATCAAGGCTGCATGACCGCGATCAAAATGGGACGTTCTCATCTAGACATTATTTGGAGTCATCCTGCCAAGTTACAATGAAATCCCTTCATAAATATGACCTCTAGACTGT
Source organism: Pictodentalium vernedei (assembly GCA_031216915.1). NCBI lineage: Eukaryota > Metazoa > Mollusca > Scaphopoda > Dentaliida > Dentaliidae > Pictodentalium > Pictodentalium vernedei. The sequence goes on from CM062297.1 coordinate 701,111,953, forward strand.
GCTAAAGGTTTTCGGGCTTCAGGCTCCCGTAGCCGTCACAGTTGCCCAATCATGTCCAAAGGGGGACTTTCTCATCTAGACATTGTATGAAGTCAACCCACCAAGTTACAATGAAATTCCTCAATAAATATGACCTGTAGACTGTGCTAAAGGTTTTCGGGTTTTGGGCTCGGGCAGTCGTCACGGTTGGCAGATCATGCCCAAATGGGGAAATTCTCATCATGACATCATAAGGAGTCATCCTACCAAGTTACAATGAAATCCCTCCACATTAAACATGACCTGCAGACTGTGCTAAATGTTTTTGGGTTTCGGGCTTGGGCAGCCATCACAGTTGATAGATCATGACCAAAAGGGGACGTTCTCATCTAGGCACTATACAGAGGCATCCTACCAAGTTACAATGAAATCCCTTCATAAATACGACCTGTAGACTGTGCTAATGGTTTTGGGGTTTTGGGCTCGGGCAGCCATACCGGTTGCCCGATCGCGACCAACAGGGGACGTTCTCATCTAGACATGACCCCAAACCTGCATATGAAATTTCGTGACGATCAGACAAGAACTGCGGGGTGTAGCCCGTGCTAAAGGAAAATGTGAACAGACGTCACAGACTCACAGACTAACAGACTTCCGCACACGTGATGGCAATAGCTTACCTTGACTATGTCAAGTTAAGCTAAAAATACTTCAAAAGAAAAAAAATTTTCAAAAAAATTTCAGAAGAGCCCAAGTTCCCAATGGGAACAATGAGCCCAAATGGATCCCAAAAAAGCCTTAGTATGGATAAAAATTTTAAAACATTTTTAAAAATTAATGTAACACTTACGGACAATATTAATGTATCTGGCTATAAGCAGAACTAAACAGAAGACAAGTAATCACTATCAGAAGTTACTATTGTCAACGTAAACAAAAGTGTACAAAAACTGGAAACATGACTCCAGGCACTGTAAACATGGCCCAAAATCAGTTACCAATCTAAACACTATCCGATGTAAAACAGAGACTTCCATAGAAGAAACTGCAGTACATCAGATGGTAGATGCAGACCAAAACGCCTAACCACCCAAGGGTGAGGATGTAAGCATGGGGAAAAACAGAATAATTATTCTGTCACCAAGCCAAAACTCCCAAGAAATTTTAATACAAAAAAATTACAAAAATTATGCCAAAAGCATGGGAGAATAGCAAGGGGGGTATTAAGGAAAGGGAAAGAGGAACCACTGAACAGACTGTGGAAATTTCATAACAAGAATGTAAACATCAGGCCCATGCCCCGAAATTAGGAAACATGAAATAATTTCGTAAAAAAATTATAAATTACAGCCCTGAACACATCCTGCCACTGTTTCTTCCTCTCATCTTTATATTTCCTCCTTAGATCCACCATTTCTTTCATAATTATGTGTCTGGCATCATTTAAACTGAGATTTACAAGCACAAATATCAGTGAGATGTTACTGATTTTAGGGCCAAACAAAGAATGACATTTGCGCCAATTTCGAGACCTCCTCGACACTGCGCAAGCGCAGTGGATAGAAAGTATAAAGGATCATATAGGACATTGAAATTTCGGATTTTGATGCAAATTTTGGGGATTGGGGGGCAAAATTTGTGTTTGGCCCTAGAATTTAAGGAGTTAGCACCAGCTAAGTCTGGGTCATTGGTACAGTATAAAAATATAAAAATTTTGAGCAGGGCTAAAAATCTTGGCCTATTACAATGGCAAATATTGCTCAACGAACTTCGTTGGAACAAACATGATTCTATACCTCTAAAGGAAACTCCATACAAAATATCCAGTGATTGCAGATGAGATTTTAAAACTAGAGGCTCAAGTGAGCCTGAAACTCTCACCTGGCTCAAATTGTCAAAAGACATGAGTGTATCAGTAAGTGAATAGAAGCAAGAGCAATTTTTTGATTTACTATGATGCAACCAAAGGCAACTTTTTTGACCATTCATTTCTGTTGGTCCTAGGAAAGGTTCCTCGCAAGCTCTGTTCAGTGAAGTATTAAAAAACAATAACTGAACAAAATTTTTGTTTTGTTTTTAACTACTGTGGTTCCCTCTCGCTCCCCCCTCCCCCACCAAAAAAAAGAAGAAAAAACAAGTGACTCGAGATGAACAAACTTGAATTTGACACCCCTAGAGACATTACATACCAAATATGAAAGGATTCTCACTTGTGGACCTGAAGAAGAAGAATTTTGAAGAAATTGTCTCATATTTGACAAAGTTAAACTTTGGGCTTCAATAAAAAGCCCAAATATTAACCCAGGGACCTGATTTGAACAACCTTCAATCTAACCCTCCCAGAGGTGTTGTACACCAAATATCAAAAGAATATGACTGCTGGATCTGGAGAAAATTTTTAAAGAATATTCCTCATATTGAATAAAGTTACAATTTGGGCTCCCATAGGGAGCCCAAATATGAACCCAGAGACCTGGCTTGAACAAACCTGAATCTCCCTTCCCAAAGGATGCTGTATACCAAATATCAAAAGATTCTGACAATTGGATCTGGAAAAGAAGATTTTTAAAGAATATCCCTCATATTGCACTAATTTGAACATTTGGGCTCCTGTAGAGTGCCCAAATATGGACCCCTGTAGAGTGCCCAAATATGGACCCAGGGGTTAAATTTCAATAACCATGTGAATCAATCTTTCATAGATGTTATATGTGAAATATGAAAGGTTTTGGAGCAGTGGTTGGGGAGAAAAAGATTATTTTATATTTTTCCCGTTACCTTCAGTGTTAAATAATGCTGACTCAGCATTTTTTCAAAGTCCCGAAACTGTACCTTAGGACAAAACCGATAGCAATTTTTTTTCACCATTCCTTTCTATTTGTCCTAAGGAAGCTTCAGACCAAATAAAAAGTTTCAGTGCTGTGCAGTTTTGGAGATGTGGGCGTTTGAATTTTTTTTCTACTTTTAGCTCCTGAGGTTCTCATGGGGCAGCAGGAAATTTTTTTTTTGCATAAATCAAGTACTTAGGACCCAATAATAGCAAATTTGGTTCAAATCGGCCTCTCGGTCCGGAAAATAGAAATTTTGGGCGGGGCACAAAATAGGGATCCTCCTGTCGCGAGCCCAAATATTGACAGAGAAAATTTCTTTGAACAAACTTGAATCTTGAGTTCCAAAGGAGCTTACATACCAAATATAACAACATTCTGACTGGTGGTTCATAAGAACATTTCAGAAGAAATTGATGCTTTTGGGGCATCACTCCCACCCCAATGGGGGCACCGAGTTCATTTTAACAGACTGGAAACAGGAAACCTCCAATATACTGTATGTCAAATTTGTTTGGGTTTGGGCTAGTGGTTTTGAAGGAGAAGACCGAGTAGCAAAAGTTGACCTACGATGGATGACGGACGCCAAGTGATGGCAAAAGCTCACACTGACTTTCAGTCAGGTGAGCTAAAAAATTTGGAGCATTTTCCCTCACCCCCTCCCTATGGGGCTGGGAAAGTTGCTTTGAACAAAAATAAAGTGCGATGTCAGAACAAGCAATCACCTCAAATTTTAAACAGAAATCGGTTCAGCAATTTTGAAGTAAGAGCAAACACCGTGTTATTGGACAAGGGACAGACAATGGATGGTGAGTGGTCCCTACAACTCACCCAGACTTTCAGTCAAGTGAGCTAATAATACATTGAATGTTTATACTGGTTGTACTGAGGCAATAAGGTCAACAAACATGGGGAATTCAGTGCTTGTCAAAGTAAATCTTCAATAGGTCACAAGATTTTTATTCAATTAACAGGAGTTTATTTTTTATCTAACAATCATATAGATTTTGGCCTGAAAATCACGAGAAACGTGAAAACGTAATGTGTTCCGATTCCGTATCATATAGATGACTCATTCTGATTCCGTATCATATAGATGACTCGTTTCCGGGAACGCATTGGGCTATCATAACAGGTGCATGAATACATTCTATGTGCGTTTCATTGATCGACTCAGCTGATCGCTTACAAAATAAAACAGAATTCCTTACAATTAGCGACAGAACTATTAATAGCCAATGCCCCCCACCCCCACACAATAAACACCACAATACCACCACACCCCCATGTATACATGTAGTGTGGATATATGTCCTTTTTAAATACTGGTCTTTTTTTTCATTTGAAAGGTAAGTAATCTGGGTGGTTATAGTTACCAGGTTCGTATTGAGTGAGGACGTTTTAACAAAAAATGGGAACATTAGGACCAACCAGTCAGGGGTCAGTTTTCTTATACAACCAGGGTATTCAGCATCTGAATAATTTCTGATGGCATCTGGCAATGATTGTGTTCAAGCTGACAGCCAGGGGGTTCTGATGAAGTGAAACAAAGCAGAAACACAGTCACCAATATCAGGCTCAGCTTGAATTGTTGTTATATTGTCAGTGGTCAAAGGTCATTGAACATGTTGATCGATGGAAAACATTTCATGCCTTAAGACCATTTTTATACTCGTAAAATTTCCTGCCATACTTGAAATTTTTAGTATAGATTCTGCCATACTGTATTTTTAATATCGTCCAGTGTGATGAAATTTGCTCGATAGCCACACCTTCAAGTCACAATCGAGACACTCATAACTCTATTATCCCCTGACCACATTTTTCTTAAAAGACACTTACCTGGCATTTTGTTATATCTATTTGTGTAAAACAAGAAAGGGAAACTTGAGTACACTTGAGAAAATTAACAGATTCAGATAAAACACTAGGGCTTTTATTTCATCTAAATTTGGGAGAATCCATTTGGATTCTACGAAACATGGTTGTGAGAATCCCCCCCCTACACACCCCCCCCCCCCCCCCAATGAACCCAGGGACTTGGCTTGAACAAACTTGAATCTCACCCCCCTGATTCGTGGATCTGAAGAAGATTTTTAAAGAATGTTCCTCATTCTGCACTAATTTAAACATCTAGGCTCCCATAGAGAGCCCACATATGGACCCAGGGATTTGATTTCAACAAACATGTGAAACAATCTTCCAAAGATGTTATATGTGAAATTTGAAAGCTTTTGGAGCAGTAGTTTGGGAGAAGAAGAGTCTTAAATCATTTCCCCATTACCCACAGTGTTAAAAAATGCTGACTCTGCATTTTTTCAAAGTCCAGAAAAAGTACCCTATGACAAAACCGATAGCAATTTTTTTGGACCATTCCATTCTGTAGGTCCTAAGGAAGCTTCACACCAAATAAGAATTCTCAGAGCCGTGTAGTTTTGGAGATATGGGCATTTGAAAAAAAAAATTCTATTTTTAGGTTCTGTGGTTCCCAAGGGGTATTTTGAAAAAAAGTTTTGGCATAAATCAAGTACTTATGGCCCATTAATACTTCATATTGAATTTGGTTAAAATCGGCCTCTCGGTTTGGAAAATAGAAATTTTGGGTGGGGCAAAAATTCTTGTCCCTCCTGCAACGACGACAAATATTGCCCCTCGAACTTCTCTTGAACAAACTTGAGTCTACACCTCAAATGGAAGTTGTATACCAAACATCAAGTCTCTGCTACAGCTGGTTCATAAGAGGAAGATTTTTAAAAAAAATTGAGGCATTTTGGCCCCACCCCTTCCTCAATATGAGCAGAAACCCAATTTGAAGAAAAACCCAAATGCCCCTATACAACCACTACTCATGTGAAATTTCATTAAAATGTGGCCAGTGGTTTGGGAGAAAAAGACTCAAACACCACCTTCAAGACGGATGATGGACAAAAAGTGATCAGGATAGCTCACCCTGAATTTCAGTCAGGTGAGCTAAGAACCAATATTTACCAATAAAACCTTACAAATATCGATGTCATTGGAATCGGCTCATTGATCCCGTTCCAATGACTGCCAGATTTGTAAAATTTTATCGACAAAGTGTCAGAATATTTCAGGTCAAGGTGGCCTTGCAATGGTTAATTATTTGCTGCGGCTACATTAGGTAAAGGGTTAAATTGACTCAATTCTTTTCATGCGAATTCTAGCAAAGGTGCAGTGAGAATTTACATGGATTCTCGTTTTTGTCGCACAAATTTTTGCGTGAATCGACTCTCGTCGAAATATAAGTCCTGAAACACACAGATGGAAAGAACAAAGCACATAGTGCCATTTGTACCTGATGGTGCCCCTAAATTTTTGATTGGTTTCCCAGAGCATTCAAGAATCAGCTTAACACCAAATTCTAGGCCTTTCAAAATTCCAGGACTTGCGTGTGCACCCTGACCATCACAGTTATGTGACAACCAAGTAACTGAATAAGTTGTACATTGTTAACTTACCAATATTAACTTCTTGAAGTTTCAAAATGAATTCCTCAATATTGAATGCACCCTTGTGATGAATATTCCAGAGTTCTTTCTCTGCATCATTGTGCAAAAATGTACATCGAGCTTCTCCTATTTTACATGGCAAGCCTTGAAAATACTGCTGACAAGGTTTAAAGACTCCAAAGTTGGTTTTGTACAGTTGTGGGTATGGTCTAACTTTAACCCAGTTTGTACCAGACTTCTTCTTTGGTTGAACAAGCAGCAATTGTTTGGAACAGTCATGAGGTTGGTTAGAAACATATCTATACCCTTTGGATCCTTCACTTATTTTCACAAAACAAGTTGAGCAGGCAAGTTTAAATTCATACTCAGACTCCAAGGGAAAACTAATGGTGCTCAAATCAGCCTCATTTGTTTTCACTGTTGATTTCTTTGTTACCTGCTGAATGGTTTGTTTATTGGATGCTTGTTTCTTGGATTTTTTCTGCTTTTCTTCACCTGTAACCAGAAGCGGAGAACATATGAAATATATTATATAGCTGATGAGGCAGACGTGACATTTTCAAGGCTTGCAGGTATGCCGCTGCGGGTGGGGGACTGAATGACATCTCCAATTGTATGTGTAATGCAAACTTAAAAAAAAACGAAAGAAAATTGAATGATTTATGATGATATTTTACACAAGTTAATAAAATGGATAAATTTGCTGTAGCATTGCAAAGCCTTCTGATAACAAGAGGCCCCAAGGGGCCTGAGGTCACTCACCTGACATGGTAGCCTAAATATCAACCCAGAGAATTGATTTCAACAAGTTGCATCTGCTCCTCCTAAGAAAAGCTTATACCAAATATCCAAAGATTCTGACCAGTGGATCTAAAAAAAAAAGAAGATTTTTTAAGAATATTCCTCATATTGAAAACTAAGTTACAATTCTGGCTCCCACAGGGAGCCCATATATGAACCCAGGGACTAACAAACTTGAATCTTCCCCCTCCCCTCCCCCCCCCCCACCCCCAAGGATGCTGCACACCAAATATCAAAACATTCCGACTGCTGGATCTGAAGAAGAAGATTTTTAAAGAAAATTCCTTATTTTGAACTAACTTACAATTCGAGCTCACACAGTGAGTCCAAATATGGACCTAGGGACATGGCTTGAACAAACTTGAATCCCCCCCCTCCCCCCTCCCCTGCATACCAAATATCAAAACATTCCGATTTCTGGATCTGAAGAAGAAGATTTTTAAAGAAAATTCCTCATTTTGAACTAAGTTATCATTCAGGCTCCCACAGTGAGCCCAAATATGGACCTAGGGACATGGCTTTAACAAACTTGAATCTCCCCCCCCCCCCCCCCCCCCCCCCCCCTAAGGATGCTGCATACCAAATACCAAAACATTCTGACTGCTGGATCTGAAGAAGATTTTTAAAGAAAATTCCTCATTTTGAACTAAGTTATAATTCGGGCTACCACAGTGAGCCCAAATATGAACCCAGGGACTTGGCTTGAACAAACTTGAATCTCACCCCCCTAAGCATGGTGCATACCCAATATCAAAAGATTCTGCCTGCTGGATCTTGAGAAGAAGATTTTCAAAGAAATTTGCCTGAAATGCACTAAGTTCAAATTTGGGCTCCTATACTGAGCCCAAATATAAACCCAGGGAGCCGATTTGAACAAACATGAATCAGATTCACCCCACAATGTTGCATACCAAATATCAAAAGATTCTGCCTGCTGGATCTGGAGAAGAAGATTTTCAAAGAAATCTGCCTGAAATGCACTAAGTTCGAATTCGGGCTTCTATAGTGAGCCCAAATATGAATCCAGAGGACCGATTTGAACAAACTTTAATCAGATCCACCCCACAATGCTGCATACCAAATATGAAAAGATTCTGCCTGCTGGATCTGGAGAAGATTTTTGAAGAAATTTGCCTGAAATGCACTAAGTTCGAATTCGAGCTTCTATAGTGAGCCCAAATATGAATCTAGGGAGCCGATTTGAACAAACTTGAATAAAATCCACCCCACAATGTTGCATACCAAATATGAAAAGATTCTGCCTGCTGGATCTGGAGAAGAAGATTTTTTAATGTTTTTCCCATTGCCTACAGTGTTAAAAAGTGCTGACTCAGCACTTTTTCAAAGTCCTGAAAAAAGTACCTTGTGATCAAACATATAGGGATTTTTTTTAACCATTCTATTCTACTGGATAAAAGTAAGCTTTATACAAAATAAGAATTCTCTGTGCCGTGTAGTTTTGGAGATATGGAGTTTTAAGGTTTTTCCTATTTTTAGCTCCCGAGGTTCCCACGGGGCAATGAGAAAAAAAATGTTTGCATCAATCAACTACTTATGACCCATTATCATCTCATATCAAATTTGGTTCAAATCGACCTCACGGTTCTGAAAATAGAAATTTTAGGCGTGGCCAAAATTTTTGCCCCTCCCATAACGATGGCAAATAATGCCCAACAAACTTCTCTTGAACAAACTTGATACTAAACCTCACAAGGTTTACCACATATCAAGTCTCTGCTACTGGTGGTTCATTAGAAGAAGATTTTCAAAAAATTTGGCCATTTTTTCCCCACCCCTCTGCTCAATATGAGCTGAAACCTAATTTGCATAAAAATCAAAATGCCCATATATAACCACTACTTACATGAAATTTAATCAAAATGTGGCCAGTGGTTTAGGAGAAAGAGGCTCAAACACCACCTTCATGCAGGACGATGGACGGACGACGGACAAAGAGTGATCAGAAAAGCTCACCCTGACTTTCAGTCAGGTGAGCTAACAAAGGTGCATATAAAGTATTGTAACGGTCTGTACATAAATGCTGACCATAGCCTGTAACAAATATGGTAAAGTATTGTAAAGGTGGGCGGCAGTTAGATGCTAAACTAGAAAAGAAATCTTCATGGGGTTAATGTTACAATGGAGATCCTTGTATGGTGCACCATAAACCAAATGTTAGCAATTGTTTTTGCCTGTTTGTCCTCAAGAGATAAAATACAGCACGACCCATGCTATTCTGTAGATTATGAGGCATAAAACAAACCAAGAAAATGAACTTTTGATGGCAAAGAAATAATTACAAAAATAAAATAAAACAAGAGGCCCCACAGGGCCTGAAGCACTCATCTTGAACAGAACGCAATTTAAACAGAGTCCAAGAATGAGTCTACATTAAGCAAGCCATCTCCATAGGCTACACTGTCAATCCTTGAGTCCCTCAGGAGTGACAAAGATAATCTGGGCATCATGCCTTTTCTTCAGTTGATCATAAAGTAAAATGTAGAGCTCCCCGATGAAGACCCTTGATACAACCTATGTGGATTAATCTGAGTTACACACCTCTAGAGGGTACTGAATACAAAATTTTTAAGTCTTCAGCAAAATGGCCAATTCCGGCTCCCATAGAGAGCCCAAATATTAACCCAGGCTCTTGATTTGAACACAGTTGAATCTGACTTCCCTAGAGATGTTGTGTACCGAATACGAAAGCATTCTGACTGTTGGATCTGAAGAAGAGAAATTGTAAAGAAATTTCTTCGAATTGCACCAAGTTGAAATTTGGGATACCATAGTGAGCCCAAATATTAACCTATGGATCCGATTTGAACAAACTTGAATCTGACCCCCCCTAGAGATGTTGTATACCAAATGTGAAAGCATTCTGATGAGTGGATCTGAAGAAGAGGATTTTTGAAGAAATTCCCTCATATTGTACTAAGTTAAATTTCATGTCCCCATATGGAGCCCAAATATTAACCTAGGCACTCGAATTGAACAACCTGGAATCTGACCCCCCTAGAGATGTTGTATACCACATATAAAAGCATTCCGACTGGTGGATCTGAAGAAGAAGATTTTTAAAGAAATTTCCTCGTATTGCACTAAAGAAAAATTTGGGCTACCATAGAACCCAAATATATACCTAGGGATCTGATTTGAACAAACAAACTTGAATCTGACCCCCTTAGAGATGTTGCATACCAAATATCAAAGCATTCTGACTAGTGGATCTGAAGAAGAATAATTTTTTAAATTACCCTCCATATTGAACAGATAAAATTTGGGCTTCCCTATATTAACCTAGGGACTTGGTTTGAACAATCTTGAATCTGACCCTCGTAACAATCATGTATACCAAACATTAAAAGATTCTGACTGGTGGTTCGAAGAAGAAGATTTTTAAAGATTATTCCCCATATTACCCTATGTTAAAACTTCAGGCTCCTGTAGAGAGCCCAAATATGAGCCAATGAGCTTTATTCCAACAAACTTCTATCTGACCCCCCTATGAATGCTGTATACCAAATATCAAAAGATTCTGATGATTAGTTCTGGAGTAAAGATTTTTTTAAATTTTTACAAATATGCTGACTCAGCATTTTTTCGATGCCCATTATAGAACACCCTAACACAACTGATGGCAATTTTTTTTACCATTCAATTCTACTGGTCCTAAGGATACTTCATCCCAAATAACAGCTCTCTGTTCCATGTGGTTTGGGAAATATGGGAGTTTGAAAATATTTCTATTTTTAGCTCCCAGGGTTCCCATGGGGATACGGGAATTTTTTTTTTTTGCATGGGTCAAGTACTTATGACCCAATAATACCACAAACCAAATTTGGTTCATACCAGACCATCGGTTCAGAAAATAGAAATTTTGGGCGGGGCCAAAAATCTAACCCCTCCTATTACAAAGCCAAATATTACTTCACGAACTTCGTTTGAACAAACTTGATTCTACACTTCATATGAAAGCTCCATAGCAAATATCAAGTCATTGTACACACTGGTTCTTGAGAAGAAGATTTTTAAAATATTTTGGAGCATTTTCCCCCACTCCCTCCCTATGGGGCTGGGCATGCTGAGTTGAGCAAAAATGAAATGCCCCTTTGGGACCATCACTCACACAAACTTTCACTTGAATTGGCCCAGTGGCTTTGGAGAAGACCAAAACATGGTGTTGATGGACAACGGACGATGGACAGAGAGCGAGAAGATTAGCTCAGCTTGACTTTGTCAAGATGAGCTAAAAATGTTCACCCCTATGCAATTTAACAAAAAAAACATGGCATGAGAAACCGAAGATCTACTTTGTGGGGCCTAATGACCACCATCCCCAAGGGGCCGGAGAGCACTCACCTGATACTGATAACTATCAACCGAGGGCCCTGATTTGAACAAACTTGCATCTGCCCCCTTAATAAAACCATATACCAAATATCAAAACATTCTGACCGGTGGATCCGACAACAACAAAAAAAATTCCACATATTGAACTGAGTTAAAATTCGGGCTCCTGTAGGGTGCCTAAATATGAACCCAGGACTTGGCTTTAACAAATTTGAATTTCACCTCCCTAACGAAAGAGTATACCAAATATCAAAAGATTCTTACTGGTGGATGTGAAGAAGAATTTTAAAGAATGTTCCTTATACTGAACTAAGTTACAATTCGGTTTCCCACAGGGAGCCCAAATATGGACTCGGAGACTTGGCTTGAACAAACTTGAATCACACCTCCATAAGGATGCTGTATACCAAATATCAAAACATTCTGACTGCTGGATCCGAACAAGAAGAAAGGATTCTGCATACCAAATATCAAAAGATTCTGATTGGTGCACCTGAAGAAGACCATTTTTAAATAATATTCCTCATACTGCACTGATTTAAACATTTGGGCTCCCATAGAGAGCCCAAATATGGACCCAGGGATTTGATTTAGACAGACATGCAAAACAATCTTCTAAAGATGTTATATGTGAAATTTGAAAGCTTTTGGAGCAGTGGTTTGGGAGAAGAAGAGACTTAAATGTTTTCCCCATTACTCACAGTGTTAAAAAATGCTGATTCAGTCCCGAAAAAGTACCCTATCATAAAACCAATAACAATTTTTTTGACCAATCCATTCTGTTGGTCTTAAGGAAGCTTCACACCAAATAAGAATTCTCAGTACCGTGCTGTTTTGGAGATATGGACGTTTGAAATTTTTTTCTATTTTCAGCTCCTGTAGTTCCCACGGGGCATTTTGAAAAATATTTTTGGCATAATCAAGTATTTACTTCATATCAAATTTGGTTCAAGTCGGCCTCGCATTTCTCTTGAACAAACTTGAGTCTACACCTCAAAAGGAAGCAGTACACCAAATATTGTCTCTGCTACAGCTGGTTCATGAGAAGATTTTTAAAACTAGAGGATTTAAAGAGCCTGTAATTGCTCACCTGGCAAACTACATATGACGAAAGTGTAAATGACACTGTAGCTCAACTTGTGTAAGACATGTACATGTATAGTAGTATGTGACATAGCAATGACACACATCTAGGTAATAACCTGATAACAAAGGTACATATAAAGTATTGTAACGGTCTGTACATAAATGGTGACAGTATCCTGTAACAAATGTGGTAAAGTATTGTAAAGGTGGGTGACAGTTAGATGCTAAACTAGAACAGAAATCTTCATGGAGTTAATGTTACAATGGGGATCCTTGTATGGTGCACCATAAGCCAAATGTTAGCAATTGTTTTTGCCTGTTTGATTCAAAGCCTTCTTCTAAGGCTGATTCATACTAATTAATAAATATTTGTCCAGTCCTTCTTAAAATATAGGTATTTGAATGTTTTATCTTTAGCTCATAGGGTTCCCACGGGTGAGGTTTTATTTTTCTCATTGTAAATAGAAAATCAGGTTGTGCTAATAATGTTTACCCTCCCCAAACAACAAATATTAACATAAGAACCTGGCTTCAACACATTTGAATATACATATCCTAGGGGTGCTGAATTCAAGAAACATTATTTTGTCTAGTGTTTCTGGAAAAGATTTTTAATTATCTCCCTTTTTGAGGCCAAGAGTGGGTCTGACTGAACCCCAAAATATTTGTTTTCATAGCACAGTGATAACAAAGGCACCCCAAAACACTCGTTCCTGTCCCAAGGTGATAACAAAGGTACCCCAGAAGTTTTGTGAAGATCGGTTCATAAATAGAGCCTCTAGCCTGAGCCGTATTTACATGTGCACTTACTGTGTATAAGTAGCACTGAATAAATCAAAGTTCATCTAATTTGCATAATTTCTGCATGAGAAAAACACTCGTATTATATATGATGTATTCCATGTTAAATTTTGGACCGCACCCCAAACACTCGTTCTCGTCCCAAGGTGATAACAAAGGTACCTAAGAAGTTTCGTGAAGATCGGTTCAGCCCCCAGCCCGAGCTGTGTTGACATGTGTACTTACTGCGTATAAGTTGCACTGAATAAATCAAAGTCCATCTAATTTGCATAATGTCTGCACGAGAAAAAAACCTGTATTATATGTGATGTATTCGATGTTACTAAACATTCATACAAAAATTTATTCAAATCAGAACTTTCATACAGAGGTTCTGTACAAAAAACTGATTGCACTAATTTTGGTACAAAATGGCTGCCAATGGCCATCTTGAATTTCGGACCGCACCCAAAAACACTCGTTCTCGGAGATAGCAAAAGTACCCAAGAAGTTTTGTAAAGATCGGTTCATAAATACGGCCTCTAGCCTGAGCTGTATAGAAGTTGTGTACAAAAAACTGATTGGAGCTTATTTCAGTACAACATGGCCACTGGCAGCCATCTTGAATTTTGGACTGCACAAAGAAACACTCGTTCTTGCCCCAAGGTGATAACAAAGGTACCCAAGAAGTTTCGTGAAGATCGGGTCATAAATACAGTCCCTAGCCCAAGCCGTATTGACATGTGTACTTACTGTGTGTAAGTAGCACTGAAAAAATCAAAGTTCATCTAATTTGCATAATTTCTGCACGAGAAAAAAACCTGTATTATATGTGATGTATTCAATGTTACTAAATATTCAGACAAAAATTTATGCGAATCAGAACTTTCATACAGAAGTTCTGTACAAAAAACTGATTGCACTAACTTAGGTAAAATGGCTGCTGGTGCCATTTTGAATCTTGGACCGCACCCAAAAACACTCATTCTCATCCCACGATGATAACAAAGGTACCCAAGAAGTTTCGTAAAGATCGGTTCATAAATACGGCCTCTAGCCCGACCCATATTGAATTGTTGACGGACAGACAAACGGACGACAGGCCATAGCATAACCTCAAATTTGACTACGTCAAAGTTGAGCTAAAATGTGATTTCCCATAGACTTTCCATGGTAACTATGAGCTGCAATTGTGACCATGTTTGCAACATTACAACAACATTACATGAGGAACATTGGTAGAAGGTGTCCCAGTCCTCAATCATGTGAAGTTTCAAAACATTATTTATTTATTTATTGATGTTTAAGGTCACATATTTCTGCACAATGGCTAATCATGACAGTTTTACGGGTGGGGGAAGCCGGAGTACCCGGAAAGAACCACTGAGCAACAGCCAGCAACTGTCAGCTCCCCAACATACCAACTCCACACAAGCAGGGTTAGCATTGGTTGAAGGCAGACAGGTGCACATGCTGTACGCCTTAGTACACCGTGCCCCCCACGTGAGCAGTGGGGTGAAGTGTCTTGCCCAAGGACACATCGTGGTTGCCGCAGGTGGGATTCGACCGAGGACCTCTCGGCTTGCAGCCTGCACCTCTACCTACTGAGCCACCGAGCCCCCGATTCAAAACATTTGACTTTGTAGTTTCAGATGGGAAGATTTTTTCAAAATCCATCAATCAGAATCGGAGAATGTCTCTGGTGGCCATATTTTTCAACCAATGGAAACAAAAAGAGGATCCTTGTTAAGGGCCTCCTATAGGCCATTCCTGCGAAGTTTGGTTCACATCGGCTCAGCAGTTCCAGAGAAGAACAAAAAAATGTGATTTCCCATAGGGTTTCTATAGTAACTATAAGCTGCAATTGCGGCCATGTTTGCAACACGATCAACATTAAATGAGGATCATTGGTAGAGGGTGTCCCAGTCATCAACATGCAAAGTTTCAAAGCATTTGGCCCTGTGGTTTCAGAGGAGAAGATTTCTGAAAATCCACCAAGCAGAATCAAAGAATGCATCGATGCACGGTAACAAAATGAGGAGCGTTTGTAGAGGACCTGCCATAGACTTTCCATGTTAGGTTTAGTTCACGTCAGCTCAGTAGTTCCAGAGAAGATGAAAATGAGATTTCCCATAGGGTTTTTATAGTAACTATAAGCTGCAATTGTGACCATGTTTACAACCCAATCAACATTAAATGATGACTGTTGGTAGAGGGAATCCCAGTAATCATTTATGTGAAGTATCAAAACATTTGGTCTGGCAGTTTCAGAGGAGAAGATTTTTTGAAAATCCACCAACCAGAATCAAAGAATGCCTCTGGCGGCCATGTTTTTCAACCCAGAGGAACAAATTGAGGATTGTTTGTAGAGGACCTCCCATAGACCATTCATTTTAAGTTTGGTTCACATCGGCTTAGCAGTTCCAGAGAAGATGAAAATGTGATTTCCCATATGGTTTCTATAGTAACTGTAAGCCACAATTGCAGCCATGTTTGTAACCCGATGAACATTAAATGAGGATCATCGGTAGAGGGGGTCCCAGTCATCATTTATGTGAAGTTTCAATAATTTGGACTTGCGGTTTCAGAGGAAAAGATTTTAAAAAATCTGAGAATTTTTTTAAAAATCAACCAACCAGAATCAAAGAATGCCTCTGGAAGACATGTTTTTCATCTGACGGGAACAAAATGAGGATCATTTGTAGAGGACCTCCCATAGACCATTCTTGCCAAGTTTGGTTCCCACTGGCTTAGCAGTTACAGAGAAGAAGATGAAAATTTGAAAAGTTTACAGATCCCAGACGACGGATGCCAAGTGATGTAAAAATTGGGCATTTTGGCGCCACCCCCTCCTCAATATGAGCCGAAACCCAATTTGAAGAAAAACCCAAATTCCCCTTTATAACCAATACTCACGTGAAATTTCATTAAAATGTGGCCAGTGGTTTGGGAGAAAAATACCCAAACAGCACCTTCACGACAGACAAAAAATGATCAGAATTACTCACCCTGACTTTCAGTCAGGTGAGCTAACAAGCATGCATTGTCTCATGTTAATAAAGCATCCATACCCCGAAACAGAATGTTATTATGTTATTAAAATGAAAAAGACCCTGTGATTTGCACATTTCTTTTTCCATTTCATTTCTGTGATAAAACTGATAGCAGAAGTACTGCCTACCAGTGCTCATGTAAACAGCAAGGGTCCTGAGAGCTCTCACCTGACTGTGACAACTACCAACCAAGGGTCCTGATTTGAACAAACTTGCAACTGCCCCATTAACAAAACCATATACCAAATATCAAATAGTGATGAACTGATAATTGGAATCGATATCAGAACCGGCCGGTTATGGGGCATCGGCCGATTATGACAACCGGCAGTTAAAAGCCGGCAGTTTCCGGTTATTCTATATTTAACAATGACTATTAAAATCTCTTTGATATCTGGCCATTTCAAAAAAGTTTCCACATTGAAAAAATGTGTAGTGCACATCAGAATATTTAGGGATTTACAAAGCTGAGATATTATGGAATTTACCATCTGCAATCGGTACGTGATCGCCACTATTCCCAGCTGATTGAAGTCACTGGTCTTCAATCATGCCCGATTCATGGTGCTGTACGTCGCATTGGGGGTACGTGTATAAATAAAATGTGATCAGTCAGTAGTCTGCAGTACTTCATGATGCAAGCATCACAATACAATAAGAAATTAAAATTGGAGAAAAACTAAAAAAAAAACACTCTTTTTTCGATGGTATATGATTGTTACACAACATGTAAGTTTGCATGACTGTCACAAACACGTTTTCAGTTTGTCAAGTTCATTTTTTAATTCAGTTACCTCCCTTGATGTTTCTCTCCAATGTTGATTGCAGAGAACATGTAAACACTGAAGATACACATCAAGGGAGGTAACAAATTGAACAATGAACATTAAATAATATATTCTGATGTCACGTGTGTATCTGTAAATAATGCGCCATACAACTTCACAACACACATTAACATAAAAGTTATTATTCAGTTAATTTATTTATTGGTGTTTTAAGGTCACATACTTTACTTGTTCACAATGGCAAATCATGACCGTGACAGTTTTCTGGGTGGAGGAAGCCATAGTACCCGGAAAGAACCACCGAGCAACGACAAGCAGCTGCCAGCTCCACAACATCGTAACTCCGCACTGCAGCACAGGCTCACCCATCCGAGGATTAACTGGGCCCGAAGTTGCTTAACTTCGATGATCTGACAAGAACTGGTTATCGCAATGCCACCACACCCCCATTATTCAGTTAAGACACAAAGTATGTGTGCTCAGTATATTCCTGGTTAATACAGCCAAATGTATGGTACTCTTACACAAAACCATATTAACACTATTTACCAGAATAACACACAATCATCACAAGAGAACAATATCGTGTAATTGTATCTTTTATAACGATCTTCCCCCACCCCAACTCCCAAAAATGCAAATATTATTTTGGCTAATATTGCCCAGCACTGAACATGCATTCTCTGAGAACTTATGTGGTATTAAGCATTCGTAATAGGTGATTTATCAACGAAATTCCGCAGTATAACAGGCACCAACAGATATTCTTCTGGGCCCTATTTCAACCACCAGAATCGGCATTGAAATCGGCATAATTGGCAGAGAAATAATCGGTAATCGGTTCATAGCAAGTTTTGATAATCAGTTCATCACTAATATCCCATAGGGAGCCCAAATATGACCCCAGAGACTTAGCTTGAACAAACTTTAATCTCATCCCCCAAAGGATGGGGCATACCAAATATCAAAAGATTCTGAATAGTGGATCTGAAGAAAACGATTTTTAAAGAATATTCCTCATACTGCACTAATTTAAACATTTGGACTCCCATAGAGAGCCAAAAAATGGACCCAGGGATTCGATTTCAACAGACATTTGAAACAATCTTCCAAAGATGTTATATGGGAAATTTGAAAGCTTTTGGAGCAGTGGTTTGGGAGAAGAAAAGTCTTAAATGTTTTCTCCATTAGCCATGTTAAAAAATGCTGACTCACCATTTTTTCAAAGTCCCTAAAAAGTACCCTATCATAAAACCAATAGCAATTTCTTTGGATCATTCCATTCTGTTGGTCCTAAGGAAGCTTCACACCAAATAAGAATTCTTAGTGCTGTGTAGTTTTGGAGATATGGGCGTTTGAAATTTTTTCTATTTTTAGCTCCTGTGGTTCCCACGGGGCATTTGGAAAATTCTTTTTGCATAAATCAAGTACTTATGACCCATTAATACTTCATATCAAATTTGGTTCAAATCAGCCTCTCGGTTTGAAAAATAGAAATTTTGGGCAGGGCAAAAATTATTGCCCCTCCCATAACGATGACAAATATTGCCCCTCGAACTTCTCTTGAACACATCCGAGTCTACACCTCAAAAGGAAGTTGTATACCAAATATCAAGTCTCTGCTACAGTAGGTTCATAAGATTTTTTTTAAAAACTGAGGCACTTTGGCCCCACCCCCCTCCTCAATATGAGCAGAAACCCAATTTGAAGAAAAACCCAAATGCCCCTACATAACCACTACTCATGTGAAATTTCATTAAAATGTGGCCAGTGGTTTGGGAGAAAAAACACAAACACCAGCATCACGACGGGCGACGAATGACACACAGCGGATGAAAAGTGAGCAGAATAGCTAACAAGAGGCCCTAGGGGGCCTGAGGGCACTCACCTGACACGGTAGTCTAAATATCAAACCAGGGACTTGACTTGAATAAGCTGCATACACCCCTCCTAAGAAAAGCATGCACCAACTAGATGAAGCAGTTGTGCCCACATAATACACAGGATCTCCTTCTATTTTCAGTTCCTGCAGTTTTACGTCCCAAAATTGGGATAAATGCATAAAAAACAGATTTTTTTATTTTTGTTCGGAAATTTCCGAAGTCCCAAACAAAATATTTTCAGCCTAAAAATTTTTATTCTTCTTAGAACTGACCAAAATGCATAAAAAAACAAACAACTAATTGGTCCAAAATTTTGTAAGTCCCACCCAGACCCCAAATTTTCAGTGTAAAAAAAAAAAAAATAAATTTTGTCTTAAAACTGACAAAAAAACCCATAAAAAACCAAAAAACTAATTTCTAGATTTTGGTCCAAATTATTCTAAGTCCCACCCGGCCCCCAAATTTTCAGTGTAAAAAAAATATATTTTTTTTTGTATTAAAATTGACCGAAACGCATAAAAAAACAAAAAAAATTTTTTCCAGATTTTGGTCCAAAATGGGACCCCAAATTTTCAGCCTAAATATGAACCCAGGGACTTGAACAAACTTGAATCTCACCCCCCTAAGGATGCTGCATACCAAATATCAAAAGATTCCTATTGGTAGATCTGCAGAAGAAGATTTTTAAAGAATATTCCTCATACTGCACTAATTTAAACATTTGGGCTCCCATAGAGAGCCCAAATATGGACACAGGGAATTGATTTCAATAAACATGTGAAACAATCTTCTAAAGATGTTATATGTGAAATTTGAAAGCTTTTGAAGCAGCGGTTGTTTTTCCCATTACCCACAGTGTTAAAAAGTGCTGACTCAGCACTTTTTCAAAGTCTCAAAAAGGTACCCCATGATAAAACCAATAGCAATTTTTTTTGACCATTCCATTCTGTTGGTCCTAAGGAAGCTTCACACCAAATAAGAATTCCCTGTGCCGTGTAGTTTTGGAGATATGGGCATTTTAATTTTTTTCTATTTTTAGCTCCTGCAGTTCCCAATTTATATGTCATATCCGAGATGGCAGGTGGCAGCCATCATTTTCAATGGAATGCAGAAAAATTTGATAACTCCCATCAAGACATTGTACCAAAATTACATATGAAATTTTGAAAAAGATGGGGTGAGGGATGTGGCCTGTGGGGTGTGCTTATGGGATTGTTGACAATTTATATGCCAAATCCAAGATGGCCAATGGCGACCATGTTTTTCAACACAATTCTGAAAAATTTGTTAGCTCCCATCTAGACATCACACCACAACTACATATGAAATTTGAAAAAGATCAGGTGAGAGATGCAGCCTGCAGGCTGTGGTAATGGAATTGTTGACAATTCATATGCCAAATCTAAGATGGCCACTGGTAGCCATGTTTATCAAGAGAATTTGGAAATATTCAACAGCTCCCATCTAGGCATTGATCTAAAGCCACATGATATTTGGGACTGAACGGGTGAGAGCTGTGGCCTGTAGGGTGTGCTCAAGAAATTGTTGGACAATTTATATCCAAAGATGGTTGATGGCAGCCATGTTTTTCAACAAAATTCCAAAAAATTCTAAAGCTCCCATCTAGACATCACACCAAAGCTACATATGAAATTTGAAAAAGATCATTAGAGATGCGGCCTGTGGGGGTGTGCTAATGGAATTGTTGACAATTTATATGCCAAATCTAAGATGAATGCTGGTGGCCATGTTTTTCAACAAAAGTCAGAAAATTTCGATAGCTCCCATTTAGACATTGTCCCAAAGCTACATATGGAATTTAGGACTGACCGGGTGAGAATTGCAGCCTGTGGGGTGTGCTAAAGGAATTGTCGGTGTGCTAAAGGAATTGTCGGACAATTTATATCCAAATCCAAGATGGTCACTGGTGACGATGTTTTCAATGAATTCGAAAAGAAATGGATAGCTCCCATGCACATATTGCCCCAAAGTTCTACATGAAATTTGGAACTGATCGATCGGGTGAGAGCTGTGGTATGTAGGGTGTGCTAAAGGGATTGTGGACAGACACACCGACATACAGATGGACAGACAATGGATCACAACCCATCTCAATAGCTCATACTTGACATTGTTACCGCAATGTAGTTCAGTAACCCATGCGTACAATATCAATTGCCTGGAAAGACACATAGAAACAGAACTCACCTTAACACCTCACCTTAACACAAACTTTTAGAACTTAAAATTGAGTAAGTCAGACAAAAACGTGAACATTGTGACTGAAAAAAAGAAAAGAAATCAGTTAAATTTCTGCATACAGTAGGGTTAATATCTACAGTTGTTATTGAAATGAGAAAATAAACAGTAATGAGAGGTGAAGGCACCACAATCTGCACAAAAGCTGACTTTAACGCAAATTTTTACAACACCTAAACGCTAATTCTTACAACAAGTTTTGGCAGAAAATCAGCCTCAAATTCCTCAAATATGCATGTAATGAGGGTTAAATATTACTGCAATGGAGTTCAGTAACCCAAGTGCAGAATATTAATCGCCTGGAAAGACACATAGAAACACAACTCACCTAAACACAAAGTTTACAAAGTTTTACAACTTAAAATTTACTAAGTCCGAGAAAAACATGAAAATTTTGAGTAAAAAAAAAGAAAATTTCTGTTAAATTTCTGCATACAGTAGGGTTAATACCTACAGTTGTTATTGAAATATGAAAATCAACAGTAATGAGAAGTTAAAACAGCACAATCTGCACAAAACCTGACTTTAACGCAAATTCTTACAACACCTAAACACAAATTCTTACAACAACTTTTGGCAGAAAATTTTAGGTGAAATTTGGAAAAAGGTCGTAGTATCAGGGTTAAATACTGTTCTGATAGTCCCCTACAACCTACATATGCAATATCAAAGGCCTGAGCCCACTGATCTTTGAGAACTCACCTTAACACCTCACCTTAACACAAACTTTTAGAACTTAAAATTTACTAAGTCCGAGAAAAACATGGAAATTTTGACTGAAAAAAAAGAAAATTTTCGTTAAATTTCTGCATACAGTAGGGTTAATACCTACAGTTGTTATTGAAATATGAAAATCAACAGTAATGAGAAGTTAAACCAGCAGAATATGCACAAAAGCTGACTTTAACACAAATTCTTACAACACCTAAACGCAAATTCTTACAACAACTTTTGGCAGAAAATTTTAGCTGAAATTTGGAAAAAAGTCGTAGTTTCAGGGTTAAATACTGTTCTGATAGTCCCCTACAAACTACATATGCAATATCAAAGGCCTGAGCCCACTGATGTTTGAGAAATTCACCTTAACATTAAATCTTACAATATTGGACATGCCGGACGCCGACGCTGACACCCGAGGTTATCACAATAGCTCACCACATCTTACAGATGTAGGTGAGCTAAAAAAGGCTGGAGGGCCTAGGACTTAGATGACTGTAATATCTCACTTACTCCATAATAAAGAATAACTCCTACAGGAGTATAGAAGACATAGGAATTACATATGGCTTTCTCTTTTTCTCACTAAAAAAAAAGAGAATGACATAACACCCAAGATATATTGGAGTAATACACAATAATATCTCCATTTAATGCCAGCATAACCATTTACGCTAATTTGGTGCAGGAAACCAATTATAATAAGTCCTGAGAATGAAACGCCTTATACTCATTTAAAAGTGTCAGAGGATTGTATATTAACGCTCGTATGACATGTAACACATATAAATGCTTCACATTGAGTTACACTTTAAAAGCAATACATAAATGAGACATAATTGTTGCTTCACACCGAGCTATATATTAAAACCATCCAGCACCGACGCTGGACTACTGACAAGGGAGGAGGTATTCTATTGCTTTTCACTATAAAGCCACATGATATTAAGGGACCCCCCCCCCCCCACCCTTCCCCTTGTTCTGAAGGAAAATTCCTCAAAATGAAGATGGCAGTGGAATGATGTCAGTGCTCGAGCAGACTGCATAAGACATCACTGAGATGTAATACTAATGGACGACATTTTGTGTGACAGAAAGAGGACCCAATGATCTAAGGTCACCGGAGATAGACTCTAAGTGACAAAGATAGAACTTAGTAAATGAAGACGGTTGCGTCCAGTAAGCTGCCTTCATTAAATCAGTAATAGAAATCTATTAGAATAAGCCCAAGAAGAAGACAGTGCCGTAACTTCATGCGCTGAAATCTTATTGACAGAACGTTGATCCGCCGATAGAGTCTCGTAAGCAATTCTTACTGCCAATTAAATCCATCTGGTGACTGAATGAACAGAAATATCCTTTCTGTTAGGTATAAGTGAAAGGAAAAACCTCTTTCTTCCTTTCCTAATAAAGCTGGATTGACGTTTATATGTGCATGTCGCTCTCACTGGACAAAACAGTGGTCTACGGTTGTCTGTGGATGGTAAGGCCTTAATGAAAATAGGCTCCGGCCGCTTATCCGGAATCTGATTCTTAGCCAAGAATCCCACTTCCGTAGTAAGAGTAATAGTATTACCTACACTATGGTAATGTGAATCGTCAACAGATAAAGCATGGAGCTCACTAACTCTTCTGGCAGAAGCGAAGGCTAAGAGAAAAGCCGTTTTATAAGTCAGGAATTTAAATTCTACATCATCTAATGGCTCAAACGGGAGCTTCTTGAAGCTTCAAGAGAACCTAAGCCAAATTCCATTTAGGAATTAATCTGAGGGTTCTAGGTCTATTGATAGAGAAACTTCTAACGAGCTTGGATAAAGAAGAATCTAATCCAACACTCAAGTTATCATGATGAGAATATGTGTCTGATAACATAGACCTATAGCACTTAATGGTAATGGGCTGCAGTTTGAGTATGTCAAATAGGTGGACCAGAAAATTGGCAATCTGAAGAATAGATGGATTATAAATATCCACCGACTGGTCTGTACACCAACAAAAGAAAACTCTCCACTTCACTGCGTAATTCAGTACTGAGAGGAGGAAGCTTCTGGGGAGTGTCCCATAACAGACACCTGATCAGGTTGATCCAGGGTTTCTGAGATGACAGAGATGCTACCAGCAAGATTTTGCAGTGAGACTGTTTGATTATTAACAGAATCTGCTGAATCAAGAGAAGTTGGAGGATATGCATATCCTATTATTCCGTTCCATGAGATCGACAGAGCGTCTATTGCATACAGTCGATGATCCGGACAATACCCACTGGTAGCAAATCTGACGGAATATTCGTTTGTCGAGAGTCCACTCCGATGGCAACAGGTGACCTTTCCTTGCTACTATGTTCAGACGACCCGGAATATGACGGACTGAGAGATGAATGTGATGACTCAAAGCAAAAAGGAGAATTTTCTCCATTAATTCATATAGAGGAATTGAATGAGTGCAACCCTGGTTCCTGAGATAAGCCACTACTGTCGAATTGTACGACAGAATCTGCACCTGGATGTTGGCTACGTGAGCAATCCAGTATTTCAGTGCAAGCCAAATAAACATCATTTCTTGGATGTTTATGTGCTTTTCCAGGAATGAAGAGTCCCAATGACCCTTGCACTTTAGGTCTGCAGGAATCAGGGATGCACCCCAACCTGTCAGACTCGCATCCATCATAATAGTAAAGGCCGGATCCGGTACTTGAAGAGGAACTCCTGGAGTTAACCACTAGAGATCCGCCTAAATCTGAACCTTTCGTTTTATCAGATCTGTTAAAAAAATCTGGCCTTCTAGCGAATGCGTCTTGACATTCCTGTTCTGAGTAAAGAATATCTGGTGAGGTGGCATGTGTAAGCGACGCAGCGAAATCAAGTCCGCCGCTGCCCCGCACAGACCCATTAGTTGAATGAACTCCCTTGCCGATACTGTGAGAGTTTAGACAAAAGCGAGCATAACAACTGACTAACTTCTCTCAGGTTATCAGAAGGTGAACCAGATTGCATTGAGTCACGAAGCTCATCGCCAAGTGAATGAAGGACTTGGACGGAGCTAAATCTGACTTCTTTTCGTTTACTATGAAACCGAGATGTCGGAATAAATGAAGAATGTCATCCAGATAAGCCAAAGTTACCACGATTGAATGAGCTTGGAAGTATGACATTACCGAGTTCATTATCCAAGTGAACGCCCAAGGTGCCAGGTTCAGACCGAAGCACATCACTCTGAATTGATAAACCTTTCCTTGAACGGCAAAGCGTCCTTTAGATCTATGCTTGCCGCAAAGTCATTTACTCGAATGCTTGCTTTTACCGACCGAATGGTTTCCATATAGAACTTTGGAGTGATTTTCAGTTTGTTTATCCAGCTCAACTCTATGATCAGTCGAAATGAGTCGTCTGGTTTCAGCACAAGGAACAGGTGACTGTAAAATCCTGGTGAGCTGGGATTTTCTATGACCTCTATTGCTTCTTTTAGTAGGAGAGATTGAATTTCTGCAAGAAGAGACTCCTTTTTGAAGGATTTGATGGAAGAACTGTCCAATGTGGACTTCTTGAAAGTGGGGGCTTTGACCGGAATGATAGCCGAAGACACGTTCTGACTATATTTCTGACCAACTGATCTTCTGTTATATCCGTCTAGTTTCTCGCGAAGTTTGATAATCTTCTACCAACTGGAGAGCAATAGAGGTTTAGACCATCACCTGTATGACCTGTGAGTCCTTTGGGAGGAGAAACCACGTCTTCCCCCAGAACCACCTCATGCCATCAGCTTAGAGGTATCTGACTTATAGTCTCTGTAAGA
This sequence comes from Pictodentalium vernedei, assembly GCA_031216915.1. Lineage (NCBI taxonomy): Eukaryota > Metazoa > Mollusca > Scaphopoda > Dentaliida > Dentaliidae > Pictodentalium > Pictodentalium vernedei. The sequence goes on from CM062297.1 coordinate 701,137,742, forward strand.
CTTACGCCCCTTCCCCGAGCTGCTGTACTGACGGTTCCCTGAATAGTTGTACGAGGGCTTGTTAGAACCCAGTGAGGAGCTTTTCTTCATTGACTGCGAACTGGAGCACCCTCACCTACCACGTCCAGCATATGACTGCTGCTGGGAAACTGACCTCAGCAAAAGAGTGCTGGTAGCTTTCTATGTAGCTTCTTTGTACATGAAGGACGACTTGTCGTCAAACAACGCATGTCCAGAAACCGGAGCGACTCTAAGAGAGCTCTTCACCCGATCGTCTATCAAGGAAGACGATAACAAGGCTCCATCACTTCAATTCCATATTAGCCATTGTAAGGGCAGAATGATGTGTGGCATACATAACTGCCCTTGAAAGAACTCTGAGAGACGCATTTATATCGTCAAATTCTTTCCCAATAAGACAATGGTCCAAAGTCCTGGTGATATGATCTGCGTAGGACATAGCGTCCAAAACTGCATGACTAGAATCAATTGTAGATTCGATCACCTCTGAGCGGACATTGAATGATGCGGGTAGTGAGATATCCAGATTTAAAGCCCGATCATCCAAATGCAGAGGAGCTCTCTGAACATCTTCTCCAACTGTTTTTAATTTGCTAGGTCCAGGACAAGGCATGCAAATGGAAGATGTCGATAAGAAAGGATTTTTCTTGAACTCGCTAATGTGGCTGAAGGCCTCCAACACATGGACCGTCTGACCCGGGAAGTTAAGAATGTCCTCTTTCCTCCGCTGGGTATCCCTATCTAGCGATGATAGCGATTTCTGCCTAGCAGACGCAGTTTGCTGACCAGGAGGAACAAGCACAGAAAAAAACTGATGAATAAAATTCATCATTTCCATATGTTGTTCCAAATAGGTTGGAGAATCTTCCTCCATCTCCCTTTCATCACCCGCTTGGTCAAGCTGTGAATTTCAGTCGGCTCCCTCCCAATGAACGGATGACCATACCGACCCAGCACCGTCCGACAACTCACTACCAGAGTTAGTTGACGGTCGCACCTGCGTTGGCTGGAAGCTGCGATATCTGTGACTACAAGTCCGTTACTGAGGCTTGCGGAGCAGTGGTCTTATATCTCTTTGCTGCATGAAGTTTGCGGGATGACGATCTGTCCCCAGATCTTTTCGCCGGACGTCCCGAATGCTCCGCATATCATGCCTCGAAGTACTAGCTACCGGGTGACCAGACTTCGGGAGAGGAAGACGGGGAGCATCTTCGCAGAACAGTTTGAATGTCTTCAGTCGGATAGCTAGTGAGTGGTCTAATGTGCTTGGTACTCAATGTGGAAGAAGCCGTAACTGCCGCCGACCCCAGCTGCAGTGTGGACGGAGCGCCTCGATCGGCCAACAAGGACGTTAGCTCCGACTCAGTAAAGTTTCTTGCAACTGTAACAGTTGGTCCTGACTGTTGACGGGATGGCGAAGGCTCTCCAGCTCGCAATCTGTCTCCAGATCTCGACGAACGTCCAGTTGAGAAACTTGTGGCTTCTTCCCCTTTGCCTTCATCGCTGGGTGAGCTTTTGATTTTGAGGTGCTACCTCTACCAAAATATACACTCTCCTCGACCATTACAGACTTATCCGGTGTTATGGGCCTCACTGGAAGGGTTACCACTTCACCGGCCGAGCTAGCAGCTTTTAATGGAATAAGAGGCCTTATTCCTAGTTTGATATTCATGAGCACCTCTGCAGCAAGCTCTGTTTGCTCATCAGAGCACGACGACGGCAGCACATTTTGGATGGGTGTCGCTGTACCATCACCATATTCTTGTTCCTCTGAAAAAGACACTGAAAAAACTAGAATTAGCCTGCAGTGACAGTTCCAGAATCAGAAATTCACAGCACACATAACGCAACATCCGCCTCCAACATTTGGCATCCCAAACGACACAAGCAGCACATGTATCAGGAGCGCAGTGACTACAAGCAAGACAGCAAGTGTGTAAATCCAAGGCAGATTCCCTTGCCATGCACTTAGAGCAAAAACATTTCATACTATTTAAGACAAAGACCAAGTCCACTGCACTCCTAAACAAGAGGTCCCAGGGGGCCTGAGGGCGCTCACCTGACATGGTAGCCTAAATATCAACCCAGGGAATTGATTTCAACAAGTTTCATCTGCCCCTCCTAAGAAAAGCTTAGACCAAATATCCAAAGATTCTAACCAGTGGATCTAAAAAAAAATGCCGATAGGATCACCGATCCAATGTCGAGTTGTGACAGCACAAAAGTGGGTTTAATCATTATCATCTTATCGTCCGGAAACCAATTGTTTACAACTTACTATGTGAAGGGTCACTGTGACCTCTGACCTAGTGATTCCGAAATAAATAGGGCTCTTTCTTGCACCAATGCCAAATTAATCATAATTGTTCACGATTTATTATGTTCAAGGTCACTGTGACCTTGGCCTATGACCTAGTGAGTCCAAAATAAATAGGGGTCTTCCACTCACCTAGGCCAACCTACCTATGAAGTTTCATGAATGTGGGTCAAACCATTATCGAGTTATCATCCGGAAACCAATTGTTTACAATTTACTATGTTGAAGGTCACTGTGACCTTGACCTTTCACCTAGCAAGTCCAAAATAAATAGGGTTCTTCCTCTCACTGATGCCAAACTACCTATGAAGTTTCATGAACGTGTGTCGAAACATTATCAAGTTATCATCCGGAAACCAATTGTTTACGATTTACTATGTTGAAGGTCACTGTGACCTTGACCTTTCACCTAGCGAGTCCAAAATAAATAGGGTTCTTCCTCCCACTGATGCCAACCTAACTATGAAGTTTCATGAACGTGGGTGGAACCATTGTCAAATTATCATCCGGAAACCAATTGTTTTGATTTACTATGTTCAGAGTCACTGTGACCTTGACCTTTGACCTAGTGAGTCCAAACTAAATAGGATCCTTCCTCTCATGAAGGCCAACCTACAGATGAAGTTTCATGAATGTGGGTTGAACCGTAGTCAAGTTATCATCTGGAAACCAATTGTTTACAATTTACTATGTTCAAGGTCACTGACCTTAACCTTTGACCAAGCAAGTCCAAAATTAATAGTTCTTCCTCTCACCGAAACCAACCTACCTATGAAGTTTCAAGAACATGGGTTGAACCATTATCAAGTTATCATCCGGAAACCAATTGTTTACGCCCATCCACCATTCAGCCAACTATAAGTCGAGTTTGACTTCGTCACAACTTGACTAAAAAGATTTTTAAAGAATATTCCCCATATTGAACTAAGTAATAATTTGGGCTCCCACAGGAAGCCCAAATATGAACCCAGGGACTTGGCTTGAACAAACTTGAATCTCACCTTCGTGAGGATGTTGTATACCAAATATCAAAAGATTCTGACTGGTGGATGTGAAGAAGAAGACTTTTGAAGAATATTCCTCATATTGAACTAAGTTATAATTCAGGCACCCACAGGGAGCCCAAATATGAACCCAGGGGCTTGGCTTCAACAACCTTGAATCTCACCCCCCTAAGAATGCTGCATACCAAATATCAAAACATTCCGACTGCTGGATCTGAAGAAGATTTATAAAGAAAATTCCTCATTTTGAACTAAGTTACAATTCAACCTCCCACAGTGAGCCCAAATATGAACCTAGGAACATGGCTTCAACAAACTTGAATCTCACCCCCCTAAGGGAACCTCATGAGCCCAAGGACGTCCCGATGGAGCCTAAGTGTGGGCAAACACTAAAAAATTAAAGCTACACTACCGGCATAATTTTATGCATGTATCCTACTATAAATATGATAACTGTGCTATACTATAATATAATAACACAATAATTTAAGGCATTGTCCAAGTGAAAAACGTCAACAGGAAAAACAGGAAACTAAACAACAGACTATACAATAAGCCCAAAGAAATCGATCAATTACTACCTGATGCAAAGCCAGATCTTAATGAGAACAAAAAACAATGCATCTGGTAGAAGATGCAAGACTACATATGACCTAACACCCCCAGGATGAGGATGTAACCATGGGGATAAATGGAATAAACATTCCGTAGATCACGTTAAACTCACAAGAAATTTAATAAAAAAATTTCAATAAAAAGTCAATAAAGCTTGGGAGTTTAACAGGAGGGTCGATGGGAAGAGAGGGAAGGAACATTTAACAAACAGTAGATTTTTCATTACTAAGAATGATGATGTTCAGGCCCATGTCCCGAAAATGGGAAACGTGAATAATTTTACATAATTATTTAAAAGTTACAGCCCTGAACATCCAAAACATCCATAGTTCACTTCCAGCATCCTTTCAGTTCCTTGAATCCACCATAATCATGATTGATTTGTGTCTGGCATCTTTAGAAGAGTATTTAAATCACAGATGTCAGTTCAGTTGTTGCGGACTTTGGGCCAAACAGAAGAATGATGCTTGCGTCAGTTCCGATCACTTCCAGGTTACTGCGCATGCACAGTAAGCAAAAGTATGGAGGACCAGTTAGGACTTTTCATTTTTGGTTTTGTATGCAAATTTTGGGGATTGGGGGGTTCAAAATTTGTGTTTGGCCCTGGAAATTAATGAGTTTGCACCAGCTAAGTCTGGGCCGTTGGTTTTAGTATAAAAATATGGTGATGCACAAATGCAATGAGTTGAAAGGTCATTGCTGACAGCAACATTCGGCAACATTTTTCGAGAGAAATGAAAGAAAATCAAAGCTCACATCTAGAGGTAGCTCCAAATAAGCACCCCATGTTTCAAAGCAATCGAATCATAAACGTGAACTGTGCAGTGTTCCAAAGAAAATCGTTGACCGATAAAGGTCATTGCTAAGGGCAACAAGTTTTGACGGTAATGGAAGAAAATCTATAACTCTCATCTTGAAGTCACCCAAAACAAGCATACCAAGTTTCAAACTGACCCATTCATAAATGCACCCTACAGAGTGATTCAAAGAAAATTGTTGATGCAAAAATGGCAAAGTTCAAAGATCATTGCTAACAGCCATCTTTCTCGATGGAAACTAGAGGTACTGTGAGCAAACTCACAAAGTAATACCCCCCCCCCCCCCTCCCCAACCCCCACGCCTGAAATGTATGTTAGATTATCTCCCCTTGGAAATGTCAGAACGGAATTATATTGCTTCATGCACATCTTCATATGGAGTTCTTCCATTGTGTAAAGTTTCATGAAAATTCTTCAAATGGTTTAGGAGGAGTTGCGCTTACAAGGATGGATAGATGGTATAAGTTAGATTATCTCCCTTTGAAATGTCAGAATGGAATTATATTGCTTCATGCACATCTTCATATGGAGTTCTTCCATTGTGTAAAGTTTCATGAAAATTCTTCAAATGGTTTAGGAGGAGTTGCGCTTACAAGGATGGACAGACGGTATAAGTTAGATTATCTCCCCTTGGAAATGTCAGAACGGAATTATATTGCTTCATGCACATCTTCATATGGAGTTCTTCCATTGTGTAAAGTTTCATGAAAATTCTTCAAACGGTTTAGGAGGAGTTGCGCTTACAAGGATGGATAGATGGTATAAGTTAGATTATCTCCCTTGGAAATGTCAGAATGGAATTATATTGCTTCATGCACATCTTCATATGGAGTTCTTCCATTGTGTAAAGTTTCATGAAAATTCTTCAAATGGTTTAGGAGGAGTTGCGCTTACAAGGATGGACAGACGGTATAAGTTAGATTATCTCCCCTTGGAAATGTCAGAACGGAATTATATTGCTTCATGCACATCTTCATATGGAGTTCTTCCATTGTGTAAAGTTTCATGAAAATTCTTCAAACGGTTTAGGAGGAGTTGCGCTCACAAGAATGGACAGACTGACAGATGGACAGACAGACGGACGGACAGGGTGATTCCTATATACCCCCCAAACTTTGTTTGTGGGGGGTATAATGAAAGAAAATCAATAGAACGCAACTAAAGTTTGCTCCAAACCAGCACACCAAGTTTCCAAGCAACTGGATCAAAAATGTGACCTGAGCAGTGTGCCAAAGGAAATTGTCAGTGGACAAAAGGGCAAAGTTGAAGGTCATTGCTAACAGCAACTTTTTTGACAGGAATGAAAGTAGCTCCCGTCAGCAGGTCAACCCCCACAACATACCAAGTTTCAATGCGATCCATTTATGAATGTACCTTGTAGGGCATGCCAACAGAAAATGCTGATGCACAAATGTGATAAGTTTGAAGGTCGTTGCTAAAATTGATAGCTAACATCTAGAGGTCACCCCAAACAAGAATACCAAGTTTCAAAGTAACCCAATCATAAATGCATCCTGTGTGATGTGCCAAAGGAATATATTGATGCACAAATGCACTTAGTTCAAAGGTTGATACTAACGGCAACATTTTAGATGAAAATGAATGAAAATCGATAGCTTCCATACAGAGGTCACCGCAAACAACCATACCAAGTTTCAAAATGATCCGATCATAAATGTGCCCTGTGCAGCATGTTAAAGAAATATATTGATGCACAACTGCACTAAGTTCAAAGGTTCTTGCCAACAGCATTGTTTTTTGATGGAAATGGAAGAAAAATCAATAGCTCCCATCTAGAGGTCATCACAAACAAGCATACCAGGATCCAAAGTGATCCAATCATAAATGTGCCCAGTAGGGCATGCAAAAGGAATACATTGATGCCGGACGAAATTGAGTTGAAAGGTCGTTGCCAACAGCAACGTTTCTTTGATGGAAATGGAAGAAAATCAATAGTTCCCATTTAGAGGTTGCCAAAAACAAGAATACCAGCTTTCAAAGCAATCCAATCATACATGTGCCCTACCAGGTGTGCCAAAGGGAAATATTGATGCAAAACTGCACTAAGTTCATCAAAGGTCGAAGCCAACAGTCCAATCCAACAGCAACGTATTTGATGGAAATAGAAGAAAATTGATAGCTCCCACCTTGAGGTCAATCCAAACAAGCATACCAAGTTTCGAAGTGATCTGGTAATAAATGTGCCCTGTAGGGCATGCCAAATGAATATATTGATACCTGACTAAATTTAGTTCAAAGGTTGTTGCCAATGGCAACTTTTTATGACAGAAATGGAAGAAAATCAATAGCTCCCATCTAGAGGTCACCCCAAACAAGCACACCAGGATTCAAAGTAATCCAATCATAAATAACGTGTCCTGTTGGGTGGGCCAAAAGGAAATATTGATGCCTTACTAAACTAAGTTCAAAGGTTGTTGCCAACGGCAATGTTTTTTGATGGAAATGGAAGAGAATCGTTAGCTCCCATCTAGAGGTCACCACAAACAAGCATACCACAAGAGATCCAATCATAAATGTGCCCTATAGGGCATGCCAAAGGAATATACTGATGCCTGACTAAACTAAGTTGAGAGGTCATTGCCAACGGCAACGTTTTTTGATGGAAATGGAAGAAAATCAAAAGCTCCCATCTAGAGGTCCCCACAAACAAGAATACCAGCTTTCAAAGTAATCTGGTCATACATGTGCCATACCAGGTGTGTCAAAGGGAAATATTGATGCATAACTGCACTAAATTCATCAAAGATCATTGCCAACAGCAATGTTTTTGACGGAAATGGAAGAAAATCGATAGCTCCCACCTAGAGGTCAATCCAAACAAGCAAACCAAGTTTCAAAGTGATCCGATCATCAATGTGCCCTGTAGGGCATGCCAAAGGGAAATATTTATATACAACTGCACAAAGTTCATCAAAGGTCATTGCCAAGAGCAACTATTTTTGACGGAAATGGAAGAAATTTGATAGCACCCATCTAGAGGTCACCACAAACAAGAATACCAGCTTCCAAAGCAATCTGATCATACATGTAGGGCACCATGTGTGCCAAAGGGAAATATTGGTGCTTAACTGCACTAAGTTCATCAAAAGTTGTTGCCAATGGCAAATTTTTTTTGACAGAAATGGAAGAAAATCGATATCTTCCATCTAGAGGTCACCCCAAACACGCATGCCATGTTTCAAAGTGATCCGATCATAAATGTGCTCTGCAGGGTGTGAAAAGGAAAATATTGATGCCTAACTAAACTAAGATCCAAGGTTGTTGCCAACGGCAAGGTTTTTTTGATGGAAATGGACGAAATCGATAGTTCCCATCTAAAGGTCACCCCCAAACAAGCATACCAGGTGTCAAAGCGATTCGATCATAAATGTGCCCTGTAGGGTGTGGCAAAGGGAGATAATTATGCCTAACTAAAATAAGTTCAAAGATCATTGCCAACGTCCAGGTTTTTTGACAGAAATGGAAGAAAATCATTAGCTCCCATCTAGAGGTCACCATAAACAAGAATACCAGCTTTCAAAGCAATCCGATTATACGTGCCTTACCGAGTGTACCAAAGGGAAATATTGATGCATAACTGCACTAAGTTCATCAAAGGTTGTTGCAGACAACAACATTTTTAACAGAAATGGAAGAAAATCGATAGCTGTACCAAGTTCATCAAAGGAAACGTTTTGACGGAAATGGAAGAAAATCAATAGCTCCCATCTAGAGGTCACCCCTAACCAGCTACCATGTTTCAAAGTGATCTGATCATAAATGTGCCCTGTAGGGTGTGAAAAGGAAAATATTAAAGCCTAACTAAACTAACTTCAAGGGTTGTTGTCAACGGCAATGTTGTTTGATGGAAATGGAAGAAAATTGAGAGCTCCCATCTGGACGTCGCCACAAATAAGCATACCAGGATTCAAAGTGATCCAATCATAAATGTGCCCTATAGGGCATGCCAATGGAATATACTGATGCCTGACTAAACCAAGTTGAAAGGTTGTTGCCAACAGGAAAGTTTTTTTTTTACGGAAACAGATGAAATCGATAGTTTCCATCTAAAGGTCACCCCAAACAAGCATACCAGGTGTCAAAGCGATCCGATCATAAATGTGCCCTGTAGGGTGTGGGAAAGGGAAATAATTATGCCTAACTAAAATAAGTTCAAAGGTCAATGCCAACAGCAAGGTTTTTTGACGGAAATGGAAGAAAATCAATAGCTTCCATCCAGAGGTCACCACAAACAAGAATACCAGCTTTCAAAGCAATCTGATCATACCAAGTGCCCTACCAAGTGTGCCAAAGGGAAATATTGATGCATAACTGCACTAAGTTCATCAAAGGTTGTTGCAGACAACAACATTTTTAATGAAAATGGAAGAAAATCGATAGCTCCCACCTAGAGGTTAATCCAAACAAGCATACCAAGTTTCAAAGTGATCTGCTAATAAATGTGCCCTGTAGGGCATCCCAAATAAATATATTGATGCCTAAACTAAGTTCAAAGGTTGTTGCCAAAGGCAACTTTTTCTGACGGAAATGGAAGAAAATCAATAGCTCCCATCTAGAGGTCACCCCAAACAAGCATACCTTGTTTCAAAATGATCCAATCATAAGTGTGCCATGTAGGGTATTTCAAGGGGAAATATTGATGCATAACTGTAGTTAGTTCATCAAAGGTTGTAGCCAATGGCAACTTTTTTTTTTGACGGAATAGGAAGAAAATCAATAGTTCCCATCTAGAGCTCACCCTAAACAAGCATACCATGTTTCAAAGTGATCCGATCATAAATGGGCCCTGTGGGTGTGAAAAGGGAAAATATTGATGCCTAACTAAACTACGTTCAAAGGTTGTCAACGGCAATGTTTTTTGACGGAAATGGAAAAAAATCGATAGCTCCGATCTAAAAGTCACCCCAAACAAGCATACCAAGTTTTAAAGTGATCCTATCATAAATGTACCCTGCAGTGTGTGCCAAAGGGAAATATTGATGCATAACTGCACTAAGTTCATCAAAAGTCATTGCTAACGGCAACTATTTTTGTCGGAAATGTGGGAAAAAAGTGATAACTCCCATCTAGAGGTCATCCCAAACAAGCACACCAAGTTTCAAAGTGATCCGATCATAAATGTTCCCGGTATGGTGTGCCAAAGGAATATATTGATGCTCGACTAAACTAAGTTCAAAGATTGATGCCAACAGCAACATTTTTTGACGGAAATGGATGAAAATCATCATCCCCCATCTAGAGGTCACCCCAAAGAAGCATAGCAACCCAATCATAAATGTGCCCTGTGGGGTGTGCCAAAAGAAAATATTGATGCCGAACTAAACAAAGTTCAAAGGCTGTTGCCACAGGCAACATTTTTTGACTCACATGGAAGAAAATCGATAGCTCCCATCCAGTGGTCACCCCCAAACAAGCAAACCAAGTTTCGAAGCGATTCGATCATAAATGTGTACTGTAGGGTGTGCCCAAGGGTAATATTTATGGCTAACAAAGGGCCCTGCAGGGCAAACGAAAGGAATATATTGATCCTTGACTAAACTAAGTTCAAAGGTCAATGACAACAGCTATTTTTGGTGGAAATGGAAGAAATGTGATAGCTGCCCTTCCCCCTCCTCTAGAGGTCACCCCAAACAAGCATACCAGATTTCAAAGCAATCCGATCATAAATGTGCCCTGCAGGGTGTGCCAAAGGGAAATATTGCGGCCTGACTAAACTTAGTTCAAAGGTTGTTTCCAGTGGCAACACTTCTGGACAGAAATAGAAGAAAATCGATAGCTCCCATCTAAAGGTCACCCTGAACAAACAAGCACAATAAGTTTCAAAGCAATCCGATCATAAATGCGATCTGTGCGGTGTGCCAAAGGAAATCATACATGCGTATGTATATATGGACACTGACAGACGAGAAGTGACGTCAAGTTGAGCAAAAAAATGAAAATGCTCAATTCTTCTTAAGACAGCAATGAAGCATCTTTATTCAGCCTTCCAAACTAGTTCTGGCATTTATTCAAAGTGCCAATGCATAATTTGACTTTGAAAGTTTACAAACAAACTGTCAGGCAAAGACAGGACTACTCACCTTTCATGTGCCAGATACAAAGTTAGAAATGAGAGGTACATCTCTCAGTATGTAGTTCAGGGAATATCCTCTCCAGTTCTGTACTATTGGTGGATTTAACCTCAAACAAATAAAATTTTACACTTTTTTTTCATTGTGAAAAGTTTCTCCAAATACAAACTGGGACACAAGAAATTTTGTGCCAGCAAAAACAAACCACCCAATTACAATGGTCAAAATTTACAGATGAATTGACCAGTACAATAAATCTGTTTTCACTGTCCATCTTTACATTCCATTGAAAAGTAAAATGAAATATTTACCGGTACAGCTGAAACGGTTAATCAGTTAACCAATCTACAATGTCCTGATTGATCAAAAAAGTAATTGATCAATTAACTGCTACTTTTGAACTACTGTATTAAGTGGGTTAACAAAGAAACAAACTTGCTCCAAAACAGGCAAACATTGTCACACTCACTCACATCAATAAACAGAGTAAAGCATGCAAGTTATGGTCTGACATACTTGTTCACCTGCATGATCATTATACTGTATCAGTAGCTGGAAATGGTATTTCTTAACCCTTTACCCAATGTGGCCAGGAGACGATACTTGCAAAATAAATTCTTGAATGACTATAAATTTTAAGTTTTTGTCTCAAAAACATTGCTCATGACCCCCTTATTGAAAATTATAAAATTTGAATGGAGATTTTCGTATATAGCACTGGCCAGTTTTGTCTGTTATGTTCAATAAAGGGTTAATGCTGTAAATCATCAACGGTACCACAATTATTCAGCTACCTATTAGGGAAAGTGATTAATTGGTTAACCAAGGTTAATCAACATGATTAATCGATCAAGAAAACCCTTTAACCTTTTCAGCTCTATTTACCTGCTGATATAGCATCTGGTCCAGAATAGCTTGCTGAACTAAGCGTTGTTGATAAATTCTGTGTACTTGATACCTGAAAGAAGTATTCTTATATTTAACCCAACATTTCTTGTAAAATGGACCTTGAAGCAGAAAATTTAATTTTAATCAGACACCAATAAGTGTGAACAAATGTTATGGAGACTGTTTTCTATTTCTTATCCTGGCCGCAGAAGAAAGACAGAAGTATTAAGTATTTAAGTACATTTTCATCAAACTAGAGATCAAATGGTGTGCCTGGGATGCTCAGATGAACTGCAAGATCCCCACACCCAAGCATGTGACCGATAATCAATCCAAACTGTTTAAAATGAGATATAAAGTCAAGTCCAGCCAATTGTTTATATCCTGTTTGAACCATTAGTCGACTAATCAACGTCGACTCGATTACTTAAAAAGTCGACAGTGAAGTCTGCCAGTCGACTTGTCGAAACAAACCACACCAGCATCCCCTTTCACTGGTGATAACCATATATGCAGCTGCAGTTGATATAAGTATTCTTTCACCAATGAAACTGCGCCCAAAGAGTTAAAAGATTCAATTATCAGTTAGTTCTATTGAAACTTTCATGACATGTATGTTTTGATAACAATTTTCATCTGTCAAGAGCTGTTTGGCACGAGCGTAAACTAGATTCATGCTGGGTCATCAAGGACTATGTTAGGGCTGTATGGTATATCGAAAAACTGATACATATCGGTATTCAAACCAGTATCGACTAAATAGCGGTGTAATTACAAAAATATTGATTTATCGTCGTTATTTATTTACCCACAATTTAATTTTCAAGATGTCTTGAGTTTTAACTGTGGTCCAGAATAATATTATCCCTTTTCCAAACGAATTGGCCGCATCCACCCACATAATATACAAATTCAGCAGTCGAAAAAATGTGACCCCCTCATTGGAACGAGCTCATCAAGCTTGTTCCAATGAGTGGTCACATGATATTGTTTTGTTGAAATTTATAGAAATATTCGATAAACTAATATTTAAAATAAGAAATTTTGATATCGTCAGCATTGGGTAAAGGGTTATTCGAATTGCCTCATCAAGGCATGCTAATTCATTCCACTGTGATCGTTCAAGTCCGATTATGGTACATATCTTCAGATATCTGAACAGTCTTTCAATAGACCAGTATACCGTGGTATTTTTTTTGAATACCAATACCAGTATTCAGTTTTTACAATATGGTGCAGCCCTAATTCATGTTGTTTGACAGCAAAGTGTAATGTGTGTAAATCACGGTTAAAATATAACCAGAGGCTCAAGTGAGCCTAAAACGCTCACCTAGCTCAAGTAGTCAAAAGAGATGAGTGTATCAGTAAGTGACCGGCAATACGAGCCCAAATATTAACCCAGGGACTCGATTTGAACAAATTTGAATCTAACACCCCTAGAGAAATCTAACATCAAATATGAAAAGATTCTAACTGGTGGATCCGAAGAAGAAGATTTTCAAGAAATTTTGTCACATTGCACTGAGTTAAACTATGGGCTCCAATAAAGAGCTCAAATATTAATCCAAGGGCCCAATTTGAACAAAATTGAATCTGACTCCCCTAGAGATGTTGTATACCAAATATGAAAATATTCTGACTGGTGGATGTGAAAAAGCAGATTTATAAAGAAACTCCCTCGTATGATAATGTGTTGCAATTTGTGCTCCTTTTGGGAGCATAAATATTAACCCAGGGAGTGGATTTGAACAAACTTGAATCTAATCCCCATAGAGATGTTGTATACCAAATATCAAAAGAATCTGACTAATGGATCTGAAGACGATTTTTAAAGATTAATCCCCATATTGCGCTAAGGTAAAATTCGGCCTCCCATGGGGAGCCCAAATATTGACCCAGGGACTTGATTTGAACAAACCTGAATCTGACACCCCCCCCCCCCCCCCCCCCCCCCCCCCCACCCGAGATGTTGTATACAAGTATCAAAAGAAAGTGACTGGTGGATTTTTTTTTTAAAAATATTATCTCCCATTTTACACAAAGTTAATATTTGGGTTCCTGTACTCAGCCCAAATATTAACCGTGGGGTTTACCCCCCCCCCCCCTCCCCCTCCCCCCCCCCCCCCCCCCCTCTGCATTTTTGGAGAGAGGGATTCCCAAATCTTATGTTGGAGTTGGAGTCTACATTTAAAGTTCCATTCAACACAACACTTCAGAACCACCTGAAGTACTTTTATGCAGAAACGAAAGCTCAAATAATATCAGAACTTTCTGGAGTCGATTGGATTGCGCTGATGACAGATATGATGGACAGATATATGGACTGCACAACGAAACTTCTGGAACAACGTTTAGCGATATTTAGCATTTTACATGACAAAAACACGACAAATTACTCTGTTGTACAGATTCTGGAACTGTCGGACGATGTCTGGCTTACAATGAAAGTGATCATCCCAGATTCTAAAACCCTTGGAAATGGCGATGACACTGGCCAGATCCGAAACGTATCCAATTCCGAGTAGGAGTGGCCCACTGGATAGACATCTCAAAGGCAAGTCGGAGACAGTAAACGTGTGACTAAATTTAAAGATCCAATTTCCAAAGACCTTGCTAAGAAATATTCAGACTTTGGTGCTGATTTGGTGGACTTTTGTAAGACGTCAATAGTCGTGTCAAGTGCACTTGATACGAGACACAAAAGCCCCATATTTTTAAGTAGCACACAATAAGAGGCAGCATGGAAAGCTGTTTTAGCCAAAATGAAAGCTAGTGATGCCAGAAGACGTGGTCAGTTACTGGACCTGCATTTACAACAACTGCTAGCTCTGACTAGCTCTGAATCAGTTGTGCTGTCTCAAACGTTTGCTGCAAGTGCAAATGTTGACCCCAAGCAAAAGGATCCTGGCATTGGTATCTCATCACAATCACATCAGCTCAAGGATAAAACCCCGAAATGCAAAAAGTTAAAAGTTGAACAATGTGACAAGGCTATGGAGTTTATTTTGGGGGATTATTTTGATGCTGAGTCTACAAAAAAAGCTTTGGAGAATACAAACGAGAGGGAATTAGCCTTGTATAGGGAAGTCACATCTAGCAATATGGACCCCAAAGTATGGTCGTGGATACACTGTGATAAATTCCCCATGTTGGCTGCACTAGCTAGGAAATACCTCACTTTACCTGGTACATCTCTTCCTTTGGAAGGGGTTTTCTCCTTGATTGGGATTGTCATCAGTAAGCAAAGAGCTAATCTTGATCCTGGTAAGATGACGAATTAATTTTCATGAGAGAAAACATGATAACATTTTGCTTTGACTAAACTGACTGGAAACGTCACCGTAGAATGTACAGAATATGATGACAAATGTGAATGTGAGAATTGCCTACAATGCAAACAATCCGAAATTGAGACTGCTGACAAGTCATAGGCAATTCAGAGTTGGACTTTGAAAAATACAGTAAGAGACAAAATAAGTTGAAGTATAACCACTGTAAACTGTGTGTCCCACTTTTCCTACACTGATAACACCAGAATCTGACATCATTTTGTGGAAGCCTCTCAATGAGTGTTCTACAGAAAACAATGTCAGATTCTGGCAATAACCGTGTACAAGCAGTCATATACTTAGATTCAACTTATTTTGACTTTTACTGTATGACTAGTACATCATAAGTTTGATAATTCCCTGTCTTATTACGATGACAGTGAATTATAAAGTTATAACTGATTTCAATTTCTCTTCTTATACATGTGCAATTGTACATGTCATGACAGGCGGAGCCCCCCCCCCCCCCCCCCCCCCCCCATAGCCTGTCAGAGTAATAAGACGAGATTCTATTATTTCAGGAGAGTGAGGAGACCCACTATTTCTCGTATCACAGTTCCCAGAATTTTCATCCAAAAATAACCATTTCTGACAATATACTGCAATCCTACTATAATAAAGACAACTTGTAAAAGCTCAGTAGAGATGATATGCCATTCGAATGATCACATTTGATCTAGACTAATATGTAAATGTTTCCTTTGAGCATCCCTGCAAATCGTTGCAGCGAGCTGATGAAAGCTTTCCAAACTAGTTATTATTTATAGTAACTTGGACTGAAATTCCAGAAACTGTGTTCGTATATATGGTATTTGAGCATCTCAATGTGCATTCTGATAATCCCACAGTAAGTCTGGAACATTTTCGAACTCAAAGTGTAGCACTGTGCACCGGTTTGTAATGTAACGAAAACGGCGCGCTCATCTGCATTTCGATTTCAGATCAAGCAATGTTTCAGAATACACTTTAATTTGTCTGGATTGTTCAATTCAATAGTAGTTTTGGACATTTACCTATGAATTTGTCTGCGATTGTGGAAAAATATTATTTTCAAATATGTTCATACTTCATAGTCTGAAATAGCAACGTGTTTTTCTTCCCATGCGAAAGTCGGAAATTCCCAAATGCAAGACATGACTAAAATCAAAATGCCATTTAGATGTAGTTTGGGTCTATAACCAGGAAACAACACAGGGGTTTGACTAGTCATTGACTACCTCTCTCAACTAGTCGACGTCTAAAAATCTAAATTTTATAGTAAATTTCCTTTCTTATTATACCTACCACAATTGTTTACTACAGGCTTGCACTACAGTGGAAGTCCCTAACTCGGATAAAATACTCTCTATTTTTGTCTTTCCCAAGCAAGTTGGGAAAGAAAAGTGGTGCAAAAGCACCAATAAAAATAAGCCAAAACTGGGTCGAGTGCAACCGGCGCAGACCCAGTATGGGACGCTCTCTCCCAAGTACAACTCCACGACTTCCGTTGCCAGTGCGCATATACCGTCTCTAAAGACTCATTCTTTTTGAATCCGTAAACGTTAGAGTTATGTGATCAGCGGGGAGGAAAGATTCTTCACCTGTAAAGAAGACGGGAGGGCCTCCATGTAAACAATTGTGGTAGGTATAATAAGAAAGGAAATTTACTATAAAATTTAGATTTCTTATCAACCTACTCACAATTGTTTACTACAGGCTGAATAGACAAAAGGCTGGAGGGAATCGCATAACCAACCCCCACATAACCCTAGTGCACTGGAACTGTGAAGTAGATGGAAGAGGTCCCGAGGCTTATCAACCATAATGTCGCAATCATTGGTAAAGGACAATGAAAAGAGACATATGAGCCTGTGTGACACACAGACAGAAAAAGGGCAGTAACAGCACAAAGCTGAAACTGACCTTCAAGAAGCCTAATGGCTATGGCAGACAACAGCCTGAGCAGAAGAAAGAGGACCCAGGGCAAAAAGGTCGTCTGACTGCTCCTGCAACTGGCATAAATAAAAGGTGGAGAAAGTAGAAGCATTTCTCCAGTAGGCTGCCTGCATAACATCCGACAACTTGACGGAGTTAGAATAAGCCCAAGAGGTAGACAGTGCCCGCACCTTGTGGGCAGAAATACGATTGGTAATACAATCGCCAGCTGCTAAACGACTATAAGCCGTACGAATAGCAAGACAAATCCATCGAGAAATGGATTGAGGAGAGATCTTCTGTCGACCCGGAATGAGAGACAGAAAAAAAACGTTTTCTGCCTTTCCGTATGAAGCGTGTCCGATCAAGATAAATGTGAATAGCACGGACCGGACAGAGCAAAGGGCGAGTACCCTCAACAGAGGGAAGAGCCCTGATACAGATAGGAGGAGGAGTAGTATCTGGTAACTGATTCTTAGCCAAAAAGGAGCAATCAGTGGTAAAAGTAACACTGTTGGGAGAGCTCCTAAAAAAGGCCGGGTCAACTGAGAGGGCGTGAAGCTCACTAATCCGTCTGGCCGAAGCAAATGCCATCAGAAAAGCCGTCTTATATGTGAGAAATTGCATATCCACCTGGGATAAAGGTTCGAACGGCGCCCCCCCCCCCCCCCCCCCCCAAGCAAAGCAGCACCCACGAAAGATTCCATCGTGGAGTAAGCTGCAAAGTCCGAGGCCTTTTCAAAGAAAAGTGCCGAACAAGCTTGGAGAGGTAAGGATTAGTGCTGATACGACGCTTCCCCACATAAGAAAAAGTCTCTGAAAGAATAGACCTGTAACCCTTGATGGTAACAGGCTGGAGACCCCGAGAATCAAACAGATATACCAGAAACTCCGCAATCTGTGAAATCGAAGGATTGGCATAATCAACAGAGTGATCAGCACACCATCGACAGAAGACCTTCCATTTAGCTGCATAAGCTAAACCAGTGGAGTGCCTCCTTGAAGAAGAAATGCACTCCACTGCTCGTCTCGAAAAACCTCTACGGAGGAGACAGGACCTGACAAAAGATATGCGTGAAGGCACAATGAAGTCGGGTCGACGTGAAACCTCCTTGGGCGACCTTGACAAAGAAGGTCGCGACGTAGCGGGAGACAGGCCGGAACCGCCGCCATCAGCGAGTGGAGCTGATTGATCCACACCTGCTGAGGCGACAGGGGAGCGATCAGAATGATTCGACAACTGCAGGTTCGAATTTTGGCGAGAACCTGAGGAAGAATCGGAACCGGCGGGAAGGCGTAGCCGACTAGACCGTTCCAATCGAGTGACAGAGCGTCCACGGCAAAAGCCAGAGGATCTGGACACGGGGGACACGAAAGTGTCCACCTGATGGTTCCAACGAGTCGCAAAGAGGTCGATGTGGGGACGTCCCCAGAGATCGCAAAGCGACTGGAACACTGCCCTGTGAAGCATCCACTCGGTGGAAATAACCCTGCCCTGTCGGGACAGGGAGTCGGCTAGGACGTTCAGACGACCGGGAATGTGACGAACAACCACTCCGGCGTGAACACCCTGAGCGAGCAGTAAAAGATCCCGAGCTAACTTGTACATCGGAAGCGAGTGCGTGCCGCCCTGGTTCCGAATGTAAGCAACCACTGTCGAATTGTCGGATAGTAGAAGGACCTGGCGATTCGACAGGTGAGGGATCCACTGCCTGAAACTCAGAAGAAGAGCAAGAAGCGCCTTCTGGTTGATGTGTAGAGCTGCTTGATCCTGGTCCCACATCCCGTGTAGGGAAAGACCGAGAGGATCCAACGTCGCACCCCATCCGAGATCGCTGCCATCTGCCGTCAGAACGCGATCGGACGTGGGTAAGTCCAGCGGAACACCCTGCGTAATCCACTGAACATCTGTCCAGGGAAGAAGGTGAGGATACAGAGAGTCCGAAAACGGAAGCACCTGATCCAGAGAATCTACATTCGGTCTCCAACGACTGAGCAGAAAGTGTTGGAGAGGTCTGACATGCAGCCGACCTAAAGGAATGAAATCCATCACCAAACCGCAGAGACCGATCAGCCGGAGAAAACTCCGAGCGGTCGCGGACCTGGACTGGGACAGAGTCAGAGCAAAAGCTGAGAGAATCACAGCCTTGGCCTGGGGAACAGCCACCAAATTGAATTTGGTTTGGAAAGACATCCCCAGATGACAAAACGACTGAGAAGGGACCAGGTCCGACTTCTCCTCGTTGACTCTGAATCCTAGCGACGTGAGCAAGCTCAACAGAGTGGCGACATCCGATTCCAGTAAGGCAGCATTGGAATGCCTCTGGAGGATATCGTCCAGATATGCCGAAGTAGTCACCCTGGACTGTGTGCGATGGAACGCTATCACATGCGACATCAGTCTGGTGAACGCCCAAGGAGCCAGGTTGAGGCCGTAAGGCATGGCCTTGAACTGGTAAACTCGCCCCAGAAAAGCGAACCTGAGATACTTCCGTGACGCCCGATGCATCGGAACGTGGAAGTAAGCGTCTCGCAGGTCGATGCTGGCTGCGAAATCTCCCTGGTGAATGGATTGGCGGACCGACCTGAAAGTCTCCATGCTGAACTTGGGAGCAATGATAGACTGGTTCAGGATACTCAGATCGATAACCGGTCGGAGTCGGCCGTCCTTCTTCGGCACCAAGAACAGGTGGGAATAGAAACCCACTGACTGAACGTTCTTGACGACCTCAATCGCCCCCTTTGCCAGGAGATTGGCAATCTCCGTGGACAAAAGTTCCCGACGTAAAACGTCTGAAGGAACTGTGGTTGGAAGAGGCACCCTTGACAGAGTGGGGTGCCGTCGGAAGGATATGCGCAGCCCGGACCGAACAACATCTAACACCCATGGATCGGATGTGATGGTGGTCCAATGGTCTGCGAACTCTGCTATCCTTCCTCCAACCTGGGACGAGTCGAGGTGAGGACCTTCATTTCGAGCCCCGTCGAGAGGAGAAACCACCTCCTCTGCTAAATGAAGAATCCTGAGACTTCCCTCGATTCTGCCGACCCCTACCTTTACCCCGTGAGTAAGAAGTAGAGGCGGCGGCAGAAGGACCAGCCTTTTACTTCACAGAGGAAGCAGAAGTGTACTTGTTAGGCTTGGAACGGCCCTTGCCTCCCCGAGAAGGCTGATCAAGCTGACGAAACAGCAGCTGATCTTTGGAATGACGTAGGACGTCATCCCGGACCGTCGACACGGAACCATGGAAAAGTTGCGGACCTGCCAAAGAAGCAGATCGAAGAGTAGCACGCTGCTCCTCGGGAAGGGATCGTCCTGTGTCCAGCACAGCGTCCCTTCGAACTAATTCCAAATTGGCCGTGTTACAGGCATGCGTGTGAGTAAGGTGCATAAGCGCCTTGGACAGCACACGCAAAGGAGCCTGTACCTCGTCAAACTTATCTGGAGGCAGATAAGCAGCCAAAGCTGAGACGCCGTGATCTGAGAGAGAAAGCATGCTAAGCATCTCTCTAGATAAGCCCAACGTGAACTCCAGAGTCGTCATTGGAATGACGGCAGACTTGGGATTGGAAAGCCCGAGGGAATTGGAGTCCAGATCCAGAACCGTCAAAGCCTGGCAGACTGACGGATTGGCGGAATCGTAGGAACGATAACGCACAGGAGGCAAAAAGGTGTCAACCCTGGTGAAGAACGAAGTCTTCAAAGCCTTGGAATTCAGCTTGGCATCCAATGCTGAAAAAGCCTCAACCACCTGTACCGACTGGCACGGTCGAAGGCGCCCAGAAGCAGGTTGCTCCATAGGCTGTTGGCGCGCGACCGATGATCGCGGCCAGGCTGACACTGTCGGCTGGTTAGCAGGTTTGAGCTCAGGCAGAAACCCAAACACAAAGTCAAGAGCCGCCCCCAAGTCCGAAGACTGCTGGCCCTCGACCTCGAGCATGTCGGACTCCTCCCCAGAGTCGGAAGACACATAGCCCATCGTGGGCAAACCAGCCGACGCCTCCCATGGTGTCGGGACACCAGAGGAATCGGAAACTGGCCTGTTTCCAATCCCGGGAGGCGGCGCCAAAGGAGGCGCCTGGAAACCACCCATAGCCTCGCTGGAAGCAACAGGAAGGCTCTTAGAAAGAACCTGAGTGAGTAAGGAGAGGGCCTCCCTAAGCTCACTGCCTGTACCGACCGGTTCGACAGGGGAGCGAACCAGCAAAGTGGCTTCACCTCTGACCCTCTTAACCAGCGAAGGGTCACGATCCTCCAAAACACCCGACGCGGGACGACGGGCGGCAGCCGAAACATCTGAAGGCAGACGTGTATAGGGGTACGATGCACCCCGAGGATCAATATTGCGGGGCAGAAGGTCCAGGCTGCACAAAAGGCGTTGGTCCCCCAAAACTGGTCATGTGACCAGAGTGAGTAGACGGAAACGCCACAGAGTTCATAGTGTTTCCACTATGAACATCCGAATCCAAAGACACAACTGTGGTGCTCGACGGCGAAGAGACCACAGCGATGGGCTCGGCCGGCAGCCCCTTCCGACTTCGCCGAGTTGAAGTCAGGGAAGGCTGAGGCCGATATCCCACGTCTACAGTATCGGACAGTCCTGCAGTCCCCTGCAGCGAAAAGCCGAGGCCGGCTGAAACAGATAACGAAGCAGACGGGCCAGCAGCAGTAGTAGATACGTCGAGAGTCGTTGAGGCTGGTGAAATAGTGGAGAGAGCACACCGGCTCGGCTCCGAAGGAGGAGTCACAACCCTAGTGACAGCCTCAGATGTCGACTGGAGGGGGACCGTAGTCCCGGAACCAGGCATCTCTACACCAGAACACTCAACGGCTCCCGCAGTATCCACCACAGGAAAAGACTGCACATCCCCCACGGCGGAGGAATAACTCTCACCAGACAAAGTCGACTCGGGAGGCCCCGAATGACCACGTTCTCCTTTCCCGCGGGAGCGGGAGGCACGGCCACGAGAACGAACGACACGGTTTACTGACGCCCAGAAGGTGGAAGACCATGTTCCACAGACACCACACGGCCGCTCGGCCGAACACCCATTACAGGAGGAACAAGACAAATGTACATCGTCCACATGCTTTGGCAGCAGACATTGCCCACAGGGAATTGTCCTGGGCATGATAGAGGTGAGAGGAGCAGAGAAGTGGAGATGAGAAAACAGAACACCCCCAAAGAAGAGAGAAAGGTGACAGAAACAAAGACCCCAGAAGGTCGACCGGGAACCACCCAACAGGAAGACTACTCTCAAAAGAAAGAAGAAACACTACAGGAGTGGTACCCCGCTGACACCTAACTCTAACACAATTAGAAAATTTTGCAAAAAAAGCATTAACAATAATTGTGAAAAAATCTAAGTCCGAACTGTGTGGCACGCGAAAATCGCGAGCGACTCGAGAGAGAGCAAATAAAAATACATTATGGACATATAATAGAAAAGAGAATATATAAAACACTGTTCCTGAGAATACAAAGGATACACTGTGGTATAATGAATCAGGAATCATCAAACATTGAGCTGGTGGAACACTGATAAGCGTGCAAAAACATCTCGACACGAAGCAGATTTTAAAAAGAATGAGTCTTTAGAGACGGTATATGCGCACTGGCAACGGAAGTCGTGGAGTTGTACTTGGGAGAGAGCGTCCCATACTGGGTCTGCGCCGGTTGCACTCGACCCAGTTTTGGCTTATTTTTATTGGTGCTTTTGCACCACTTTTCTTTCCCAACTTGCTTGGGAAAGACAAAAATAGAGAGTATTTTATCCGAGTTAGGGACTTCCACTGTAGTGCAAGCCTGTAGTAAACAATTGTGAGTAGGTTGATAAGAAATCACCAATTGTTTAAACACTATTATACCTATGTTGCCTATTTTAGAGGACTCCACCCCAGGCTTTGGTTACCACAATAATCAAGCACTACTTCACTTCCTGGGGTTCCCTCAAGGAAATAATTCTTTTGTTGTGC
Source organism: Pictodentalium vernedei (assembly GCA_031216915.1). Taxonomy (NCBI): domain Eukaryota; kingdom Metazoa; phylum Mollusca; class Scaphopoda; order Dentaliida; family Dentaliidae; genus Pictodentalium; species Pictodentalium vernedei. The sequence goes on from CM062297.1 coordinate 701,160,717, forward strand.
CTGCCAGGAGTTTATGGTTGAATGTGGGGAGGTGTTAGTGAACAATTTATGGGAGGGCACTTCCTGTCTGGGCAAGTGGTAAGTATGATAAATATAGAAATTATTTTAAATTACCAATAAATTACCAATATTTACCAGCCAGTACAACAGGCCCACAAGCTAAGAGCTGGGCGATATTAGCCACATAATAATCGTGATTTTGAGGAAAGAAGATCGTGATTAATGATATAATCACTTGTTCTCTTATGAAAGTAGTTTATTCTGGTAAATAGTGTCAAAACATTTTAGTGTACTTAAGGGGTCGTCCAACCTAACTTTGGTCAATTTGTTGACATTTTTCCCAATGCCTCAGAAACAGATAAGAGAAGTAAGGAAACGCAAATTATATATCAAAATAATGAGTAAAGTGCATAGAAAAGGTACATATAAATTTTTTCGGGAGAAAAAGTGAATTTTATGATTTTGAAGAAGATTAATTTGCCAATGGCATAAGTAATGAACCAGTAAAACCTCAAAATATTAGGTAATTTGAAAGCCTTGTCCTCAATATAATGATAACGTACTACAGACTCGGAGAAAGTATTTTTTTGACACACATTCTGGTGGGTTTTGATGTTTGAATGTAATAACACCAACACAAATTTTGGATGTTCCGGATGTGGCCATGTTTCAATGATGTTTATTCCGGTCATGTGATTACAATGTGGTTCTTGCAGAAATACTCAATTTGGGCAATCGTAAGAATGCAAGGACGTGATCACGCCCTTTATTTGTTCGAGACAGTGTATGAGCGGATTTGCAAACAGGTGACAGCAAATACTTGAGCTGTTAATGTCATAGCTGCAAAATATGGTTCGAAATTCCCTCTCGTGTTTACAGGCCGTCTGAACTTTTTTGACAAAAAATCTGAATTATTGCGCACTAGAAAGACAACATGAACCACTTGAAAAAAAATAAACGTGTATAAAATCGATACACATAAAATAAGGCAATATTCATAACAAAGTAAGCAGAATGCTTCAGAAATCACTTTTTCACGAAGTATATTCCAAGTGACCTGGAACTATACTGAGCGTGTTGATTTCTCCCGATGTTGTGAAGTTATTTACTTCCTAGTAACCATGGAATTTGTTGCGGCTCTGTTTGAAGTCTGCAAAGGATCGATTCAAGATGGGTTGAAAATGATGTATTCGCGCTTTTAAATAAGGTGCGTTTGGACGATGCTGAGAATTTAGTTTTTTTCTTGCAACCAACCATACTAACACAAGCATTGATCAGTGTCTTTTGTCAACGTTTTACAGTGACAAATCTCCCAATTTGCATATCACAATAAACATAACCGCTGTCAGCGTGACCGTGTGGTCAAAACCGAAACGAATTATCGAATCCACGGTCAAAATTAGCTGCAATTGGCTTTTAAACAAATGAAATACATGAAATATTCGCAATTTCTTCATTATCCATGCCGAGTTACTTTTTAACCAGACCATATGCGTTGTTTCATTTGTCGGCATCAAACTGATATTGTTAGTGGTAATTAATAGTACGAGAAGGCGAAAGAAGCCAAATATTTCCCATCATCTATAAATTAATTAAAATTGGTAATTCCTTTTATTTTACTGAAATTATGAATCGATAAGGTGGGTGTGTGTTGCAATTATTATGCCCCAGACCTGACCTGGAAGTTGTAAAATCAAAGGTGCATCTAGGGCGGTTCAGTGGTGACCTCTGTCCTCTTAGTCTTACCCATTCATCATTACATGTACCAACATTCTCACTTGTATCTCAACCACTGCTACTCCAATTTTAAGGATATTTGTTGTTGTGATCGAGCATCATGGGAAAACAATGCCTGTGTAGCTGCTGTAGCATGTGTTTCTTCCTACAATTTTTCAGATCAGAGTTGTGGTACTTTTTCTCTCTTTTGAGTTCGAAAATTTTGTTTATAACTAGTTGATTTGTTACAATTTGTTGGAAAGTGCCTGCTGATACCCTCAAACGTATTGCTACAAAATATTTCTGGTGAAGATTTCGTTCCTATTACTTATCAAGGAATAACCTAATGAATATTCTGTATAAAGCCACCAATCTCATATTTGACACTTTTATCGGAGCTGTTGTGAAGGCTTATGGAACTCAAAATGTTGATTATGGCAGGACTTTTCTATTCACCCATTAATCGATAAATTAAGTGTTATAGTTGGAAGTAAGAAGCATGAAAGGTCCAGAACTTAATGTCTAAAAAGAATGTTTTGCAATGTAACATGATTTTTGCAGATATACTTATATACTTATTTGGAGGGTTACCTGTCTGATAGTGTTTGGAACATGTGTGGCCAGGATCTGCAGAAAGAAAAAAGAGTTAAACTTTGAGAAAAAGGCATATGCCTTGAGTGCCAGAGGTAGAGTCATACAAGGGAGAGAGCCCCCCCACCCCCCACCAGGAAATTTTTTGTGTCAAATGGAGCTCACTTGTCACCTTTTGGGGATTGCTTTGTGTACTGCGTTCTTGAAAAAAATCTGTGAGACCCTCTGGATGTGCCCTTCTGATCTCAATATGCCAATAAGCCTTCTTGGGGAAAGTACATGCAATAATGGTTTTGTAAGGTTGATTTGATGTGTTTTGAATAACAATGTACTTTTAAGTACATTAGATGGTTTATTGCAGTGACAGGTTACAGTTACCCTTATTTCTTCTCCAACAGATATCATGAGTGTATTGGTGTCCAAGAGTAAACAAAGCTATTATACTTATTGATAAACCAGACAAATTTAACAATTTAATCACTATCAAATTGATGCATAAGATAAAAGAGGTTACAGTGCAAGGGGTTTGTAAATATATTTATTCAACTACAATTTATGACTTTGCAGTGCATTCTACACAGGAGAATATCATAGTTTCTTTCCAAACCACCACAGTGACACATACATCTTTATATTGGGAGACACTCTTTTGTCCTTCCATACTTCTTCTGGTGGACTCCTTCAAGTTGACCTTTGTTGAACTCCCCAAATCAAAACATAAACAAAAGAAAATGTCTGCCTTCAATCAGTGAGCACTCCACTTAAAACATTTGGTCTCAATCTTTATTGCTTTCATGAATTAGGAAAAGATTTCTTCGAGTATGTACTTCAATGTTTATAGAATACAGCTGTTATTTTATTTTGAGGTATTTTATTGTAAAAATTTTGTTCTCTTACTTATGGCATAGCAGACTTTCAGGTGGTGCTATTTACACATGGCAGCAGTTCCATGGCAAATTTCAGTTTCCACATGTTCTATGTTTCATTCCAAGCATTTTGGTATATAATTTATTGGGGTTATTCATTTTGGCCCTTTTTTAGACTTGAAAGAAAATTTCCTGAAATTTTACCAAAGTTAGGTTGGACATCCCCTTAATGCAACAGACTCAGCCTTATTAATCAGAAATATACTGAACACATAATATACTTTGTGTCTCAATTTAATAATTAACATTGATTTAAAACGTGTTTTGTGGACTTGTGCCAATGCATGGTCAACAGAAAGATAGGCACGGGATATATCAAAAAGTAATGTTCATTTTTCAGCTTTTTACCTCCCTTTATGTGTTTCTCTAATGTTTACTAATGCAGGCAATATTGGTGAGACACATCAAGGGAGGTAACTGAATTGAACAATGAATTTTACAAACTCAAAACCGTGTTCGTGACAACCATGCAACATAAATGTTGTGTAGAAATTATCTGCCATTGAAAACAAGATTTTATTTTAGCTTGTTCTGCACTTTATTCTCCTAATGTGTTGTGATGTCTGTATCATGAAATCATACTGCAGACTACCAGCTGAACACATTGTATTTATTCTTTAATATACAGGTGATGTACTCAGTGCAATGTTGTGCTATCAAAGGTCAGGGACTTCGGTCATGCAGGAAAAGTCCCCTATCAAAAACAAAATCAACTCAATGATTGTGTTAATTGAGATCATTAGTGTTTACTCCAGGTTTTCCCAACACTTCTGGAATGGACAGGAACTGCATTCTCTGAGTAGTTATGTTTTTTCTCGATATGACAATATTTCAACTTTTTAAAATTCTGATGATATGTATTCATAACCAGCTATACCCAATTAATCGGGAAACCGCCCAGCACTACAGAAGCTGAATAAATAAAAGGATGGTGGGGCCAAACAGGACTAAGGAGAAGAGAGTTAAGCAGGTTTGGATAATTAACTCCAGAAAACTTCATTTCTAAGAGAGATTAGAGATAAGAAAATAGTCTACATCTTACAATAATAACTGAGTGACTATTAATAAATGAAGTGACTGAGAGTGGATAAAAGACTTATAGTCCGATTTATAATTATTACCTCTTTAAGAACATGCATTTCCTTAAATGTTACAATTCAGATTTAGGGTATCAATATATAAAAGTGTCCAGAGGCAATATATAAGATAATTTATATTAAGATTACTAATCATGTGTTATATGGCACAAGCTTATGACTAAAAAACCTATAAACAGTTATCAAAACACTGGCACTGATTGTGGTCTACTTATGAGAGAAGCTCACAGAACTTTCTAATCCAGAGAAAGTAAACAGCAAATAAGTGAACAATCTCACCCTTCCTCACCATATGAGAAAATATTGTATACAAAAAGCAATAGTAAGCAACAGAAACAGACAAACTTAGCCTAGAAAATAAATATACCATTAGATTAATGTAGAACATTTTGTGCCAATGACAAAGGACCTAAAGACATTAGGTTACCTGCCATAGATTCTAGCCTTCTTTTTTAAATGAGGTGAATGAACAAGGCTGCATCTAGTATACAATCTTCATAATATCTGATAAGGCAAAAGAAGTTGAAAATGACTAAGAGGAATAAAAAGTTCTGCCCTCATGAGCTTAACTCTTATATACCACTCAAAGTTTGCTAAGCACCACATATTTGACACATTATTGTGAAATTTTCTTGTGACACATTTGCGATATTTTTGGTGGATATGATTGAGGAATGTATTGAGATGGTCCCCAGAGTTTACATGAGCTCTTTTGACAGACAGACTTTTCGTGACAGTCATGGAAAGCATGTACCCCTTGATTTTCATGATGTTTTCGTGTACTGTCGACATGTATATGAGATGTGTAGGGTATTCAGTCTTCATTTCAACACAAACCCTTGTGATTTAATGATTGAATGCAAATGTAAGAAGACATTTGTCTGAAGCAGAAATGTTGCGGGCTGTCGGGATGGGGGAACAAGGGGCTACCCATTGTCAGATTGGTGAAGCCCTTGGTGTGCACCATACGGTGATCACCTGTGCAAGATTTCAGCAGTATGGCACACCAGTCAGACGACATGGTGGTGGCAGAGGCAGGGCAACATCTGCAGCTGAAGACCAGTTTTTGATCATTCAGGCAAGTAGGAAGCACTTTTCACAGCAACCCAGCTTCACAGTGACCTTCAGAATGCATCTGGGTTAAATGTTGCAATGCAGACTATCCGGGCAAAGTTGCATGAAGGTGGTCTCCGATCGAGTAGACCATGTATTTGCATTCATCTGTCCCACAACCAGCACCAGGCACGATATGAATGGGCCATGGATCATGTTGGAAGGACCAGAGAAGAATGGCGACCTGTCCTTTTTACAGATGAGTCAAGGTACTGCCTAGATAACACAGATAGGCATTCTAGGGTATGGAGAAGACCGGGAGAGCGATTCCATGCAGCCAACATTGTTGAGCATGGCAGCTATGGTGGAGGGTCAATAACGGTCTGGGCAGCATCAGCTGGGATGGATGTACAAAGCTCTGTGTCCTTGACCGTGGTACATTGACTACACAGCGGTATATTGATGAGATCCTGGATGCCCACGTCAGATTGTATGCAGGTGTAGTGGGTGATAGATTCATTCTGATGGACAATAACGCCAGTCCTCATGTTGCCCATGCTGTCCGGGAGTACCGACAGAGAAGGGATTGAGCATATGGACTGGCCAGCAAGATCCCCTGACCACAATCCAATCGAACATGTCTGGAATGAGTTGCAGCTTGCAATTTCAGTCCGTCCAGTCCAACCAAGAAGTGCCCAGGAGCTTGTGTCATGCTGGTCCAAGAATGGGACAACATCCCACAAAGGACCATCTGGAACCTGATTGGGCGCATGAGAAGGCGTTGTCAAGCTGTAATTAACAATAATGGGTCTCATACTCGATATTGAACCCATATCACTTCACTCCATCAACTTTTTGGAAAATTTGAAAAATTTCCTCTTTTACAAATAATATCCATTTTCCATGGTTATCGTACTCAAAAGCTAAAAAATGAAAGTCTCAATGACACTGTAGCTCAACTTGTTTAAGACATGTACATGTATAGTATGTGACACAGCAATGACAAACATCTAGGTAATGACCTGATAACAAAGGTACATAAAAAGTATTGTAATGGTCTGTACATAAATGCTGACTGTAGCCTGAAACAAATGTATAGGTAAAAGTATTGTAAAGGTGGGCGACAGATGTTAAACTAGAAAAGAAATTTTTGAGTCCCAGAGTGGGTCTGATTGAACCCCAAAATATTTGTTCTCAGAGCAGTGATAACAAAGGCACCCCAAAACACTTGTTCCTGTCCCAAGGTGATAACAAAGGCACCCAAGAAGTTTTGTGAAGATCGGTTCATAAATACAGACTCAAGCCCGAGCCATATTGACATGTGCACTTACCGTGTATAAGTATCACTGAATAAATCAAAGTTCATCTAATTTGCATAATTTCTGCACGAGAAAAAAAACCTGTATTATATGTGATGTATTCCATGTTACTAAACATTCATACAAAAATTTATTCAAATCAGAACTTTCATACAGAAGTTCTGTACAAAAAACTGATTGCACTAATTTTGGTACAAAATGGCTGCTGGTGGCTATTTTGAATTTCGACCGCACCCAAAAACACTTGTTCTCGTCCCAAGGTTATAACAAAGGTACTTAAGAAATTTCGTAAAGATCGGTTCATAAATACGGCCTCTAGCCTGAGCCATATAGAAGTTGTGTACAAAAAACTGACTGGACCTAATTTCGGTACAAAATGGCCATTGGCAGCCATCTTGAATTTTGGACCGCACCCAGAAAAACTTGTTCTCGTCCCAAGGTCATAACAAAGGTACCCAAGAAGTTTCGTGAAGATCGGTTCATAAATACGGCCTCTAGCCTGAGCCATATTGGAATTTGCAGTTACAGTGCTGAAAATAACACTAAATAGATCAAAGTTTGTCTAATTGGCATAATTTATGCACGAGAAAAAAACCTGTATTATATGTGATGTATCCCATGGTACTAAACATTCACACAAAAAATTAGAATTATTCAAATCAGTGCCTTCACATGGAAGTTCTGCGCAGAAATCTGATTGCACTTAATTTTGTACAAAATGGCTGCCAGCAGCCATCTTGAATTTCAGACCGGACCCCAAAACACTCGTTCTCGTCCCTCGGTACCCAAGAAGTTTCGTAAAGATCAGTCCATAAATACGGCCTCTAGTCCGAGCCGTATTGGCATTTGCAGTTACAGTGCTGAAAGTAACACTAAATAAATCAAAGTTAGTCTAATTTGCATAATTTACACACGAGAAAAAAATCTGTATTATATGTGATGTATCCCAAGGTACTAAACATTCATACAAAAATTATTCAAATCAGAGTTTTCATATGGAAGTTCTGCGCAAAAATCTGATTGCACCTAATTTTGTACAAAATGGCTGCTAGCGGCCATCCAGAATTTCCGCTACCGTCAAAAAACAGTGTATCTGCCACTAACTAAAATAACTAAATCTAAAAGACAAGGGAAAGTGACTCCCCCACCTCCTGAAAAAAGACATCATTTATGATTGTTGTAACCCGTGTCCACGCAGAAACCCCCAAGGAAGCCATCTCAATGTGGTTGCCAGAATGCGTGTGGGAGAGGTTCACCTCAAGAGCCACAGGCAAATGTACGTGGAGATTGAAAGTGAACTGCACCAACAAGGAAACAAAACAAAAACTAACCGCGAATGGATTTACCATCAATGGCAGAAAGCATGTGGTGGAGGAATACAGAACCCCCCCCCCCCCCCCAAACCAATCCAGTTCCACAAGTGCCAAAAATTTGGGCATGTAGCTACTAAATGCAGGGGGAATCTGACCTGCATGCGATGCGGAGACAACCACCTCACAAAAGCGTGCGGATCAGACTCCCCCTCATGCCTAAACTGTAAAGGGGAGCACGTCGGCAACTATCGCAGGTGCCCCCACTTCAAAAAGGTAAAAGAAAACATAGAATTAAAAAACTTGAACCTAAAAAATCCCGACAGTGCCTCTTCCCCCCACACAATCTGCTCGTTAGTTGCGGGAGCATTGTTCTCCGTACTAAACAAACATGTCAGTACAAATCTGTCTGACATCTGTCAAGATGTTAGCCGGTCAGCGTCCCCGCTCTTCAAAACCCAAATATCCGAATCTTTAATTAAAGCCGTAATCAACACCCAATAAAGCCACCAATCACCTCTAACCAAAACACCACGACTTAATTGCAACCCCTATCATGAATAAGTTACAAATAGCCGTGTGGAACACTAGAAGCGTTATTAATAAAAAAAAACTTCAGATCAGCCGATATTTCGAAGATACAGACATTATCTGTATCTGCAAAAGTTGGCTTCAACCCAGCAAAAATTTTTCAGTTAGCGGGTTCAGCACTATTAGAAGAGACCGACTAATCACCAAAAGAGGTGGCGCTGCTCTTCTAATTAAGCAGAACATCAAAACTAAAACCATAAAAACTAATCACCTCAATGCAGAGGTGATTGCCACTGAAATCACAGTCGACAATAAAAACATCGCGATTGTTTGTTATTATAACGACCCAAGCAAAATTGTTTCTGACACTGTCTCTGAATTCTTTACAAGGAAATACAAACACTGCATTTTCCTCGGTGATTTCAATGCCAAACACCTGTACTTTGGCTGCAACATTACCAGCCCCAACGGTAAAGCCCTCCTCGAAATCACAAAAAAACATAACCTTCATGTGGTTATGAACGACAACTCAGCAACCTGTATCAGTAACAATCCACTATTTTCATCTGAGATCCTCGATCTAATTATCGCCAGTGACTCCCTGATAAACCACATCGATGACCACTGGGTCGGCAATGATGACTTAGGCAGCGATCACCACCCGGTCCATGACTCGCTGCAGCTAAGAAATGGCCCACTCAGGTACCCCCCCCCCACTCTCCGCAGAAATTTTCCAATGCAGCATAACTCGAAACCCAATACAAGGGCATAGAGAAAATCATTAACTCAACCCTAAACGAAACATGCCCCAAAAAATTGTGCCCATGGAGAAATACTATCTCGGGCGACACACTCTCACTAATCAAAACCAAACGGAAAGCTCTTCGCGCTCTTAAAACCGAAACTGACCCCGGTAAGAAAGCTGACCTCAAAAAAACATACAACCACCTTCATGGCGAAGTCAAGGAAGCCCTCAAAGCTGAAAAACAAGCCAACTGGGAAAAGGTAACAGCCAATCTAAACGGGGTTCAGGATGCTTAAAAATTCTGGGACTCTTTCAAACCCCTAACTGGGCAAAAAAACAAGGGCGGCAAAGCTGCAGCCAAACCTCTTAAAAGGGAAGACGGTTCCTTCACGCGCACCGACAAAGACAAGGCCGACACCTTTGCCGACCTCCCAAGAAAAATGCATTGCCCATATCAAGGTGCGGGCAATGATGACGCCGTCATAAACGCCATTGACAACTTCATCAATGAACACCCTGATATCTACCGTGACCCCAAATTCGATAACGAGCCAGAAGGTGGGGATGACGATGACCTCGTCACCCCCATCACCAATGATAAAATCATCAACGTCATAAAACAATGCAAAAATTCCTCCTCACCCGGCGAAGACGAAGTGAGCTACAAAATTCTAAAACAAAGCCCAAATTCCCTAATCGAAAAACTAAACAAACTGTACAATGCATGCCTCACCCATGGCTACTTTCCTAAATGCTGGAAAAAAGCCATCGGTGTCATGATACCAAAAACCTGACAAAGACCCTTCTGATCCAGCCAGCTACTGCCCAATCATCCTCCTCAGCTGCATTGGTAAGACATTCGAACGAATCCTTACCAATCGGTTCAGGGGACACCTTGAAGACAACAATTTTTTCAATAAGTTGCAAAGAGCCTATAGAAACCATAAAGAAGGCATCGAGCATGTCTACCAACTGGTCACTCAAATGAAAACCGCGATCAACAATCAGCAAATAGGCAGAGCAGTCCTTCGAAAAAGCATTTGACTCTGTTTGGCACAATGGAGTGCACTACAAATTATCCAAAATGAAACTCCCAGGAAATTGCTCAGATTACTATCCTCTTTACTAAATGATCGCGAAATTAAAGTCAGAGTGAACAAAGAAATGTCTGACAATGTCCCCCTTGAAGCAGGCACCCCCCAAGGATCCGTCCTCAGCCCGCTCCTTTACATCTTCTATGTAAATGATCTTAAATTCTCCCAGGATCGTGTTCAAGTCTCCCAATTCGCGGATGATAAGGGCCTCTGGGATTCTAACAATACGGCCAATCTGCTCCAAAAACCCCTGCAACGCGCTCTCGATGACCTAGAACAATGGTGTGTCAAATGGAGAATTAAGCTGAACGCCAATAAAACCCAACGAATCACCTTTACTCGCAAGACAAACAAACGTGACTATGACCTAAAACTAATAGATAACACCCTCCCAGAATGCAAAGAGGCGAAATTCCTCGGCATCACCATTGATAAAAAACTGTCCTTTAACAAACACACCGACGACATGGCGAAAAAAGCAACCAAACGCATTAACTTATTGAAAATGCTAAAGGGAACTTCATGGGGAGCCAACCAGTCCACCCTACTCAAACTATACAAAGCCTTTGTGCGCCCAGTACTCGAATACGGGGCAATCATCCTAACTGACCTCAATCAAACTAATGTGGGAAAACTCCAGAAGGTTCAAAATCACGTGCTTAGGGTCGCACTTCGTGCCCCTTGGGATACACCCATCAAAACATTCCACGACAGGACCGATATCCCCACCATCAAAGATCACCTAGCCACCCTGGCCGTAAAAAATCATGACCGGCTAGGCGACAGTGAACTAATTTCTGAACTTGGAGCTATTTGCGAAAGCCGACAAAAGCCCAAAAATTGCAATCAAAACTAAAACTGCTCGAGAAAAACTAGGGAACAAGAAGGTGAGCTAACAGGAAGATTAACAGCTTAACTGTGGCCTTCTACCAGAAAGGGCTGTCTTCACTGACTCAACTAAAATTACATCACGTTTAAATACTATATAAAACTAAACATGCTCAAGAATAAATAGGGAACAAGAAGGTGAGCTAACAGGCAGATTAACAGCTTAACTGTGGCCTTCTACCAGAAAGGGCTGCCTTCACCGACTCAACTAAAATTACATCACGTTTAAATACTGTATAAATAGGGAACGAGAAGGTTAGTTAACAGGCAGATGAACAGCTTAACTGTGACCTTCTACCAGAAAGGGCTGCCTTCACCGACTCAGCTAAAAATTAGATCATAAGCCTATTCAATGACTGCATTAAACAAAATGTGCTATTTTTATTTTTATTTATATTTTACATATTCTAATGAAAACTAATTCTGCCTTCTTCTTTTAAGCAGGTACAGCGAAGATACTTTTTGACCAGCACCCCAGTAACTGCTATGGACACTATAACCGTTATGGAAACTGTAACCCCCATGGCCTCATTTTTCTGAAAGCCCTGATAGTGGCTTCTAGCACTCAACCAGTTAAACCCTGGATTTCTTAAACATCCTCCACTCCATCCCTTAAAGTGGTTGACCACTTCACGGGAGGCAAGCGTTGACCCTGCGTCCTGCCTCTGTCCCTTTTGTAAGCGCATTGCGCATCTTTTGTCCCAACCCAATAGTATTATAATGCAGGTCTGCCCCTGAACCAGGGAAGTTCGGGTCTTCTTTCTGGTGGTCCCCGAAAGGGGTTGTTGTTGTTTTCTTTCAAAGTCGTCCTACCAAAACAGAGACAGCCTGAGGCAGATTATACTTGCCAGTGATGGCCATCATTCAAAACCATCTCCGAAGTGACAGACTATACTTGCCTGAAAATAAGACTACTGCACCCTCGGAGAGAGGTAGTACCTTTGTGAGAGGACCCAGCCTCCCACACTGGTCCTCACCCGAGGGTTCAACCTACAACAGTCTAAGAAGCCATCACAGTGCAACCGGAGACACCTGCTGAGTATGTGAACCTTTTCCTCCTTCAACACGCCTCAACATGTGAAAAGTGATCATATACAGTCACTGAGGGTCGAAAGGGGCTTGTTCCCCAAACCATCCCTGCGCGCCTTTGGCGCATGAAACCATTCCATCCATCCAGAATTTCGGACTGGACCCCAAAATACTCGTTCTCGTCCCATGGTGATAACAAAGGCACCCAAGAAGTTTCATAAAGATCGGTTCATATATACAGCCTCTAGCCCGAGCCGTGTTGACGGTGTGACAGACAGACGACAGGCTATGACAATACCTCAAATTTGGCTTCGCCAAAGTTGAGGTAATAATGTCAAACACAAACAAAATCTTAATTTCTGTACTTAAATCATTAAAGATATAATTAAATATAAAATATATTCACTTTTCATAACAATATTTCAACTAAAACGTAAAACAGGTAGTTGGGTATACTTGGTGCTTAGAAAACTTTGAGTAGTATAGTTATAAGAATAATGAGAGAGACTCAGTTACCTTGTGATAGTATAAGGTTGATAAAAACCCAAATGAGCCCCCTCCCCAATCCTCAGAAAGTAAAGTTTGGAAAGTTTGAAGGCTTGGAATGAAACAGTTTATAATTCCTGGTATAATGTTCACATATCTGAGCATTCATTCTATTATTGACGCATGTCCAACAAACAGATTTTAACCCTTTACCCAAAGCACATAACATCAAAATCTGTTATTCTGATTGTTTTGGCCAAATTCTTCAGAAAATTTCAACAAAACCTTATCACAGGGTTCCTGCAGACAAGGACGGATCAAATTTAAGGCTATTCAAGGCCATTTCTCGACATTTTGTAGAATTTTTCAAGGCCTTACAGCAACCAAATTCAAGGATTTTCAAGGCTCTCTTGACCATTTTCCAGGATTTCAAGTACTTGAAACGCATTTTGTTGAATTTAAGGCCATTCCTTGAATCCAAGGCCCCGCAGGATACCTGTATCATGTGACTCCTCAGTGGAACAAGCTCTATGAAAAAAAATTTTCTACTATAGAATTTGCATATTACGTTGACGGAAGCAGCCTATTCATTAGTTAAAGGGTTAATTGCTCATTAGGTAGAGCTAAGGCACACTATTGTCTACTCAAAAAAAATAAACCAGAGGCTCAAGTGAGCCTGCATTGCTCACCTGGCTTAAGCTGTCAAAAGAGATGCATGTGTCAGTAAGTGATGGGCAACGAGAGCAATTTTTCGAATTGCCATGATACAACCAAAGGCATTTGCTTTGGCCATTCATTTCTGCTGTTCCTAAGAAAGCTTCTGATGCATAAACAAAGCTCTGTTCTGAGAAGTCTCAAAGAAGTTTTTTAGCTTTTAACTTCTGTGGCATAAATCAAGTAATTATGACCCAGTTATACTACGTGACAAATTTGGTTCAAATCTGCCCATTGAAATGGAAATTCTGAGTGGAGGCCAGCTTTGGGAAGCCAATTTTTGACTTACTGAGTTCCTTTGAAAACAAGAGGCCCCAAGGGTCTGAGGGCACTCACCTGACATGGTAGCCTAAATATCAACCCAGAGAATTGATTTCAACAAGTTGCATCTGCTCCTCCTAAGAAAAGCTTATACCAAATATCCAAAGATTCTAACCAGTGGATCTAAAAAAAGATTTTTAAAGTATATTCCTCATATTGAACTAAGTTATAATTCAGGCTCCCACAGGGAGCCCATATATGAACTCAGGGACTTGGCTTTAACAAACTTGAATCTCACCCCCCTAAGGATGCTGCACACCAAATATCAAAACATTCCGACTGCTGGATCTGAAAAAGAAGATTTTTTAAAGAAAATTCATCATTTTGAACTAAGTTACAATTCGAGATCCCACAGTGAGTCCAAATATGGACCTAGGGACATGGCTTGAACAAACTTGAATCTCACCTCCTAAGGATGCTGCATACCAAATATCAAAACATTCTGAAGAAGATTTTTAAAGAAAATTCCTCATTTTGAACTAACTTACAATTCGGGCTACCACAGTGAGCCCAAATATGAACCCAGGGACTTGGCTTGAACAAACTTAAATCTCACCCCCCCTAAGCATGGTGCATACCCAATATCAAAAGATTCTGCCTGCTGAATCTTGAGAAGAAGATTTTCAAAGAAATTTGCCTGAAATGCACTAAGTTCAAATTTGGGTTCCTATACTGAGCCCAAATATAAACCCAGGGGGGGGGGGGGGGGCCGATTTGAACAAACTTGAATCAGATCCACCCCACAATGTTGCATACCAAATATCAAAAGATTCTGACTGCTGGATCTGGAGAAGAAGATTTTTTTAAGAAATTTGCCTGAAATGCACTAAGTTCGAATTCAAGCTTCTATAGTGAGCCCAAATATGAATCTAGGGAGCCGACGTGAACAAACTTGAATCAGATCCACCCTACAATGATGCATACCAAATATCAAAAGATTCTGCCTGCTGGATCTAGAGAAGAAGATTTTTTAAAGTTTTTCCCATTGCCTACAGTGTTAAAAAGTGCTGACTCAGCACCTTTCTCAAAGTCCTGAAAAAAGTACCTTGTGATCAAACCGATAGGGATTTTTTTTAACCATTCTATTCTACTGGATAAAAGTAAGCTTTATACAAAATAAGAATTCTCTGTGCCGTGTAGTTTTGGAGATATGGCAGTTTTAAGGTTTTTCCTATTTTTAGCTCCCGAGGTTCCCACGGGGCAATGAGAAAATTTTTTTTTGCATCAATCAATTACTTATGACCCATTATCATCTCATATCAAATTTGGTTCAAATCGACCTCGCGGTTCAGAAAATAGAAATTTTAGGCGTGGCCAAAATTTTGCCCCTCCCATAACGAAGGCAAATAATGCCCGACAAACTTCTCTTGAACAATTTGATTCTACACCTCAAAAGGAAGCTGCATACCAAATATCAAGTCTCTGCTACTGCTGGTTCATGAGAAGAAGATTTTCAAAAATTTTGGTGCCTCTTGGGGGTGTGGCCCCACCCAGGAGGGGCAACTTCATTGGAACAAATCTGAATTGACATTAGGTAATAAACATTTACCCAACATTTGAAAAATATTGGGCTAGTGATTGGTTTCTTCGGAGAAGTTGGTTTTGTAAAGTTTACGGATGGACGACGGACAGAAAGCGATTAGTAAAGCTCACCTTGAGCTTCGCTCAGGTGAGCTAAAAAGTGAATCTGCATCACTAAAGTAAGTTCCATACCAGAAATCTATGATTATTGCAAGTGGCTTATGAGATGATTTTTAAAGCATTTAGGCTTATGGAGCATTAACCCCTATCCCAAGGGGCATAGTAATATTTTTAGAAAAAAAAACAGAAGAGTAAACTCCACAAGCCCAAAGATGGCAGCAACTTCATTTGAACAAAGTGCAAAGGGTATACTCCAAAGATGGTCTGTGCCATATGTGAATGAAATTGTCCTAGTGGATTTAAAGAAGAAGACAAGTTTCAAATTAGTTGGAGTACAAGAAAGATGATCACTCAGCATTTCCCCATTGCTAACAGTGTTAAAATGGGCATCCCCATGACAAAACATATAGTAATTTTTTTGGTCCATCTGATTCCACTGGACCTAAGGAAGGTGCAGACCGAATGAAGGTGTCAATGACATGGCAGCTCAGCTTGTGTAAGAAGGGACTGAACTAAATAGAAAAGTCCAGTAATGCCAAGTAATTCACTGAAGTTTCTAAAGAAAAGACATCACATCAAAACTATATATGAAATCTGAAAATGAAAGTGTCAATGACACTGAGGTCAACCTGTGTAAGACATGTACATGTATGGTATGTGACACAGCAATGGCAAACATCTAGGTAATGACCTGATAACAAAGGTTTGCTTGGTTTGGTTTGGTGGTGGTTAACGTCACATATTTATGCACCATGGCTAATCGTGACACAACATGGAGATGAAGTCAAGTTTAGTCAATCATTGATCGACATGTTGCCCATTTTAGAGGACTTTCACCCCAAGCATTGGTGACTGGGTCCTATTTTACTAGTAAAGCGGAACTGGTTTACCACAGTAAACAAGTGCTGCTTACTTCCCGGGGTTCCCACAGGGAGATAACAAAGGTACACATAAAGTATTGTAATGGTCTGTACATAAATGCTGACCGTAGCCTGTAACATATGTATAGGTAAAGTACTGTAAAGGTGGGCGACAGTTAAATGCTAAACTAGAAAAGAAATCTTTGAGTCCCAGAGTGGGTCTGACTGAACCCAAAAATATTTGTTCTCATAGCACAGTGATAACAAAGGCACCCCAAAACACTCATTCCTGTCCCAAGGTGATAACAAAGGCACCCAAGAAGTTTTGTGAACATCGGTTCATAAATACAGCCTCTAGCCCAAGCCCTATTGACATGTGCACTTACTGTGATAAGTAGCACCGAATAAATCAAAGTTAATCTAATTTGCATAATTTCTGCACGAGAAAAAAACCTGTATTATATGTGATGCATTCGATGTTACTAAACATTCATTCAAAAATTTATTCAAATCATAACCTTCATATAGAAGTTCTGTACAAAAAAACTGATTGTACCTAATTTTGGTACAAAATGGCCGCCTGCAGCCATCTTGAAGTTTAGACCACACCCAAAAACACTCGTTCTCGTCCCAAGGTGATAACAAAGGTACCCAAGAAGTTTCATGAAGATTGGTTCATAAACAGAGCCTCTCGCCCGAGCCGTATTGACATGTGCACTTACTGTGTATAAGTAGCACTGAATAAATCAAATTTCATCTAATTTGCATAATTTCTGCACAAGAAAGAAACCTGTATTATATGTGATGTATTCCATGTTACTAAACATTCTTTCACAAAGTTATTCAAATCAGAACCTTCATGTAGAAGTTCTGTACAAAAAATAGGCCGATGAAATCGTCAGATGTGTACCCATACGCGCAACTAGTAGAAAGATGTATGACGGAGGGCCACCACGAATGCCGACATTATGTACACCATACAAGGTATGGGTACATATAGAAATGGATTGGAGGAGTGTCTAATTTGCTGGATAAAGGGTTAATATCTCCGGATCAAATTATCAGATTTACAAAAAAAACTATACAGCAAAGCACATCAGTAACCTGAATAAATATATAAAGTAACATGACAATCGGATTGATAATTTTTGAGTTATCTCATGCCATAGGGATTGGAGGAATTTTCAATTTGAAGGATGAAGGGTTAATATCTCTGGATCAAATTATCAGATTAACACCAAAAACTATACAGCTCAGCACATCAGTAACCTGAACACAATTATAAAGTAACTTGACAATCCAAGCAATATTTTTCAAGTTATCAAATGCCAAAGGGATTGGAGGAATTTTCAATTTGAAGGATAAAGGGTTAATATCTCAGGATTAAAATAACAGATTTACACCAAAAACTATACAGCTCGGTACATCAGTAACCTGAACACAAATATAAAGTAACTTGACAATCCAAGCAATATTTTTCAAGTTATCGAATGCCAAAGGGATTGGAGGAATTTTCAATTTGAAGGATAAAGGGTTAATATCTCAGGATCAAAATAACAGATTTACATCAAAAACTATACAGCTCGGCACATCAGTAACCTGAACACAAATATAAAGTAACTTGACAATCCAAGTAATATTTTTCAAGTTATCGAATGCCAAAGGGATTGGAGGAATTTTCAATTTGAAGGATAAAGGGTTA
This sequence comes from Pictodentalium vernedei, assembly GCA_031216915.1. Lineage (NCBI taxonomy): Eukaryota > Metazoa > Mollusca > Scaphopoda > Dentaliida > Dentaliidae > Pictodentalium > Pictodentalium vernedei. The sequence continues at coordinate 701,178,740 of CM062297.1, forward strand.
ATATCGCGGGATCAAATCATCAGATTTACACCAAAAACTATACAGCTCGGCACAACAGTAACCTGATCACAAATATAAAGTAACTAGACAATCCATGCAATATTTTCAAGTTATCGAATGCCAAAGGGATTGGAGGAATTTTCAATTTGAAGGATAAAGGGTTAATATCTTAGGATCAAATTATCCGATTTACACCAAAAAACTATACAGCTCGGCACATCAGTAACCTGAACACAAATATAAAGTAACTTGACAATCCAAGCAAAATTTTTAAAGTTATCGAATGCCAAAGGGATTGGAGAAATTTTCAATTTGAAGGATAAAGGGTTAATATCTCAGGATCAAAATAACAGATTTACACCAAAAACTATACAGCTCGGCACATCAGTAACCTGAACACAAATATAAATAACTTGACAATCCAAGCAATATTTTTCAAGTTATCGAATGCCAAAGGGATTGGAGGAATTTTCAATTTGAAGGATAAAGGGTTAATATCTTAGGATCAAATCATTAGATTTACACCAAAAACTATATAGCTTGGCACATCAGTAGCCTGAACACAAATATAAAGTAACTAGACAAACCAAGGAATATTTTTCAAGTTATCGAATGCCAAAGGGATTGGGGAATTTTCAATTTGAAGGAAAAGGGTTAATATCTCAGGATCAAATTACCCGATTTACACCAAAAACTATACAGCTCGGCACATCAGTAACCTGAACACAAATATAAAGTAACTTGACAATCCAAGCAATATTTTTCAAGTTATTGAATGCACAGAAATGGATACGGTTGCCGGGCGGACTGACGGACGGACGGATGGATGGACAGACGGACGGACGGATGGACAGACGGACGGATGGACAAACGACGGATGGTCACCCCGGATGCCGGCATTATGTGTACCATACATAGTATGGGTACACATAAAATATAAAGTAACTTGACAATCCAAGCAATATTTTTCAAGTTATCGAATGCCAAAGGGATTGGAGAAATTTTCAATTTGAGGGATAAGGGGTTGATATCTCGGGAACAAATCTTCAGATTTACACCAAAAACTATACAGCTCAGCAAATCAGGAACCTGAACACAAATATAAAGTAACTAGACAATCCAAGGAATATTTTTCAAGTTATCACATGCCAAAGGGATTGGGGAATTTTCAATTTGAAGGATAAAGGGTTAATATCTCAGGATCAAATTACCCGATTTACACCAAAAACTATACAGCTCGGCACATCAGTAACCTGAACACAAATATAAAGTAACTTGACAATCCAAGCAATATTTTTCAAGTTATTGAATGCCAAAGAAATGGATGCGGACGCCGGATGGACAGATGGATGGACGGACGGACGGACGCTCCAACATTTCGGGTTTATGGGCTACCAAAAAAACATTTTGTATGTCCAAAACCTTATTTTACCCAGAACACCACCCCCTCCACCCTAGAACTTATATTTAACCCTAACCCCACCCCTCCACCCCAAAACCACACCCACCCTAACCCTACCCCCACCCTGACCCTAAACCCTAAAAGCCCACCCCAGACCCTAACTCCCACCCAGCCCGGGACCTAACCCCCACCAACCTTAAGCCCTACTCTGGGGCTACCCCTAACCCCACCCCTGACCAACCCCACTCTAGCCAAACCAATAGGATTAGGAGCTTTTTTACGGTTTAGGGGCTACTAAAACTAAAATCCCACCCCTGACCCCAACCCTAACCCCCCCGGGACCTAACCCTCCCCAACCTTAAGCCCTACTCTGGGGCTACCCCTTACCCTAACCCCACCCCACTCCTAACCCTAACACTACCTTCATTTGGAGGTAGCCCTTAATAATAATATCCCCTAAACCCCCAATGTTGGCCCGGACAGACAGATGGACGGATGGACAAAGGATGGACGAACGACGGATGGTCACCCCAGATGCCGGCATTATGTGTACCATACATAGTATGGGTACACATAAAAACTGATTGTACCTAATTTCGGTACAATATGGCCAGCGGCAGCCATCTTGAATTTCAGACCGCACCCAAAAACACTCATTCTCGTCCCAATGTGATAACAAAGGTACCCAAGAAGTTTCGTAAAGATCAGTTCATAAATACAGCCTCTAGCCTGAGCCGTATAGAAGTTGTGTACAAAAAACTGATTTCACCTAATTTTAGTGCAACATGGCCGCTGGCAGCCATCTTCAATTTTGGACCGCACCCAGAAACACTCGTTCTCGTCCCAAGGTGATAACAAAGGTACCCAAGAAGTTTCGTGAAGATCGGTTCATAAATACAGCCCCTAGCCCCAGCTGTATTGACATGTGTACTTACTGTGTATAAGTAGCACTGAATACATCAAAAGCCATCTGATTTGCATAATGTCTGCACAAGAAAAAAACCCCGTATTATATGCGATGTATTCCATGTTACTAAACATTCAGACAAAAATTTAATTTGAATCAGGACTTTCATATAGAAGTTCTGTACAAAAAACTGATTGCACTAACTAAGGAACAAAATGGCTGCTGGTGGCCATCTTGAATTTCGGACCTCACCCAAAAACACTTGTTCTCGTCCCACGATGACAACAAAGGTACTCAAGAAGTTTCATAAAGATCGGTTCATAAATACAGCCTCTAGCTCAAGCCGTATTGAATTGTTGACGGATGACGGGCCATGTCATTCCCTCAAATTTGACTTATGTCAAAGTTGAGTTAAAAATCTGGTGAGGGATGCAGCCTCTTGGGTGTGCTAATGGAACTGTTGACAATTTATATGACAAATTCAAGTTGGCCAGTGGAGGCCATGTTTTTCAAGGAAATGCAGAAACATTTGATAACTCCCATCAAGACATCATACCAAGGTTACATATAAAATTTGAAAAAGATTGGATGAAAGGTGCGGCCTGTAGGGTGTGTTAATGGAATTGTAGACAATTTATATGCTAAATCCAAGATGGCCACGGCAGGCTATGTTTTCCAACAAAATTCAGAAAATTTTTAGAGCTCCCATCTAGACATCACACCAAAGCTACATATCAAATTCAAAAATGAAAGTGTCAATGACACTGCAGTTTAACTTGACTGTGTGTAGTATTTGATGAAAAGGATAATGTTCAATGTTTATGAAATGATAAGGGAGTTCGGTGGCTCAGTGGTAGACTGTTGGACTTCTATGCTAGAGATTCCGAGTTCGATCCCTGTCTGGGATGACCCAGGTTGTGTCCTTGGGCAAGGCATGTTATCTCGGTTGCCTACATGGGGGCACGATGACGCCATGTACTAACGTGTAATGCATGTCGATGGTGAACATGTCTTGAACCGCTGTAACCCTGCTTGAGCAGAGTTTGAACAGAGTTAGAATGTTGAGCTGACAGCTGCTTGTTGATGCTCGGTGGTTTTCCCTGGGTACTCCGGCTTCCTTCACCCATAAAACTGTCATGGTCATGATTAGTCACTGTGCATAAGTTTGTGACCTTAAACGACAATAAATAAATATGAAATGATTTTGAAATAAGACAAGAATTGTGACAACTGAGAATATGTTAATTTCTGTTCCCTACATGCTATGCTTTCAGTAAGAATAATTTGAGGTGTACTGTACTAAAGAATTGAGGCCTGGGTTGATGTGGCCCTCAAAGTTAACGTATGTCAACAGAAGTAACCAAATTACAGTAAAATCATTCCAAAACAAGTCATCCTACAAAGTTACAATGATATCCCTTCATCAATATGACTCACAGACTTTGCTAAAGGAATCTAGGTCACGTGCCGGTCCTGAGGTCATGGTTCACCTATCGTGACCAAAATAGGACAGTCTCATCTAGATATCATACCGAGTTATCCTACCAGTTTACAATTATAACCCTTCATAAAAACAATCTGTAGACTGTGCTAAGGGAATCTAGGTCACATGACCAGGTGGCTACACCAGCTGACCGATCATGACCAAAAATGTATACATCATACCAAGTTCTCCTGTCAAGTTTTAATGAAATCGCTTCATAGATATGAACTGTAGACTGTGCAAAACAAATCTAGGTCACATGCCTGTATGGCCATCACAGCTGACTGATCACGGCCAAAGTCGGACGTTCTCATCCAGACATTAAACCGAGTCATCCTACCAAGTTACAATGAAATCCCTTCATACAGACGTGTTGACTGTGCTAAAGGTTTTGGGCCCATGCAGCCATCACGGTTGACCGATCGTGACCAAAAGGGGACGTTCTCATCTAGACATGAACTTGAACCTGCATATGAAATTTCGTGATGACCAGTCAAGAACTACGGGGTGTAGCCTGTGCTAAAGAAAATGCGAACAGACTCACAGACTTCCGCACATATGATAGCAATAACTTAATATCTTAACTTTGCCATGTTAAGCTAAAAATGGGGTGAAGGATGCGGCCTGTAGGGTGTGCTAATGGGATTGTTGACAACTTATATGCCAAATCTAAGATGGCCAGTGGCAGCCATGTTTTTCAACAAAATTTAGAAAAAATTGATAGCTCCCATCTTGACAACGCACCAAAGCTACATATGAAATTTGAAAAAGATTGCATAAAAGATGCAGCCTGTAGGGCATGCTAATGGAATTGTGGAAAATATATAAGACCATTCTAAGATGGCGGCCATGTTTTTCAATGAAATTCAGAAAAAATTGATAGGTCCCATCTAGACATTGCCCCAAACCCACATATGAAATTTGGGACTGATTGGGTGAGAGCTGCAGCCTGTGTGCAAATATGCTTACAAGCTCAAAATTCATAATGAAAGTGTCAATGACACTGTAGCTCAACTTGTCAAGACAAAGACAAAGACATGTACATGTATAGTATGTGATACAGCAATGACAAACATCTAGGTAATGACCTGATAACAAAGGTACATATAAAGTATTGTAATGGTCTGTACATAAATACTGACCGTTGCCTGTAACAAATGTATAGGTAAAGTATTGTAAAGGTGGGTGACAGTCAGATGCTAAACTAGAAAAGAAATCTTTGCGTCCCAGAATGGGTCTGACTGAACCCCAAAATATTTGTTCTCATAGCACAGTGATAACAAAGGCATCCCAAAACACACTCATTCCTGTCCCAAAGTGAAAACAAAGGTACCCAAGAAGTTTCGTGAAGATCAGTTCACAAATATGAGCTGTGTAGAAGTTGTGACAAAAAACTGATTGGACCTAATTTCGGTACAAAATGGCCACTGGCTGCCATCTTGAATTTTGGACCGCACCCAGAAACACTCATTCTCGTCCCAAGGTGATAACAAAGGTACCCAAGAAGTTTTGTGAAGATCGGTTCATAAATACAGCCTCTAGCCCGAGCCGTATTGACATGTGCACTTACAGTGTATAAGTAGCACTGAATAAATCAAAGTTCATCTAATTTGCATAATTTCTGCACGAGAAAAAAACCTGTACTATATGTGATGTATTCCATGTTACTAAACATTCATACAAAAATTTATTCAAATCGGAACTTTCATACAGAAGTTCTGTACAAAAGACTGATTGCACTAATTTTGGTACAAAATGGCTGCTGGTGGCCATCGTGAATTTCGGACCACACCCAAAAACACTCGTTCTCATCCCACGGTGATAACAAAGGTACCCAAGAAGTTTCGTAAAGATCGGTTCATAAATACGGCCTCTAGTCTGAGCCGTATAGAAGTTGTGTACAAAAAACTGATTAGACCTAATTTCGTATTGGCATTTGCACTAACAGTGCTGAAAGTAACACCAAAAAACATCAAAGTTAGTCTAATTTGCATAATTTACACACGAGAAAAAAACCCGTATTATATGTGATGAATCCCATGGTACTAAACATTCATACAAAAAATTATTCAAATCAGAGCTTTCATATGGAAGTTCTGTACAAAAACAGATTTCTGCATCGTCGGTACAAAATGGTGGCTGGCAGCCATCTTGAATTTCGGATCGCACCCAGTCATAACAAAGGTACCCAAGAAGTTTCATAAATATCGGTTCATAAATACGGCCTCTAGCCCGAGCCGTATCCAATTGTTGATGGACAGACGGACGACGGGCCATGGCATAAGCTCAATTTTGGCTTCGCCAAAGTTGAGCTAAAAATTGACTAATTAAGGCCCATAACTCTGTAACAAAAAATTGGGCCTAGCCATTTTTCAAACTCGCTTGAGATATTATTACAAAAGACCTGTGTTGCAAATATTAATCAAAATCAGAGAACGTTTGTTCAAGTTCTTGTGCTAACAGTGTGAGGGCAACCAGACACCTGCTCACCTGGACGTACACAGGCCATTGCCAAACCATAGATCTAGGTTGTTAACACAACTCAACCATTAAAAGTCTTTAAGTTTGGTCACAGGTGAAAGTTATGAGATTTCCTGGAAGTTAAGGGCAACACCGTATTGTAATATGAACAAGATCTGTTGATGGCATAAGATTATGAGAACCTAACAACAACAGTACAGTAATATATCAAAGTCTTTATGTTTGTGACCATGACCTTGAAGATATAACCTTGGGTCAAGATCAGGATACACCCTTGGGTCATGGGCAGCAATGGTGTTACGTACAGACAGGATCTCTTTACCAGATCAAATTATATGAACCAGAAAAGGAACATTCAACGCCAGCCTTGATTCTGTGATCTTGACTGTGAAGGCACCACTGGTTGAGGTCATTATACAACCTTAAATTGAATGAAGTAGCAACCACTGTGTGAAGTATGAACAAGATCTGTCCATTGAATGAAACTATTTGGTCCATAAGTGTATGACTGTATAAAATCAGTGAACAGACAAATGTATGGATGTATGGACAGATGGCTATACAAAGAAGTTATTCTATTTAGCCTGAAATATTTTCAAGAAGCATAAAAAACCTGGTTTTTATGTCTTTTCCAAACTTTGACAAGAAAATGGAGATGGTAATAGGATGGAACACGGCAGTGGCAGAGTATGGGGGACAGGAATTAACAATCTGAGGTTGAGTTTTTTAAGGGTTTCACAAGCATCAAAGGTAAAAATGGAATATAGGAAAAACTCCAACATAGTTTACTGAATCCTGTTCTCCATAATCCGAGTTGAATTCGGTATTTATAAAACAATCAAACTTGGATTAAGTTAATGAAGCTTTGATTTAAAACAAGAGGCCCAAAGGGGCCTTAATCGCTCACCGGCCAAAGTGGTTGAAAGAAGAATTTGGGGGTCACATTGAGTTAAACATGGTTCATCAACACTACAAAGGAATGAAGTCATGAGAGGAAAATTTTATGGAAAAACACTGAGGAATGGATTTGAACAAACCTGAACCTAACATGCCCCCCTGCCACCCCCACCACACCCCTGCCCATAGAGCACAAATATTAAGCCAAGGACTCAAATTGAACAAACTTGAATCTGATCCCCCTTGAGATGTCATATACCAAATAGGAAAGAATTCTGAATGGTGGATATGAAGAAGGTTCTTAAAGAAATCACCTCACATTGCACTAAGTTAAACTTTGGGCTCAAATAGGTAGCCCAAATTAATAACCCAGGGACCAGATTTGAACAAACTTGAGTCTTACCCTCCAAGAGATGTTGTATACCAAATATGAAAGGATTTTGACTGGTGGATCTGAAGAAGATCTTTGAAGAAATTTCCTTATATTATACTAAGTTCAAATTTCGGCTCCCATTGGGAGCCCAAATATCAACCCAGGGGACTAGGATTGAACAAACTTGAATCTAACCCTCCTAGAGATGTTGTATACCAAATATGAAAGTATTCTGACTACAGGGTCTAAAGAAGATTTTAAAAACAAGTTGGAACAGAACCCAAAATTGTCAGGCTATAAAAACAAGAGGCCCCAAGGGCGCTCACCTGACATGGTAGCCTAAATATCAACCCAGAGAATTGATTTCAACAAGTTGCATCTGCTCCTCCTAAGAAAAGCTTATACCAAATATCCAAAGATTCCGACCAGGGGATCTAAAAGAAAAAGAAGATTTTTAAAGAATATTCCTCATATTGAACTAAATTATAATTCGGGCTCCCACAAGGAGCCCATATATGAACCCAGGGACTTGGCTTTAACAAACTTGAATCTCACCCCCCTAAGGATGCTGCACACCAAATAGCAAAACATTCCGACTGCTGGATCTGAAGAAGAAGATTTTTAAAGAAAATTCCTCATTTTGAATTAAGTTACAATTCAAGCTCCCACAGTGAGTCCAAATATTGGACCTAGGGACATGGCTTGAACAAAACTTGAATCTCACCTCCCCCTAAGGATGCTGCATATCACAAATCAAAACATTCCAACCGCTGGATCTGAAGAAGAAGATTTTTAAAGGAAATTCCTCATTTTGAACTAAGTTATAATTCGGGCTACCACAGTGAGCCCAAATATGAACCCAGGGACTTGGCTTGAACGAACTTGAATCTCACCCCCCTAAGCATGGTGCATACCCAATATCAAAAGATTCTGCCTGCTGGATCTTGAGAAGAAGATTTTCAAAGAAATTTGCCTGAAATGCACTAAGTTTGAATTCAAGCTTCTATAGTGAGCCCAAATATGAATCTAGGGAGCCTTGAACAAACTTGAATCAGATCCACCCCCACAATGTTGCATACTAAATATCAAAAGATTCTGCCTGCTGAATCTGCAGAAGAAGATTTTTAAAGAAATTTGCCTGAAATACACTAAGTTCGAATTTGGGCTTCTATAGTGAGCCCAAATATGAATCCAGGGGGCCGATTTGAACAAACTTGAATCAGATCCACCCCTCAATGTTGCATACCAATTATCAAAAGATTCTGCCTGCTGGATCTAGAGAAGAAGATTTTTTAAGAAATTTGCCTGAAATGCACTAAGTTTGAATTCGAGCTTCTATACTAAGGCCAAATATAAACCCAGGGAGGGCGATTTGAACAAACTTGAATCAGATCCACCCCACAATGTTGCATACCAAATATCAAAAGATTCTGCCTGCTGGATCTAGAGAAGACGACTTTTTAAGAAATTTGCCTGAAATGCACTAAGTTCGAATTCAAGCTTCTGTACTGAGCCCAAATATAAACCCAGGGGGCCGATTAGAACAAACTTGAATCAGATCTACCCCACAATGTCGCATACCAAATATGAAAAGATTCTGCCTGCAGGATCTGGAGAAGAAGATATTTTAAGAAATTTGCCTGAAATGCACTAAGTTCGAATTCGGGCTTCTATAGTAAGCCCAAATATGAATCCAGGGGGCCGATTTGAACAAACTTGAATCAGATTCAACCCAGAATGTTGCATACCAAATATAAAAAAATTCTGCCTGCTGGATCTGGGAAGATTTTTTAAGAAATTTGCCTGAAATGCACTAAGTTCGAAATCGGGCTCCTATACTGAGCCCAAATATGAACCCAGAGGGCCAATTTGAACAAACTTGAATAAGATCCACCCTACAATGTTGCATACCAAATATAAAAGATTCTGCCTGCTGGATCTGGAGAAGAAGATTTTTTAATCTTTTTCCCAGTGCCTACAGTGTTAAAAAGTGCTGACTGAGCACTTTTTCAAAGTCCTGAAAAAAGTACCTTGTGATCGAACCGATAGGCATTTTTTTTAACCATTCTATTCTACTGGATAAAAGTAAGCTTTATACAAAATAAGAATTCTCTGTGCCATGTAGTTTTGGAGATATGGCAGTTTTAAGTTTTTTCCTATTTTTAGCTCTCGAGGTTCCCACGGGGCAATGAGAAAATTTTTTTTTGCATCAATCAACTACTTATGACCCATTATCATCTCATGTCAAATTTGGTTCAAATCGACCTGACGATTCTGAAAGTTAAAAAATTTATAGTAATTTATATATTTTTTATACTTACCAATAACCCAGACATAGCTGGTGCTAACCCTTAAAATATAGGGCCAAACACAAATTTTGCCCCCCAATCCCCAAAATTTGCATCTAAAACTAAAGAAAACATGTCCTGAAAGGCCCTCCACACTTCGCCCCTACTGCGCATGCGCAGTGTCAAGGACGTTCCGAAATTGGCGCCATTTATCATTCTAATAACCAGTGCCTGGTAAGCGCTATGTACTCAGCGGGGAGGCAAGAGTTCCCAACTCCTGGGAGGGCCATCCCCGTCTGGGTCATTGGTAAGTATAAAAAATATATAAATTACTATAAATTTTTTAACATTTTTATACTGTACCAATGACCCAGACATAGCTGAATAGTAAAAAGGCTGGAGGGCCAAGGACATAGAGCAAAATGGAATACGCTCAATAAAATAAAATAGAGTCACCCCCTGTAGGGAAAAGAAGTAATAGGCTTTACATGTATCTTTCTTATTTATGATAAATTAGAAAGATACAACACCTTCCAAAATTGAGCTTCATACATCCATGTACTCTATTAATATCCAATATAATCCTTATACTAATAATTTTTAAAGTAAGCCAATAATAAAGTAAGTCTAGAGAATAGAGACTCTTATACTCCTAAAAGTGTCTGAGAATTGCATAATCATGTCCGTTGACATATGCAATATTCAAAGCTATACTTTAAAAACTAAGACTTGAATGAATTTTATAAACTTAAACTTCTCACTAAACAACCATCCCAATAACAGCTCAGAATTACTAACTCCGGAGGAGGTATCCCCTTGTTTTCATAGTAAAAACAGGTGACCCAAGGGAACACCCTCCCCCCCCCCCCCCCTTTTTCTTGCCCTGGGTCAAATAGCCCAGAGCGAAGAGGGCAGCCGAACGGAGACACTGCCGAAACAGACAGCCTACCTAGCTATAGTAGCAACTGTTAAGTGAATGACATTCTGAGCAGTAGATAATAGACCTAACAAAAGAGGCCTCAAGAAATTGACTCGATATTTCTAAGATAAAATTCATGAATGTGGATGGCTGAGCGCAATGAGCGACCTTCAAAAATGTATAATAGCGACACTATTAATGTAAGCCCAAGAAGTAGAAGAACTCTTACTTCATGAGCCGAAATCTTAAGCACAACTGCTAAGTCAATGATATACCATAAGCAGTACCGATAGTTAATAGAATCCATTAACAATAAAATGGAGCGTAACGTCCTTCTACTAGACATCAAAGACAGAAGAAGCTTACGCCCTTGTAATAAACAGATATCTGTTTATAAATACATAAACTGTACCCGGAAAGAGTAAAGTCCTATGCCCATACGAAGACGGAAGGACCTTAAAATAATAGGTTCCGGATAATAGGAGCCTAACTCTTATGCAACAATCCAACCTAAATAGTAACGGAAGTATTGATTCCGAAACTATGAAAGTGAAAATCATCCAACGATAGTGCATGAAACTCACTGACTCTACAGTAAAAGAGAAACCAACAGAATTACTGTCTAAAAGGTCAGAATTTGAAAACTACTGTTTCCAGAGGCTCAAATGATAACTTAGCTAAATAAGAACCGAAGATAAAATCCGTATAGGAATTTAATCTAAAGATTCTAAGTCTATTTATCAAAAAGTTACTAACTGACTTAGATAAAGAGACAAAAGACTCAATTGTAAACTATCGTAGAGTGCATAGGTATGAGGTAACATAAACCTATAACCTAAATAATAACAGGCTGCAGTAGATCTTGTGAAACAAGTATACTAAAAAATAGCAATGAGTAGTATGGAGGGATCAACAATATGAACATAATGATCCCTACACCACGACGGAAGAGCCTCCACTTTAGTCGCATAGAATAGCGAAGAAGAGGATCTCCTATAGTAAGAAATCGCGTCCAAAGCTCGTCCAGTACAGTGCTTACAATGCAATACGGACCACACAACGGAATACATGAAGGTTGCGACCTTGCTGGTTGTGATAAAGATGACACGATTTACCCAGTGAAAAAAGATCCTCACATAGAGGAAGATTTCACGTTAAGACCCACAGTAGACAAGAGAGTAAATTACTCATGATCTCTGTGAAGATAGAGATGCTATCAACAGAAATGTATTGTGGTTGTTTATCTTAGCAATACCTGCTAAAACAACAGCGCCGGAGGATACGCGTATCCTATCATTCCGTCCTATAGATCAATAGAGCGTTAACACTATTAGCTCAGAGATCTGGACAAGTTAACACATACGTCTGCAATTGATTAGCAAGCTGTGTCATAAATAAATCATCATTGGGCGCTCCCATAGATAGCAAATCTGATTGAATACTTGTTTGTTGAGAGTCCATTCTGACAGCAACAAGCGACCCGTAAGAGAACGGGAGTCCGATAAAACAATCAGACGACCCGGAATATGACGGACCAAAACTGAACTTGGTGTACTATAACCAACAGACGGATTCTTTCCATTAAATTGAATAACGGAAACGAAAGAGTGCCTCCCTGGTTCCGGAGATACGCCACTACTGTCGAATTAAAGGACAGGAATTTGGGCATGCGTTTCTGAATAATGTTCATGCAATGACATAAAGCAAGCCTAAAAAACATTATTCCGCGGAAGTTAAACTGATAGCTAAAAGACTGCGGAACCCAAAGACCCTGGCACTTCGAATCCGTAGGGATCAGTATATATCCCAATCTGTTTGACTGGCAACCGTCATAACAGCCACACTCGGGTCCGGCAACTGCGGCGGCACTCTCTGAGTCAACCACCGAATGTTTGCCCCAGTCTGAATCTCTTGTAACACTAGATAGACAAGAGAACGTATAAATCGAGCAATTCATGGATTGCCGGAAAGTTGCCGTCGAAGAGAAGCTCCTCCGAGAACGAAGCGACTCTGAGAGAGTTCTTAACCTTACTATCCACGCGTGTGGATGTAGCTAGGGCTGCGTCACGTCTAACTAACTCCAATCAGCCACTGAAGGGCGGAGTTATACGTGAACAAACTACTGCCCTCAAAAGAAATTACATTGAGAATAATATCCCGTAAATCTTTTCTTGAAGACGTAATGATAACGCCTCAGTAAGGCGGATTACGTATAATAAAGCGTCTAAGTTAAGTCTACTATACATAATGTCGTTCCCAACATTGAAATTGGAAAAGACATAAACGGCGAAAAAGAATATATGCAGTCTTTAATCACACCGTCTTGACGCATATGAAATCTCGGTATGCCCTGCTCTGCCAAAATAAACTATTTGTAAAAAAGATAAAATGGCAGAAATGAGCAACGCGGACAAGAAACTAAACTATTATGCTTAGTAGCAGGCTTGTATATATATAAATATATAGCGTCGAAAAATAAAACACATGTTGTAATGACAATATTGGACTGCGTCGGTAAGTCAGGGACAATGTCCCTGTACCGATCGAAAAATCCGAGTCCAATGACGCTATAAGTCTCTTATCCAAGATCGCAGCAATGAAGTCCGAAATAATAATCACTGGAAGAAATGCCAGAAGATATGAAAGGCATCTTCCGATACTACTAAAGGGAAAACTCGAAATCTTTCGAATCCCTTTCGCCATCCTGTCGGACCGTATAAAGCGTTCGGTCGTCCGTAGCTGATGCAACCGCGGACCGCACCGACCCAGCGCCGTCGGATAATTCCTGATTCGACCGAGAAACTTGTCAATTGCTGGGATGCTGCGAAACAACTGTGCTAACTCGGATAGCACGTCCGTCACTGAGGCCTGAGGAGAAGCGGTCTTACGATGCATTGCCGCTGGAAGCTCCGTGATCGTTACCCCGTGCATACTTCCAATATGCGAGCGAACGGAGTGTATAGGCCTCGTGTCCCTTGGCTACCGGATGGCGCGACCTATTCGCCGTGGAATCACTGAATGCCGAAACTGATCGGATACTCGAGGTCACGTAGCCAATGTGCGGTCGTGTGCCCTGCTTTGAGGATGAGGAAGCATTAAAGACAGTCTCTCGGACTGTCAATATAACGGAGCGTCCCGAGCAACGGACATATGCTCCGAATGTAAAATATCTGAACCACAACATGCGGTCCCCTATGTTGTTGGGCGAGAGAGGAACCTCTCTCGCTCACAGCCCGGACGGACCTGGACAAGCCAGGAACCGGACTAACAGGCTTCCTCCAATCTGTCCTCAATCTGCCGTCACTGGGTGAGTACTAAAGTAATTAAAGTGCTCGCATCACCCAAATCTCCTTCCTAGACCGCAACGGACGAACCCGGCAGCCGAACCATTCGATGAATGTACGCTACACCGGGTGAGCTAGCGAATGTCACTCCGTAAGCGATAGACATATTCCATGAGCACTTATTGCCACTAACTCTTCATTAACTATGACGACAGAGGCACACTTTTGAAAGACATCTCCATAACTCTTCGAACAAGAAACCAGAAATGCTTGGATAGCAAGCATAAAATAAAAATATATATAGCGTCGTTCAATAATTCGAAAGTTTGTGTGACATTATTGGACTATGTCGGAACTGAGGGACGATGTCCCTGAACCGAACCAAAAATTTCTAAGTCCACCGACGCTATCAGTTTCTTATCCGGCATCGCAGCATATGTTGTTCCGAAAGGGAAAGCTTGAAATCCTCCGAATCCCTTTCGGTATCCCGTCGGACCGGATGAAACTTTCGGACGTCCGTACCCGCTTCCTCGGAGCGTCCCGACCCAGCATCGTCGGATAAAATATATGCGACAGATTCAGTTGATGCTGGGATGCTGCGATAAACTGTGCTATTAAGGAAAGCACGTCCGTTCCCGAGGCCTGTGCAGTAGCGGACTTACGATGCATTGCCGCCGGAAGCTCCGTGTACGTTGACTCCCGCACACTTCCTATGCGAACGTCCGGAGTCTGCAGGCCTCGAGTCCCCGGCTACCGACCCAGCGCTGTCGGATAATTCTCGATCCGACACCGTTTCTGTCGGCTGCTGGGATGCTGCGATAAGCTGTGCTATGTGCACAAGAATGTCCGGCGTCGAGACCTGCGGAGGCGCAGTCTATCGCTGCTTCGCCGAGGGCAGCTCCGCATCAGATGGCTCCCGCATACTTTTCCTATGCGAACGTTCGGAGTCCATCGGTCTCGAATCCCTGGCTGCCGGATGGTGTGACCTGGTCGCCGAAGAATCCTTGATCGGCGAAGCTGGTAATATATCGGCGGTCACGCAGCCAAGGTGCGGTCGTGTGCGCTGACGAGAAGAGGAAGCCTTAGCAGTCTCAGCGGACTGCCTATACAACGGAGCGTCCCGAGCGACGGACGTATGCTCCGCTAGCGACACATTTTGTACCACAACATCTGGGGCCAGATGTTGTTGAACGAGAGAGGGGCCTCTCTCGCTTGCCGTCCGGATGGACCGGAACGAGCTATGAACCGGACTAAAAGGCTTCCTCCGTTCTCCCTCCGATCCGCCGTCACTGGGTGTGCATTAAGTTAATTTATAGTGCTCGCATCACCCCAAAATTCCTTCTAGACCGCAACGGACGAACCCGGCTGCCGAACCATTCGGTGAATGGACGCTACACCGGGCGAGCTAGCGGACGTCAAAGGCCGTCGAACCTACTAGGGTCCTCTTAGGCAATTGGCGTATTACATGAGCACTTTTCCGCTAGCCCTTCATTAATTGTGACGATGGAGGCACACTGTTGGAAGACATCACAGATACATCACCCTAATCTTGATCGTCTGAAATAGAAATTGATAAAGTAGAGTGACCCTGCAGGGAAAGGACCGGAGTGTCCAAATCCCCAACAACATACCGTGACATACGCTTCCCATATTGTCATCGAAATCATACGATACAGAACAGGAGTTAATGCGAGTACACTGACCACATATAGAATGATAATAAAGTCAGAGGAAGACTTCCTCTTAAAACAATTGATCAATATCCTTTCAAAGTGAAAAGAAAACAAGTCCTGGTACTCGCACTAACCCCTGGCAATCAAAATACATAATAATAATATGATCCATTAATATAGAAAAAATAATTGAAATCAAATATTTTGAAAAAATATTTTTTCAGACCAGCCCAAGTTTCTGAAAAGTAACGTTGAGCCCCAATGGATCCCAAGCCTAAGTGTGGACAAAAATTTTAAAAATATTTTAAACAATTTATTCAACACTTACGAACAATAATAATGTATCTAGTTATGATTAAAATAACATACAGATATTATTTTTTAGAAATCCCCCCCTCACACAGAGGGCTGTTGTAAATGTAAACAATGAGTGTAAAAACACTAAAATAAGACTCCAGGCACCCAGGCCCGAAATCAGTTACCAAAAATACACTATCTGATGCAAAATAGAGACTTCCAGGGAAGAAACTGCAGAACATCAGATGGTAGATGCAGAACACAACGCCTAACCACCCGTAGGTGAAGACGTAAACATGGGGAAAGAACAGAATTCATTCTGTTATTCAGCTAAAACTCCCAAGAAATTTTAGTAATAATAATTACAGAAACTATGCCAAAAGCATGGGAGAATAGCAAGGGGGAACTTAAAGGACAGGGAGAGAGGAAAACACTTGAAAAAACAGTGTAACTAAATAATCAGAATGACAACAAAATGGCTGCTGCCTTGAAAATAGGTAACTTAACATAATTTCATTAAAAAATTTTAAGTTACAGCCCTGATAATATTCTGTCACACATTCTTTTCCTCTCCTCCTTTTCTATCCTCCTTAGAATCACCATTTCACTAATATTTATGTGTCTGGCATCATTTAAACTGAGATTTAAAAGCACAAAGATCAGTCAGATGTTAACTGATGAAGGGCCAAACTTAGAATGATAAATGGCGCCAATTTCGGAACGTCCTTGACACTGCGCATGCGCAGTAGGGGCGAAGTGTGGAGGGCCTTTCAGGACATGTTTTCTTTAGTTTTAGATGCAAATTTTGGGGATTGGGGGGCAAAATTTGTGTTTGGCCCTATATTTTAAGGGTTAGCATCAGCTATGTCTGGGTCATTGGTACAGTATAAAAATATAGAAATTTTAGGCGTGGCCAAAATTTTTGCCCCTCCCATAATGAAGGCAAACAATGCCCGACAAACTTCTCTTGAACAAACTTGATTCTAAACCTCAAAAGGACTCTGTATACCACATGTCAAGTCTCTGCTACTGGTGGTTCATTAGAAGAAGATTTTCAAAAAATTTGGCCAATTTTTCCCCACACCACAGCTCAATATGAGCCGAAACCTATTTTGGATAAAAATCAAAATGCCCCTATATAACCACTACTTACATGAAATTTAATTAAAATGTGGCCCGTGGTTTAGGAGAAAGAGGCTCAAACACCACCTTCACGCAGGACGACGGACGAAGAGTGATAAGAAAAGCTCACCCTGACTTTCAGTCAGGTGAGCTAAAAAGAATTCTGGCTCAAAATTCAACAAAACGCATAAAAATCCCCCAAAATGTCCGAATTTTGGTCCAAAATTTCGGAGCCCAAACCTGACCCAAAATTTTCAGTCTCAAATTTTCTTTTTTTTATCTCAAAAATTGAACAAAACACATAAAAGAGGGACTCAATTTGAACAAATTTGAATCAGAACCTTACTAAGATGCTACATGCCAATTATCAAAATATTCTGCCCATTGGTTCTGGAGAAGATTTTTAAAGAATTTTTCTTAAATTGCACTAAGTAAAAATTCACGCCCCCATAGTGAGCCAAAATATTAGTTGAGGGACTCGATTTGAACAAACTTGAATCAGACCCATACCAAGTATCAAAAGATTCTGCCCACTGGTTCTGGAGAAGGAGATTTTTTAATAATTTTTCTATAATTCATACAGTGCTATCAGAGTTATGCCCCATACTGAGCCCCCAAGGGACGTGGCCATTTCATTTCAAGGGACGTGGCCATTTCATTTGAACAAACATGAATTGCAATATAGTAATGAACATCCACATGAAGTTTCGTGAAAATTGGACCAGTGGTTTCAGAGGAGAAGTTGTTTGAAACATTGTAAATTGCAAAATAAGTTGAAATTCAAATTCCCATAATGAGCCTTAATATGAACAAAGGGACTCAATTTGTACAAACTTGAATCAAGCCCATACTAGAATGCCATATACCAAATATCAAAAGACTCTGCATGCTGGTTCTGGAGAAAAAGATTTTTAAAGAATTAGACTTGAATTGCACAAAATAAAAATTCATGCCCCCATATTGAGCCCAAATATTGATCGAGAGGGGGGGGGGGGGGGGGGGGGGGGGGGTTATAGGGGTTTGGGGCCGGTGACTCAATTTAAACAAACTTGAATCAGACCCACACTAGGAACCTGCATACCAAATATCAAAAGATTCTGCCCACTGGTTCTGGAGAAGATTTTCAAAGAATTTTTCTTGAACTGTACTAAGTAAACATTCACGGACCCATAGTGAGCCCCAATATTGATAAAAAAAACTCAATTAGAACAAACGTGAATCCAACCAATACCAAGATGCGGCATACCAATTATCTAAAGATTCTGCCCACTGGTTCTGGAGAAGAAGATTTTTCCTTAAATTGCACTAAGGAAAAATTCATGCCCTATAGGGAGCCCCAATATTGATCAAGGGACTCGATTTGAACAAACTTGAATCAGACCCATACCAAGATGCTGCATACCAAATATCAAAAGATTCTGCCCATTGGTTCTGGAGAAGAAGATTTTTCCTTAAATTGCACTAAGGAAAAATTTACGACCCCATAGTGAGCCAAAATATTGGTTGAGGGACTCGATTTGAACAAACTTGAATCAGACCCATACCAAGATGCTGCATACCAAGTATCAAAAGATTCTGCCCACTGGTTCTGGAGAAGAAGATTTTTTAATAAATTTTTCTATAATTCATATGGTGCTATCAGAGTTATGCCCCATACAGAGCCCCCAAGGGACATGGCCATTTCATTTAAACAAATATGAATTGCCATATAGCAATGAACATCCACATGAAGTTTCGTGAAAATCGGACCAGTGGTTTCAGAGGAGAAATCGTTTGAAAAATGTTCACGACGACGGACGGCAAGTGATAAGTTGAGCTCCCTTCGGTGAGTTAAAAAAAATAATATCACAATCCGCAGTCTGTTTACTTTCTGGTGTGACACTGGTTTGTGTCCAAGCATTACATTCATATAATAATGGTCAATAAGATGCGTAATGGCCAATCAAATGCATTCTGACATGAAGTTCTCACAGGAATACAAGATTCTATGCATGGTTTATCTAATGCACCTTCCAATGGCTGTAATCCCTGTTTTGTATTGGGTAACGTTGAATACACAGAACAATTGTGGTATAAAATGATGAAACACGTACCTTATTTCCTGTTTTACTGACAGTTTTGAAACCATGTTCTTCAAGTGAATTACTGGCATTACTTTTGTTTGATTTGGCTTCACTCAGCTGTGTTTTTTTCACATTCTGACCTTTGATATTAAGAAACTGATTGGCAAATGTTTCATCTTGCCCTAGGCTGTCATCTGAAGCAGATGAATAGTTTGCATCTTCTGAACTTTCATGTGATAGAACACGCTCCACAACAGGAGTAGACTTCTTTCCCTTTTTACCTGTGTAATACCAACATATATACAGATAATTTGTCAATACACCGATTATTGTGTGTTTGTGTATATGGGTTAAGCCCACTTTCAGTATCTATGGAGATAGTGACTGGAGTATAAAATCAATTGACCAAAATTATTTTTCACACTTTTGGGGTGTCCCAAGAACAGCATTGCTCAGCCACCAGCACACTGATGTCAAAAATAACAAAATTTCAAACAGCAAATTTTAACAACATTGGTGCTAGGAATTTCACCAATTCATTCTTATTTGACAGAGGTCAAACAATGCTGAATTAGTTCAATTCCATGGTGCATTATGGGGAAAATGAGAAACTCGCCCCACCAGTCTTCACGCTGGTGTGTGCCAAATGCACATTTTTTTTAAAATCTGGCACATAAATGTGAGCGTTTGGCACAAAATTTGGCACATAAATTCAAAATCACGAACCTGGTATATCACTGATTTTCATCCATCAATATGAATGCCCATATCATTAATTACAAAAAAGTAATCTCCTTCAACAGTGTATACAATGACCCATCACTCTCCAACCGTTCTTACCAGTGACCTTGGAGTAAGAAGTCGTGTATTGTGTAAACAACGCATGCTGTGTTTCTTCGTCAGTGAACAGACCAGATTACCAATTATTTTTAATTGTTGGTGGTACTTTCCCCATTGACCAAAATCAAAGATTAACGTAGTAATAAAATGACAAATGTTTCAATCCACATGTCAATCAGTTACCGTATATATCGTCAAGGTGCGAATTTCTATCTAAAAATGCAAAACTAAAACATTGACAGTGTGGGGATGACAGGTGGATTTTGAATTATTGGATGTTCGTCAAAACCTCAGGTCACTGACCTGCTATATGTAGGACTATATATGTTTCACGATATTTTATTATTTTATGTTCCGTTTTATGTTATATTTGATTTTCTGTAATTTTTAGCATCTGATCTTTCTTGAATAAAATATTTAAACAAGAGGCCCCAGGGGGCCTGAGGGTGCTCACCAAGATGCTCAACAAGTTGCATCTGCTCCTCCTAAGAAAAGCTTATACCAAATATCCAAAGATTCTGACCAGTAGATCTAAAAAAAAAGGATTTTTAAAGAATATTCCTCATATTGAACTAAGTTATAAATTGGGCTCCCACAGGGAGCCCATATATGAACCCAGGGACTTGGCTTTAACAAACTTGAATCCCCCCCCCCCCCCCCCCCCCCCCCCCCCCCCCCCCCGAGGATTCGGCACACCAAATATCAAAACATTCCGACTGCTGGATCTGAAGAAAAAGATTTTTAAAGAAAATTCCTCATTTTGAACTAAGTTACAATTCGAGCTCCCACAATCAGCCCAAATATGGACCTAGGGACATGGCTTGAACAAACTTGAATCTCCCCCCCCCCCCCCCCCACCCCCCCTAAGGATGCTGCATACCAAATATCAAAACATTCCGACTGCTGGATCTGAAGAAGATTTTTAAAGAAAATTCCTCATTTTGAACTAAGTTATCATTTGGGCTCCGACAGTGAGCCCAAATATGGACCTAGGGACATGGCTTGAACAAACTTGAATCTCACCCCCCTAAGGATGCTGCATACCAAATATCAAAACATTCTGACTGCTGAATCTGAAGGAGATTTTTAAAAAAAATTCCGAATTTTGAACTAAGTTATAATTCGGGCTACCACAGTGAGCCCAAATATGAACCCAGGGACTTGGCTTGAATACACTTGAATCCCCCCCCCCCCCCCCCCCCCCCAAGCATGGTGCATACCCAATATCAAAAGATTCTGCCTGCTGAATCTTGAGAAGAAGATTTTTTTCAAAGAAATTTGCCTGAAATGCACTAAGTTCAAATTTGGGTTCCTATACTGAGCCCAAATATAAACCCAGGGGGCCGATTTGAACAAACTTGAATCAGATCCACCCCACAATGTTGCATACCAAATATTAAAAGATTCTGCCTGCTGGATCTGGAGAAGAAGATTTTTAAAGAAATTTGCCTGAAATGCACTAAGTTCAAATTCGGGCTTCTATAGTGAGCCCAAATATGAATCCAGGGGGCCGATTTGAACAAACTTGAATCAGATTCACCCCACAATGTTGCATACCAAATATCAAAAGATTCTGCCAGCTGGATCTGGAGAAGAAGATTTTTGAAGAAATTTGCCTGAAATGCACTAAGTTCGAATTCGAGCTTCTATAGTGAGCCCAAATATGAATCTAGGGTGCCGATTTGAACAAACTTGAATCAGATCCACCCCACAATGTTGCATACCAAATATCAAAAGATTCTGCCTGCTGGATCTTGAGAAGAAGATTTTCAAAGAAATTTGCCTGAAATGCACTAAGTTTGAATTTGGGCTCCTATACTGAGACCAAATATAAACCCAGGGGGCCGATTTGAACAAACTTGAATCAGATCCACCCCACAATGTTGCATACCAAATATTAAAAGATTCTGCCTGCTGGATCTGGAGAAGAAGATTTTTAAAGAAATTTGCCTGAAATGCACTAAGTTCAAATTCGGGCTTCTATAGTGAGCCCAAATATGAATCCAGGGGGCCGATTTGAACAAACTTGAATCAGATTCACCCCACAATGTTGCATACCAAATATCAAAAGATTCTGCCTGCTGGATCTGGAGAAGAAGATTTTTTAAGAAATTTGCCTGAAATGCACTAAGTTCGAATTCGAGCTTCTATAGTGAGCCCAAATATGAATCTAGGGTGCCGATTTGAACAAACTTGAATCAGATCCACCCCACAATGTTGCATACCAAATATCAAAAGATTCTGCCAGCTGGATCTGGAGAAGAAGATTTTTTAAGAAATTTGCCTGAAATGCACTAAGTTCGAATTCGGGCTTCTATAGTGAGCCCAAATATGAATCCAGGGGACCAATTTGAACAAACTTGAATCAGATTCACCCCACAATGTTGCATACCAAATATCAAAAGATCTGGAGAAGAAGATTTTTTAAGAAATTTGCCTGAAATGCACTAAGTTCGAAATCAGGCTCCTATACTCAGCCCAAATATGAACCCAGGGGGCCAATTTGAACAAACTTGAATCAGATCCACCCTACAATGTTGCATACCAAATATCAAAAGATTCTGCCTGCTGGATCTGGAGAAGATTTTTTAATGCTTTTCCCATTGCCTACAGTGTTAAAAAGTGCTGACTCAGCACTTTTTCAAAGTCCTGAAAAAAGTACCTTGTGATCAAACCGATAGGGATTTTTTTAACCATTCTATTCTACTGGATAAAAGTAAGCTTTATACAAAATAAGAATTTTCTGTGCCGTGTAGTTTTGGAGATATGGCAGTTTTAAGGTTTTTCCTATTTTTAGCTCCTGAGGTTCCTACGGGGCAATGAGAAAAAAAATTTTTGCATCAATCAACTACTTATGACCCATTATCATCTCATATCAAATTTGGTTCAAATCGACCTCACGGTTCTGAAAATAGAAATTTTAGGAGTGGTTAAAATTTTTGCCCCTCCCATAACGAAGGCATATAATGCCCGACAAACTTCTCTTGAACAAATCTGAGTCTACACCTCAAAAGGAAGCTGCACACCTATGATCAAGTCTTTGCTACTGCTGGTTCATGAGAAGAAGATTTTTTAAGATTTAGGCACACTTTTTGGGCATGGCCTTACCAAGGTGCGAGGCAACTTGATTTGAACAAAATCAAATTGCGATGTCATAACAAACTATTATCTCAAATATCAATTAAATTGGTTGAGCAGTTTGGGAGGAGAAGACGCAAACACCATGTTCACGGACGACGGACGGTGAGTGATCACTATAGCTCTTCTGACTGAAAGGCAGGTGAGCTAAAAATGTTTTTATAGTTCTCCAACATAAAATACCAATGGCACAAAAAAAATATCATTTGGCACAAAAAATATTCAGCTTTGGCACATTAAAATACTGAACCAGCGTGAGCACTGCACCCGACACATTTGAATCTTGAACATATTCCAGCTGAATACCATATTTCTGGTGACTTGTCGTTCAGGAGAAAATTTTTGAAGGATTTGGAGATTTCGGTCACTGCTGCACGCCAATTCGGCTTAGCCACTTCTATAGAACAAACTGGGTAGGCTATAGATAATTTATGCCAAGTTTGGTTGGGTTTGGTCTAGTGGGTAAAAGTAGTTAAGTCAGGTGAACTAAAAATACATGTGACATCACTGTTTGCGGAAGGTGACCTTCGGTCTATAAACAAACAGCATCTGGTACATACACTTTGTGCATACAATGGGACCCACTTAAGTGGTTATTGCCTGATGAAATAACTCTCTCTATTGCATGTAATTTTTCAACACAAATTCATTTAATAATCTTTTTGTACAAGTTTGCCCTGCTAAATGCATACAAGTTGAAAAAGAGTTAATTTAATCTGTGTTTACTTCATTCAAAAATCAAAAAATTCTACTTACAACCTTCAAATTAGCATGCATCACAGAACAATTTTGCCTCATTACAGCTTCACCCCTCACCTCCAGCCCAAATTCAATCATTTAACTCGCTTGTGCTGGGGGGGAACCATCAGTTTTACCAGCCTTTTGTGTTTGATGCTGACACAGGTAAGTCCCGCCCATCCAAATTAATATTTGGAACTTTCAAATAACTATAAAAAACAAAACAGACATTGAAAAGCAATATTTATTAAATTTACTCTCCCAATAAGCTATTTAGCACAAACTCCACATGCATTCATAATATGTATCTAATTTCTGACAGTAAAGTTACACCTTGACCAGGTTTACACCATAATGCCCAAATTTATTCTGCAATTGAAACCCTGGTTGACTGTGACATATGACATTCACAGTGATTCACTCATTTAAATCAAAAACAAATGATACATAGGGCCTGGAAATGAAAGTGTCAATGCCACTGCAGCTCAACTTGTCAAGACATGTACATGTATAGTATGTGACACAGCAATGACAAACATCTAGGTAATGACCTGATAACAAATGTACATATAATGTATTGTAACGGTCTGTACATAAATACTGGCCGTAGACTGTAACAAATGTATAGGTAAAGTATTGTAAAGGTGGGTGACAGTCAGATTCTAAATAGAAAAGAAATCTTTGCATCCCAGAGTGGGTCTGACTGAACCCCAAAATATTTGTTCTCATAGCACAGTGATAACAAAGGCATCCCAAAACACACTCATTCCTGTCCCAAGGTGAAAACAAAGGTATCCAAGAAGTTTCGTGAAGATTAGTTCATAAATACGAGCTGTATAGAAGTTGTGACAAAAAACTGATTGGACCTAATTTCGGTACAAAATGGACACTGGCAGCCATCTTGAATTTTGGACTGCACTCAGAAACACTCGTTCTCGTCCCAAGGTGATAACAAAGGTACCCAAGCGGTTTCGCGAAGATCGGTTGATAAATACAGCCTCTAGCCCGAGCTGTATTGACATGTGCACTTACAGTGTATAAGTAGCACTAAATAAATCAAAATTCATGTAATTTGCATAATTTCTGCACAAGAAAAAAACCCGTACTATATGTGATGTATTCCATTTTACTAAACATTCATACATAAATTTATTCAAATCAGAACTTTCATAAAGAAGTTCTGTACAAAAGACTGATTGCACTAATTTTGGTACACAAAGGTTGCTGGTGGCCATCTTGAATTTTGGACCACACCCAAAAACACTCGTTCTCATCCAAAGGTGATAAAAAAGGTACCCAAGAAGTTTCGTGAAGATCGATTGATAAATACAGCCTCTAGCCCGAGCCGTATTGACATGTGCACTTACTGTGTAAGTAGCACTGAAAAAATCAAAGTTCATCTAATTTGCATAATTTCTGCACAAGAAAAAAACCTGTATTATATGTGATGTATCCCATGGTACTAAACATTCACACAATAAATTATTCAAGTCAGCACTTTCATATGGAAGTTCTGTGCAGAAATCTGATTGCACCTAATTTTGTACAAAATGGCTGCCATCGGCCATCTTGAATTTTGGACCGCACCCAAAAACACTCGTTCTCGTCCCACGGTGATACCAAAGGTACCCAAGAAGTTTCGTAAAGATCGGTTTATAAATACGGCCTCTAGCCCGAGCCGTATTGGCATTTGCACTTACAGTGCTGAAAGTAACACTAAATACATCAAAGTTAGTCTGATTTGCATAATTTACGTACAAGAAAAAAACTCGTATTATATGTGATGTATCCCATGGTACTAAACATTCATACAAAAAATTATTCAAATCAGCGCTTTCACATGGAAGTTCTGTACAAAAAACAGATTTCTGCATCGTCGGTACAAAATGGCGGCCAACTTGAATTTTGGATCGGACCCAAAAACACTCGTTCTCGTCCCACGGTCATAACAAAGGTACCCAAGAAGTTTTGTAAAGATCGGTTCATAAATACGGCCTCTAGCTCAAGCTGTATTGAATTGTTGACGGACAGACGGACAACTGGCCATGGCATAAGCTCAAATTTGGCTTCGCCAAAGTTGAGCTAAAAATCACCCAAATTTGGGGGGGGGGGGGGTTTGGGCACTGCCACAACCTCATTGGGTTCAGCCACTTCTATCTTCTACTGAACAAACAGAATGGCTATCCCCCAAAGATAATATATCAAATGGCAATGAGTTGTTATTTACCTGAGAAATTCGCAATGTTTCCATGTATTAGATGAGAATTTATGCATTACGAGAAAAAAACAAACCAAAAAAATTATCAATTTGTGACCAACTCCTGGGACAATTATCAGCAGAAATAATGTCAGATTCAATCCTTAAAAGTCTCCAAACTCATAGTGATCCTCCTCACCACAACACATCCCCAGTTTTTGAATATTCATAATTCTTCATCCTACCTGTTTCAGAAAAATCCTTCAGAAATGATAAACTACACTACAATCTGTAGTACAACCTACCAGTTTGATGAACCTTTTTGTGTTTGATCTGTATCACACCAGAATCCAAAAAGTCAACCTTTACTCCATGAACTTCTACAATATAATCAATTAACCTGTAAAGGGCCTAATTCCGACTTTGATAACTTTTTAATGCAAAAAAGCAGGTGCCCCAACATGCATTGTTTGTGTAAACTCAAAAGTTGTTTTCTAAATACCTTGTCAGTTGTTTCTAGGCAAGTCTTGGCTGCCTCTGTAGGCAGCCAAGATGTGACTAGGAACAACTGCAAAGCCACAGGAGGTAGACTTTCAAAGATTAGCGAAAATGTATAAAAATTATAAATTCAAAGTAATTTGTATATTTTTTATACTTACCAATGGCCCAGACTAGCTGGTGCTAACTCAAAATTAATCCAGGGCCAAATACAAATTTTGCCCCCAATCCCCAAAATTTGCATGCAAAACTGAAAATTGAATGTCCTATCTGGTCCTCCATACTTTTGCGATCTGCGCATGTGCAGTATCCAGGAAGACACCGAAATTGGCACCATCCATCATTCTTTCTATAATGCCTGTTAAATGTTGTAAACAGCGGGGAGGTATGACTGCCCACTCATGGGAGGGCCATACCTGTCTGGATCATTGGTAAGTATAAAAAATATACAAATTACTTTGAATTTATAATATTTTTATACAACAATCCATGGCCCAGACTAGCTGAATCGTAAAAAGGCTGGAGGGCCTAGGACATAAAGGAAAATCCAATTACTCAATCACTTCAAAAAGGATATCTCCTACAGGAGAATAGGAGAGAAAGTAATTATATATGACTTTCTCCTTTACTAGAAACGAGAAAGACATAGCACCAACAATGTAATTGAGCATTACATAATATATAATTCTCCATTTAATGCCAGCATAACCCATTATGCTAATTCGGTGAAGGGAAGCCAAAATGTAAAGACAGTCCAGAGAATGAGACTCTTTATACTCATTTAAAAGTGTATGAGGATTGTATATTAACGCCTGTTTGACACGTGATATATACATATGCTTCACAGTGAGCTACACTTTAAAAACAATACATAAATGAAACATATTATTTGCTTCACATCGAGCTACACATTAAAACCATCACAGCACCGACTCAGGACTACTGACACTGGATGAGGTCTTCCCTTTCTTTTCACTGTAAAGCCAGATGATCATAAGGGAAACAAGAGGCCCCAAGGAGCCTTAATCGTTC
The DNA here is from genome assembly GCA_031216915.1 of Pictodentalium vernedei. Taxonomy (NCBI): domain Eukaryota; kingdom Metazoa; phylum Mollusca; class Scaphopoda; order Dentaliida; family Dentaliidae; genus Pictodentalium; species Pictodentalium vernedei. Next base: position 701,206,372 of record CM062297.1, read on the forward strand.
ACCGGCCAAAGTGGTGGTTCATCAACACTACAAAGGAATAAAGTCATGAGAGACAAATTTTATGGAACTAGGGCCATGGCTTGAAGAAACTTGAATCTTACACCCCTAAGGATGTTGCATACCAAATATCAAAAGCATTCATCTGCTGGATCTGAAGATCAAGACTCCCACAGTGAGCCCAAATATGAACCCAGGGACTTGGCTTGAACAAACTTGAATCTCACCCCCTAAGGATGCTGCATGCCAAATATGGACCCAGGGACTTAGCTTTAACAAAGTTGAATCCCCCCCCCCCCCCCCCCACCCCCCAAGGATGCTACACACCACATATCAAAACATTCCGACTGCTGGATCTGAAGAAGAAGATTTTTAAAGAAAATTCCTTATTTCGAACTAAGTTACAATTCAAGCTCCCACAGTGAGCCCAAATATGGACCTAGGGACATGGCTTGAACAAACTTGAATCTCACCCCCCTAAGGATGCAGTATACCAAATATCAAAACATTCCGATTGCTGGATCTGAAGAAGATTTTTAAAGAAAATTCCTCATTTTGAACCAAATTATCATTCAGGCTCCCACAGTGAGCCAAAATATGGACCTAGGGACATGGCTTGAACAAACTTGATGCTAAGGATGCTGCATACCAAATATCAAAACATTCCGACTGCTGGATCTGAAGAAGATTTTTAAAGAAAATTCCTCATTTTGAACTAAGTTATAATTCCGGCTACCACAGTGAGCCCAAATATGAACCCAGGGACTTGGCTTGAATAAACTTGAATCTCACCTCCCTAAGCATGCCGCATACCCAATATCAAAAGATTCTGCCTGCTGGATCTTGAGAAGAGGATTTTTTAAGAAATTTGACTGAAATGCACTCAGTTCGAATTCGGGCTTCTATACTGAGCCCAAATATGAATCCAGGGGGCTAATTTGAACAAACTTGAATCAGATCCACCCCACAATGTTGCATACCAAATATCAAAAGATTCTGTCTGCTGGATCTGGAGAAGAAGATTTTTGAAGAAATTTGCCTGAAATGCACTAAGTTCGATTTCGGGCTTCTATACTGAGCCCAAATGTGAATCCAGGGGGGGGGGGGGGGGGGGGGGGGGGGATTTGAACAAACTTGAATCAGATCCACCCCACAATGTTGCATACCAAATATCAAAAGATTCTGCCTGCTGGATCTGGAGAAGATTTTTTAAGAAAATTGCCTGAAATGCACTAAGTTCGAATTTGGGCTTCTATAGTGAGCCCAAATATGAATCCAGGGGGGCCGATTTGAACAAACTTGAATCAGACCCATACCAAGATGCTGCATACCAAGAATCAAAAGATTCTGCCCACTGGTTCTGGAGAAGATTTTTTAATAATTTTTCTATAATTCATACGGTGCTATCAGAGTTATGCCCCATACAGAGCCCCCAAGGGACGTGGCCATTTCATTTGAACAAACTTAAATTGACATATGGTAATGAACATCCATACTAAGTTTCGAGCAAATCGACCTAGCGGTTTCATAGGAGAAGTCGTTTGAAAAATGTTCACTATGCCGGAAGGACGACGCCGGATGACAAGTGATAAGTTTAGCTCCCTTTGGTGAGCTAAAAACCATCCCCCCCCCTTCCCCTTGTTCTGAGGTGCATGACCTCAGAACGAAGAGGGCAGAGGAACAGCATCACTGCTGAAACGGGCTGCTTAACTGGTAGAGTGCCAAGTTATTTTCAGCCATAAAATCTTATACACATGTCTTTGCACTGATACAATTTAGGGGAGATTGCCTATGGGGCACTCTCCCATAAATTGTAACAGGGCACACCCTGACAGACTAAATAATATCACGTCAAAGATAATACAAAGCACATCCACTGAATATGAGCCTTCAAGTTGTGGTACCTGCACTTCAGAATAAAGCCCAAATATGGGCTTCCAGCACTCTACCAGTTAAATAACTGTCGATGAAACCTTAAATGGACGACATTCTGAGCAACAGAAAGAGGACCTAAACATCTAAGGTCACCGGAGATGGACTCTAAAATTTCTCAGGTAAAAACTTGGTAAAAGTAGAGGGCTGTGTCCAGTTCGCAGCCTTCATGACATCAGTAATGGCTATACTGTTAGAATAAGTCCAGGAAGTGGACAGAGCTCTAACTTCATGTGCTGATATCTTATTTACAGAACGTTGATCCGAAGATAGATTTTCATAGGCAATGCGTATTGCCAACTGAATCCATCTAGCAATTGAATGAACAGAAATATCTTTTGTTAGGAATTAATGAAAGAAAGAAACGTTTCCTTCCTTTTCTTATAAAATCTGATCGACGTTTATATGTGCGCATAGCCCTGACTGGACACAGCAAAGGTCTACAGTCGTCTGTAGACGGCAGACCCTTTATGGTAATAGGCTCAGGCCATTTATCTGGAGCCTGATTCTTAGCCAAAAATCCCACTTCCGTAGTTAGAGTAATGGTATTACCCACACTACGATAGTGTGATTCGTCAACAGATAAAGCATGAAGTTCACTAATTCTTCAAGCAGATGCAAAGGCTAAGAGAAATGCTGTTTTATAGGTCAAGAATTTGAACTCTACAACGTCCAACCGCTCAAACGGAGCTTCTTTAAGCTTCAACAGAACCCAAGCCAAATTCCACTTAGGAATTAATCTGAGGTTTTTAGGTCTATTAACAGAGAAATTTCTAACCAGTTTGGACAATGAAGCATTAGATCCAATTGCCAAGTTATCATGATGAGAGTAAGTGTCTGATAAAACATAGACCTATAGCCCTTAATAGTGACGGGCTGCTGTTTGAGATCGTCAAACAAGTAGACCAAAAAGTTGGCAATATCCGGTATGGACAGATCACAGACGTCTATTGACTGATCCTTACACCAACAGAAGAAAACCTTCCACTTCACTGTATAAATCAACGAAGAGGAAGACCTCCTGCAGTTAGAAATTGTGTCCACTGCTCGTCCTGTAAGCTGTTTGCTGTGCAAGATGGACCACACAACGGAAATACGCGAAGGTTGAGTGTGCGTGACTTCCCCTGATAAAGAAGGTCCTCTCGCGGAGGAAGCTTCCGGGGAACGTCCCATAACAGACACCTGAGAGGATTGATCCACGGTTTCTGTGATGACAGAGGTGCAACTAGAAGAATTTTGCAACAAGACTGTTTGATCTTTAACAGAATCTGCTGAATCAACAGAGTTGGAGGATACGCATATCCTATCATTCTGTCCCATGAGATTGACAGAGCGTCTACTGCGTATGCTCGATGGTCTGGACATGGCGACACAAACGTCGGTAACGGATTGTTCAGGTGTGTCGCAAACAGATCTATCATGGGTCGATCCCACTGGTAGCAAATCTGTCTGAATACTCGCTTGTTGAGTGTACACTCCGATGGCAACAGGCGACCTTTCCGAGATAGTGAGTCTGCTAATACATTCAGCCTAGGGCCCTGCGAATCGGGCAATTTATGTTCGAATCGAATCTCGAATCGAATCGGGACTGATGTCGACATCGAATCGAATCTCGAATCGAATCGGGATAAACTCGAGAAATAATTATAACTGGCATTATCTTGTGCAGAGATGTCCGGAAAGCACTGCGAGAAGAGATCGTTGACATAACTTGACAACTTGGCGTTGTTTTAATTTTCTTTCTCGTTGAATGGCCATCCAGATGTTCACTTGGCCCGACAATAAATTCAAGACATAAATATGGACAAATTAAGGTGTTACTGCCCAGAGACATTTAAGACAAACCACTAAATTGAAACATGAGACTTAAAAGCACAAATGTAATACAAGTGGCACATTAATTCCCATGGGTTGAAGTCAGCTACAGCCGCTAACTTCAGGTACGTTAGCACGCCTAAATACATTATTGTTATGTTTAGTTGTTTTGTATTATCAGAATTTGGGTCTTGTAGATTTCGGTCCGTTCTCTATTCAATAACACAGTATACATCAAAAGCAGCGAAGGCGTTAAGCTGTGTTAGTTTCTGCATTAGTTAACTCGAATAGTGACGCAGTGCTCATTCACACAAATTGCTTTTACTTCATTCCAACTTCCAAGTACCAACTCCGAACAATGCAAAGAAACTACAAAGGTTTTCCTCCCACAGTTTTCTAACACAATAATGGAAGCGCTCCAGGCGACATGTCTCCATTATTGTGTTAGAAGAGTCCGGGACTGGGAGCAGGCCTTAGGCCCATAGCTGGATATTTCGGTTGTATAGATGGGCGTGAACAGGTTACAACTTGGACAGAGCCGCTGAGCAAACGGGATTCCGCGAATAACTCTCACACGAATTCCTGGAAATCTATAAATAGCGAATTTGCGGTGAGTGGTTTTCTGGGAATCTGAAACTGAAAGTGAAACGACAGAAATTTGCAATGAATTTGACTATTTTCCTGATAGAAACATTAAAACCAGAAGAGTTCGCTCCTTATTTCAACTGATGTCGACATTGTCGAACACTGATTCATTTTCCTCGAAGCTTCGTTTGACTAACGAATCGGCAAACTATTCGAGATCGATATACGAATATCAAAGCGATGTCGACATCGAATCGAATACTCGAAGCTTCGCAGGGCCCTAATTCAGCCGACCCGTTATATGACGGACAGAAAGCTGAACATGATGATTCACGACACATAGAAGAATCTTCTCCGTTAGACCGCATAACGGAATCTAATGAGTGCCGCCCTGGTTCCTGATATACGCTACGACTGTCGAGTTGTCCGACAAAAACTGAACATGAGCATCCACTAGAATGTGAATCCAATGTTGTAGCGCTAATCATATTGACATCATCTCTTTGATGTTTATGTGCTTCTCTAGGAACCAAGGGCCCCAAAGACTCCAACACTTCAAGTCTGCAGGGCTCAGGGTCGCGCCCCAACCCGTTTGACTCGCATCCGTCATAATCGTGAAAGCCGGATCCGGCAGTTGCAGCAGAACTCCTTGAGTTAACCACTGAATATCTGCCCAAATCTGGACTTTTTGTTTTACTATGTCCGTTAAACAATACTGGTCTCGAGCGAATGCGTTTTCACACTTCAGTTCTGCGTAAAGAATATCTGGAGGGGAGGCGTGCGTAGTCGGCCCATCGGAATAAGATCCGCAGCCGCTTCGCACAACCCCATCAGTCGCATGAATTCCCTCGCTGTTAATGCGTCTGAGTATAGACAAAAGCGAGCATATCAACTGACTAATTTTGCTCTGTGTAACGGTCAATGAACCAGATTGTTGTGAGTCTTGAAGCTCATTCCCAAGTGAATGAACAACTGGACGGAGCTAGATCCGACTTTTTTTCGTTTACGATGAAACCGAGACGTCAGAGGAGTAGAAGGAGACTCTGAACATCGTTCTGAAGAACAATTTTGTTGCCGTATCTCTGAAGAAAGTCGTCCAAGTAAGCCAACGTTACCGCAGACGAATGAGCTCGGAAGTGAGACATTACTGAGTTCATTATTTATTTATTTATTTATTGGTGTTTAAGGTCACATATACCGAGTTCATTATTCTAGTGAATGCTCAGGGAGCCAGGTTCAGACCGAAGCACATCGCTCGGAACTGATACACTTTCCCTTGTAGGGTGAACCGTAGGTACTGTCTGAATGCCGGATGTACCACGACATGAAAGTATACATCCTTTAGATCTATGCTTGCCGCATAGTCGTTCACATGAATGCTCGCCCTTACCGACCGCATGGTCTCCATATAGAACTTCGGAGCCATGATAAGCTTGTTTATCCAGCTCAAATCTATTACCAGTCGGAACAAGCCATCTGGCTTCAGTACGAGAGGAACAGGTGACTGTACAAACCTTGAGAATTTTGATTCTCGATGACCTCTATTGCTTCCTTTGATAAGAGAGCCTGTACCTCTGCTAGGAGACACTCTCTTTTGCAAGGATTTACGGAAGGATTTACGGAAGATTTGTCCAACGCGGACATCTTGTTAGTGGTGGTTTCACTCAGAATGTTAGCCGTAGGCCATCCGAGACTACACTTCTCACCCACTGATCTTCCGTAATTGTTATCCAGTTGTTCGCGAAGCTTGATAATCTTCCGCCAACTGGCAAGCAATAGAGGTCCCGACAATCACCTGTATGACCTGCAAGGCCTACGGGAGGCTTTTTTAGTAGCCTGATCAAAGACTAACAAAAGCTTGTCATCAAATATAGTATGTCCGGAAACAGAAGAGACTCGGAGAGAGTTTTTCACCTTGTCATCTATCAAAGATGACGATGCAAGGGCACCATCACATCTGATTAATTCCAGATTAGCCACTGTTAGGACGGCGTTATACGTGGTATACATAACTGCCCTGGAAAGAACTCTGAGAGAGGCACAAACATCCTCAAATTTCTTTGCATTGAGACGTTGCGCCATAGCTCTTGTAAGGTGATCTGCATACGACATAGCATCCAAATTCGCCCTATTAGAAGAAATTGCCGTCTCAATTGTGTCTGAGCAAAACTCTCTGAACATCTTCCCTGACCGTTTTAAATGAAGGTGGTCAAAGAAACAGTAAATTTTCGGAAGATGATGTCAAGAAACCGCCTTTCTTCTTCCACTGGAGAGATTAAATACACCGCCGTCTAAATGGCCGAAGGCCTGTGACACCTGTCTTAACTGAACCGGAAAAGAAAAGACCTCCTCCTTTGTCCGGATCAAAGTCCAATGACGCCAGCGGTTTCTTTCTAGTCATCGCAGCATTCTGATTCACCGGAACAAATTCAGGGTAGTATTGATGGATTAAATCCATCGCAACCGTGTGTTGATCCAAAAGGGAAGGCGAATCTTCTTCCAAATCCCTTTCACCATCTGAGAGAATCAGTTGTGAATCTCGGTCCCTTGCATCTGAATGAACAGATGACTGGACCAACCCATCACCGTCCGACAGCTCAGGTTCTGAGACTGTAGTAGGCTGCTCTTGCCCTTGCTAGGATGCTGTGATCAGCTGTGTAATCTGCGACAGCAAGTCCGTTACGGATGCCTGAGGGGCAGTGGTCTTCTGTTTTTTCACCGCTTGCTGCTCCTGGGATGGTGTGTCAGAGATGGCTCTTTCCTCCGCCTGTCCCAATTAACATGGCCTTGTCTCCCTAGCTACTGGATGGTCCGACTTTGCAGATGAGCCAGTCTGGGCAATTGGTTTTTGTATAAAAATATCTCCAGGCCCCTAAGGGTTAAGAGATCAGGTGAGTCAGCACAGACACCAACGGGTTGATGGTCCTAAAAAGTCTCTATTCAGAAATTAACCACACACACTGCACTTAAGCGGCCAGATTTTGAGTTTGAACCCTTCTCCAAAAAAATTTGGGCTGGACAAAGCATTACACAATATGAAAGTTTATTGTTTTGTCTTGTTTGACAGAACTGCGAGCTCTGTCAAACAAGATACAATAGAATAAATACTGAATTTGTCAGAATGAAGTAAAATCACTATTACGGTTAACTGAACATCCTTATTAATTAAATACTGTTTACCAGAAAAGTAGATATTTACTAAACAGGGTTACCAATAATAACTCTTTGGCCAACTGCTGGTTTCACGATTCTCATGTAAGAAGGCCTTGATACTAACCCTCTTCTTTGTATCACCCACTAACCACCTTTCCTCCATTCCCCCATCCCATTCCTCATTAGACTCCTACTGAATGCTATCCTGTCAGACTGATATTTGAGACATTCTAAGAGAAAGTGCTCCACTGTACAACCTTTCAATAATTTGTGATTGAAGACCCTTTCAATAATTTGTGATTGAAGACTTATACTGTTTTTACCACTGGTTGCCAATCTGGTCCAAGAAATTGTTTCATACTAATTAAAACTCCGGGAACAACAAACATCAATTTTTATTACTTTACAAAGAGTGATTTACTGGGATTTCCGGGTTAGATTATAAACGATAACTTAACAAGTGAATTATGCAATTAACAACTGTGCCATGTATCCGTGCGCGCAAACGAAGACGCTTTGCTGTGGGTGTAATGGGGACTTCATTGTTTTTTGTTTTTTTTTAACCCTTTACCCAACATGAAAAGCAGACGACACTTGCAAAAAAAAATTCTTGAATAACTATTATTTTCATTTTTTGTCTCAAAAACACAGGTTATGACCCCTCATTGGAACGAGCTCGATGAGCTCGTTCCAATGAGGGATCATAACCTATGTTTTAGAGACAAAAAATGAAAAAATAATGAAAAACTAGAGGCTCAAGAGAGCCTAAAACGCTCACCTGGACCAAGTTGTCCTAAACTGTAAGGGTTATGGGTATGAAGAAAATGTAATTTGATTGAACCATATGACAGATTCAACAGCAATTTTTTTGTCCAATTGTTTCAACTGCTCAGAAGAAAGCTTCATACCAAATACATAATCCCTAGTCCGTGCAGTTTGGGAAATATTGGACATTTCATTTTTTTCTTCTATTTTTAGCACCAGGTGTTCCCACGGGGAACTGTGAAAAGTTTTGGGGGCATGAATGAAGTACTTAGGGTCAAGTAATGCCACATATAAAATTTGGTTCAAATCGCTCCATTGGTTCTTGAAACAGAAATTTTCAGAGGAGCTCAAAAGTGAGCCCATCCCCTGGAGAGCCCAAATATGCACCTATCAACTTTGTTTGAACAACTTTTAATCTTGAACACCAGAGGAAGTTTCATACCAAATATCAAAGCATTCCCACTTGTGGTTCATGAGAAGATGATTGGCCATTGGCTTATGAGGAGAAGATATTTTTAAAAAGGTAAACATGTAATCTTTTTCCCACTGACTTCAGTGTTAAAAAATGCTGAGTCATCATATTTTCATAACACCAAAAACAGACCATATGACAGATTCGCCAGCAATTTTTTTGTCCAATTGTTTCAACTGCTCAGAAGAAAGCTTCATACCAAATATAAAATCTCTAGTCCGTGTAGTTTGGGAAATATTGGACTTTTCATTTTTGTTCTATTTAATAGCTCCAGGGGTTCCCATGGGGAACCGCGAAAAATTCTGGGGTATGAATGAAGTACTTAGGGTCAACTAATGCCACATATAAAATTTGGTTCAAATCGCTCTAGTGGTTCTTGAAATAGAAATTTTCAGGGGAGCTCAAAAGTGAGCCCATCCCCTGGAGAGCCCAAATATGGACCTATCAACTTTGTTTGAACAACTTTTTATCTTGAACACCAGAGGAAGTTTCATACCAAATATCAAAGCATTCCCACTTGTGGTTCATGAGAAGATTTTTAAAGAATTTCATCATATTTGGGCATAAGGCCATGCCCAAAAAGGGCGGAGACCCCATTGGAACAAAACTAAAACAGAATACCCCCAAGATGATGTGGCCAATATATGTTTCAATTTGGGCCATTGGTTTGTGAGAAGATTGTTTTGTAAAAGGTAACGTATGATGGACGACGGAGCCAAGTGATGGCAATAGCTCACACTGACTTTCAGTCAGGTGAGCCAATAATTGGCGATTTTTGAGAATAGAGCTGGCCGGTTTTGGCCGTTACGTTAGGTAAAGGGTTAAATAATATAATTATCATTAATAATGAAAAGTAATAAACAGAGTAATCGCTTGACTGGACTGGTTACGTGAAATAATTCTTTCGAGGCGAGGAACTATATAGTAAAACACTCATGCGCATTCGCGCACTCGTGTTTGTACAACGTCCCTCACCTCTCATGAATTATTTCACGTAACCAGTCCAGTCAAGCGATTACTCTCTATATGTTCATTTTAAATGATTGCAAAAACTAGTATGGTTATTAACTGACTTAACGTGACATACCTTTTTTCTTTGGCATACTATTCTGTACAGTTTGATCATTCACCTGTGGAAAAAAAAAAAAATGTAAATAACAACATACGAAAATAAGATGGTCAGAGTGAAATTAAGATTGCCATATGTTCATATTTACTGAATAGAGCAGGTGAGAGAAAATACTATAAACCAAATGATAATTTAATAACCATACATCCGCTACTGCCAAACTTTAAAAAACATTTTAAGCATTTTCTAGATTTTGATTTTTTGAGTAGAATTATATCATGTGAAATTAAAGTATTTTGACTTCTGAGTGCAGAGTGCAGAGGTTTAAATCAATGAAGGTCTGATATGAACAATACTTGTTTGAACTGATATATTCAATATGCAAGGTTGATGAAATGTCAATGGCACCATATCTACTGCAAATTGTAAACAAGAAAATATGCATCCCATTTCAGGACTCGATTCTCATGCACTCCCGCCTCGTGAATCCATTTTCTGTTTTTAAATAACTGAGAACATGAGAATACCCTTATATCTTTATGAGTGTAACCGGTACATTAACCATAGTTAAAACCAAGCCTCACATTTATATATTTGGTATAGTTTAAACTCTTTAGGGGCTAATCCCACTTTTAGTGAATTTCTTGTCTCATCTGTCTGTGTAGAATACCTTTTCCTACATACAGAATTTTGGTGATCTTACTGTCGGTACTTATACAGGCCTGGCAATCAAGAAAATCAAGGAATGCAAAACAGTTGTCCTCCTCAGATTGCTTGGGAGTGCAATTGCACCTGAAATTTTCAATGCAAAAACTTGTATGCTATTTTGGTTATTTTCACTTCAAGATATTAATATTGCGACTGAAAAATTGTACTACATTCAGCTATAAAGTGGAAAAATTGGCACACACTTCTCATTATTCAAAATGTTGCATTCAATTCTTATGTGACTGTCTTCTATGCTCAAAATCTATCGAAATACAACACAGAATGGGTCATGAATTATTTCGAATCAATGCAATATTGACAAATCATTCCCTTAGTTCCAATGTGTTGGAACTCAGGGGACAAATTGATTATAGATTTTAAAGGCAGCCCCAAACAGGTCTGGCATTCCAGAAAATCAAGGGGTGCAAAAAATTGCCCCCCTCAATTTTTTCTAGGTGTGCAGTAGATGTGCAGCACTCCTGCACTCCTAAAGGTTGCCAGGCCTGTTTACAGTACCTTAGCAGTGGATTCTAGTGAAGTCTTCGCTGCCTGAACAGATAGCCAAGACTTCATTAGATACCACTGCTAAGAAAGACACAGTGTTACCTGACTATGAAGGCACAAAGGTAAGGAGAGTTTTCCAGTCTTTTAAAGACAAATTCAGAATCTATGACGGAAAACTGAACATTTTGCAAGAATCAAAGTTGATTCTCATTGTTTTCAGTGCAAATATGATAAAATATGACCCAAGAGATTTGATTTGAACAAACTTGAATCTAAACCTCTTAGATTGCTGTATATTAAATATCAAAAGATTCTGACTGGTAGATCAGATCAAAAAGATTTATAAAGAAACTTCTCCATACTGCACTTAGTTAAAATTTAGGTTGCTATACAGTTAAAACTAGAAGACCTGTCATGAAATGTGCACAAATAGCATGTCAATCTACGCATTATGACCATAGTAAGGCTATCAAATTCTGTACATATGGACTGTGCACAAGCAATGTTTCAGCCAATGGACCTCTGGGTAACCTGGAGGTCCACTGGCCGAAACATTGCCTGTGTTTGCTATGAGTAACCAGGAGAACCTGCCAAGCTTTGGATGCCATTCGATATGGCAATTGCGTGCAATTCCTACGCGCAATTAAGCCTAGATAAGTGCACAGTTCGTGACAGGGCTTCTAGTTTTAACTGCAGGGAGCTCAAATATGAACTCATGAACAAGATGTGAACAAATTAGAACCTGACCCCACTAAGGATATTGCAAACCAAATATCAAAAGATTCTAACTGGTAGAATATTCCTCATATTGCACTAAATTAAATATTCTGACTGGTGGATCTGAAGAAGATTTTTAAAGGAATTTCCCCATATCACACTACATTAAAATTTAGGTTGCAATGGGTAGCTCAAATATGAAGCCAGGGACTTGATTTGAGCAAATTAGAATCTGACCCAACAATGTATACTGCAAACCAAATATCAACAGATTCTGACTGGTAGAATATTCCTTATACTGCACCAAGTTAAAGTTTGAGTCCCCACCCACCCCCAGGATGATTTAAAAAGAATTTTCCTCATATTGGACAGAGTTAATATTAAGGTTTCCATAGGGAGCACTAATATGAACTCCGAGACTTCATAAAAGATTCTGATTAATGTATCTGAAGAAGCTTTTCAAAGAATATTCCTCATATCACACTAACTAAAATTTGAGCTCTTACAGGGGGCTCAAATATGACTACGTGGACTTGCTTTTAATAAACTTCATGTTGATCCCCGTGAAGATGCAGTAGACCAGATATCAAGAGATTTTGACTGGCAGATCTGAAGAAGATTTTTAAATAGTTGTCTCATATTGCACCAAGTTAAAATTCGGGTTCCCATAAGAAGACCGAATATAAACCCAGAAACTTCTTTCAAACAAACTTGAATCTAAACCCTCTAAGGATTTTGTATATAACGTACAAAAAAAATCTGATTAGTAGATCTGGAAAAGAAAAGTTTTCAATTTTCTAAAAAAGTTTGTGGGTGAAAAGAATTTTGCCCAATGTGGTGCCTCCTGTTGGGGTAGCAACTTTATTTGAACAAACTTGAATTGACATATGACAAGGAACATGCATATCAAATTTGATTCAATTTGGTGCCGTAGATTCTGATAGGTCGATAATGTCAAATTCATGCCAGATGGACATTGGATGGAAAATGCTCACTAACGCTCCCCTTGAGCTTCGCTCAGGTGAGTTAAGAAGAGAAAGCAGTAACACTAGTTATAAAAGAAAATCAAATTCAAGGTAAGTTTGACCCCACAGGGATGTGATTACACTTTTAATAAAATAAACTGAAATAGCGTTCAACCGATTACCAAAAATGGCCGCTGACTGATTACTGGTTCTTTGAGCTCACAATTGGCCAATTTCAATTCCAATTGAAATACTGTGCACTACCAGACAAGTCGAGGCTCACAAAGTACTACATTAAATTGAACATGTTCTACAGTGTTTCCAGTGCATTCACTACTGGATAAGTCGAGACTCGAAAGAACTACATTTAAGTGAATATATTTCACAGTGTTACACTCCGTTGACTCAGATCCAGTAAAATTACCAGTCGCACACACTTGGGCGGTAATCGTGGCTCTCGGAGCCACGTTTACCACCCACGTGCATGCAACTGGTAACTTTTACTGCGACCAGAGTCAATGGAGTGCAACTTTCACTTTTCTGGTATGAAGTGCGCTCAATTGTAAGCTTTACATGTTGATTAACTTGTACATCCCTTAAAGGAGCGTCTAGAGAGATTAAGAATACACATTCTGGTGGTTTTTCAACTTTATTGAATGATATTATTGACATCATTTTACAATAACAATTTAACAATTACAGAAGATTAAAAATGTGGTTCATGAATCATGACAAAATGCTTGACAACAATTGGCTGAACTGATGTTCCAGGAGCCATTGCCTACAATCGGACGATTGTGGTGCACAGTTCCGATCATCGGTTGAACACTAAACTGAAATAAAGTTTTGCATATAGGGAAAGGTTTCAAAATCAAGTTTTATGTTCCAATATAAGTAAAATCTTACAGAATAATCCTTCTGGTGGCATTTCAGCACTTAAAATTTATATGAAAATGATCTGAAAGACCATTCTGATGTAAATTTAAAGAAATAAACAATTTTTTAGTTGGGTAGAAAAAAATATCTCCAACCCAATGGATCCCACCCAGCCACCCATCCCAAAGGGAAAAATATTTTTACATAAAAGCACTAAAAATCTTTCAAAACACATTATAAAGCAAAAACTTCACCCAGTCCTACCACATCTCGAAGCACACAGCTCCCACTCCGCAAGCCTAATTTTTCTTTGTATAAAATCACTCAAAATCCTTCAAAACTCATTTCAAAGCCAACATAAAAAAAGAACAAGAGACCCCAAGGGGCCTTAAATCACTCACCTGACAAAGTAGTTCAAAGGAGCATTTGAGGTAACATTCAGTTAGTCATGGCTTATCAACACTATAGAGAAACAAGAGGCCCCAAGGGGCCTGAGGGCGCTCACCTGACATGGTAGCCTAAATATCAAGCCAGAGAATTGATTTCAACAGGTACCATCTGCTCCTCCTAAGAAAAGCTTATACCAAATATCCAAAGATTCTGATCAGTGGATCTAAAAAAAAAGATTTTTAAAGAATATTCCTCATATTGAACTAAGTTATAGAGCCCATATATGAACTCAGGGACTTGGCTTTAACAAACTTGAATATCTCCCCTCCCACCCCCCCCACCCCCACCCCTAAGGATGCTGCCCACCAAATATCAAAACATTCCGACTGCTGGATCTGAAGAAGAAGATTTTTAAAGAAAATTCCTCATTTTGAACTAAGTTACAATTCGAGCTCCCACAGTAAGTCCAAATATGGACCTAGGGACATAGTTTGAACAAACTTGAATCTTACCCCCTAAGGATGCTGCATACCAAATATCATAACATTCCGACTGCTGGATCTGAAGAAGATTTTTAAAGAAAATTCCTCATTTTGAACCAAGTTATAATTCGGGCTACCACAGTGAGCCCAGACATGAACCCAGGGACTTGGCTTGAACAAACTTGAATCTCACCCCCCTAAGCATGGTGCATACCCAATATCAAAAGATTCTGCCTGTTGGATCTTAAGAAGAAGATTTTCAAAGAAATTTACCTGAAAGGCACTAAGTTCAAATTTGGGCTCCTATACTGAGCCCAAATATAAACCCAGGGGGCCGATTTGAACAAACTTGAATCAGATCCACCCCACAATGTTGCATACCAAATATCAAAAGAATCTGCCTTCTGGATCTGGAGAAGAAGATTTTTTAAGAAATTTGCCTGAAATGCACTAAGTTCGAATTCGGGCTTCTATAGTGGGCCCAAATATGAATCCAGGGGACCGATTTGAACAAACTTGAATCAGATCCACCCCACAATGTTGCATACCAAATATGACAAGATTCTGCCTGCTGGATCTGGAGAAGAAGATTTTTTAAGAAATTTGCCTGAAATGCACTAAGTTCAAATTTGGACTCCTATACTGAGCCCAAATATAAACCCAGGGGGGCTGATTTGAACAAACTTGAATCAGATCCACCCCACAATGTTGCTTACCAAATATGAAAAGATTCTGCCTGCTGGATCTGGAGAAGAAGATTTTTGAAGAAATTTGCCTGAAATACACTAAGTTCGAATTCGAGCTTCTATAGTGAGCCCAAATATGAATCCAGGGAGCCGATTTGAACGAACTTGAATCAGATCCACCCCACAATGTTGCATATCAAATATCAAAAGATTCTGCCTGCTGGATCTGGAGAAGAAGATTTTTTAAGAAATTTTCCTGAAATGCACTAAGTTCGAATTCGGGCTTCTATAGTGAGCCCAAATATGAATCCAGGGGGCCAATTTGAACAAACTTGAATCAGATCCACCCCACAATGTTGCATACCAAATATGAAAAGATTCTGCCTGCTGGATCTGGAGTAGAAGATTTTTGAAGAAATTTGCCTGAAATGCACTAAGTTCGAATTCGAGCTTCTATAGTGAGCCCAAATATGAATCTAGGGAGCCGATTTGAACAAACTTGAATCAGATCCACCCCACAATGTTGCATATCAAATATGAAAAGATTCTGCCTGCTGGATCTGGAGAAGAAGATTTTTGAAGAAATTTGCCTGAAATGCACTAAGTTCGAATTCGAGCTTCTATAGTGAGCCCAAATATGAATCTAGGGAGCCGATTTGAACAAACTTGAATCAGATCCACCCCACAATGTTGCATATCAAATATGAAAAGATTCTGCCTGCTGGATCTGGAGAAGAAGATTTTTGAAGAAATTTGCCTGAAATGCACTAAGTTCGAATTCAAGCTTCTATAGTGAGCCCAAATATGAATCTAGGGAGCCGATTTGAACAAACTTGAATCAGATCCACCCCACAATGTTGCATACCAAATATGAAAAGATTCTGCCTGCTGGATCTGGAGAAGAAGATTTTTGAAGAAATTTGTCTGAAATGCACTAAGTTCGAAATCGGGCTCCTATACTCAGCCCAAATATGAACCCAGAGGGCCAATTTGAACAAACTTGAATCAGATCCACCCTACAATGTTGCATACCAAATATCAAAAGATTCTGCCTGCTGGATCTGGAGAAGAAGATTTTTTAATGTTTTTCCCATTGCCTACAGTGTTAAAAAGTGCTGACTCAGCACTTTTTCAAAGTCCTGAAAAAAGCACCTTGTGATCAAACCGATAGGGATTTTTTTTAACCATTCTATTCTACTGGATAAAAGTAAGCTTTATACAAAATAAGAATTCTCTGTGCCGTGTAATTTTGGAGATACGGCAGTTTTAAGGTTTTTCCTATTTTTAGCTCCCGGGGTTCCCACGGGAAAATGAGAAAAATTTTTTTTTGCATCAATCAACTACTTATGACCCATTATCACCTCATATCAAATTTGGTTCAAATCGACTTCACGGTTCAGAAAACAGAAATTTTAGGCGTGGCCAAAATTTTTGCCCCTCCCATAACGAAGGCAAATAATGCCCGACAAACTTCTCTTGAACAAACTTGATTCTAAAACTCAAAAGGACTCTGCATACCACATATCAAGTCTCTGCTACTGGTGGTTCATTAGAAGAAGATTTTCAAAAAATTTGGCCATTTTTTCCCCACACCTCTGCTCAATATGAGCCGAAACCTATTTTGGATAAAAATCAAAATGCCCCTATATAACCACTACTTACATGAAATTTAATTGAAATGTGGCCAGTGGTTTAGGAGAAAGAGGCTCAAACACCACCTTCACGCAGGACGACGGATGACAGACGACGGACAACGGACGAAGGACAGACGAAGAGTGATAAGAAAAGCTCACCCTGCCTTTCAGTCAGGTGAGCTAAAAAAAAGTCATGAAATTATTTATAGGTCCTGCTGATTGGATCCAATTCTACCAGCTGTAAACAAGCACTGTCATAATCCAAGGGTTGTTATGTCACTGCAGTTTGAAAGGCGTAATTGATGGAAAAATACTAAGGAATGGATTTTCAAAAAAAACTTGAATCTGCTCCCCACTCCCCTGTTAAGGGTGTTGCATACCAAAATATAGAAAGATTTTGACTGGTTCACCTGAAGAATCTGATTAGAAGGAATTCTGACCTCTAATGGTGCCCAGGTGCTGTATACAAATTATCCAAGGATTTTGACGACTGCTCGAACTGGAAAAGAAGCTTTTCAAAAGCTTTTACTCATATTGCACCAAGTTAAAATTTGGGCTTTCATAAGCAGCCTCAACCTGACCCCAAGAGATGTTGTATACCAAATATGAAAATATTCTGACTCATGGATCTGAAGAAGAAGACTTTTAAAGAACATTCCTCATTTTGCACTAAGTTAAAATTTGGGCTGCAATAGAGAGCTCAAATTTGACTTAGGGACCCTATTTGAACAAACGTGAATCTGACTCCCCTAGAGATCTTGTATACCAAATATGAAAGGATTCTGATTGATGGATCTGAAGAAGATTTTCAAAGAAATTTCCTCATACTGCACTATGTTAAACTTTGAGCTCCAGTAGGGATCCCAAATATTAACCCAGAGTCCTGATTGGATCAAACTTGAATCTGACCTCCCTAGAGATGTTGTATACCAAATATGAAAAGCATTCTGACTGGTGGGTCTGAAGAAGAAAATTTTTAAGAGAAATTCCCTCATACTGCACTAAGTGAAAATTCGGGCTCCAATAGAGAGCCCAAATATTAACTTAGGGACCCGATTTGAACAAACTTGAATCTAACCCCCCTAGAGATGTTGTATACCAAATATGAAAAGATTCTGATTGGTGGATCTGAAGAAGATTTTTAAAGAACATTCCTCATATTACACAAAGGTAAAATTTGGGCTCCAAGGGAGAGCTCAAATTTGAACTCAGGGACCCTATTTGAACAAACTTGAACCTGCCTCCCCCCCCCCCACCCCACCCCTAGAGATTAAGTTAAACTTTGGGCTCCAAAAGAGAGCCACAATATTAACCCAGGGACCCAATTTGAACAAACTTGAACCTGCCCCCCCCCCCCCCACCCCACCCCTAGAGATGTTGTATATCAAATACCAAAAGATTTCAATTGTTGGATCTGAAGAAGAAGATTTTTAAAGAATATTCCACATATTGCACTAAGTTAAAATTCAGGCTCCAATAGAGAGCCCAAATATTAATCCAGGGACTCGATTTGAACAAACGTGAATCTGCCCCCTCTAGAGATGTTGTATACCAAACATGAAAACATTCTGATTGGTGGATCTGAAGAAGAAGACTTTTAAAGAACATTCCTCATACTGTACTAAGTTAAACTTTGGGCTCCAAGAGAGTCCAAATATTAACTCGGGGACCCGATTTGAACAAACTTGAATCTGACCCCCCCACCCCTAGAGATGTTGCATACCAAATATCAAAAGATTGCAACAGGTGGATCTGAAGAAGACTTTTAAAGAATATTCCACATTTTGCACTAAGTTAAAATTCAGGCTCTAATAGAGAGCCCAAATTTTAACCCAGGGACTCGATTTGAACAAACTTGAATCTGACCCCCCTAGAGAAGTTGTATACCAAATATGAAACGATTCTGACTAGTGGTTCTGAAGATTTTTTTTGAATTTTGGAAAAATGAAAGTGTCAATGACACTGTAGCTCAACTTGTCAAGACAAAGACATGTACATGTATAGTATGTGACACAGCAATGACAAATATCTAGGCAATGACCTGATAACAAAGGTACATATAAAGTATTGTAACGGTCTGTACATAAATACTGACCGTTGCCTGTAACAAATGTATAAGTAAAGTATTGTAAAGGTGGGTGACAGTCAGATGCTAAACTAGAAAAGAAATCTTAGTCCTAGAGTGGGTCTGACTGAACCCCAAAATATTTGTTCTCATAGCACAGTGATAACAAAGGCACCCCAAAACACACTTGTTCCTGTCCCAAGGTGAAAACAAAGGTACCCAAGAAGTTTTGTGAAGATCAGTTCATAAATACAAGCTGTATAGAACTTGTGACAAATGAAAGTGTCAATGACACTGTAGCTCAACTTGTCAAGACAAAAACATGTACATGTATAGTATGTGACACAGCAATGACAAACATCTAGGTAATGACCTGATAACAAAGGTACATATAAAGTATTGTAACGGTCTGTACATAAATACTGACTGTTGCCTGTAATAAATGTATAGGTAAAGTATTGTAAAGGTGGGTGACAGTCAGATGCTGAACTAGAGAAGAAATCTTTGAGTCCCAGAGTGGGTCTGACTGAACCCCAAAATATTTGTTCTCATAGCACAGTGATAACAAAGGCACCCCAAAACACACTCGTTCCTGTCCCAAGGTGAAAACAAAAGTACTCAAGAAGTTTTGTGAAGATCAGTTCATAAATATGAGCTGTATAGAACTTGTGACAAAAAACTGATTGGACCTAATTTCGGTACAAAATGGACACTGGCAGCCATCTTGAATTTTGGACCGTACCCAGAAACATTCATTCTCATCCCAAGGAGATAACAAAGGTACCCAAGAAGTTTTGTGAAGATCGGTTCATAAATACAGCCTCTACCCTGAGCCGTATTGACATGTGTGCTTACATTGTGTTAGTAGCACTGAATAAATCAAAGTTCATCTAATTTGCATAATTTCTGCACGAAAAAAAAACCCTTACAATATGTGATGTATTCCATGTTACTAAACATTCATACAAAAATTTATTCAAATCAGAACTTTCATACAGAAGTTCTAAACAAAAGACTGATTGCACTAATTTTGGTACAAAATGGCTGCTGGTGGCCATCTTGAATTTCGGACCACACCCAAAAACACTCGCTCTCATCCCACGGTGATAAAAAAGGTACCCAAGAAGTTTCGTAAAGATTGGTTCATAAATATGGCCTCTAGTCTGAGCTGTATAGAAGTTGTGTACAAAAAACTGATTAGACCTAATTTCGGTACAAAATGGCCACTAGCAGCCATCTTGAATTTTAGACCGCACCCAGAAACACTCGTTCTCGTCCCAAGGTGATAACAAAGGTACCCAAGACATTTCGTGAAGATCAGTTCATAAATACAGACTCTAGTCTGAGCTGTATTGACATGTGTACTTACTGTGTGTAAGTCGCACTGAAAAAATCAAAGTTCATCTAATTTGCATAATTTCTGCACGAGAAAAAAACCTGTATTATATGTGATGCATCCCATGGTACTAAACATTCACACAAAAAAATTATTCAAATCAGGGCTTTCATATGGAAGTTCTGTGCAAAAATCTGATTGCACCTAATTTTGTACAAAATGGCTGCCATCGGCCATCTTGAATTTTGGACCGGACCCCAAAACACTCGTTCTCGTCCCACAGTGATACCAAAGGTACCCAAGAAGTTTCGTAAAGATCGGTTCATAAATACGGCCTCTAGCCTGAGCCGTATTGGCATTTGCACTTACAGTGCTGAAAGTAACCCCAAAAAACATCAAAATTAGTCTAATTTGCACAATTTACGTACGAGAAAAAAACCCGTATTATATGTGATGTATCCATGGTACTAAACATTCATACAAAAAATTATTCAAATCAGAGCTTTCATATGGAAGTTCTGTACAAAAAACAGATTTCTGCAACGTCGGTACAAAATGGCAGCTGGCAGCCATCTTGAATTTCGGACCGCACCCAAAAACACTCGTTCTCGTCCCACGGTCATAACAAAGGTACCCAAGAAGTTTCGTAAAGATCGGTTCATAACCCGAGCCATAGCAGCTTGGCACTTACAGCTCTGAAAGTAACACTAAATAAATCAAAGTCAGTCTAATTTGCATAATTTACGCACGAGAAAAAAACCCGTATTATATGTGATGTATCCCATGGTACTAAACATTTATACAAAACTTTATTCAAATCAGAACTTTCATACAGAAGTTCTGTACAAAAAACTGATTTTTGCATCATCGGTACAAAATGGCCACTGGCAGCCATCTTGAATTTCGGACCACACCTAAAAACAATCGTTCCCATCCCAGGGTCATAACAAAGGTACACAAGAAGTTTCGTAAAGATCGGTTCATAAATACGACCTCTAGCCCGAGCCATAGCCAATTGTTGACGTATGGACAGACGGACAGACGGACGACGGGCCATGACAATAGCTCAAATTTGACTTCGTCAAAGTTGAGCTAAAAACTGATTGGACATAATTTTGGTACAAAATGGCCACTGGCAGCCATCTTGAATTTTGGACCATACCCAGAAACACTCATTCTCGTCCCAAGGTGATAACAAAGGTACCAAAGAAGTTTTGTGAAGATCGGTTCATAAATACAGCCTCTGCCCTGAGCCATATTGACATGTGTGCTTACATTATGTAAGTAGCACTGAATAAATCAAAGTTCATCTAATTTGCATAATTTCTGCATGAAAAAAAACCTGTTACAATATGTGATGTATTCCATATTACTAAACATTCATACAAAAATTTATTCAAATCAGAACTTTCATACAGAAGTTCTGTACAAAGGACTGATTGCACTAATTTTGGTACAAAATGGCTGCTGGTGGCCATCTTGAATTTCGTACCACACCCAAAAACACTAGCTCTCATCCCACGGTGATAACAAAGGTACCCAAGAAGTTTCGTAAAGACTGGTTCATAAATATGGCCTCTAATCTGAGCTGTATAGAAGTTGTGTACAAAAAACTGATTAGACCTAATTTCGGTACAAAATGGCCACTGGCAGCCATCTTGAATTTTAGACCGCACCCAGAAACACTCGTTCTCATCCCAAGGTGATAACAAAGGTACCCAAGACATTTCGTTAAGATCAGTTCATAAATACAGACTCTAGTCTGAGCCGTATTGACATGTGTACTTACTGTGTGTAAGTCACACTGAAAAAATCAAAGTTCATCTAATTTGCATAATTTCTGCACGAGAAAAAAACCCGTATTATATGTGATGTATCCCATGGTAATAAACATTCACACAAAAAATAATTCAAATCAGCACTTTCATATGGAAGTTCTGTGCAAAAATTTGCTTGCACCTAATTTTGTACAAAATGGCTGCCATCGGCCATCTTGAATTTCGGACCGGACCCCAAAACACTCGTTCTCGTCCCACGGTGATACCAAAGGTACACAAGAAGTTTCGTAAAGATCGGTTCATAAATACGGCCTCTAGCCCGAGCCGTATTGGCATTTGCACTTACAGTGCTGAAAGTAACACCAAAAAACATCAAAATTAGTCTAATTTGCACAATTTACGCACGAGAAAAAAACCTGTACTATATGTGATGTATGCCATGGTACTAAACATTCATACAAAAAATTATTCAAATCAGAGCTTTCATATGGAAGTTCTGTACAAAAAGTTAAAAAATTTATAGTAATTTATATATTTTTTATACTTACCAATGACCCAGACATAGCTGGTGCTAACTCTAACAAAACCAGGGCCAAACACAAATTTTGCCCCCCAATCCCCAAAATTTGCATCCAAAACAAAAAGAAATCATGTCCTAAAGGACCTCCATACTACGTCTCTACTGCGCATGCGCAGTGACGCAGACGTCCCGAAATTGGCACCAATTATCATTCTTACTGGCAGTGCCTGGTCAGCGCTATGTACTCAGCGGGGAGGCAAGAGTTCCCAACTCCTGGGAAGGCCATCCCCGTCTGGGTCATTGGTAAGTATAAAAAATATATAAATTACTATAAATTTTTTAACATTTTTATACTGTACCAATGACCCATACTTAGCTGAATAGTAAACAGGCTGGAGGGCCTAGGACATAGAGGAAAATCCAATAAGCTCAACTATATAATAAAGAGATAACCCCTTAAGGAGAAAAGGAGTATTAGGCTTTACATGTATCTTTCTTATTTAATATTAAATTAGAAAGATACAATACCCTTAATAATTGAGCACCATAATATTCATGTTCTCTATTAATATCCAGTATATCCCTTATACTAATTATTTTTAAAGTAAGCCAATAAATAAAGTAGTCCAGAGAATTGAGACTCTTTATAGTCATTTAAAAGTGTCCGAGTATTGTATATTAAAGCCCGTTTGACACTTGACATATACAAATGCTTCACACCGAGCTACACTTTAAAAATAAGACATGAATGAATTTTAATATTAATATTACACTTTAAAACCATCCCGGAAGCGACTCAGAAATACTGACTTGGAGGAGGCATTCCCTTGCTTTTCACTATAAAGCAGGTGACCAAAGGGAACACCCGCCCCCCCCCCCCCTTCCCCTTGCCCTGGGTCAAATAGCCCAGAGCGAAGAGGGCAGCCGGACGGAGTCACTGCCGGAACAGAAAGCCTGCATAACTATAGTTGCAACTGTTTAGTGGACGACATTCTGAGCAACAGATAACAGACCTAAACAATACAGGTCTCCAGAAATGGACTCAATATTTCTGAGATAAAAATTCGTGAATGTGGATGGCTGAGACCAATAAGCAGCCTCCATTAAATCTGTAATAGCAACACTATTAGCATAAGCCCAAGAAGTAGCAAGAGCTCTTACTTCATGAGCGGAAATCTTAAGCACAGACTGCTGAGAAGATAAACTCTCATAAGCAGTACGGATAGTTAATTGAATCCATCGAGCAATAGAATGGACCGAAATGTCCTTTCTATTAGGCATCAAAGACAGAAAGAAACGTTTTCGTCCCTTTCTGATGAACTGAGATCTCTGTTTATAGATACGTAACGCTCTAACAGGACAGAGTAAAGGCCTACGCCCATCTGAAGACGGAAGAGCCTTAATAACAATAGGTTCCGGATATTTATTAGGAACCTGATTCTTAGCTAAAAAACCCACATTAGTAGTGAAGGTGATAGTGTTCCCGACACTACGATAGTGAGAATCATCCACCGACAGTGCATGAAGCTCACTGACTCTTCTAGCAGAAGAGAAAGCTAAGAGAAAAGCTGTCTTATAAAATAAGAATTTGAAATCTACTGTCCCAAGAGGTTCAAATGGCTTTTCCTTCAATTTAAGAAGAACCCAAGCTAAATTCCATTTAGGAATTAATCTAAGAGTTCTGGGTCTATTTATCGAGAAGTTTCTAACTAACTTAGATAAAGAGACATTAGATCCAATTTGTAAACTATCATGATGTGCATAGGTATCAGATAACATAGACCTATAACCCTTAATAGTAACAGGCTGCAGTTTGATTTCGTCAAACAAGTATACTAGAAAGTTTGCAATGTCTGGTATAGAGGGATCGAATACATCTACAGAATGATCCCTACACCAACGACGAAAAACCTTCCACTTAGCCGCATAGTTTAGCGAAGAGGAGGTCCTCCTACAGTTAGAAATCGCGTCCACTGCTCGTCCTGTAAAGTGCTTGCCATGCAAGAAGGACCGCACAACGGAAAAACGTGAAGGTTGAGACCTTGCGGGTTGTGATGAAGTTGGCGCGATTTCCCCTGAGAAAGAAGATCCTCCCGCGGAGGAAGCTTTTGCGGTAGGTCCCACAACAGACACCTGAGTAGATTTATCCACGGTCTCTGTGGCGACAGAGATGCTACCAACAGAATCTTGCATTGAGATTGTTTTATCTTTAGCAATACTTGTTGAATTAACGGCGCTGGAGGATACGCATATCCTATCATTCCGTCCCAGGGGATCGACAGAGCGTCTACTGCAAATGCTCTTGGATCCGGACACGGAGACACATACGTCTGCAACTGATTGTTGAGATGTGTCGCAAATAAATCTATCATTGGCCATTCCCACTGGTAGCAAATCTGATTGAATACTTGTTTGTTGAGAGTCCACTCCGACGGCAACAAGCGACCCTTTCGTGAAAGGGAGTCTGCTAGCACATTCCGACGACCCGGTATGTGACGAACCGAAAGAAGAACGTGATGTTCTAACGCAAACAGAAGGATTCTTTCCGTTAGATTGAACAACGGAACTGAATGAGTGCCTCCCTGATTCCGTATATACGCCACTACTGCCGTATTGTCGGATAGGATTTGGACATGAGCATTGTGAATACTGTCCATCCAGTGACGTAACGCAAGCCAAATTGACATCATTTCCTTGATGTTTATGTGCTTGCACAGGAATTGCGGATCCCAAAGACCCTGGCATCTCGAATCCGTTGGGATTAATGATGCACCCCAACCTGTTTGACTGGCATCCGTCATAATGGTAAAACTCGGATCCGGCAACTGCAGCGGAACTCCCTGAGTTAACCACTGAATGTTTGCCCAAGTCTGAATCTCTTGTTTCACTTGATCTGACAAGAGAACGTCTACGTCGAGCGAATGAATTTTCTCACTCCAATTCTGAGTCAAGAAAATTTGAAGAGGACGTGTGCGTAACCGCCCCATCGGAATGAGATCCGCAGCGGCTCCGCACAGACCTATCAGTCTCATAAATTCTCTCGCTGTGACTTTGTCTGCGTGCAGACAATAGCGAGCGTAACAACTGACTAATTTCGCTCTGGTTAACGACAGACGAACGAGATTGTTGTGCGTCTCGAAGCTCATTCCCAGATGAGTGAATGACTTGTACGGCACCAGATCTGACTTCTCCTCGTTTACTATAAAACCGAGACGTCGGAGCAATAGAAGTAGATTCTAAACATCGTTCTGAAGCGTTAACTCGTTGCCGTACCTCTGAAGAATGTCGTCCAGGTAGGCCGACGTTACCGCAGACGAATGAGCTCGGAAATAGATCATTACCGAGTTCATTACCCGAGTGAAAGCCCAGGGTGCTAGATTCAATCCGAAGCACATCGCCCGGAATTGATACACCACTCCTAGGACTGTGAAGCGTAGATACTTTCGGAATGTCGGATGTACCATGACGTGAAAGTACGCATCTTTGATATCTATGCTTGTTGCATAATCGTTCACCCGAATACTCGCTCTGACCGACCGAATCGTCTCCATATAAAATTTCGGAGCGACGATCAGCTTGTTTATCCAGCTCAAATCTATGACTGGACGGAACGAGCCGTCTGGTTTCGTTTCCTGGTTTTCTACGACCTCTACCGTGTTCTTCATTAAAAGAGACTGCACCTCTGATAACAGAGCGTCTCTTTTCTGCGGATTTGACGGAAGTTGAGTCCACTTTGGACTGCGAGTTAATGGAGGCTTTCGTTTGAAGGATATCTTTAGACCTTCCGAAGTCACTCCTCTCACCCAAGGGTCGTCCGTAATCGACGCCCATTCTTGTGAAAAGCTCGACAACCTTCCGCCAACCGGTACGCGATAGAGGTTTAAGCCATCACCTCCTGGACCTGCGAGGCCTGCGGTAGGAGAAACCACGTCCTCCACGACCCGCACCTCGCCCCGTCGACCTCGGGTCGTCCGACCGATTGTCCCGGCCCGAAGGACGTCCCGAACGAGAGTCGCTACCCTGACGGTCTCTCGATTAAGACCAAGAGGACCCACCGGAACCTCTATAGGAACCTCTCTTGGGCGCATTAGACCCAGAAGTGCCTGTCTTATTCTTGTCTGCTGTATCCGGCTTCTTAGAGGCAGATTTGAACAACAGAGAATCCGAAGCTTTCTTTGTAATTTTATCATAAATAGCAGAAAGCTTGCCGTCAAAGAGAAGTTCTCCGGAGACCGAAGCGACTCTAAGAGAGCTCTTCACCTTAGAATCCACAAGTGTGGATGTAGCTAGGGCTGCGTCACGTCTAACCAACTCCAGATTTGCCACTGAAAGGGCGGAGTTACACGTGGAATAAGCTACAGCCCTTGAAAGAAGTCTTAAAGAGGATTGTATATCCTGAAACTCTTTCCCTTGAAGGCGCAGTGATAACGTCTTAGTAAGGTGATCTGCGTAAGATAAGGCATCTAAATTGGCTCTGTTAGACGCAATAGCTGTTTCCAACACCGCGGTTGGGATAGAAGCCGACGACGGTAATGATAGCTCTAAGTCTTCCGCCTCGTCGTCCATACGCAGAGGAACTCTCGGGATACCCTGTCCTGCCGTATCGAATTTATTCCTTGCATTAATGAAAGGCAGGTTGAGAGTATTAGCGGACAAGAAACCTGCTTTCCCCGTCTTGGAAGCAAGTTTAAATATAGCGTCGTTCAATAATTCAAATGTTCTTGCAACATTATTGGACTGCGACGGAAACTCGGGAGCGATGTCCCTGAACCGCTCAAAAAATTCAGAGTCCAATGACGCTATAATCCTCTTGTCCGAAACCGCAGCAGTCTGGCCCGACGGAACAACTTGAGGGAGAAAGTGCCGGATGAAGTCCACGGCAGCTTCATGTTGTTCCGAAAGGGATAGCTCCAAATCATCCGTATCCCTTTCACCATCCGGTCGGACCTCATGATGTTCCCGGTCGTCCGCCCCCGATGCTTCGGCGGAGCGTACCGACCCAGCGCCGCCGGATAATTCTCGATCCGACACCGTTTCTGTCAGCTGCTGGGATGCTGCGATAAGCTGTGCTATCTGCACAAGAATGTCCGGCGTCGAGACCTGCGGAGGCGCAGTCTTCCGCTGCTTCGCCGAGGGCAGCTCCGCATCAGATGGCTCCCGCATACTTTTTCTATGCGAACGTCCGGAGTCCATCGGTCTCGAATCCCTGGCTGCCGGATGGTGTGACCTGGTCGCCGTAACATCCTTGATCGGCGAAGCTGGTAATATATCGGCGGTCACGCAGCCAAGGTGCGGTCGTGTGCGCTGACGAGAAGAAGAAGCCTTAGCAGTCTCCGCGGACTGCCTATACAACGGAGCGTCCCGAGCGACGGACGTATGCTCCGCTTGCGACACATTTTGTACCACAACATTTGGTCCCAGATGTTGTTGTACGAGAGAGGGGCCTCTCTCGCTCGCGGCCCGGCTGGACCTGGACGAGCTAGGAACCGGACTCAAAGGCTTCCTCCGTTCTCGCTTACTATCCGCCGTCACTGGGTGTGCATCTATTATGTTTATAGTGCTCGTATCACCCAAAATTTCCTCCTGGACCGCATCGGACGAACCCGGCTGCCGAACCATTCGGTGAATGGACGCTACACCGGGCGAGCTAGCGGACGACATTTGTCTAATCTCCATGAGCACTTTTGCCGCTAGCTCTGAATTCATTTGTGACGACGGACGCACACTTGTAGAAGATAACATGGAAACATCACCCTGTTCTTGTTCCTCTGAAATAGAAACTGAGAGGGTAGAGTGACCTTGCGGAGAAAGAGGCGGCATAGCCCTTTCTCCAGAAACAACATATCGTGACACACGTTTCCAATGTTTCTCATCCCAATATTCACATATAGGACAGGGATTAATGCGAGAACACTGACTACAATTAATACAATGATCATGAAAGTCAGAGGAAGATTTCTTCCTATTACAATTTGAACAATGTCCCTTCATTGTGAAAGGACAACAAGTCCTAGTTACTCGCACAAACCCCTGACACAAAGATACATAATAACATGATCCATTAATAAATGAAAAAACAATTGCAAATCAAAATAATTTTGAAAAAATATTTTTTCAGCGAAGCCCAAGTTGCTGAAAAGTAACGTTGAGCCCCAATGGATCCGATGGCAAAGTGTGGTCAAAAATTTTAGATTTATATAAAATAATTAATGAGACACTTACGGAAAATATAAATGTATCTAATAGTGAGATAAACTACACCAAAAGCAAACAGCCCCCCTCAAAAAAGGCTGTTGCCAATGTAAACAAACAGTGTAAAATACCAGAAAACATGACTCCAGGCACTGAAAAAACTGGCCCGAAATCAGTCATCCAAATTAGACTCTATCTGATGCAAGACAGAGACTCCCAGGGGAGAATCTGTAGAACATCAGATGGAAGATGCAGAACACAACGTTTATACACCCATGGGTGAAAACGTAACTATGGGGAAAATAACAGAAAACATTCTGTATCCAAGCAACTCTCCCAGGGAAATTTTAGAAATGAACTTTCCCAAAAATATGCCAAAAGCATGGGAGAATTGCAAGGGGGGACTTTAGAAGGCTAGGGGAGAGAAAACACTGAATAAGCAGTGCAACATTTAGTAAGAATGACAACAAGAGGCCCATGCCTCGAAAATAGGCAACTTAACATAATTTCATCAAAAAATTTTAAGTACAGCCCTGATTATTTTTTGTCACTTCTTTTTTCTCTCCTCCTTCTATATCCTCCTTAGAATCACCATTTCTCCAAAAATTACGTGTCTGGCATCCTTTACACTGAGATTTACAAGCACAAAGATCAGTGAGATGTTGACTGATGAAGGGCCAAACAGAGAATGATTATTGGCGCCAATTTCGGGACGTCTGCGTCACTGCGCATGCGCAGTAGAGGCGTAGTATGGAGGTCCTTTAGGACATGATTTCTTTTTGTTTTGGATGCAAATTTTGGGGATTGGGGGGCAAAATTTGTGTTTGGCCCTGGTTTTGTTAGAGTTAGCACCAGCTAAGTCTGGGTCATTGGTACAGTATAAAAATACAGATTTCTGCATCGTCAGTACAAAATGGCGGCTGGCAGCCATCTTGAATTTCAAACCGCACCCAAAAACACTCGTTCTCGTCCCACGGTCATAACAAAGGTACCCAAGAAGTTTCGTAAAGATCGGTTCATAAATACGGCCTCTAGCCCGAGCCGTATCCAATTGTTGACGTACGGACAGACGGTCAGACGGACAGACAGCCAGACGGACAGACGGACGACGGGCCATGACAAAAGCTCAAATTTGGCTTCGCCAAAGTTGAGCTAAAAATTATGGGTGCTATCAGAGTTATGCCCCTTGTGATGACCCTGGGGGTGCGGCAAGCTTATTTGAACAAGCTTGAATTGACATATGATAGGGAACACGCACACTAAATTTGGTCCAGTAATTTGTGAGAAGTCGATAATGTAAAGTTCAAGACGGACGATGACAGACAACAAGTGATAAGTTAAGCTCCCTTCGGTGAGGTAAAAAAAAAAACATTCCATGCACACAATAAAAGATACTAGAGGGGGTTTATTACCTTTGTTTTAACCAATTCAATACAGAAGCAATTGTGAGATCCACACACCACCTGTTACTGAAGGTTTGTTACAATAAGATCAATCACATGTGAGATGTGGAAATATTGTCTTTGTTTTACAGCAACAAAATTCAACACATCTTCCCCCAGTGACAAGTGTGAAGGTCTCAAAGAACTGAGAGAAGTCTGGTGATGATCGGATCATTCACGTGGGAAGATATATAGAACAAACATGACCTCCCCCAGTGACAACAGTTAAGACCACTTACAACTGATGGAAGTCAATGATGATCGGACCATCCACATGGGAAGAGATATAGAACAAACCCACAATGTCACATTGTGGGAGGGAATTTCCATGTATGTTCTTTGTTTTACTGCATGGACATGAAATCTAACCCCTCAGTCACAATGATGATGTCAAAATACACCAACACGCCAAGTTTGGTAATGATGGGATCATCCACCTACGACACGTTGAAACACAAACAAAATGTTCTAAAAACAAGAGATGCCTGGCTAATTTGAAAAATTTATGCATGAGAGAAAAACCTGCATACTATGCTATGTATATTGTGCTAGTTGTTTTCTATACCAACAAGTGCAATGCCAGTTGGCAGCAATCAGACAATAAATTGTGGACTTTTGTCTGATGAATGTAGAAAGATTGAAAGCACAGCACCAAAATATCTCTGAGCAAAAGGTTGTGATGCGGAAAAAAATCTGGAAAAAACTAGTCTTACATATCACTGATAACAGTGGAAAATCAACCTGAAATCGTCAATCTCCACAGGATCCATTGTCAATCCTTGAGCCCCTCAGTTCAAGCATCATGCCATTTCTCCCTTATGGAGCCCTTTGATACAACCTACGTGGATTAATCTTACATGCCTCTAGAGGGTACTTAATACAAAAGGGAGCCCAAATATTAACCCAGGGACCAAATTTGAACAAACTTCAATCTGACTCCCCTAGAGATGTTGTAAATCAAATATGAAAAGGTTCTGACTGGTGAATCTGAAGAAGATTTTTGAAGAAATTCCCTCATATAACACCAAGTTAAAATTTGGGTTCCTATAGAGTGCTCCAAAATATTTCTTCTTCTCATGAACCAGTGGGTACAATGACTTGATATTTGGGATGGAACGTTCTTTTGGTATGGAGCAATAATTGCCTTTTTAATGGGAGGGGTAGGATTTTTGACCCCACCAAAAATTCCTATTTTCTGAATCGATGGTCTGATTTGAACCAAATTTGGTATGTGTTAGTATTGGGTCACAAGTACTTGACTTATGCAAAAAATTTTCCTGTGTCTCCGTGGGAACCCCAGGAGGTAAAAATGGAAATATTTTCAAATGTGCATATTTCCCAAACCACATGGAACAGAGAACTGTTTGTTATTTGGTATGAAGCATCCTTAGGACCAGTAGAATTGAATATGAAAGTGTCAATGACACTGTAGCTCAACTTGTCAACACAAAGACATGTACATGCATAGTATGTGACACAGCAATGACAAACATCTAGGTAATGACCTGATAACAAAGGTACATATAAAGTAGTGTAACGGTCTGTACATAAATACTGACCGTTGCCTGTAACAAATGTATAGGTAAAGTGTTGTAAAGGTGGGTGACAGTCAGATGCTAAACTAGAAAAAAATCTTTGAGTCCCAGAGTAGATCTGACTGAACCTCAAAATATTTGTTCTCATAGCACAGTGATAACAAAGGCACCCCAAAACACACTTGTTCCTGTCCCAAGGTGAAAACAAAGGTACCCAAGAAGTTTTGTGAAGATCAGTTCATAAATACGAGCTGTATAGAACTTGTGACAAAAAACTGATTGGACCTAATTTCGGTACAAAATGGCCACTGGCAGCCATCTTGAATTTTGGATCATACCCAGAAACACTCATTCTCGTCCCAAGGTGATAACAAAGGTACCCAAGAAGTTTTGTGAAGATCGGTTCATAAATACAGCCTCTACCCTGAGCCGTATTGACATGTGTGCTTACATTGTGTAAGTAGCACTGAATAAATCAAAGTTCATCTAAATTGCATAATTTCTGCATGAAAAAAAAACCCTTACAATATGTGATGTATTCCATATTACTAAACATTCATACACAAATTTATTCAAATCAGAATTTTCATACAGAAGTTCTGTACAAAAGATTGATTGCACTAATTTTGGTACAAAATGGCTGCTGGTGGCCATCTTGAATTTCGGACCACACCCAAAAACACTCGCTCTCATCCTACGGTGATAACAAAGGTACCCAAGAAGTTTCTTAAAGATGGGTTCATAAATATGGCCTCTAGTCTGAGCTGTATAGAAGTTGTGTACAAAAAACTGATTAGACCTAATTTCGGTACAAAATGGCCACTGGCAGCCATCTTGAATTTTGGACCACACCCAGAAACACTCGTTCTCGTCCCAAGGTGATAATAAAGGTAACCAAGACATTTCGTGAAGATCAATTCATAAATACAGACTCTAGTCTGAGCTGTATAGACATGTGTACTTAGTGTGTGTAAGTCGCACTGAAAAAATCAAAGTTCATCTAATTTGAATAATTTCTGCACAAGAAAAAAACCTGTATTATATGTGATGTATCCCATGGTACTAAACATTCACACAAAAAATTATTCAAATGAGCGCTTTCATATGGAAGTTCTGTGCAAAAATCTGATTGCACCTAATTTTGTACAAAATGGCTGCCATCGGCCATCTTGAATTTCAGACCGGACCCAAAAACACTCGTTCTCGTCCCACGGTGATACCAAAGGTACCCAAGGAGTTGCGTAAAGATCGGTTCATAAATACGGCCTCTAGCCCGAGCCGTATTGGCATTTGCACTTACAGTGCTGAAAGTCACACCAAAAAACATCAAAATTAGTCTAATTTGCACAATTTACGCACGAGAAAAAACCCGTATTATATGTGATGTATCCCATGGTACTAAACATTCACACAAAAAATTATTCAAATCAGAGCTTTCATATGGAAGTTCTGTACAAAAAACAGATTTCTGCATCGTCGGTACAAAATGGCGGCTGGCAGCCATCTTGAATTTCGGACCGCACCCAAAACACTCGTTCTCGTACCACGGTCATAACAAAGGTACCCAAGAAGTTTCGTAAAGATAGGTTCATAAATACGGCCTCTAGCCCGAGCCGTATCCAATTGTTGACGTACGGACAGACGGACAGATGGACAGATGGCCAGACAGACGACGGGCCATGACAAAAGCTCAAATTTGGCTTCGCCAAAGTTGAGCTAAAAATGAAAGTATCAATGACACTGTAGCTCAACTTGTGTAAGACATGTACATGTATAGTATGTGACACAGCAATGACACACATCTAGGTAATGACCTGATAACAAAGGTACATATAAAGTATTGTAACGGTCTGTACATAAATACTGATCGTAGCCTGTAACAAATGTTAGGTAAAGTATTGTAAAGGTGGGTGACAGTTACATGATAAACTAGAAAATAAATCTTCATGGGGTTAATGTTACAATGGGGATCCTTGTATGGCATAAGCCAAATGTTAGCAATTGTTTTGGCCTGTTTGATTCAAACCCTTCTAAGGGTGATTCATACTACCGGGTAATTAATAAATATTTGTCCAGACCTTCTTAAAATAAGGTATTTGAATTTTTCATCTTTAGGTCATAGGGTTTCCACGGGTGAGGAGGTTTTATTTTTCTCATTGTAAATAGACAATCGGGTTGTGCTAATCAATGTTTACCCTCCCCAAACAATAACAAATATTAACACAGGAACTTGGATTCAACACATTTGAATATACACATCCTAGGGAAGCTGAATTAAAGAAACATTATTTTGTCTGGTGTTTTTGGAAAAGATTTTTAATTATCTCCCTTTTTGAGTTCCCGAGTGGATCTGACTGAACCCAAAAATATTTGTTCTCATAGTACAGTGATAATAAAGGCACCCAATAAATTTATAGCAAACATCACTGACATAAAAAAAATTTTCTTTACAGGTTCTGTACAAAAAAATGTAATACACAGAATTCCCGTAAATATGACTGCCAACAGACATTTTGAATTTTTGACCGAGCCCCAAAGCACTCATTACCATCCCATGATGATAACAAACGTAGTCCTAGAAGTTCTGTACAAAAAAATGATTGCACTTAATTTCAGTATAAAATGGCCGTCAGCAGCCATCTTGAATTTTGGACCGCACCCAAAAACACTCGTTCATGTCCCAAGGTGATAACAAAGGTACCCAATAAGTTTCGTCAAGATCGGTCCATAAATACAGCCTCTAGCTCGAGCCATATTGACATGTGCCCTTACTGTGTATGAGTACCACTGAATAAATCAAAGTTCATATAATTTGCATAATTTCTGCATGACAAAAAATCCATCCTGCATTGTATGTGATGTATTCCATGTTACTAAACATTCATTCAAAAATTTATTCAAATCAGAACCTTCATATAGAAGTTCTGTACAAAAAATTAAAATTTTTTAGTAAATTTTGTTTCTTAACATACCTACCACAATTGTTTACAATTGGCTGTAACATAAGTGCAAGCCCTACTTCGGAACTAACTCAAGCTTTTAGAATCTTTTCCAAACGAGTTGGAAAAGTACTAGCGTGCAAAAGCACGAAAAAAAGATCGAAAAAAGGGTCGAGCGAGACCAGCGCTCAAAATTACAGGTACTCTCTCTGCACACCTCTTGCATTTACCGAGCGCATGCGCAACAACCATGACATCAATTCCATATTTCCGCCAACGAGAAGTTTGTGATTTAGCAGGGAGGCATCGATATCAAAGATATCCCCAAGGAGGGTGGGCCTCCGGTAAACAATTGTGGTAGGTATGTTAAGAAACAAAATTTACTAAAAAATTTTAATTTCTTTTCAACCTACTCACAATTGTTTACAATTGGCTGAATAAACAATAGGAGGAGGTGAATCACATAACCAATACCAACAAGAGTAGCAGAACGAAAGCAAGGATGGCAGAGAACAAAATCGAAAACCTGTAATGAAGATAGAGAGAAGGCACCTGAAAAGAACAAGGCTGAGCGAAGCGCAACCTCGACAAAAACAATTTTAACGAGGGTGCACAACAGCCTGAGCAGCAACGAGAGGGCCTAAAGAATAAAGGTCCTCAGATTGCTGCTGAAGGTGGTGGAGATAAAAGGAGGAGAAGGTAGAAGCATTCCTCCAGTAAGCCGCATTCATAACATCATGGAGCGAAACAGAATTGGAGAACGCCGAGGATGTAGAAATGGCACAAACCTCATGAGCATTAAGCCGGTTCGAAACAAGATCCAACGCAGACAAGCGAGAATAAGCCAGCTTGATTGCAAGACAGAACCACCTGGAAATAGAATGGGAAGAGATAGACTGCCTCTTAGGAATGAGAGACAGAAAGAATCTCTTCCAACCCCTCCTAATGAACTGAGTGCGAGTAATGTAAGTCTTGATCGCACGAACAGGACAAAGAAGAGGCCTCCGGCCATCTACAGAGGGAAGAGCCCGAATGCAGATGGGAGGAGGTACCGAATCAGGAAGTTGATTCTTAGCCAGAAAAGAGTAATCAGTAGTGAAGGTGACACTGTTAGCCTCATTTTGGAAGAAGGCAGAATCAACAGATAGCGCATGAAGCTCACTGACTCGACGAGCAGAAGCAAACGCTAGAAGAAAAGCCGTCTTATAGGTGAGAAAACGCATGTCGGTCTCAGATAAAGGCTCGAATGGCGCCCCCTCCAAACAGTGCAACACCCATGCCAAGTTCCACTTGGGTGTAAGACGCAAAACTCGAGGCCTCTTCAAAGAAAAGTGCCGAATAAGTTTGGAGAGAAAAAGATTACGACCGATGCACCGCTTTCCCACATAAGAGAAAGTATCAGACAGCATAGACCGATAGCCCTTAATCGTAATAGGCTGGAGGCCCTTGGAGTCAAAAAGAAAAACCAGAAAATCCGCAATTTGAGCGATTGACGGATCACGGTAATTCACATTGTGATCTGCACACCAGCGGCAGAAAACCTTCCACTTGGCGGCATAAGTCATGCCAGTGGAATGGCGCCGCGATGCAGAAATGCACTCCACTGATCGTCTCGAAAAACCTCTACGTCGGAGACTGGACCTGATAAAAGACAGGCGTGAAGGGACAGGCTCGCCAGGTTGTTGTGATACTTCCTGGGACGACCCTGTGAAAGAAGATCGCAATAGAGGCCGCAGCAGACTGATCCACACCCTCTGTGGAGACAGGGGTGTGATCAGAATGATCCTGCAACTGCAAGCACGAATCTTCGCTAATACTTGAGGAAGAATCGGTGCAGGAGGAAAGGCACAGCCGATCCAACCTGTCCAGTCCACAGACAGAGCATCTACTGCAAATGCCAGAGGATCTGGACAAGGGGAGACAAAGGTCTCTACCTGATGATTCCAGCGAGTAGCGAAAAGGTCGACCTGAGGACGGCCCCACTGCTCGCAAATCGCCTGAAGCACCGACCGATGTAGCATCCATTCGGTTGGAAGGACACTGTCGCGTTGGGACAGGGAGTCGGCTAGGACGTTGAGACGCCCGGGAATGTGTCGAATGGACACCCGAGCGTTCACATCCCACGCCAACAGAAGAAGATCCCGAGACAGCCGATACATGGGAATCGAATGTGTCCCTCCTTGATTCCGTATGTAGGCCACTATTGTCGAATTGTCCGAAAGAAGTAGGACAACATGGTCCGACAGATGAGGGATCCAAAGCCGAAAACTCAACAGAAGAGCAAGGAGCTCCTTCTGGTTGATATGAAGGCCCACCTGCTCGCTGTCTCACTCTCCGTGAGTAGACAGGCCAAGAGGATCCAATGTCGCACCCCAGCCCTGATCGCTGGCATCCGCAGTAAGGATGCGATCGGCCAAAGGAAGATCCAACGGAACACCCTGTGAAAGCCAGGGAATATCTGCCCAAGTGCGGAGGTGACGAAGCAGAGACCGAGGAATAGTGAGTTCCAGGTCCAGCGGATCTACATTCGGACGCCAATGATCCAACAGAAAGTGTTGGAGAGGTTGGACAAACAAGCGACCAAGCGGAATGAGATCTGTCACCGAACCGCAAAGGCCCAGCATCCGAAGGAAAGTCCTGGCCGAGACCGAGGAAGATTGAAGCAGGTCCCGAGTCAAGGCGGAAAGAATCGTCGCCCGAGCTTGGGGAACCGACACTACATTGTGAAGAGTGTCGAAATCCATCCCCAAATGACGTAATCGCTGAGAAGGAAGAAGATCCGACTTCTCGCGATTGACTCTGAAACCCAGCGACGCTAGCAGGCAAAGAAACTGCCGGACATCGAACTCCAGAACAGCAGCATCGTGGTGCCGTTGGAGGATGTCGTCTAGGTAGGCTGACGAAGTCACTGCAGACTGAGTGCGGTGAAAAGCAAGCACCTGTGACATCAGTCGGGTGAAGGCCCAAGGAGCCAGGTTCAAACCGAACGGGAGAGCTCTGAATTGAAAAACTCGATCCCGAAACGAGAACCGAAGGTATTTCCGTGACGCCAGATGAATGGGTACATGGAAGTAGGCATCCTTCAGGTCGATACTGGCCGCAAAATCGCCCTGATGAACCGAACGTCGAACCGACCGGAAAGTCTCCATACTGAAACGAGGAGCTATTATGTACTCATTCAGGGTACTCAGATCGATGACAGGACGATATTGGCCGTTTTTCTTCGGCACCAAGAAAAGTCTTGAGTAAAACCTCGGTGAAAGGGTGTTCCTGACCACCTCGATCGCCCATTTGGTGAGGAGATTGTCGATCTCCTGAACCAGAAGGTCCCGACGCAGAGAATCGGAAGGGACCTGAGTCGGAAGGGGCACCCGAGATAAACTGGGGTGCCGATGGAAGGACAGTCGCAGACCGGAATGAATGACGTCGAGGACCCAAGAGTCCGACGTTATCTCTGTCCAACGGTCGTAAAACAGCGACAGCCTTCCCCTGACTGGAGGCGAATCGAGGTGCGAACCTTCACTTGTGGCCTCGACGAGGCCCCCGAGAGGAGAAACCACCTCGGGAAGTGACAGAGTCCTGAGACTTTCCAGCCTGAGGCTGCCAGCGAGCCTGGCCACGTCGGCACTTATGAGCAGAAGGAGCAGACGTAGCCGAAGGCGTAGCCGACGAGGCAGACGCAGCAGCACGCTTGGCGGGCCTGGAACAACCCCCACCCGCAGCAGCAGGTTGGTCAAGCTGTCTCAGCAAAAGCTGGTCCTTCGAATGACGAAGAACTTTGCCACGAACAGCTTCCATGGAACCATGGAACAACTGAGGTCCCACCAAAGAGGCAGACCTCAGAACAGCACGTTGCTCAGAAGGAAGGGATGGTAAAGAATCCAACACCGCATCCCGGCGTGCCAGCTCCAAATTAGCCGTGTTACAGGCGTGAGAGTGTGTCAAGTTCATAAGAGCCTGTGACAAAACGCGAAAAGGCGCCTGAGCGTCATCAAACTCCCCTGGTGGAAAATATTCAGCCAGAGCAGCGACGACATGGTCCGCGAGAGATAACATACCCAGCATCTCTCGGGACAGGCCCACCATAGACTCAACTACCGACATCGGGAGAACTGCTGACTTAGGCTTAGTCAACCCGAGGGAAGAAGAATCCTCATCCACAGTAGTCATCCCTTGGAAGACTGGTGGAGAGACGGAATCGTACACACGAAACCGCGATGGAGGCAGAAAGGCATCAGCTCTAGAAAAGAAGGAACCCTTGAGGGCCTTAGAACGCATTTTGGCGTCTAAGCCCTGGAAGGACTCAACAACCTGAGCCGATTGCAGAGGACGCAAAGCCCCGGAGCTAGAAGGCTCAACAGGGTTACGGCGCTCCACAGTGGACCGCGGCCGGACGGTCACAGAAGGCTGGTCGGAAGGTTGAACGTCCGGCAATAAGCCAAAGACGAAATCCAAAGCCTGCCCCAAGACTGACGAGGGGGGCCCATCACCTTCAAGATACTCGTCATCCTCCGTAGCAGAGGAGACGTAGCCCAACTCGGGCTGACCAGCAGAAACCTCCTGTGAAAACTGAGCTGTATCCACGGGGCCAGGCGAGACATCTCGGCGACCGACCAAAGGAGGTTGTGCCTCAGGAGACACAGGGAGGCCAACTTGAGGGTTGCCAGAAAGCAACCGGGTGAGTGCCAAAACGGCCTGGCGCAGGTCACCCTGAGAATCTGTCGCAGCAGAATCGCCCGACGGAGTGTCCTCCCAATGGACCCTTCTGGTAGAAGAACCCAAATCCTCAGAAGAGACCGACGGCGAACGTCGATCGGCAGACAGAATAGGAGCACGGTGAGAAGACACCGGAGGATAGTCCCGATTGTGACGCCCAGGGGCCATCACTGACCTCTGCGAAACAGAAGGTCCTGCCTGCAAATCCTCTAAAGAGACCGACGGCGCACGTCAATCGGTAGCTGGATCTAGGACACGGTGAGAAGACACCGGAGGATTGTCCCAAGAATGACAGGAACCTGTCATTGGCCTCTGCGCAGCAGACTGCCCCAACTGCCTATCCTCTGAGACCGACGGCAAGCATCGATCGACACCCAGACCCGGAACACAGTGAGGAATCACCGGAGGAAGGTTCCGAGAGTGACAGCTAACAGGGGGTGTCACTGACCGCTGCCGAACAGCAGGCCCTGGATGCCAACGTCCCAACACCATCCCGCTAGGCGGCACACTAGCAGGGGAAGGTGGTACGATAAACGATTCACTCGAGGGACGAGGAATCGCTGCCGAAGTGACCGGCCGGCTCAACCGACTAGGAGCAAACCTAGCCAGATGAGACGGAGCAGACAGCAAACCCGCACAACCCCGCCGCGGGCTGGGGGAGGCTGAGAACACACAGACACACCAGCAATTACAGCCTCGGTCCCCCGAGACTGTAGACCATCCCCAGAGGAGATGGAAGAGCCACCATCAGACAGAATAGGATCTGGAGTAGCAACTTCCTCAACAACGGTCGACAGTGTAGGAGGCAGATCGGAGAGGGTTACTGAGCTGACCTCGGAAAAGCTCTCAACGAAAACAGACGCCTCAATAGTGACATCAGAAGACAAAGAGACCACAGTCTCCTCGTCAGGTATCACTGAACTAACACCGCCAACAGTTGCAGAGGAACCCGCCACAGAAGGCAGATCCGAATCCTGTGTGACAGAGTCACCACGTGCACCAGCAGAAATGTCTGCTACGGCACGGCTACCCTTACCCCGAGAACGAGGGGTTCTAGCTCTGGAAAGAACCACCTTGTTCACAGAAGCCCATAATTTAGAGGACCAAACCCCACAAATACCACATGATTGGGCTTGAGTGCAATTGTTGCAAGTGACACATGTGGCATGAGAATCGTCCACATGTTTCACTTGCAAACAAGAGGTACAAGGAATAGTCTTAGGCATGATATCAAAATAATAATCAAGCTTCCTGCCGACGGAAAACAGTACTAAGGTCGTGTTCACACGTGGGGGAAAGACAAGATAAAGTGTGAAGAGACAAGCAATAAAAAATACAAATTAACATTAAATAATAATAATTTGGTAGCTTGATAAAAGGATACAATCCACTAGCACACTAAATATGTAGAATAAGTTGTTCACGAAGAATAAACAGCATAATTAGCACGAGTCACAAAAATTTCCGACCATGTACAATGGCG
The DNA here is from genome assembly GCA_031216915.1 of Pictodentalium vernedei. Lineage (NCBI taxonomy): Eukaryota > Metazoa > Mollusca > Scaphopoda > Dentaliida > Dentaliidae > Pictodentalium > Pictodentalium vernedei. Next base: position 701,247,128 of record CM062297.1, read on the forward strand.
GAAAATAAAGGAATTGACGTCACGGTTGTTTGCGAATGCGCTCGGTAAACGCAAGAGGTGTGCAGAGAGAGTACCTGTAATTTTGAGCGCTGGTCTCGCTCGACCCTTTTTTCGATCTTTTTTTCGTGCTTTTGCACACTAGTACTTTTCCAACTCATTTGGAAAAGATTCTAAAAGCTTGAGTTAGTTCCGAAGTAGGGCTTGCACTTATGTTACAGCCAATTGTAAACAATTGTGAGTAGGTTGAAAAGAAACTGATTGTACCTAATTTCGGTACAAAATGGCCGCCGACAGCCATCTTGAATTTGGGACCGCACTCAAAAAACACTCGTTCTCATCTCAAGTGATAACAAAGGTACCCAAGAAGTTCCGTGAAGATCGGTTCATAAATACAGCCCCTAGCCCAAGCCGTATTGACATGTGTACTTACCGTGTGCAAGTAGCACTGAATAAATCAAAGTCCATCTAATTTGCATAATTTCTGCATGAGAAAAAACCCTGTATTACATGTGATGTATTCCATGTTACTAAACATTCATACAAAAATTTATTCAAATCAGAACTTTCATACAGAAGTTCTGTACAAAAAACTGATTGCACTAATTTTGGTACAAAATGGCTGTTGGCTGCCATCTTGAATTTCGGACAGCACCCCAAAACACTCGTTCTCGTCCCACAGTGATAACAAAGGTACCCCAAGAAGTTTCGTAAAGATTGGTTCATAAATACGGCCACTAGCCCGAGCCGTATAGAAGTTGTGTACAAAAAACTGATTGCACCTAATTTCAGTACAAAATGGCCACCGGCAGCCATCTTGAATTTTTGAACACACCCAGAAACACTCGTTCTTGTCCCAAGGTCATAACAAAGGTACCCAAGAAGTTTCGTGAAGATCGGTTCATAAATACAGCCACTAGCCTGAGCCATATTGACATGTGGATTTACTGTGTATAAGTAGCACTGAATAAATCAAAGTTCATCTAAGTTGCATAATTTCTGCTCGAGAAAAAAACTACTATGTATTATATGTGATGTATTCCATGTTACTAAACATTCATACAAAAATTTATTCAAATCAGAACTTTCATACAGAAGTTCTAAACAAAAAACTGATTGCACTAACTTCAGTACAAAATGGATGCTGGTGGCCATCTTGAATTTCAGATCACACCCAAAAACATTCGTTCTCGTCCCACAGTGATAACAAAGGTACCCAAGAAGTTTCTTAAAGATCGTTTCATAAATACGGCCTCTAGCCCGAGCCATATTGAATTGTTGACGGTCATCCAGATGGACGATGGGCCATGGCATAATCTCAAATTTGACTACGTCAAAGTTGAGCTAAAAAAAATTATGTTATGTCAGGGTCTTCTGTTGAGGTGGGGAAGGCAAGTCAAAAAAAATACTGAGTCAGCATATTTGCAAAAATTTTCTCCAGAACCAATGGTCAGAATCTTTTGATATTTGGTATACAGAATCCTACTCCGGTCCCTATGGGGCTGGGCACCCTCCCTATGGGGTGGGGTTGGGCACCCTCTCTATGGGGCTGGGCAAGTTGAGTTGAAGAAAAATGCAATGCCCCTTCAGGACCATCACTCACACAAACTTTCACTTGAATTGGCCCAGTGGTTTTGGAGAAGTCCAAAACATAGTGTTGACGGATGATGGCTGGAAAGTGATTAGATAAGCTCAGCTTGACTTCATCAAGGTGGGCTAAAAATTAATTTTGTATAATGTCTGATCGCTGCTAAACATTAGAAACATCTTTGAAGTGTCTCAGAGATGAGGAGGTAAAAGAACACGCGAACATAATATGTACAAATATGACTGAAAAAACCTTTATGCTATGTTATTTATCTTATATATATGCTGCAACACCTCTACACCAAATATTGGAAATGTTGTTTAGAAGTTCTAGGCAGAAAACTAATTACACACAATTTCCAATGAAAATGGCTGCCAATCAGCCAGCTTGAATTTAAAAAAAAAAAAATTGACATGCATCAATTTTACATAATGTCTGATCAATGCTGAAAATTTGAAACAAAAGCATCAAAACATTTCTGAGATACAGGTGGTAACAGGACACGCCAACATTATATATACAAATTTGACTGAAAAAAAGTAAAAGTTCATCTAATTTGCATAACTTATGCACGAGAAAAAACCTGTATGATGTTATTTATTGAAATTGGGAATGTTGTTTAGAAGTTCTAGGTAGAAAACTAAGTACATGCAATTTACAACAAAAATGGCTGCCAGTCAGCCATCTTGAATTTATTTTTTTTAAAAATGAAAAATTTATGCGAACCAATTTTACATAATGTCTGATCATTACTGAAAATTTGAAAAAAGCGTCAAAGCATCTCTGAGATACAGGTGGTAACAGGACATACCAACATAATATGCACAAAAATGGCTGAAAACAAGCTTAAGTTCGTTGCATAATTCATGCATGAGAATAACCAGTAAATCTTATTTATCTTATACTGCTAGACCTCCATACCAAACATTATTTTAATCGGAAATGTTGTTTAGAAGTTCTAGGCATAAAAATAATTACACACAATTTCAAAGAAAATGGCTGCCAGTCAGCCATCGTGAATTTTTTTTACAAAAAAAAAAAAAATTTACGTGCATCAATTTTACATAATGTCTGATCATTGCTGAAAATCTGAAACAAAAGCATCAAAGCATCTCTGGGTTACAGGTGGGAATAGGACACACGAACATAATATACTACTCAAAAGTTTGCTAAGCACCAAATATTTGACACATCATTGTGAAATTTGTTTGTGACATATCTGCGATATTTTTGGTGGATATGATTAAGGACTGTAATGAGATGATCCCCAGTGTTTACATTAGCTCTCTTGACAGGCAGACTTTACGTGACAGTCATGGAAAGCATGTACCCCTTGATTTTCATGGTGTTTTCGTGTACTGTCTACATGTACATGACATGTGTAGGGTATTCCATCTTCATTTCAACACAAACCCTTGTGATTTAATGATTGAATATGGCAAATGCAAATGTAAGAAGACATTTGTCTGAAGCAGAAATGTTGCGGGCTGTAGGGATGGTGGAGCAAGGGGCTACCCATCGTCAGGTTGGTGAAGCCCTTGATGTGCACCATAGTGATCACCAGAGCCTGGGCAAGATTTCAGTAGTATGGCACACCAGTAAGACGGCATGGTGGTGGCAGAGACAAGACAACATCTGCAGCTGAAGTCTGGTTTTTGATCATTCAGGCCCATAGGAACCACTTTGCCACAGCAACCCAGCTTCGCAGTGACCTTCAGAATGCATGCAGGGTAAATGTTTCAACGCAGACTATCCGGGCAAGGTTGCACGAAGGTGGTCTCTGATCGAGAAGACCATGTATTCGCATTCTGCTGTCCCAGAACCACCGCCAGGCATGATATGAATGGGCCATGGACCACAATGGATGGACCAGAGAAGATTGGTGATCTGTCCTTTTTACTTATGAGTCAAGGTACTGCCTAGACCACACAGATAGACATTCTAGGGTATGGAGAAGACCAGGAGAGTGATTCCATGCAGTCATCATTGCTGAGCATGACCGCTATGGTGGAGGGTCAATCATGGACCAGGGCGGCATCAGCTGGGATGGACGTATAGAGCTCTGTGTCCTTGAACGTGGTACATTGACTGCACAACAGTAAGTTGATGAGATCCTGGATGTCCACGTCAGATTGTATGCAGATGCAGTGGGTGATAGATTCATTCTGATGGATGATAATGCCCGTCCTCATGTTGGCCATGCTGTCGGGGAGTACCAACAGAGGGAGGGTATTGAGCGTATGGACTGGCCAGCAAGGTCCCTTGACCTCAATCCAATCGAACATGTCTGGAATGAGTTGCAGCTTGCCATTTCAGCCCGTCCAGTCAAGCCAAGATATGTCCAGGAGCTTGGTGCCATGCTGGTCCAAGAATGGAACAACATCCTACAAAGGACCACCAGGAACCTGATTGGGAGCATGAGAAGGTGTTGTCAAGCTGTAATTAACAGTAATGGGTCTTATACTCGATAATGAAGCCATACCAGTTCGCTCCGTCAACTTTTTGGCATGTTAAAAAATTTCCTCTTTTACCAATAATATCCATTTTCCATGGTTATCGTATTCAAAAGCTAAAAAATAATGTCAAACACAAAGAAAATCTTAATTTCTGTACTTAAATCATTAAAGATATAAATATAGAACCTTAGTGAGCACGCTCACATACCCCACATGCCCCAATATTTAAAGCTCGGAAAAGAGTAATTTTTAGGAAAATGACCCGGAAATCTGTTACTTGTATTTTTCAGAGTCCAGGGCCCGTAATTTCCGCAAAAATCGGCCGAGCAGAACGAAACGCAAACTTGATCTGTAAGTCATTGTGGTAGACTCACATACTAAAATGGCCGTAATTTCGATAATATCTGAAAGCGTGTAGAAAAAAAGTCCGGAAAACTGTAATTTTGATGAACTTTTCAAAGTCTATGGGGCCGTAATTTTGGTAAAAATCAGTGGAGCGGAACAAAACCCAAACTTGTTCTGTAGGCCACCATGTTAGACTAACATACCAAAAATCAGCTCAATATCTGGAAGCGTGTAGGAAAATAGTCTGCAAAACTGTAATTTTGATGAACTTTTCAAAGTTCATGGGCCGTAATTTCGGTAAAAATCAGTGGAGCGGAACAAAATGCAAACTTGATCTGTAGGCCACCATGTCAGACTAACATACCAAAAATCAGCTCAATATCTGGAAGCGTGTAGAAAAAAAGTCCGGAAAACTGTAATTTTGATGCATTTTTCAGAGTCCAAGGGCCGTAATTTCGGTAAAAATCAGTGGAGCGGAACAAAATGCAAACTTGTTCTGTAGGCCACCATGTTAGACTAACATACCAAAAATCAGCTCAATATCCGGAAGCGTGTAGAAAAAAAGGTCCGGAAAACAAGTAGGACTGACCGACGGACTGACCAGTCAAAAACATTATACCCCTGCAACTTTGTTGCGTGGGGTATAATTAAATAAAAAATATATACACTTTTCACTACAATAGTTCAACTAAAACGTAAAACAGGTAGTTGGATGAACTTGGTGCTTAGCAAACTTTGAGTAGTATATATACAAAAAATGGCTGAAAAAAAGCTTAAGCTCGACTAATTTTGATAATTTATGCACAAGAAAAAAAGCTGCATGATATGTTATTTATCTAATGCTGCTACACCTCCATACCACAAATTATTGAAATCGGAAAGGTTGTTTAGAAGTTCCAGGTAGAAAACTAATTACAAGCAATTTCCAACAAAAATGGTCACAAGATGGTCTGATTGAAGTTGAAAATTTGAAATGCCAACAACCAACTATCTCGGAGATGCAGGTGGCAACAGTTAAGAGGGACAGACAGACTGGCAGACGGACAGATGGATTGAGTGCAATCCATAAATCCCCTTCAGGGTGAAACTGTGGGGAACTAAAAATAATCAACAAGAGCAATGCCTAGCATTCCGTATGCCCAGTAGGCTTTTTCGAATTGTACATAACTACTGTTTTGATCCATGAACTTGTATTTTAGTATGACTGAGACATAAACCAAGTTTGGTGCTGATTGAGAAATCAAAACTCAAGTTATTGTCCAAAATCTGAAATGTTGATAAAAATGTGAAAGTTCTAAAGTTGAAAAGGGGCATAACTCTGGAAAGAATAGTCTGACCAAATTATAACCAAAGGTGCATAGGTTCCTATGGTGGTGAACATGAATACAAAGTTGCGAAAGAATCGGTCCAAAAACCTCTGAAAAATCCTCCGGAGAAAATTCAAATTTAAGGGGCAGATTGTTCAAAGTCGAAAAAGGGCATAACTCTAGAAGAAAATAGTCTGACCAGAACTATAATCACAGGTGCAAGGGCTCCCATGGCGATGATCATGCATATCAAGTTTTGAAAGAATTAGTCTATAAACCTCTGAGGAAATCTCTGGACAAAATTTGACCGATGTGGTGAATTATTCTATTGCAATGTAAATTGTGGCAGCAGAAAGTGGGGTGACTGGATGACTTCCGACTCAACTTTTGGGTGTCAACTAATCGACTCCAGAATCATTTCAACACTAGTTTCTTTAATTGTAAACAGAAAGCCTTCAGCAGGATTTGTTCACAAACAAAAGTTTTGATATAATTCATTGGAAGATGCTAAAGAACGAAAATCATTTCGTCGCCTGAGTGCTAGAATGTCCTATATCCCCTATGGGACATAGGACATTCTAGCACTCATGCGATGATTTGTTAGGCTACACACTTACCACTTAAGGTGGCAAATGTAAGCCCAGACAGATGATTGGACATAAAAATCCAGACAAAACTACATTATAATTTGGGCATCTTGGGGTGGTTGTACATAAAATACCCAAGAAAAAACTTGAATAATCAAAGAAATGCAAAAAAATAACATTTTTCTTCAAGATTACAGTCAGACAGTTAGGTTCACGAACTGTTCCAAAATTGTTTTTTGAAAACTTACACTGGCATTTGTATGTTCACTGTTTGACTTGGGCTGTACAGCTTTCTCTGTATGATGGAGCTCTTTACTTGAAGATAAGAGTGCAGCTCTCTCTCCTCCTATTGGCTGTACATCTTTATTTGTGGACAGTAGAGATGCCCTTTCTGTTCCAATAGGTAATTGGTAGCTTGGGTGGCACAATTTTAACTCCTCGATTAAATCATTAAATACCTGAAAGAAAAAATAAACATAATCACTAAATACTCATTTTTGTTTACCTGTGAATCAGATGAATTTGCCTAGTATAATGCACAGAAAACAAAAATTGCACTTCCAAAACATAGTTTACAATCTCCCATTGGAACAAACTCATCAGGAAAATTCCAATTGGGGGCCCCAAGTGATATTTTGGAAGACAAAAGCTCAAGTTTTCTCGGTCATTTTGTTAAAATAGTGCCCGTTAGGTACTGAAATGTTTGACTTTCAACCTGCACAACTAAGTAATTTTTGTCAACAATAGGCAGACTTATAGGGAATTATAAACATTACTATCGATTGATAGCCACTAAAATATTGGTGGCCTATCCCAATCTTTTGATAACATAAAAATAATTAACATAAAAATAAACAAGAAAATTCAGTGAATTCAAGTCTCCCACTGGGCAGCAGTTTCAAGGGGAATTAATGCATCCAGTGGAATATAGTTGAGTTGCAAGTGGAAGTTATTTAGAAGAGACAGAACAGACAGTGGTTATCAGATTTATTTTCACGAAGCTCACTGTCAAAGCAAGCAAAGTGATGTGGAGTATAACTGTGAGAATCACTAAAAATTAAGACTGTATGATAAGAAATATTACATTAAACTGATCTGAAAAGTAATCCATATACGAAATTTCACTGAAATCGGTTGACTCTAAGGAAAGTTAGAGTCTGGAAACCATCAGCCAATCAAATTTAAGCAACTTAATTAAATACGCGCGGAAAATGCCCATGTTCGAACTTGAACCCACAACTGATGAAAGTGATCTACTACCCAAATTTCATCGAAATCGACTGACTGTAAGGAAAGTGAGAGTCTGGAAATGAAAAACATGGAAGGTGTGCACTTACTGTGTATTAGTAGTAGCACTGAATAAATCAAAGTTTCCCTAATTCGCATAATTTATGCATGAGAACAAAACCCGTATTAAATGTGATGTATTGCATGTTACTAAATACTCATACAAAAATTTATTCAAATCCGAACTTTCATATAGAAGTTCTGTACAAAAAACTGATTACACCCAATTTTGGAACAAAATGGCCACTGGCGGCCCTCTTGAATTTTGGACCAAACCCCAAACGCATATTCTGGTCTCACAATGATAACAAAGATACCCAATGATGTTTCGTGAAGATCGGTTCATAAATACAGCTTTTAGTCTGAGGTGCGTTGACGCACGGGGCAGACGGACAGGCAGACAGACAGATTTCCGGTACAAAATTTCCCACATTCGAACTTGACCTAGGTATTGATAAAAGTAATCCATATATGAAATTTCATCGAAATCGGTTGATTTTAAGGAAAGTTAGAGTCTGGAAACCGTCAGCCAATCAAATTTCAGCAACCTAATTAAATATGCGTGAAAAATGTCCATATTCGAACTTGGACCCACAACTGATGAAAGTGATCCTCTACCCAAATTTCATCAAAAGCCGGTCACTGCAAGGAAAGTTAGAGTTTGGAAACGAAAAACACGGAAGGATAGAAGGACACCCCAAATTTAATATCTCCCATTTTTTTCAAAAAACCGGTGGCATACAAGTGCAACTCCGATCACCAGCGATCAGACAATAGTCCTCCACAGTTGGGGGTGTCACCAAATTGTGGACTAATGTCTGATGAATGAAGAAAGACTGAAAGCACAGCATCAAAAAATCTCTTAGCAACAGGTTGTGATATTAAAACAAGAGGCCCCAAGGGGCCTTAATCGCTCACCGGGAAAAGTGATTGAAACAAAGTGGTTCAAAGAAGTATTTGGAGTCACATTCAGTTAGACATGGTTCATCAACACTACAAAGGAATGAAGTCATGAGAGACAAATTTTATGGAACTAGGGACATGGCTTCAACAAACTTGAATCTTACCCCCCTAAGGATGCTGCATACCAAATATCAAAAGCATTCATCTGCTGGATCTGAAGAAGAAGATTTTTAAAGAAAATTCCTCATTTCGAACTAAGTTATAATTTGGGCTACCACAGTGAGCCCAAATATGAACCCAGGGACTTGGCTTGAACAAACTTGAATCTCACCACTCTATGCACGCTGCATACCCAATATCAAAAGATTCTGCCTGCTGGATCTGGAGAAGAAGATTTTTAAAGAAATTTGCCTGAAATGCATTAAGTTCAAATTTGGGCTCCTATACTGAGCCCAAATATAAACCCAGGGGGCCGATTTGAACAAATTTGAATCAGATCCACCCCACAATGTTGCATACCAACTATCAAAAGATTCTGCCTGCTGGATCTGGAGAAGAAGATTTTTTAAGAAATTTGCCTGAAATGCACTAAGTTCGAATTCGAACTTCTATAGTTAGCCCAAATATGAATCCAGGAGGCCGATTTGATCAAACTTGAATCAGATCCACCCCACAATGTTGCATACCAAATATCAAAAGATTTTGCCTGCTCGATCTGGAGAAGAAGATTTTTTAAGAAATTTGCCTGAAATGCACTAAGTTCGAATTCGGGTTTCTATACTGAGGCCAAATGTGAATTTAGGGAGCCGATTTGAACAAACTTGAATCAGATCCACCCCACAATGTTGCATACCAAATATCAAAAGATTCTGCCTGCTTGATCTGGAGAAGAAGATTTTTTAAGAAATTTGCCTGAAATGCACTAAGTTCGAAATCGGGCTCCTATACTGAGCCCAAATATGAACCCAGGGGGCCGATTTGAACAAACTTGAATCAGATCCACCCTACAATGTTGCATACCAAATATCAAAAGATTCTGCCTGCTGGATCTGGAGAAGAAGATTTTTTAATGGTTTTCCCATTGTCTACAGCGTTAAAAAGTTCTGACTCAGCACTTTTTCAAAGTCCTGAAAAAAGTACCTTGTGATCAAACCGATAGGGATTTTTTTTAACCATTCTATTCTACTGGATAAAAGTAAGCTTTATACAAAATAAGAATTCTCTGTGCCGTGTAGTTTTGGAGATATGGCAGTTTTAAGGTTTTTCCTGTTTTTAGCTCCGGAGGTTCCCACGGGGCAATGAGAAAAATTTTTTTTGCATCAATCAACTACTTATGACCCATTATCATCTCATATCAAATTTGGTTCAAATCGACCTCACGGTTCAGAAAATAGAAATTTTAGGCGTGGCCAAAATTTTTGACCCTCCCATAACGAAGGCAAATAATGCCCGACAAACTTCTCTTGAACAAACTTGATTCTATACCTCAAAAGGAAGCTGCATACCAAATATCAAGTCTCTGCTACTGCTGGTTCATGAGAAGAAGATTTTGGTGCCCCTTGGGGGGCGTGGCCCCACCCAGGAGGGGCAACTTCATTTGAACAAATCTGAATTGACATTAGGTAATAAACATTTACCCAATATTTGAAAAATATTGGGCCAGTGGTTTCTTCGGAGAAGTTGGTTTTGTAAAGTTTACGCCAGACGACGACGGACGGACAGAAAGCGATTAGTAAAGCTCACCTTGAGCTTCGCTCAGGTGAGCTAATAAAGCAAGCACTAAGATCTGCTTTATGATTACTTCGACGTCACCACAGAATAATTTCCTTGAATTAGCTGATGATGGCTCGTTTGTTGTCTTTGATACGCCATTTGAAAAGTCAAAAAATGGTTGGCCTTATTGTGGTCATGGTGCAGAGAGAACATGCAGCAATTAGAGTGTTTTGATATGTTCATTCACAAATAAGTTAAAAGTATGTTGTGCAAGTGTGCCATACACGATTATCAACCTGTTTACCCTCGCTCAATTAGGAATTTCCCCATAAAATAGTTTCGTCACGGTACCAGTGGGACAAAACCTTCAGTACTGGTACCGGTTAGAGCATGAGGGAACCGGCAGTACAGGTTGACATGCCTGGTCCTTTGACTATATGTCTGGTCCTTTGACACAAATGTTGACAATCGAATGTGTTCAGTCCTTGGACGCCATTTAAATGTTGACAAACAAATGCTTTGAATTAGCCCAAACCTCGCTATTACAAAGCATACACCACCACTGATGTAGAAGTTCACTGACAAAATAGCGTTCACCAGGTCTAGGTCCAATTACATAGTAAAGAAATTAATTACAATTACATCCCAAATTCTCAATTACAATTACCCTAAAATATCAGAGAAATTAATTACTATTACAATTATTTTGTTCATGTAATTAATTTCATCAGTAATTACTTTTTAGGATATATGGAGAAATCAGTAACAATCTTGGATTTTATTTTTTATTACGAGAAATGGCATATGTGGGATATGCCCCAAGCAGTGTCATAAAATAATAGGTAAGTCTCTCGGGGGTATAACAAAAACCAAATGGAAGCTTCCTCTTCATACCACCAATGCATCACAATAAAAATAAATTGATTTGAATCAGCATTCATAAGTTATAGGACGGAAATGAAATTAAAGATGGCCACAATGGTGGCCATATTGAATTGGTTATCTGATCTAAAACCGAAAGGAAGCTTCTTCTAGACACCAATGATGCATAACCATAAAATGAATCTGATTCGAGTAAGTATTCATTTGTTATTGGACGGAAACCAAATTCAAGATGGCAGCCATGGAAGCCATCATGAATTGGCCACTGGCAGCCATCTTGGTTCAGCTGACTGGTCAAACATTGAAAGTAAGCTTCCTCTAGACAGCAACAATGCATAATTCAAAAATAATGAAAGGTGTCAATGACACTGTAGCTCAACTTGTTAAGACATGTACATGCATAGTATGTGACACAGCAATGACAAACATCTAGGTAATGACCTGATAACAAAGGTACATATAAAGTATTGTAACGGTCTGTACATAAATACTGACCGTAGCCTGTAACAAATGTATAGGTAAAGTATTGTAAAGGTGGGTGACAGTCAGATGCTAAACTAGAAAAGAAATCTTTGAGTCCCAGAGTGGGTCTGACTGAACCCCCAAATATTTGTTCTCATAGCACAGTGATAACAAAGGCGAGCTGTATAGAAGTTGAGACAAAAAAAATGATTGGACCTAATTTCGGTACAAAATGGCCACTGGCAGCCATCTTGAATTTGGGACCGCACCCAGAAACACTTGTTCTCATCCAAAGGTGATAAAAAAGGAACCCAAGAAGTTTCGTGAAGATCGGTTCATAAATACAGCCTCTAGCCCGAGCTGTATTGACATGTGCACTTACAGTGTATAAGTAGCACTAAATAAATCAAAGTTCATCTAATTTGCATAATTTCTAAACGAGAAAAAAACCTGTACTATATGTGATGTATTCCATGTTACTAAACATTCATACAAAAATTTATTCAAATCAGAACTTTCATACAGAAGTTCTGTACAAAAGATTGATTGCACTAATTTTGGTACAAAATGGCTGCTGGTGGCCATCTTGAATTTTGGACCACACCCAAAAACACTCGTTCTCATCCCATGGTGATAACAAAGGCACCCAAGAAGTTTCGTAAAGATCCGTTCATAAATACAGCCTCTAGCCTGAGCCGTATAGACGTTGTGTACAAAAAACTGATTAGACCTAATTTCGGTACAAAATGGCCACTGGCAGCCATCTTGAATTTTGGACCGCACCCAGAAACACTCGTTCTCGTCCCAAGGTGATAACAAAGGTACCAAGACGTTTCGTGAAGATCGGTTCATAAATACAGACTCCAGCCCGAGCCGTATTGACATGTGTACTTAATGTGTGTAAGTAGCACTGAAAAAATCAAATTTCTTCTAATTTGCATAATTTCTGCACGAGAAAAAAACCCGTATTATATGTGATGTATCCCATGGTACTAAACATTCACACAAAAAATTATTCAAATCAGCGCTTTCATATGGAAGTTCTGTGCAAAAATCTGACTGCATCTAATTTTGTACAAAATGGCTGCCATCGGCCATCTTGAATATCGGACCAGACCCCAAAACACTCGTTCTCGTCCCACAGTGATACCAAAGGTACCCAAGAAGTTTCGTAAAGATCGGTTCATAAATACGGCCTCTAGCGCGAGCCGTATTGGCATTTCCACTTACAGTGCTGAAAGTAACACTAAATACATCAAACACTAAATACATCAAAGTTAGTCTAATTTGCATAATTTACGCACGAGAAAAAAAAAACGTATTATATGTGATGTATGGGATGGTACTAAACATTCATACAAAATATTATTAAAATCAGCGCTTTCATATGGAAGTTCTGCACAAAAATCTGATTGCACCTAATTTTGTACAAAATGGCTGCCATCGGCCATCTTGAATTTCGGATCAAACCCCAAAACACTCGTTCTCGTCCCACAGTCATAACAAAGGTACCCAAGAAGTTTCGTAAAGATCGGTTCATAAATACAGCCTCTAGCCCGAGCCGTATTGAATTGTTGACGGACAGATGGACGACGGACAATTGGCCATGGCATAAGCTCAAATTTGGCTTCGCCAAAGTTGAGCTAAAAATGATTTCAGTCAGCATTCATTAGTTATTGGTTGGAAACCAAATTCAATATGGCCACCATGGTGGCCATATTGAATTAGCTAGTTCATCCAATCCAACATTGAAAGGAAGCTTCTTCTAGACACCAACAATGCATAACCAAATGAAAGTTTCAGTGATACTGTAGCTCAACTTGTGTTAGACATGTTCATGTACAGTTTGTGACACAGCTATGACACACATCTAGGTAATGACCTGATAACAAAGATACATATAAAGTATTGTAACGGTCTGTACATAAATGCTGACCGTAGCCTGTAACAAATGTACAGGCAAAGTATTGTAAAGGTGGGTGACAGTTAGATGCTAAACTAGAAAAGAAATCTCCATGGGGCTAAAGTTATAATGGGGATCCTTGTATGGCGCACCATAAGCAAAATGTTAGCAATTGTTTTGGCCTGTTTGATTCAAACCCATCTAAGGTTGATTCATACTAATTAATAAATATTTGTCCAGTTCTTCTGAAAATATACGTATTTGAATTTTTTATCGTTAGATCATAGGGTTCCCACGGGTGAGGAGGTTTTATTTTGTCATTGTAAATAGAAAATCAGGTTGTGCCAATAATGTTTACCCTCCCCAAACAACAACAAATATTAACACAGGAACTTGGCTTCAACACATCTGAATACACACATCCTAGAGATGATGAATTCAAGAAACATTATAACCCAGTTTGGAAAAGACTCTTGTTTTTCTTCTTTTTCAAAATTTTTCTTCTCTTGTTTTTTTTTCCTCCTTGAATTTTGTCTCTTGAACTGCTCAAAAACAAGCTGTATGATTTTGACCAAATTCGACATACTTATGTAATGTCATAAAATCTAGTGAAATGCGGTATCGTCATGTCTGTGAAAATGCATATTTTCAAAATATTCTGCCAAAACCGTCAAAATTTCACCATTTTTCAAATGTCTCAAAATTGTTTACAGTCATTTAGCTCAAATTTTCCACACATTTAGAGCATAATACACCACGAACGCCACTCAAATCTTTCGACTTTAACCCCCATTGGCGAAAAATGACATGAATAGAGATTTTTTCTTCAAAATTGACCAACTTCAAGAGCAATTTTCTCTAATTACAAGGTTGTTGTAACAATTATTTTGGTATGGATAGATGCAACAATGATTGTGGAAGAAAGTTACTGTTTACTTTTTAATCTCAGATTTAACCCTCAAGCACAATGAGGGCGAGAATAAGAGTACCATTTGAAAATGCCAAAATTAGCCAACTTTGGTTGCTTTTTCTATCATGTTGGTAAGGGTTAATTTCAAACACTTTTCATGTACGTATTCACAATTGACTACCAAGCATATTTGCTGTTGTAAGTTTGGTTGTAAAGTTTAACCCTATCCCATTCTGGTTGCATAAAACTAGGTACCGTCCAAAAAAACTCCAATTTTTTCAGAATTTGGTAAGTTTAGGTGATGATTTAATCCATTTTTTAATTGAGTGAGCTCTGAATGGTTTGTATAGCTACATGCAGCAGTTTAAGTATGACAAATTTTGTTCTATATGTTATTATTAAAAGTTTAACCCTTAGCAGATTTGAGACTTGCCATAAGGGTACTGTCGGAATAATTGTTATTTTCGCCAACTTTTACATGCACTTTCTCAGCAGTGGAGCCATATTGTCTCAAAACCTTTTCCATGAGAAGACAGGGCATTCATTTAAGAACAATTTTGCTGTTATATGTTTTATTCCAAGTTTAACCCTCACCCAGTTGTCAGGCCTTGAATTGGAGTACCCTCAACTTGTACATGTTCATTCAAATACCAAGATTCAAGATTAGTCCATGTCTCTTTTCAGACACTCAGTCTGTGATTGATGTTCACACATTTAGAGCATAATATGATACACTAAAATCACCACTCAAATAGTTTAAAATTAACCCCTATTGGCCACAAATGATAGGAATATAGCATTTTATCCTAATATCTCTAACTGCAATGTTGTTGTAACAATTATTTTTGTATGCACAGATGCAACAATGCTATCTGAAGAAAGTTACTGTTTAGGTTTTAATCTCATCTTTAACCCTCAAGCACAATGAGGGTAAAATTTCAATTCGTAAATGCTAAAATTAGCCAACTTCTGTTACATTTTCCTGTCATTTTGGAAAGGGTTATTTTTTGATACTTTGTTTTGCTACAGGTAGAGATGCTTAATGAACAAATCCGCAGCTATAAGTTATGCTTTGGGGCTTAACCCAAAACATGATTTGGCCATGTAAAGAATAGTATTGTCCGACAAAAATTGATTTTCAGTGAATTTTGCAAACATCTGTACTCATTCCTGCTAATTGCAAAGTTGTTGTAGCAATTATTTTGGTATGGATAGATGTAACAAGAGGCCCCAAGGGGCCTAAGGGTGCTCACCTGACATGGTAGCCTAAATATCAACCCAGAGAATTGATTTCAACAAGTTGCATCTGCTCCTCCAAAGAAAAGCTTATACCAAATATCCAAAGATTCTGACCAGTGGATCTAAAAAAAATGAAAGTGTCAATGACACTGTAGCTCAACTTGTCAACACATGTACATGTATAGTATGTGACACAGCAATGACAAACATCTAGGTAATGACCTGATAACAAAGGTACATATAAAGTATTGCAACGGTCTGTACATAAATACTGACCATAGTCTGTAACAAATGTATAGGTAAAGTATTGTAAAGGTGGGTGGCAGTCAGATGCTAAACTAGAAAAGAAATCTTTGAGTCCCAGAGTGGGTCTGACTGAACCCCAAAATATTTGTTCTCATAGCAAAGTGATAACAAAGGCACCCTAAAATACACTCGTTCTTGTCCCAAGGTGAAAACAAAGGTACCCAATAAGTTTCGTGAAGATCAGTTTGTAAATACGAGCTGTATAGAAGTTGTGACAAAAAACTGATTGGACCTAATTTTGGTACAAAATGGCCACCGGCAGCCATCTTGAATTTTGGACCGCACTCAGAAACACTCGTTCTCGTCCCAAGGTGATAACAAAGGTACCCAAGAAGTTTCGTGAAGATCGGTTGATAAATACAGCCTCTAGCCTGAGCCGTATTGACATGTGCACTTACAGTGTATAAGTAGCACTAAATAAATAAAAATTCATCTAATTTGCATAATTTCTGCACGAGAAAAAAACCTGTACTGTATGTGATGTATTCCATTTTACTAAACATTCATACAAAAATTTATTCAAATCAGAACTTTCATACAGAAGTTCTGTACAAAAGACTGATTGCACTAATTTTGGTACAAAATGGCTGCCGGTGGCCATCTTGAATTTCGGACCACACCCCAAAACACTCGTTCTCATCCCACGGTGATAACAAAGATACCCAAGAAGTTTCGTAAAGATCGGTTCATAAATACGGCCTCTAGCCCGAGCCGTATAGGGATTTGCACTTACAGTGCTGAAAGTAACACTAAATAAATCAAAGTTAGTCTAATTTGCATAATATAAGCACGAGAAAAAAACCCATATGATATGTAATGTATCTCATGGTACTAAACATTCATACGAAAAATTATTCAAATCAGAGCTTTCATATGGAAGTTCTGTACAAAAAAAAAATTTCTGCATCGTCGGTACAAAATGGCTGCTGGCAGCCATCTTGAATTTCAGACTGCCCCAAAAACACTCGTTCTCATCACACGGTCATAACAAAGGTACCCAAGAAGTTTCGTAAAGATTGGTTCATAAATACGGCCTCTAGCCCGAGCCATAGCAGCTTGGCACTTACAGCTCTGAAAGTAACACTAAATAAATCAAAGTCAGTCTAATTTGCATAATTTACGCACGAGAAAAAAACCCGTATTATATGTGATGTATCCCATGGTACTAAACATTTATACAAAACTTTATTCAAATCAGAACTTTCATACAGAAGTTCTGTACAAAAAACTGATTTTTGCATCATCGGTACAAAATGGCCGCTGGCAGCCATCTTGAATTTCGGACCACACCTAAAAACACTCGTTCCCGTCCCAGGGTCATAACAAAGGTACACAAGAAGTTTCGTAAAGATCGGTTCATAAATACGACCTCTAGCCCGAGCCATAGCCAATTGTTGACATACGGACAGATGGACAGATAGATGGACAGATGGACGGACGGACGGACAGACGGACGACGGGCCATGACAATAGCTCAAATTTGACTTCGTCAAAGTTGAGCTAAAAAAGAAGACTTTCAAAGAATATTCCTCATATTGAACTAAGTTATAATTCGGGCTCCCACAGGGAGACCATATATGAACCCAGGGACTTGGCTTTAACAAACTTGAATCTCACTCCCCTAAGGATGCTGCACACCAAATATCAAAACATTCCGACTGCTGGATCTGAAGAAGAAGATTTTTAAAGAAAATTCCTCATTTTGAACTAAGTTACAATTCAAGCTCCCACAATTGAGTCCAAATATGGACCTAGGGACATGGCTTGAACAAACTTGAATCTCCTCCCCCCTCCCCCCCACCCCCCCCCCCCCCCCCAAGGATGCAGCATATCAAATATCAAAACATTCAAACTGCTGGATCTGAAGAAGATTTTTAAAGAAAATTCCTCATTTTGAACTAAGTTATAATTCAGGCTACCACAGTGAGCCCAAATATAAACCCAGGGACTTGGCTTGAACAAACTTGAATCTCCCCTCCCCCCCCCCCCCCCCCCCCCCACCCAAACCCCCTAAGCATGGTGCATACCCAATATCAAAAGATTCTGCCTGCTGGATCTCAAGAATAAGATTTTTGAAGAAATTTGCCTGAAATGCACTAAGTTCGAATTCGAGCTTCTATACTGAGCCCAAATACTGAGCCCAAATATAAACCCAGGGGGCCGATTTGAACAAACTTGAATCAGCTCCACCCCACAATGTTGCATACCAAATATCAAAAGATTATGCCTGCTGGATCTGGAGAAGAAGATTTTGGAAGAAAATTGCCTGAAATGCACTAAGTTCGAATTCGAGCTTCTATAGTGAGCCCCAATATAAACCCAGGGGGCCGATTTGAACAAACTTGAATCAGCTCCACCCCACAATGTTGCGTACCAAATATCAAAAGATTCTGCCTGCTGGATCTCGAGAAGAAGAGTTTTGAAGAAATTTGCCTGAAATGCATTAAGTTCGAATTCGGGCTTCTGTAGTGAGCCCAAATATGAATTCAGGGGGCCGATTTGAACAAACTTGAATCCGATCCACCCCACAATGTTGCATACCAAATATCAAAAGAATCTGCCTGCTGGATCTTGAGAAGAAGATTTTTTAAGAAATTTGCCTGAAATGCACTAAGTTCGAATTCGGGCTTCTATAGTGAGCCCAAATATGAATCCAGGGGGCCGATTTGAACAAACTTGAATCTCACCACCCCACAATGTTGCATACCAAATATCTAAAGATTCTGCCAGCTCGATCTGGAGAAGAAGATTTTTTAAGAAATTTGCCAGAAATGCATTAAGTTCGAATTTGAGCTTCTATACTGAGCCAAATATAAAACGAGGGGAGGGGGGGGGGGCGATTTGGACAAACTTGAATCAGCTCCACCCCACAATGTTGCATACCAAATATCAAAAGATTCTGCCTGCTGGATCTCAAGAAGAAGAGTTTTGAAGAAATTTGCCTGAAATGCACTAAGTTCGAATTCGAGCTTCTATACTGAGCCCAAATATAAACCCAGGGGGCCGATTTGAACAAACT
The DNA here is from genome assembly GCA_031216915.1 of Pictodentalium vernedei. NCBI lineage: Eukaryota > Metazoa > Mollusca > Scaphopoda > Dentaliida > Dentaliidae > Pictodentalium > Pictodentalium vernedei. The sequence goes on from CM062297.1 coordinate 701,266,032, forward strand.
TGAATCAGATCCACCCCACAATGTTGCATACCAAATATCAAAAGATTCTGCCTGCTCGATCTGGAGAAGAAGATTTTTTAAGAAATTTGCCAGAAATGCATTAAGTTCGAAATCGGGCTTCTGTAGTGAGCCCAAATATGAATCCAGGGGGCCGATTTGAACAAACTTGAATCAGATCCACCCCACAATGTTGCATACCAAATATCAAAAGATTCTGTCTGCTGGATCTGGAGAAGAAGATTTTTGAAGAAATTTGCCTGAAATGCACTGAGTTCGAATTTGGGCTTCTATACTGAGCCCAAATACAAACCCAGGGGGCCAATTTGAACAAACTTGAATCAGATCCACCCCACAATGTTGCATGCCAAATATCAAAAGATTCTGCCTGCTGGATCTGGAGAAGAAGATTTTTTAAGAAATTTGCCTGAAATGCACTAAGTTCAAAATCAGGCTCCTATACTGAGCCCAAATATGAACCCAGGGGGCCGATTTGAACAAACTTGAATCAGATCCACCCTACAATGTTGCATACCAAATATCAAAAGATTCTGCCTGCTGGATCTGGAGAAGATTTTTTAATCTCATTCCCATTGCCTACAGTGTTAAAAAGTGCTGACTCCGCACTTTTTCAAAGTCCTGAAAAAAGTACCTTGTGATCAAACTGATAGGGATTTTTTTTAACCATTCTATTCTACTGGATAAAAGTAAGCTTTATACAAATAAGAATTCTCTGTGCCGTGTAGTTTTGGAGATATGGTAGTTTTAAGATTTTTCCTATTTTTAGCTCCCGAGGTTCCCATGGGTCTATGAGAAAATTTTTTTTTGCATCAATCAACTACTGATGACCCATTATCATCTCATATCAAATTTGGTTCAAATCGACTTCACGATTCTGAAAATAGAAATTTTAGGCGTGGCCAAAATTTTTGCCCCTCCCATAACGAAGGCAAATAATGCCCGACAAACTTCTCTTGAAAACAAACTTGATTCCAAACCTCAAAAGGACTCTGTATACCACATATCAAGTCTCTGCTACTGACGGTTCATTAGAAGAAGATTTTCAAAAAATACCTCTGCTCAATATGAGCCAAAACCTATTTTGGATAAAAATCAAAATGCCTCTATATAACCACTACTTACATGAAATTTAATTAAAATGTGGCCAGTGGTTTAGGAGAAAGAGGCTCAAACACCACCTTCACGACGGACGACAGACGACGAATGACGGACGACGGTCGAAGAGTGATAAGAGAAGCTCACCCTGACTTTCAGTCAGGTGAGCTAACAATGATTGAAGAAGAAAGTTACTGTTTATTTTTTAATCTCAAGATTTAACCCCCAAGTGCAGTGAGGGTGACAATAAGAGTATCGTTATAGAATGCCAAAAAAGCCAACTTTGGATGCTTTTTGTCTATCATTTTGGAAATGGATAATTTCAAGCACTTTGGTTTGCTATATGTAGTCTGCATTTTCACATTGGAAAGTTGGGAATGCCCGTAATTTGTCCAACAAATTACAATTCTCTAGTTTTGTCTGGTGTTTTTGGAAATTTTTTTTAATTATCTCCCTTTTTGAGTCCCAGAGTGGGTCTGACTGAACCCAAAAATATTTGTTCTCATAGCACAGTGATAATAAAGGCAACCAAAAACACTTGTTCCTGTCCCAAGGTGATAACAAAGGTACCCAAGAAATTTCGTGAAGATCGGTTCATAAATACAGCCTCTAGCCCGAGCCGTATTGACATGTGCACTTACTGTGTATAAGTAGCACTGAATAAATCAAAGTTCATCAAATTTGCATAATTTCTGCACAAGAAAAAAACCTGTATTATATGTGATGTATTCCATGTTACTAAACATTCATTCAAAAATTTATTCAAATCACAACCTTTATATAGAAGTTCTGTACAAATGAAAGTGTCAATGACACTGTAGCTTAACTTGTGTGTTGTGTTTGATTAAAAGGATAATGTTCAATGTTTATGAAAGGATTATGAAATAAGACAAGAATTGTGATAATTGGGAATATGTTCATTTCTGTTCCTTGTATGCTATGTTTTTGATAAAAATAATATGAGGTGTACACTGTACTAAAGAGCTGAGGGGTGGGTTAATATGACCTCACAGTTAATGTATGTGGCCCTCACAGTTAACATATATCAACGAAAGTTACCAAGTTACAGTGAAATTATTCCAAAACGAGTAATCCTATCAAGTTACATTGAAATCCCTTCATAAATATGGCCTGTAGACTGTGCTAAAGGTTTTCAAGCTTTGGGCTCCTGTAGCCGTCAGTTTCCCAATTGCATCTAAAGGGGACGTTCTCATCTAGACATTATATGAAGTCAACCTACCAAGTTAGAATGAAATCCCTTCATAAATATGAACTGAAGACTGTGCTAAAGGTTTTCGGGCTTTGGGCTCGGGCAGCCATCATGGTTGAATGATCGCAGCCAAAAGGGGACATTCTCATTTGGGCATCATCTTGAGTGATCATACGAAGTTACAATGAAATCCCTTCATAAATATGCCTTGTAGACTGTGCTCAAGATTTTTGGGCCTCGGGCACATGTAGCAATCACAGTTGACCAATCACGACAAAAAGGGGATGTCATCATCTAGGCATTATATGCAGTCAACCTAACAAGTTACAATGAAATCCTTCCACAAATACGACCTATAGACTATGCTAAAGGTTTTTAGGCTCAGGCAGCCATAAAGGCTGAATGATCGCGACCAAAAGGGGACATTCTCATCTAGACATTATTTGGAGTCATCCTACCAAGCTACAATGAAATCCCTTCATAATTATGACCTGTAGACTGTTCTAAAGGTTTTCGGGCTTCAGGCCCCTGTAGCTGTCACAGTTGCCCAATCATGTCCAAAAGGGGACATTCTCATCTAGACATTATATGAAGTCAAATCTACCAAGTTACAATGAAATCCCTTCATAAATATGACCTATAGACTGTGCTAAAGGTATTCGGTCTTCGAGCTCGAGTAGCCATAATGGCTGAATGATCGCAACCAAAGGGGACATTCTCATCTGGGCATCATCTGGAGTGATCCTAAGAAGTTACAATGAAATCCCTTCATAAATATGACCTGTAGACTGTGCTCAAGATTTTCGGGCTTCGGGCACATGTAGCCATCACAGTTGACCAATCACGACAAAAAGGGGATGTCATCATCTAGGCATTATATGGAGTCAACCTAACAAGTTACAATGAAATCCTTCCATAAATACGACCTATAGACTATGCTAAAGGTTTTTGGGCTCAGGCACCCATAAAGGCTGAATGATCGTGATCAAAATAGGGTGTTCTCATCTAGACATTATTTGGAGTCACCCTACCAAGTAACAATGAAATCCCTTCATAAATATGACCTGTAGACTGTGCTAAAGATTTTCGGGCTGCGGGCCCCTGTAGCCGTCACAGTTGCCCAATCAGGGCCAAAAGGGGACTTTCTCATCTAGACATTATATGAAGTCAACCCACCAAGTTACAATGAAATTCCTCAATAAATATGACCTGTAGACTATGCTAAAGGTTTTCGGGTTTTGGGCTCTGGCAGTCGTCACGGTTGGCAGATCACACCCAAATGGGGAAATTCTCATCTAGACATCATAAGGAGTCATCCTACCAAGTTACAATGAAATCCCTCCATATTAAACATGACCTGCAGATTGTGCTAAAAGTTTTTGGGTTTCGGGCTTGGGCAGCCATCACGGTTGACAGATCATGCCCAAAAGGGGACGTTCTCATCTAGGCATTATACAGAGGCATCCTACCAAGTTACAATAAAATCCCTTCATAAATACGACCTGTAGACTGTGCTAATGGTTTTCAGGTTTTGGGCTCGGGCAGCCATACCGGTTGACCGATCGCGACCAAAAGGGGGACGTTCTCAGCTAGACATGAACCCAAACCTGCATAGGAAATTTCGTGACAATCAGACAAGAACTGCGGGGTGTAGCCCGTGCTAAAGAAAAATGTGAACAGACTTACAGACTAACAGACTTACAGACTAAAAGACTTCCGCATGCATGATGACAATAGCTTATCTTGACTATGTCAAGTTGAGCTAAAAACTGATTGTACCTAATTTTGGTACAAAATGGCCATGGCAGCCATCTTGAATTTCAGACCGCATGCAAAAACACTCATTCTCGCCCAACGGCAATAACAAAGGTACCCAAGAAGTTTTGTAAAGATCGGTTCATAAATATGGCCTCTAGTCTGAGCCATATAGAAGTTGTGTACAAAAAACTGATTGGACCTAATTTTGGTACAAAATGGCCACTGGCAGCCATCTTGAATCTGGACCGCACCCAGAAACACTCGTTCTCACCCCAAGGTGATAACAAAGGTACCCAAGAAGTTTTGTGGAGATCGGTTCATAAATACAGTCTCTTGCCTGAGCCGTATTGACATGTGTACTTCCTGTGTGTAAGTATCACTGAAAAAATCAAAGTTCATCCAATTTGCAGAATTTCTGCACGAGAAAAAAACCTGTATTATAGGTGATGTATTCTATATTACTAAACATTCAGACAAAAATTCGAATTAGAACTTTCATACAGAAGTTCTGTACAAAAAAATGATTGCACTAACTTAGGTACAAAATGGCTGCTGGTGGCCATTTTGAATTTCGGACCGCACCCAAAAACACTCATTCTCGTCCCACGGTGATAACAAAGGTACCCAAGAAGTTTTGTAAAGAGCAGTTCATAAATACGGCCTCTAGCACAAGCTGTATTGAATTGTTGATGGACGGACAGATGGACAGATCGACGACGGACCATGGCATAACTAACCAGAAAAACTGTGAGCACTGCTCACTAAATGATACCACCCACTCCCACCAAGAAACATTTTACAACAGTAAAAGTGTGTTTAATGTAGAGAGCACAAACACTGACACCCCACCCCCCCCTCCCTCCCACCTCCACCCCAAAGCTTGAATTGGCAAAGACCATTTTTGAATATGGGGAACTGTAAATATGAAAATATCTAAAAAGAAAATAAGAGGTGCACATCTTCAATTTATGTAAAAGAACGTCTGAAAGTTTCAATGAAATCTGTTCAATGGTTTCAGAGGAGTTGTGGATAGCAGATCTATACAGAATGTCAATTGAATTTGATAAAGTTCATTTTTCAATATGGGAAGCTGTAGAAATGAAAATATCTGAAAACAAAATAGGAGGTGCACATCTTCAATGTGTGTAAAAGAATTTCTGAGAGTTTCAATGGAATCCGTTCGCTGGTTCAAGAGGAGTTGCGGACAGCAGATGTGTACATCCCTAAAGTGTAATGGATGGATGGACGGATGGATGGACGGACATCGAAATATGAAAATATCTGAAAGAAAAATAGGAGGTGCACATCTTCAATGTTTGTAAAAGAAGGTCTGAGAGTTCCAATGGAGATTGTTCAATGGTTTAAGAGGAATAGCGGATAGCAGATCTATACCCCTCCCTACTAAAACCTGAATTGACGAAGACCATTTTTGAATATGGGGAAATGTAAATATGAAAATATCTGAAAAGAAGATAGGAGGTGCACATCTTCAATGTGTGTAAAAGAATGTCTGAAAGTTTCAATGAAATCTGTTCAATGGTTTAAGAGGAGTTGGGGATAGCAGATCTGTATAAAATGTCAATTGAATTTGACAAAGTTCATTTTTCAATATGGGAAACTGTAAAAATGAAAATATCTGAAAAGAAAATAGGAGGTGCACATCTTCAATGTATGTAAAAGAAGGTCTGAGAGTTTCAATGAAATCCATTCACTTGTTTAGGAAGAGTTGTGGATAGCAGATGTGTATCCCCCAAAAGATTAATGGACGGACGGACAGATGGACCAACGTACGGATGGACATAGTCAACACTATATACCACCCACTTTTCAAGTGGGTGGTATAACGAAAGTGTCAATGACACTGAAGCTTAACTTGTCTGTGTGTTGTGTTTGATGAAAAGGATAATGTTCAATGTTTATGAAAGGATTATGAAATAAGACAAGAATTGTGGTAATTGGGAATATGTTCATTTCCTTTCCCTGTATGCTATGTTTTTAATAAAAATAATATGAGGTGTACACTGTACTAAAGGATGGAAGGGTGGTTTAATATAACCTCACAGTTAATGTATGTGGCCCTCACAGTTAACGTATGTCATCGAAAGTTACTAAGTTACAGTGTAATTATTCCAAAACGAGTAATCCTATCAAGTTACATTGAAATCCCTTCATAAATATGGCCTGTAGACTGTGCTAAAGGTTTTCGAGCTTCAGGCCTGTGTAGCCATGATGGTTGACTGATTACTACTGAAAGGGGACGTCCTCATCTCGACATTATACTGAGTCACAAGTTACAATGAAATCCCTTCACAAATACAACCTGTAGTCTGCACTAAAGTTTTTCGGGTTTTGGGCTCAGGAAGCTATCTTGGTTGAATGATCGTGACCAAAAGGGGACTTTGTCATCTGGGCATCATCTGGAATGTTCCTACAAGCTACAATGAAATCCCTTCATAAATATGACCTGTAGACTGTGCTCAAGGTTTTCGGGCTCCGAGCCCCTGAAGCCATCACAGTTTGCCAATCACGACCAAAAGGGGATGTCATCATCTAGGCATTATATGGAGTCAACCTAACCTAACAAGTTACAATGAAGTCCTTACATAAATACGACCTATAGACTATGCTAAAGGTTTTTGGGCTTTGGGCTCGGGCAGCCATCAAGGCTGAATGATTGTGACCGAAAGTGGATGTTCTCATCTAGACATTATTTGGAGTCATACTACCAAGCTACAATGAAATCCCTTCATAAATATGACCTGTAGACTGTGCTAAAGGTTTTCGGGCTTCGGGCCCCTGTAGCCATCACTGTTGCCCAATCGTGTCGAAAAGGGGACGTTCTCATCTGGACATTATATGAAGTCAACCTACCAAGTTACAATGAAATCCCTTCATAAATATAATCTGTAGACTGTGCTAAAAGTTTTCAGGCTTCGGGAATCCATCATGGTTGAATGATCGCAACCAAAAGGAAAATTATCATCTGGAGTGATCCTACGAAGTTACAATGAAATCCCTTCATAAATATGACCTGTAGACTGTGCTCAAGTTTTTCAGGCTTCAGGCCCAAGGGGGATGTCATAGTTGACCAATCACAACCAAAAGGGGATGTCATCATCTAGGCATTATATGGAGTCAACCTAACAAGTTACAATGAAATTCTTCCATAAATGCTATCTTTTGACTATGCTAAAGGTTTTTAGGCTCAGACAGCCATAAAGGCTGAATGATCGCGACCAAAAGGGGACGTTCTCATCTAGGCATTATTTGGAGTCACCCTACCAAGCTACAGTGAAGTCCCTTCATAAATATGACCTGTGGACTGTTCTACAGGTTTTCGGGCTTCAGGCCCCCGTAGCCGTCACAGTTGCCCAATCGTGTCCAAAAGGGGATGTTCTCATCTAGACATTATATGAAGTCAACCTACCAAGTTACAATGAAATCCCTTCATAAATATGACCTGTAGACTGTGCTAAAGGTTTTCGGGAATCGGCAGCCATCATGGTTGAATGATTACAACCGAAAGGGGAATTCTCATCTGAGCATCATCTGGAGTGATCCTACGAAGTTACAATGAAATCCCTTCATAAATATGACCTGCAGACTGTGCTCAAGATTTTCAGGCTTCGGGCACCTGTAGCCATCACAGTTGACCAATCATAACCAAAAGGGGATGTCATCATCTAGCATTATATGGAGTCAACCTAACAAGTTACAATGAAATCCTTCCATAAATACGACCTGTAGACTATGCTAAAGGTTTTGGGTTTGGGCAGCCATAAAGGCTGAATGATCGCGACCAAAAGGGGATGTTCTTATCTAGACATTATTTGGAGCCATCCTACCAAGCTACAGTGAAATCCCTTCATAATTATGACCTGTAGACTGTTCTAAAGGTTTTCGGGCTTTGGGCCCCTGTAGCCGTCACACTTGCCCAATCGTGTCCAAAAGGGGACGTTAACATCTAGACATTATATGAAGTCAACTTACCAAGTTACAATGAAATCCCTTCATAAATATGACCTGTAGACTGTGCTAAAGGTTTTCGGGCTTCGGGCAGCCATCATGGTTGAATGATCGCAACCAAAGGGGACAATCTCATCTGGGCATCATCTGGAGTGATCCTACGAAGTTACAATTAAATCCCTTCATAAATATGACCTGTAGACCGTGATCAAGGTTTTCGGGCTTCGGGCACCTGTAGCCATCACAGTTGACCAATCACGACCAAAAGGGGATGTCATCATCTAGGCATTATATGGAGTCAACCTAACAGGTTACAATGAAATTCTTCCATAAATATGACCTTTTGCCTAGGCTAAAGGTTTTTGGGCTCAGGCACCCATCAAGGCTGAATGATCGCGACCAAAATGGGACGTTTGCATCTATACATTATTTGGAGTCATCCTACCAAGTTACAATGAAATCCCTTCATAAATATGACCTGTAGACTGTGCTAAAGGTTTTTTTTTTTTTTTTTTAATTCTACTGAATTGAATTGAATTCAATTCAATTCATTTTATTTAACGGTATGTAAAATATAATAATCAATTCAGTTACAGAATAATATTGTGATACATATACATACCATTGAGGGACAGCATTTTCAGGCTTCGGACCCCTGTAGCCGTCACAGTTGCCCAAACACGTCCAAAAGGGGACTTTCTCATCTAGTCATTATATGAAGTCAACCCACCAAGTTACAATGAAATTCCTCAATAAATATGACCTGTAGACTGTGCTAAAGGTTTTCGGGTTTTGGGCTCAGGCAGTCGTCATGGTTGGCAGATCACGCCCAAATGGGGAAATTCTCATCTAGACATCATAAGGAGTCATCCTACCAAGTTACAATGAAATCCCTCCATATTAAACATGACCTGCAGACTGTGCTAAAAGTTTTTGGGTTTTGGGCTTGGGCAGCCATCACGGTTGACAGATCATGCCCAAAAGGGGACGTTCTCATCTAGGCATTATACAGAGGCATCCTACCAAGTTACAATGAAATCCCTTCATAAATATGACCTGCAGACTGTGCTAATGGTTTTCAGGTTTTGGGCTTGGGCAGCTATACCGGTTGATCGATCGCGACCAAAAGGGGGACATTCTCATCTAGACATGACCCCAAACCTGCATATGAAATTTTGTGACGTTCAGACAAGAACTGCGGGGTGTAGCCCATGCTAAAGGAAAATGTGAACAGACTCACTGACTTCCGCACGCGTGATGGCAATAGCTTATCTTGACTTTGTCAAGTTAAGCTAATAAAAGTTAACAGACGGACGGTCAGACAGACAGACGGACACGGATGGACATTGATGCTGGTTATTGAAAGGAACCATCCTCTAGTCATGACAAATCAACCATAAAAAACAGTATCTGTTGGATGTATTGTTTTCAAGTTATCGCGTCGGCAAACAAAAGTTAACGGACGGATGGACAGAGACAGACAGATAGATGGACGGATGGACATTGATGCTGGTTATCGAAAGGAACCATCCTCCAGTCATGACTAATCAACCATAAAAAACAGTATCTGTTGGATTATCAAATGGACAATTAAAAAATCCCTGAAAATTCAAGATGGCTGCCATGGTGGCCATATTGGATATGTCAGAATGCTGGATATCGAAAGGAACCATCCTCCAGTCATTAATCAACCATAAAAAGTAGCATCTGTTGGATTTATAGTTTTCAAGTTATCGCGTGGACAATCATAAGTCCCTGAAAATCCAAGATGGCTGCCATGGTGGCCATATTGGATATGCCAGAATGCTGCTTATCGAAAGGAGCCATCCTCTAGTCATGACTAATCAACCATAAAAAACAGTATCTGTTGGATGTATTGTTTTCAAGTTATCGCGTGGACAAACAAAAGCTAATGTATGAATGGACGGACATACGGACGGACAGACATTGCCATACCATAATAGGGCCCGCTCATATGAGCTACAGTATAAAAAGTCTAACATTGCATTAAAAAAATCCAGAATCTGCAAAAAATGTCTGTTCAAGGGTAAATGTAGACTTTATTTTATGCATGTAACACATATATGAAATATAAAAGCTACACCATACAATTGGTAGCCTCCACTCATGTACATGTACAGCATAACAGGTCAGAAAACTTCAAAGGTCATACTTACAAAAAAGTCTAACATTGCAAAAACACTAAAAAACAAGAGGCACGGGGCCTGAAGCGCTCATCTTGAAAAGAACACAATATAAACAGAGTCCAAGAATGAGTCTACATTAAGCAATCCATATCCATCGGCTACACTCTCAATCCTTGAGTCCCTCAAGAGTGACAAAAATAATCCGGGCATCCTGCCTTTTCTTCAGTTGATCATAATGTAAAATGTAGAGCTCCCCTTTGAAGCCCCTTGATACAACCTATGTGGATTAATCTTAGTTACACACCTCTAGAGGGTACTGAATACAAAATTTTCAATTCTTCAGCAAAATGGCCAATTTCCGGCTCCCATAGGGAGCCCAAATATTAACCCAGGCTCTCGATTTGAACACAGTTAAATCTGACTTCCCTAGAGATGTTGTGTACCGAATATGAAAGCATTCTGACTGTTGAATCTGAAGAAGAGAAATTGTGAAGAAATTTCTTCGAATTGCACTAAGTTCAAATTTGGGCTACCATAGCGAGCCCAAATATTGACCTATGGATCCGATTTGAACAAACTTGAATCTGACCCCCCTAGAGATGTTGTACACCAAATGTGAAAGCATTCTGACAAGTGAATCTGAAGAAGATTTTTGAAGAAATTCCCTCATATTGTACTAATTTAAATTTCATGTTCCCATATGGAGCCCAAATATTAACCTAGGCACTCGAATTGAACAACCTGGAATCTGACCCCCCTAGAGATGTTGTATACCAAATATAAAAGCATTCCGACTGGTGGATCTGAAGAAGAAGATTTTTAAAGAAATTTTCTCATATTGCACTAAGTAAAAATTTGGGCTACCATAGTGAGCCCAAATATGTACCTAGGGATCTGATTTGAACAAATTTGAATCTGACCCCCATAGAGATGTTGCATACCAAATATCAAAGCATTCTGACTGATGGATCTGAAGAAGAAGATTTTTTTTAAATTACCCTCCATATTGAACAAAGATAAAATTTGGGCTTCCATAGGAAGCCCAAATATTAACCTAGGGACTTGGTTTGAACAATCTAGAATCTGACCCTCATAACAATGATGTATACCAAATATTAAAAGATTCTGACTGGTGGTTCTGAAGAAGAAGATTTTTAAAGAATATTCCCCATATTACCCTATGTTAAAACTTCGGGCTCCTGTAGAGAGCCCAAATATGAACCAATGAGCTTTATTTCAACAAACTTTTATCTGACCCCCCCGCTCCCCCCCCCCCCCCCCCCCCCCCCCCCCCCCCCCCCCCCCCTATGAATGCTGTATACCAAATATCAAAAGATTCTGATGATTGGTTCTGGAGAAAAGATTTTTAAAAATTTTTGCAAATATGCTGACTCAGCATTTTTTCGATGCCCATTACAGAACACCCTAACATAAACGATGGCAATTTTTTTTTACCATTCAATTCTACTGGTCATAAGGATACTTCATACCAAATAAAAGCTCTCTGTTCCGTGGGGTTTGGGAAATATGGGCGTTTGAAAATATTTCTAGTTTTACCTCCCAGGGTTCCCATGGGGATGTGAGAATATTTGTTTTTGCATGGGTCAAGTACTTATGACCCAATACTACCACAAACCAAATTTGGTTCATACCGGACCATTGGTTCAGAAAATAGAAATTTTGGGCGGGGCCAAAAATCTTCGTTTGAACAAACTTGATTCTACACCTCATATGGAAGCTCCATAGCAAATATCAAGTCATTGTACACACTGGTTCTTGAGAAGAAGATTTTAAAAATATTTTGGAGCATTTTCCCCCACTCCCTCCCTATGGGGCTGGGCATGCTGAGCTGAACAAAAATGAAATGCCCCTTTGGGACCATCACTCACACAAACTTTCACTTGAATTGGCCCAGTGGCTTTGGAGAAGAAGACCAAAACATGGTGTTGACGGACGACGGACGGTAAGCGATGAGATTAGCTAAGCTTGACTTTGTCAAGATGAGCTAAAAAATATTACTGGGTAAGGGTCTGTGGGTAACTGAAATGTAGCAAGTAAGCCCAAACAGGTGGGAAAGTCAAAGTGGACGCTTACAATAACTTTAACACAAGTGTTGATGCTGACGCGACGCCTCTTGTTACAGCATTGACTTCTGATGTCATGCATTTATTAGACATGCTGAGAACAATATTTCCGTAGTAGGCTATTTGATGGTAATTACAAGATGAAAGGCAATTTGGGTCAATAACATTGGCTGTTTATGGCTGTTACATAGGGAAAAAGGTTATGCAAACCTTTGATAAACGTGAACAGGCTGACAGATGTACCGACACCATTTCAATATCGCCCATACTGATTTGAATCTCTCCTATCAAGAATTTGTATTATGTATTTATGTATTGGTGTTTAAGGTCACATTTTTGCACAATGGCTAATCGTGACCACAACATGAGTACCAACTCAAGACCAAGGGTGAGCGTTAATAAGCCATGCTGTCCATTTTAGAGAGGGTTTGCACCTCCCAAGCATTGGTGACTGGGTCCTATTTTACCAGTAAAACTGAGCCTGTTACCGCAGTGAACAGATCAAGAATTTGTTTTGCAGGCCTCGAAATAAGAAGATTTTGATAAACCTTCCAGCAGGTTGCCTCATTTGACAATGGTTATCCTGTTGATCGGTTACCTAGATTTTTTTCATAAACCTATTGGTTAACAATTGCATTAAAAGTATTAATACTGACAAAGCTACTGACATACCAAACTACAGTTCCTCCCAAATTAGTTTGGTGTTTAGACACAAGGGACCCAAGGCAGGCGCAGTACAAAATAGGTACAAACACATGCCCCCCCCCCCCCCCCCACACACATACACACGCACATTCACGTATGCATGCATTAACATTTGTTGTTCTTTGCTTTATATGATTTTTGTGTCTAATAAAAATTAAAGAATTTTAATTGTTTATTTTGCTGTGTGGCTTATTATTTCAGAAACCCAAACACATTTGTCTCGAACTGGAAGTGAGAATTGGGCAATTGTGTGGGGATGGGGTCAAGTACCATCGATGGACGTCTGTATTACGAATACATAGAACTTCAGGGCATGGGAGTTGCATTGGCAGTCTCTGATTAACATTGGAAAAGAAACAATTGTAAATCGTATCTACCTTCCCCTACATTTCATCCGGAGAATGTAATCCAAAGTTCCAAACTAAAACTTTTTTTGTGCCACAATGTTTGAAATCATTTGGAAAAACCCATGTTCACAACCATGCTGGCTGTTTATTCAAATGGAATAAGCACGTAAATAAGAAATCTGCATTGGTGAATAAACAACGTTTCCATAATGTGTTCGAAATTTTTTCTCATGGATTGGTAGGGTAAAAAGGGGCAGAATGCAAATAATTAACAGCAGCTCATTTGATTTTCAATATGTCTCCTTTTTATTGTATCGAAGACTTATTTTCAGCTTCGCGCAGTGCGAGAGTTAATACCTCACATGCGGTAAATGTATTAACAAAGTAGTTAGCTCCCTTTAGCTGTAACAGACAATCATCTTTCTCAAAATGGAAACAAATTAATTGTTTCGAGAGCCAGAGGGCGCCGCAAGTTGGTACTGCAGATCTTCAGTACCGCTAATACTATAGATTGTATTATACCCCCACAAGTACAGTAATGATTGAAACCTGCTGTATGATAACCCCATGAGCAATTTGTTCACTGCAGTGCTTCTTTTAAATCAGTGGGAGGAAAAACTTGCTCTATGTGCCAGTGAGACATAGGGCATTCTGGCACTATGGCGACCTTATATATGACGTCAATGAAGACAGAAATCGTCCTATTTGCCATTAAATTTCCCACCTCATAGTTACAAACGAGCCATATTTTAAACACTTCTACTCAAGGTGAAGACTGTTCGAGTCTTACCTGCCAAGAAAAAAAACATTCTTAATCATAGGACGCCATTGCCAGCTTATGACGGTGACTTCTCCAGTTATCTCATCCCTCCCGACCTCGAATTAATCTCCCAATCATGTCTTGACCCATCATCTCTCGTTTAATCTCATTTATCCAAATTTGTAGTCTACCGTCAGATTGCACTCGTGCATATCGGGTGCAGTCTTTCGTGTAGACTGGGAAGGGGCCAGCATGTAGATTCGAGGTCTTCCTTCTCCTAATCATTCACTCAATAGCTGAGCCATGGGCAGTGGTACTTATGAACATAAATATCCAGTCTACTCCATTTCTCTGTAATCATTTCTGTGTAGTCTTTTTCACTTCCTGGGGGCAACAGGAAGACAGCCAATGTGGCTATGTTGTCTCCCAACAATTTACCAGCGTATTCCATATATGTAAAACTCTTTGTACAAATCTTACTTGTAAATTTGGTATTTTGTTGAATAAACTTCATTTCATTTCATTTCAACTTTGAAAACTTTTCTCATCCCGTAACAACCAACTTCGTCGGCCATCGGCGCTATTTTTGGTTAACCGATCGAGCGTTCGCCTGAAAACAAATCTGCATAACCGATAGGCGAACACTACAAGCGTTCGCCTCTTATTACGAGGCCTGTTTAGGAAGGGAAGACACATATTTGGAGGGAAAAACACATAAGAAGATAAAGAAATTTTACATTTGGATTGAACAGAGAACATTAAGACTGATATCCAAACTGCATGTATACTAGAATTAAGTTTTATAATTAGTCACATGGAATCATGTTCATCCAAGTCTGTAGTCTCTATTAAAGTGTTCTTAGACTATTAAAGAATAACTCATCATTTGCCTTTGAATTGAGACACTTTCTACGCATCATTAGGTAAGCAATTTAAATATAATATACAATCGGTGTCCTGAACTGTGTGGTCATAAGGCTGGGAATTTAGGAAAAGTCAAGTGCAAATGCCATTAGGAAAGACTTAGGGTCCCACATCTGGTCTCTGGTAACACCCAAAAGAATCCCAGGACTGGGTGCAGCCATTTGCAACATGTCCCTCATGGACATAATTATATAATGTATATCTCCAGAAATGATTGTTGTGTCAAAATGTGTTATCATGAAGTAAATCACTTCAATTAAATCCACTAAGAGTCAACTAAAAAATAAGAAAATAATTTTTGGTCAACATGACCTATCAGCTTGTTTTACATAAATGGTTTCTGTAAAAAATTGCATATTTTCCCATACCACTTTTTTGAAAACCAAGCTTTTCCAGGGCCTGAAAGTTTTGGGATTTTTTGCTTAATTTCTTCCACTTTTCCAGACATTCAAGAAAAATATACATATGCTGTTAACAGTATCCATTCAAGTGAAATAGACTCCTCTTCACTTAATATTGTATGTAAATTATAAAAAAAACTCTTAAACGATACATTAAAAAATCTCTATGAGAGAAATAATTTTTAACTTTCAAGTCTCCAAGGGCAGAGTTAAAATTTCTGACAACACCACTCATGGACTTAATCCATAACACTTACAGAGACCATGTTCCCGTATCAATTACCTGCTTTGAAAAATGGGGTCGGAATAACAACAATTAATATAAGTAGGTCGGAAAACATGTATAAACAAACTTTTGAAGTGAGATATTCACAGCAAAGATATGGTTTGATAGTTCTCATATACCTACGCATGTCCCACAAGTGAAATGGAGTCACTTAACACAGATAATGTATTATGAATATGGAATAACTAAAACACATTCAAGCTGCATGTTCCTGTGGATTCACACATATAGTGCATATTTATAATCAATACTAGCCCTTTTGAAAATTTACTTCCTTGAAAACATTTTCATGAGTCATTACTTTATACTATAAATAAAATAGGTGAAATTTCCAAGAAGCCTTATTTCTACTTTCAGTTTCACAAATTATTTCTAGGTACAAATGGACACAGTTCAGAATAATTATCTCTCACCATTCTGCGTGCAAGTATTTTTTTTTAATCTAATTGAGTCATTACTCCTTTAGAGGACTAAAAGTATTGACTGAAATGAGTTGTAAGTACTGTTAAATATACCTTTTATTGATTATTGTAATTATTATTAATTATTTGTGTTCCAGGTAGCTTTCAGCCACAGGTGTTCGACATGTGCCAAAGATCATGAAAAATGGTGTATTTGAAGGTTTTTTGACAAATTGTGCATTTTCCCCATGATTATGTATAATAAGAGAGATAAGGTAATGAACTCCCTGGCTTGGAAGATATCTACCTACCTTATTCAAACTCACTGAGAAACCAAATGCTGATGTCATCTGAGAGCTAAGACATGTCTGGCCATGAAAAAGTGAGTCATCCCCCACGATACATTTGACTCATTTTAGCATTAAAAAAGTATTTTATTGGGCAAGTGGTATACCCATTTCAGCATTAAAAAACTATTTTATTGGGCAAGTGGTATACTAACGTAAAGCTTAATGCCTTAACTGTCGGATGACATCAATATTTTGACTACAAATTCACGCATGTAGTTTTTCTATGAGTCTGAATAAGGCAGGTAGATATCTTCCAAGCCAGGGAGTTCATTACCTTGTTCTCTTATTATACATAATCATGGGAAAATACATAATTTGTCAAAACACCATCAAATACACCATTTTTCATGATCTTTCGCACATGTCAAACACCTGTGCTTTCAGCATCTGTGGTGACATACTCTCACTGCTGCCAAGTGGAGGGATGAGGCTTGTCAGACTGTCATCCTCCCCCACAACTCTCATAATGCCAAGATGGACTATTTTTAACAATAGGTATAAACATATGAGGGGTTTATTTCTTTGTTTTACAGCAGGGTGCGAAATCCAACTACCAGCAGCTACCAGTGGAAATTGTGAGATCCATGCACACCTGTTACCAAAAATCTGTGACAATCAGACCATCCACATGGGAAGTGTGGAACAACTGTTTTACAGCAAGAAATTCACACCTCCACCTTCAACCCCAGTGGCATTTGAGGCTGCCACAACAACTTATTATTGAAGTCTAGTGATGATTGGACCATTCACATGAGAGATATAGAACAAACTAAAATGCCGAAAATTTGGAGATTTCCATGTATTTTCTTTGTTTTACCTCAGGGACATGAAAGCCAATTCCTCAGTAGTAATTTTAATGTCCGCATACACCCAAGTTCGAAGATTAATGATGATCAGACCATCCAGTGGGAACGATGTCAAACAAACACACCAGCAAACAAACAGTTAAAAAAAAACTAAGATGGCTGGCTAATTTGCAAAATTTATGCACATGAGAAAAACCTGTATATTAATATATTAATATCCGAATCACCATTTTAAGTTCTTACTTTAAAACTGTAATTGCTATTTTTAGAAGAAAATGGCTGATGGCAGCCTCTCTTCATGATAGTCAAAACACCAAATGTGACATCCTGCTAGTCACACTTGGGCTATTTTCTATTTATCAAAAGTGTCTGTGTGTGTGTGGGGGGAGGGGGGGGGGGGGGGCAAATAATTTATGACTTGAAGAACTAGAGGCTCAAGAGAGCCTAAAAACGCTCACCTGGACCAAGTTGTCCTAAACTGTAAGAGTTATGGGTATGGAGAAAATGTAATCTGAATGAATCATATGACTGATTCGCCAGCAATTTTTTCAACTGCTCAGAAGAAAGCTTCATACCAAATACATAATCTCTAGTCCGTGCAGTTTGGGAAGTATTGGACATTTCATTTTTTTTCTATTTTTAGCGCCAGATATTCCAACGCGAAAAATTTTGGAGGCATGAATGAAGTACTTAGGGTCAACTAATGCCACATATAAAATTGGGTTCAAATCGCTCCACTGGTTCTTGAAATAGAAATTTTCAGGGGAGCTCAAAAGTGAGCCCATCCCCTGGAGAGCCCAAATATGGACCTATCAACTTTCTTTGAAAAACTTTTAATCTTGAACACCAGAGGAAGTTTCATACCAAATATCAAAGCATTCCCACTTGTGGTTCATGAGAAGAAGATTTTTAAAGAATTTCATCATATTTGGGCATAAGACCACGCCCAAAAAGGGGCGGAGACCCCATTTGAACAAAACTAAAACAGAATACCTCCAAGATGATGTGGCCCATTATATATTTCAATTTGGGCCATTGGTTTGTGAGGAGATTGTTTTTCACACTGGCCTCTCAATTCGGGAAATAAAAATTTTGTGTGGGACACAAAATTTGGATCTTGCCGTAGTGAGTTCAAATAATGACCTAGAAACTTTCGTTGGACAAATTAGAATTTGGGGTACCAAAAGAGGTTGCATATCAAATATCAAAGCACTCTGATCTGTGGTTAAGGAAAACAAGTTGTATAAAAGGAATGCAGGTATTTTGGCATCAGGGATCAGAACCACAGAGACAAAAAAAAAGTTAGTGTACTTACTTATTAGGTGTTTTAAGGTCACATATTTATGCACAATCGCTAATCGTGACCACAACATGGAGATAAAGTCAAGTTTTGTAAATCGTTTATACCCATGTTGCCCATTTTAGAGGACTTCCACCCCAAGCATTGGTGACTGGGTCCTATTTTACCAGTGTAACGGAACTTGTTTACCACAGTAAACAAGCACTGCTGCACTTCCTGAAGTTCACATGGGGGAGTAAAAGTGTATGTTAACCTTAATAATTTTGGATACTAAATATAATTTTTTAGTGTTCTGTGATTTGAAAATAAATGAGGAATGGGAAGGCTATGGGTATTGAATTTGTTTCTATTTTTTGCCCCTGGGGTTCCCACTGGGCACAAAAAATGCCCCCTGAACAAACTTGAATCACACCTCCCTAAGAATGATATACACCAAATATCAAAAGATTCTGACTGCTGGATCTGAACAAAGAGATTTTTAAAGAATATTCCTCATATTGAACAAAGTTACAATTTGTGTTAACCCTAATAATTTTGGACACTAAATATAATTTTTTAGTGTTCTGTGATTTGAGAATAAATGGGGAATGGGAAGGGTATGGGTATTGAATTTGTTTCTATTTTTTGCCCCTGGGGTTCCCACTGGGCACAAAAAAATGCCCCCTGAACAAACTTGAATCACACCTCCCTAAGAATGACATACACCAAATATCAAAAGATTCTAACTGCTGGATCTGAAGAAAGAGATTTTTAAAGAATATTCCTCATATTGAACAAACTTACAATTTGGGCTCCCATAGGGAGCCCAAATATGAACCCAGGGACTTGGCTTGAACAAACCTGAATCTCCCTTCCATAAGGATGTTGTATACCAAATATCAAAAGATTCTGACTGTTGGATCTGGAGAAGAAGATTTTTAAAGAATATCCCTCATATTGCACTAATTTGAACATTTGGGCTCCTGTAGAGTGCCCACCCAGGGGTTAAATTTCAACAACCATGTGAATCAATCTTCCATAGATGTTAAATGTGAAATATGAAAGCTTTTGGAGCAGTGGTTGGGGAGAAAAAGATTATTTTATATTTTTCCCATTACCTTCAGCTGACTCAGCATTTTTTCAAAGTCCCGAAACTCTACCTTAGGACAAAACCGATAGCGATTTTTTTCACCATTCCTTTCTATTGGTCCTAAGGAAGCTTCACGGCAAATAAAAAGTTTCAGTGCCGTGCAGTTTTGGCGATATGGGCATTTGAATTTTTTTCTATTTTTAGCTCCTGAGGTTCCCACAGGGCAGCGAGAAAATTTGTTTTTGCATGAATCAAGTACTTAGGACCCAATAATACCTCATAGCAAATTTGGTTCAAATCGGCCTCTCGGTTCGGAAAATATAAATTTTGGGCGGGGCACGAAATGGGGATCCTCCCGTAGCGAGCCCAAATATTGACCGAGAAAATTTCTTTGAACAAATTTGAATCTTGGGTACCAAAGGAACTTACATACCAAATATCACAGCATTCTGACTGGTGGTTCATAAGAAGAAGATTTCAGGAGAAACTGATCATCACCCCCACCCCAGTGGGGGCACGGTGTTCATTTCAGTCAGGTGAGCTAATAAAGGGGACCTGAACTCTTTTGCACAGTTCAGAACGGGTAGTATTGAGGGACCAGGATTATTTTTTTGCAGATGATTTGATGCCAAACCCAGAATTTGGGAGGTGGTGGAGCTTCAGAAACTGTTGGCAGATATGGGGTCAAATGGAAGATTAAACTGAATGAAAACAAAAGCAAGTTACAACTATTAGCCATAGAAGAGAGTCTTCTTGTTCTTGAAGGTGGAGTGAGGGTAGGTCTCTATACCGGGTGGTGACAGCAGACTGCTCATTATTGGAGTGGTGACTATGAATATTTGGGGGTGAATATAAAAGATTGGAGAAGGTATCAACAAACAAGAGGCCCCAAGGGGCCTTAATCGCTCACACGGCCAAAGTGGTTCAAAGAAGTATTTGGAGTCACATTCAGTTAGACATGGTTCATCAACACTACAAAGGAATGAAGTCATGAGTGGCAAATTTTATGGAAAAACACTAAGGAATAGATTTGAAAAAACCTGAATGTAACATGCCCCCCCCCCCCCACCCCTGCCTAAAGAGCCCAAATATTAAGCCAAGCCCTCAAATTGAACACAGTTGAATCTGATCCCCCTTGAGATGTCACATACCAAATAGGAAAGAATTCTGACTGGTGGTTATGAAGAAGGTTTTTAAAGAAATCACCTCACATTACACTAAGTTAAACTTTGGGCTCAAATAGGGAGCCAAAATATTAACCCAGGGTCCAGATTTGAACAAACTTGAATCTGACCCACCTTGAGATGTTGTAACCCAAATATGAAAGGATTCTGATTGGTGGATCTGAAGAAGATTTTAAAAGAAATTCCCTCAAATTGCACCAAGATAAACTTTGGGCTCCAATAGAGAGCCCAAATCTTAACCCAGGGACTCGATTTGAACAAACTTGAATGTGACCCCCCCTCTCCCCCCCCCCCCCCCCCCCCCCCCCCCCCAGAGATGTTCTATAACAAATATGAGAGGATTCTGACTAGTGAATCTGAAGAAGATTTTTAAAGAATATTCCACGCATTGCACAAAGTTAAAATTTGGGCTCCCATAGGGAACCCAAATATAAACTCAGCGATTCGATTTGGACAAACTTGAATCTGACCCCTCTATAGATGTTGTATACCAAACATGAAAGGATTCTGAGTGGTCGCTCTGAAGTATACCAAACATGAAAGGATTCTGAGTGGTCGCTCTGAAGAAAAAGATTTTTAAAGAAATTTCCACAAATTGCACTAAGTTAAACTTTGGGCTCCAATAGAGAGCCCAAATATTAACTCAAGGACCCGATTTGAACAAACTTGAATCTGACCCCCCTAGAGATGTTGAATACCAAATATGAAAGCATTCTGACTGGTGGATCTGAAGAAGAAGATTTTTAAAGAAATTTTCTCATATTGCACTAAGTTAAAATTCAGGCTCCCATAGGGAACCCAAATATTAACCGAGAAACTCGATTTGAACAAACTTGAATCTGCCCCCCCCCCCCCCCCCCCCCCACTCCCTAGAGATGATGTACAACAAGTATGAGAGAATTCTGACTGGTGAATCTGAAGAAAAAGATTTTTAAAGAATATTCCACGCATTGCACAAAGTTAAAATTTGGGATCCCATAGGGATCCCAAATATTAACCCAGCGATTCAATTTGAACAAACTTGAATCTGATACCCACCCCCCCCCCCCCCCTCCCTCCCAATAGATGTTGTATACCAAACATGAAAAGATTCTGAGTGGCTGATCTGAAGGTTTTTAAAGAAATTTCCTCAAATTGCGCCAAGTTAAACTTTGGGCTCAAATAGAGAGCCCAAATACTAATTCAGGGACCTGATTTGAATAAACTTGAATCTGACCCCCCTAGAGATGTTGTATACCAAATATGAAAGCATTTTGACTGGTGATCTGAAGAAGAAGATTTTTAAAGAAATTTCCTCAAATTGCACCAAGTTAAACTTTGGGCTCCAATAGAGAGCCCAAATCTTAACCTAGGGACTCGATTTGAACAAACTTGAATCTGACCCCCCTAGAGATGTCGTATAACAATTATGAAAAGATTCTGACTGGTGGATCTGAAGATTTTTTTTAATTTTTGAAAAAATTTATGGGTGCTATCAGAGTTATTCCCCTTCTGGTGCCCCCTGTGGGCGCGGCAAGTTTATTTGTACAAACTTGAATTGACATATGATAAAGAACATGCACACAAAATTAGGTTCAATTTGGTTGAGAAGTTTGTGAGAAGTCGATAATGTAAAGTTCACGACGGACGAAGGCGCCGGACGACGACGGACGGCAAGTGATAAGTTAAGCTCCCTTCAGTGAGCTAAAAACACACCAATAAACTTAGTGTGAAGAGTACGCAATTTCTTAACAAGCTGAAAAATAGCTTGTTAAGGCTTTTGTATGAAAAACAATTTAAGAGACTATGCACCAAGTATAACATATGGTATGGATGTGATCTTTAAATCAAATGGCTGTGAAAAGTTTGGAAACATAATCATGCAGGCAGATAGATAACAAGGTAAGTTTTAGTTGGAAGCAATTAGGTGTGAGCTTGGGAAGATGAGGATAAAGGCTGGAGATTTGGGGAAATTGTGTCTTTGTGGTTTGAGGCATAAAGAGAGCCAGAATTTGAGAAGTACCTAAATGGAACTGGTAAATCATTACCAGGAATGACAAGCAGGAGACCATCATAACGAAAGTGTCAATGACACTGTAGCTTAACTTGTGTGCTGTGTTTGATGAAAAGGATAATGTTCAATGTTTATGAAAGGATTATGAAATAAGACCAGAATTGTGATAATTGGGAACATGTTCATTTCTGTTCCCTGTATGCTATGTTTTCGATAAAAATAATATGAGGTGTACACTGTACTAAAGAGCTGAGGGGTGGGTTAATATGACCTCACGGTTAATGTATGTGGCCCTCACAGTTAACATTTATCAACGAAAGTTACCAAGTTACAGTGAAATAATTCCAAAACGAGTCATCCTATCAAGTTACATTGAAATCCCTTCATAAATATGGCCTGTAGACTGTGCTAAAGGTTTTCGGGCCTCTGTAGCCGTCAGTTTCCCAATTGCGTCCAAAAGGGGACGTTCTCATCTAGACATTATATGAAGTCAACCTACCAAGTTACAATGAAATCCCTTCATAAATATGACCTGTAGACTGTGCTAAAGGTTTTTGGGCTTTGGGCTTGGGCAGCCATCATGGTTGAATGATCGCAACCAAAAGGGGACATTCTCAGCTGGGCATCATTTGGAGTGATCCTACGAAGTTATAATGAAATCCCTTCATAAATATGACCTGTAGACTGCGCTCAAGGTTTTTGGGCTTTGGGCTTCGGGCCCCTGTAGCTGTCACATTGACCAATCACGACCAAAAGGGGTTGTCATCGTCAAGGCATTATATCAAGTCAACCTAACAAGTTACAATGAAATCCTTACATAAATATGACGATAGACAATGCCCAAGGTTTTTGGGCTCAGGCAGCCATAAAGGCTGAATGATCGCGACCAAAGGGGACGTTCTCACCTAGACACTATTTCGAGTCATCCTACCAAGCTACTATGAAATCCCTTCACAAATATGACCTGTAGACTGTGCTAAAGGTTTTGGGGCTTCGGGCCCCTGTAGCCATCACAGTTGCCCAATCGTGTCCAAAAGGGGACGTTCTCATCTAGACATTATATGAAGTCAACCTACCAAGTTACAATGAAATCCCTTCATAAATATGACCTGTAAACTGTGCTAAAGGTTTTCGGGCTTCAGGCTCGGGCAGCCATCATGGTTGAATGATCGCAACCAAAAGGGGAATTCTCCTCTGGGCATCATCTGGAGTGATCCTACAAAGTTACAATGAAATCCCTTCATAAATATGACTTGTAGACTGTGCTCAAGGTTTTCGGGCTTCGGGCACCTGTAGCTGTCACAGTTGACCAATCACGACCAAAAGGGGATGTCATCATCTAGGCATTATATCGAGTCAACCTAACAAGTTACAATGCAATCCTTACATAAATAATACGACCTGTGGACTATGCTAAAGGTTTTTGTGCTCGGGCAGCCATCAAGGCTGAATGATCGCGACCAAAAGGGGACGTTCTCATCTAGACATTATTTGGAGTCATCCTACCAAGTTACAATAAAATCCCTTCATAAATATGACCTGTAGACTGTGCTAAAGGTTTTCGGGCTTTGGGCTCCTGTAGCCGTCACAGTTGCCCAATCACGTCCAAAAGGGGACGTCCCCATCTAGACATTATATGAAGTCAACCTACCAAGTTACAATGAAATCCCTCCATAAATATGACCTACAGACTGTGCTAAAGATTTTCGGGTTTGCGGCTCAGGCAGTAGTCACGGCTGACAGATCCCGCCCAAATGGGGAAATTCTCATCTAGACCATCATCCAGAGTCATCCTACCAAGTTACAATGAAACCCCTCCATATTAAATATGACCTGGGGACTGTGCTAGAAAATTTTGGGTTTCGGGCTTGGGCAGCCATCACGGTTGACAGATCATGACCAAAAGTGGATGTTCTCATCTTGGCATTATACAGAGGCATACTACCAAGTTACAATGAAATCCCTTTGTAAATACGACCTGTAGACTGTGCTAATGGTTTTCGGGTTTTGGGCTCGGGCAGCCATACCGATTGACCAATTGCGACCAAAAGGGGCCGTTCTCATCTAGACATGACCCCAAACTTGCATATGAAATTTCGTGACAATCGGAAGAGAACTGTGGGGTGTAGCCTGTGCTAAAGGAAAATGTGAACAAACTCACAGACTCACAGACTAACAGACTTCCGCACGCATGATGGCAATAGCTTATCTTGACTTTGTCAAGTTAAGCTAAAAATGACATGCATATAACTATCAAATCATACCAATGCGTGTGCAGGTTCACGGAGATGCAAAGCCAGAAATTCCACAATGATTCTCATCCATCATTATTTTGTTGGCACAATGCATTAGAAGTTGCTGGTTGGAAAATTGGAAATGTGTCAATAACACAGTTTGAATTCCATGCAGCATGACAAAGAATTCAGGCATCCAAAGTCTTGGCCCATCAACATTGTCATGCAAATTTCGAAACCTCCATTTTCTGTGAATATTCCGGTTAGTCTTGTATCCCGAGAAATGATTCAAGAGAAACCTGGCAACATTTCTAATGACAACAAAAACATGAATCATGAGATCAGTAAATGATTAGAAGCGTAAATGCGCATTTAAGACCAAAGGTGCAAACAATGGTGAGAAATGTTGGCCTAATCATTTGAACGTTGCCTAATTGTTAATCTACCCCACAATTCGAAATCTCGAATCTAAAAAAAATCGAAGCGAATCCAAGCTTTGCAGTGATTTTGAATCAAATGGAATACTCAAAGCTTTGCAGGACCCTATAGAGTATGTCTCTGAAACAGAATAGAAATTACTTCCACTTTGCAGAAATGATGTTGAAAATGGAAGTAAGAAACAAAAGTGATTCTGGCATCAGGGAAAAAGATAATGCATTCTCTTCAAATTGCCCCTTATGGATCTAAATGTTTTCCATACAATATAAGGGACATATATACACAGAAACTCGGAAGATCAATATACAGAGAAATTCAGAAGCTCAAGTAAGATAAGGTTTGGGCCACATTATTGAGGAAAATAATATGGAACATTTTAAACAACAATCCATGCAAATGAATGAAAATGAGGAAATTGAATTGCTCATGTCTGGCAGAAATTGGACAAAGGTTACTGTTCTCTAACAGTATTTATGGACACTGGGCTGTGTGCCCTGCATTTTTCAGCCAGTGGGCAGTCTGGTTTAGTAAAGATTTTGTCTTTTTTTTTTACTTTCATGTTCTCTGTCAGGATAAACAGCAAAGCAAAATCCCTGCTTCCAATGGACTATGACAAAAACAAAAGTTTAACTGGTTGAGTGCTAGAAGCCACTATCAGGACTCAACTGAAAAGTACTGAAAGCCACTATAATGGATTTATACTGTTTGCACTAATTTTTTGTTGGCTCAGCAGTGGAAGAAAAATATTAATATAAAATTGTTTGTTACAATTTACTGGAGAGTGCCAAATGGCACTCTCCAATAAATTGCAACAGAACATTTATTTATGAGCAACTTCTTGCTAAACTAAGGCTCCTTTGCTAGAAGTGTGATGTTTTTGAAAAATACTCTTATTACAAATTACCATTGAAAAGTAATTTAGCACGAAACATTACTGAAATGATACAGTATAGTCATTGTGGAGTGCTGCGGTTTTGCATTTCGAAGAAAAATAATCCAGTACATGAACATTCATGGTAATCTAGTGATGGACTTATCCTAAAGATGGCAAAGTTCGAGCACTGTTTTTACACTGCATCCATTTACACTACATGTCAAAGTAAATGAAACAAAACGGCAATTATCTCACATTTTTTATGGGGCCAACACGATTTTATAAACCTGAGTTACTTTTCTGGATATATCTAAAAAACCTACAGGTCTAAATGCTGTTGTCGTCCATTTTAGAATGGCGTGGGAAAAGTAAACAAACAATATATCTTTTCATGTTGTAGGTTTGAGAAAATCACCTTTTCAACAATACTGCAGACCAGTTGAGTCTCATCAATATTCAAAAGAAATAGCTTAAGATTTAAAAAGCAATATTATTCAACTTCAGAAGTGTGATGAGATTTAAAATGACCAGTATGAGGCATTAGGTCTATAAGTTGCAATTCCACAGGCAACAAGAGCTGGACTTTCGTTCGGTGCATACCCCCACGTGGTGTACCGCCAAGTGTGGGCATACCTATGACCAACAAATATTATTTATGAATATTCTCGTACGGACTGATGGACGGATGCACAGATGGATGGACACAATCCAGTATACCCCCCCCCCCCCCCCCCCACCTTTCTTCGAAAGTTTTCAACAATTTCTAAGTCAAAAGGTATGGTAAATTGTTTGGTGTTTGGAAGTTTTATGCAATGAGGCAGAATTTTCAACAATTTCTAAGTCAAAAGGTATGGTAAATTGTTTGGTGGTTGGAAGTTTTATGCAATGAGGCAGAAGCCTTTATCATAGGCAAACTGCATTCCATATTTCACTGAAATCCAATATCCCCAATCCAGTATGCCCCCACCCCCACTCCCATTTTCTTCAAAAGTTTTCAACAATTTCCAACAATTTCTAAGCCAGAAGGTATGGTAAATTGTTTGGTGTTTGGAAGTTTTATGCAATGAGGCAGAAGCCTTTGTCATAGGCAAACTGCATGCCATATTACACTGAAATCCGATAACCCATACCTGAGATACAGGCTGAACAGACAAATAATGTCTATTTCCTACAATTTCTAAGTCACAAAAGGGGGATAACTCTAAAAAGCAGAATGTGAGAAATATCGTTGAATCCTTTTTTTAAAGCCTATACCATAAGTAGTGTTCATGGCAAACTTCATTGCAATAGAACATTCGATACCCGAGATACAGGCTGAAGAGACAAAATTCGGCTCGGACGGACACAATTTCTAAGTGAACAAGTAATAAAAAAAAAAAAAATAATAATAAAAAAAAATAACTAGTGTGGGCATACCTATGACCAACAAATATTATAAAAAATAATAATTTACTTAAGTTATAAATATTCTCGGATGGACTCACACATGGATGGATGGACAGACGGACGGACACATGTAATCCAGTATACCCCCATTTTCTTCGAAAGTGGGGGTATAATTAAATCGGAGATAAAAGAATACTATAACTGACATGAAGTTGAGATTGTTGCTTGTTTCAAAAAGTTCCAATTCATTAAACATTCCATGTGTGACACTGAAGTTAACCTACAGGCAAATCACACCCATAGAACACACCAGGAGTTAAATCCATAATCATAATTCAAAATAGGCCTATGTTACTTACAGAAACAAAAATAAACACCCTTCCCAAAATCAGGAAAAAAGAAAATTAGGAAACAAAAGGTAGGCAATGATTCCCTGCGCAGCGATTTAAATGGAAGTGACCATGTCAACACTAGTACAACAGTAGGCCTAGCCTGTGTGGATAAATTCTCAGCCCATGGGGCCTGAGGCACTCACCTGACCAAAGTTGCTTAAAGAAGGAACTAATTTAGCATCTATGAATAGTTAACACTACAGACAGAGGAATGAAGGTATTTAATTATTTATAACTCTGTTGTCCATGCCAGATGATTTTTTTCTAGTTTTGGGATGCCACCACCGAAATAATGCCCAGATTTGAGTAATGCAAAACTAGGGAGTTCAAATATCAAGCTAGGGACTTAACTTGAACAAACTTGAAGAATGTTGCTTAATATCAAAAGATTCTGACTGGTGGTTCTGGAGAAGATTATTTTAAGAATATTACCAATTTTGCACCATGTTAAAATTTGCCCCCCCCCCCCCTCCAAAGGAACAAATATCGACCTACAAACTTTATTTGAACAGATTGAATCTGAACCCTCTGAACCAAAAGATTCTGAGTGTCTCAAGAAGAAGATTTTTAAAGATAATTCCTCATATTGGAGGACCAAGTTAAAATTCAGGTTCCAATAGGGAACCCAAATATTAATCCAGAGGGTTGCTTTGAACAAAATTAGATCTGACCTTCCGAAGTATGCTGGATACAAAATATCAAAAGACTAGGACCGGTGGATCTGAAGATTTTTAAAGAGTATTACTCATATTGCACTAAGTTAAATTTGGGCTCCCTTAAAGAGCCCAATTATTAAACAATGAACTTGAGTTAAACAAACTGAATCCAACCCCTGTAAGTATTCTGTATGCCATATATTAAAGATTCTGACTGGTGTTTCTGGAGAAGAAGAGTTTTAGATTATTCCTCATACTGGATTAAGTTAAAATTCAAGCTCCAATAGAGAGCCCAAATATTAATCCAGGGACATGGTTTCAGCAATATCACATCTAACCTCCCTACGGATGCTGCACACCAAATATCAAGATTCTGACTGGAGGATCTTGAGAAGATTTTCTAAAATTATTCCCCACACTGGAATAAGTTAAAATTATTCAGGCTCCAATAGGGAGCTCAAACATTAAGCCAGAGACTTGATTTGAACTAACTTGAATCTGACCTCCCTAAGGATGCTGTATAGCAAATATCCAAGATTCATTCTGACTGGTGAATCTGAAGAAGATTTTTAAAGATTATTACTCATATTGCATTAAGTTAAAATTTGGGTACCCACAGGGGGCCCAAACATTAACTGAGGGACCAGCTATGAAAAAATTTGAATCTGACAACCGTAAGGATACTGTATTACTCAATATCAATAGATTCTGAGTAGTGGATCTGAAAAAGAAGATTTTTAAAGATTATTCCCCATATTTCTTTAAGTTAAACTTCAGGCTCCCACAGAGAGTCCAATTATTTACCGATGGGCTTGATCTGAACAAACTTGATACGACCCCTTTAAGGATTCTGTATACCATGTATCAAAATATTCTGACCAGTGGCTCTGGAGAAGAGTTTTAAAGACTATTCCTCATATTGGACCAAGTTAAAATTTGGGCTCCAATAGGTAGCCCAAATATTAACCCAGGGATCTGGTTTGAACAAAATTATATCTAACCTCCCTAAGAACGCTGTGTATCAAATATCAAAAGATTCTGACTGGTGGATCTCAAGAAGATTTTAAATATTTTAAATATTATACCCTCATATTTCAATAGTGTCGATATGGTTAGCAACCAGTTATCAGCATAACTGGTTGGAAAAGCCATCGACCAGATAGCCGCTATACCTATAGTTTACGGGATAGTGTCCTGTAGCGTCAGGAAAATAAATAGTATTTGACTACGAGATGACGCAAGCATTGTCAAAGCTACCAACATTTTGTCGATTTACAATGATGTGTACTCGATGTAACATGAAAGGGTTAAGGTGTTGGAATTTTGAAAAAACAATTATTTAGGTCACTTGAGCTGCCAAGTCACAGATAAATGTTTGTAACAAACTGCCAAAAAGTATTGTGCACTGCAGGCTGCTTTTTGCGAGGGCAGCAGTGAGTACATGTCTGTCAACGTAACATAGTCTTCTACAGACAAATTTAACATTCTTCTCTTTGACGAGGTGTTGTTAATTGCAGATTATAATGCTGAAAAAATCCCTCAGTGTGAGTAATGGTGCTTCCAAAATAAATTGACTGTTTGGTACTTTACCATCATGTTTCAGATGAAAGTGTCAATGACACTGCAGCTTAACTTGACCATGTGTTGGGTTTGATGAAAAGGATAATGTTCAATGTTTATGAAAGGATTATGAAATACAACAATAATTGTGATACAGTAGAATCCTCTTAATTGAATATCCATTGTGCCAGAGAAAATTATTCAATTAACAGGAGTATACAATTAACAGGGATTTGGTCAGTTTCCTTTGTTCTGCAGGTAAACTGAGCATTTATTCTATTATATCTTGTTTGACAGAGCTCATAAGAAGATATAATAGAATAAATGCCTATATTGGATGTAGTGAGGTCAAAAAGGTTGATAAATAAGGGGAATTTGGTGCGTGTCACAGTAATTTTTTCGACAATTACAAAAATTTATATACAATGAACAGGAGTTTACTCTACAATCCATATGCAATTAACAGATCAAATTTGTACTGAAGGTATGGTAAATGGTTTTATGTTTGAAAATGATATTCAATTAACAGGGATATACAATTAAGAGATATCCAATTAAGTGGGCTCCACTGTAATTGAGAATATGTTAATTTCTGTTCCTTGTAGGCGATGTTTTCAGTAAAAAAAATTTGAGGTGTAGACTGTACTAAAGAACTGAGGGGTAGGTTAATGTGGCCCTCACAGTTAATGTATGTCAACCAAAGTTACCAAGTTATTTCAATGAAATTATTCCAAAACGAGTCATCCTGTCAACTTACAATGCAATCCCTTCATAAATACAGCCTGTAGACCGTGCTAAAGGTTTTCAGGCTTTGGGCCTGTGCAGCCATCACGGTTGATCGATCACAACCAAAAGGGGATGTCCTCATCTAGAAATTATACTGAGTCATCCTACCAAGATACAATGAAATCCCTTCATAAATATGACCTGTAGTCTATGCTAAAGGTTTTAGGGTTTGGGGCTTGGGCTGCCATCACGGCTGAATGATCGCTACCAAAAGGGGAAGTTCTCATCTACACATTATCTGGAATCATAACACCAAGTTACTATGAAATCCCTTCATAAATACAACCTGTAGACTGTGCTAAAGGTTTTTGGGCCCCTGTAGTCATCACAGTTGACCAATCCCGACCAAAAGGGGACATTCTCATCTAGACATTATATGGAGTCATCCTACCACAATGAAATCCCTCCATAAATACGACCTGTAGACTGTGCTAGAGGTTTTTGGGCTCGGGCAGCCATCACGGTTGACAGATCATGACCAAATGGGGAAGTACTCATCTAGACATCATACGGAGTCATCCTACCAAGTTACAATGAAATCCCTCATTAAATATGACCTGTAGACTGCTAAAGTTTTTGGGTTTTGGGCTTGGGCAGCCATCACGGTTGACAGATCATGACCAAAATGGGATGTTCTCGTCTAGACATTATAGAGAGTCATCCTACAAAGTCACAATGAAATCCCTTTGTAAAAACGTCCTGTAAACTGTGCTAAAGGTTTTCGGGTTTTGGGCTCGGGCAGCCATCACGATTGACCGATCATGGCCAAAAGGGGGCATTCTCATCTAGACATGACCTCAAACTTCCTTATGAAATTTCATGACGATCGGACAAGAACTACGGGGTGTAGCCTGTGCTAAAAAAAAATGTGTACAGACTCACAGACCTCTGCACACGTGATGGCAATAGCTTATCTTGACTTTGTCAAGTTTAGCTAAAAATCAACAAGAATGAAGTGGTTTGCAACTCACTCTGTTGATGGAATAATTGCAAAATGAGCAACCTCAGTTCATATATTCCACGTGGTGATGGTAACATATGGTACCTGAACTGTACACATAGACAAAAACTTGGCGGACTCCCGTCCAATCAGAAGGTGAGGAGTTTAGTCTTATTTGAACATTACCTGGTTTTACAGATTTTCCAAAGGCACCATTTCTTCCTAATGATGGTAAATTTTTCATCTGCCCAGACCCCACGTCCCAGTTGCTCATTAGATAATGGCTCCTTTTCCTATATTTTTAACTTGGAACTTGGCTTATCCTTAAAGGCCTGTGCAGTTTTCAGTTAAGTTCCACCATGCATCAACTTGCAAATCCTGTGGCTAAGAAGTGATTTCTAGTTTCTAGTTAAATCTTGACTGCCTGATCAAATAGACATGAGTTGACTAGAAACTTCTGTCACTCAGTGACAATGTCAGTAAGGGAGGCTGACAGGTGGGTGGGAGTGGTGTGGATTGGGTGAGATTGGGGATGTTGGGAGGTTGTCAAAATCCTTGTCCTTCTTTCCAATTGCTCAGAATTCTACAATCTACTTCTGTAAATTACTGAAAACAGACCATATTTAGTATAAACTGGTGCTCTTTTGTTCCACAAAAAGTCACAGTTGATTGGTGTCATTCGAGACATATTTTTAAAAATTCCAACACACAGAAGAGGACACATGCTTCTATAGCCCCAAGCTTCAAGTGCCAGCCTCTTCTCCAAAGACGCATGCCCACCCAACCCCACCTACCCAAAGAAACAGAAAGAGAAAAAAAAGATGCCTCAAATCTCCAAATATAGATTCTTGGCCATGTGCCTCCAGATGTTGTTGTTTCAAACACACACTAATTATTACATGGTGTGAAACCTATTTCAAGGCAATAACATTCATTAAGAGCAAACTTGAAGCATACCTGTTTAATACCCATACTTTTCTACTTGCATATTGTGAGTCTTCAGCAGTTTTACAAAACTTTATTAGTCCCCTACCAGCAACGCCGAAGGGGACTATAGGTTTGCACTGTGTCCATCTGTCAGTCAGTCTGTCAATCACACTTTAGTTTTCCAGACTTTTTTTGGAAACGCTTCAACCGAATGATTTAATTTTTGGTAACCTACTATAGAACGATGGCTTACAGATCAAGTTTGAGTTTCATGCTGATTGCATTATTCTTGTGTGAGTTATGGCCCTTGGAAATATGGAAAAGCGCCAAAATATCAGTTTTCCGGACTAAATATCAGTTTAAGATTCATGCTGATCACATCTAGGTTATAACATTTGTATAATTATTAATGCTTATTAGTCCGGTAGGGGACACTGTATTGCTTCAGCGATACGTGAGCTCTTGTTAAAACCCAAACCAACGTCATGATTTTTCTCAAGGACCCACAAAAGTAAGTAAATTTAACTAGAGGCTCTAAAGAGCCTGTAATTGCTCACCTGGAACTACATATAACAAGAGGCCCCAAGGAGCCTTAATCGCTCACCGGCCAAAGTGGTTCAAAGACGTATTTGGGGGTCACATTCAGTTAGACATGGTTCATCAACACTACAAAGGAATGAAGTCATGAGAGACAAATTTTATGGAACTAGGGCCATGTCTTGAACAAATTTGAATCTTACCCCCTAAGGATGCTGCATGCCAAATATCAAAAGCATTCATCTGCAGGATCTGAAGAAGAAGATTTTTAAAGAAAATTCCTCATTTTGAACTAAGTTATCATTCGGGCTCCCACAGTGAGCCCAAATATGAACCCGGGAGCTTGGCTTGAACAAACTTGAATCTCACCCCCTAAGGATGCTGCATGCCAAATATCAAAACATTCCGACTGCTGAATCTGAAGAAGATTTTTAAAGAAAAATTCCTCATATTGACTAAGTTATAATTCGGGCTACCACAGGGAGCCCAAATATGGACCCAGGGACTTGGCTTTAACACACTTGAATCTCACCCCCTAAGGATAATACACACCACATATCAAAACATTCCGACTGCTGGATCTGAAGAAGAAGATTTTTAAAGAAAATTCCTCATTTCGAACTAAGTTACAATTCAAGCTCCCACAGTGAGCCCAAATATGGACCTAGGGATATGGCGTGAACAAACTTGAATCTCACCCCCCTAAGGATGCTGCATACCAAATATCAAAACATTCCGACTGCTGGATCTGAGGAAGAAGATTTTTAAAGAAAATTCCTCATTTTGAACTAAGTTATAATTCGGGCTACCACAGTGAGCCCAAATATGAACCCAGGGACTTGGCTTGAACAAACTTGAATCTCACCCCTCCCCCCCCCCCGCCCCAAAAAAAAAACAAACTTAAAGCAGATCCACCCCACAATGTTGCACACCAAATATCAAAAGATTCTGCCTGCTGGATCTGGAGAAGAAGATTTTTTAAGAAATTTGCCTGAAATGCACGAAGTTCGAATTCGAGCTTTTATAGTGAGCCGAAATATGAATCCAGGGGGCCGATTTGAACAAACTTGAATCAGATCCACCCCACAATGTTGCATACCAAATATCAAAAGATTCTGCCTGCTGGATATGGAGAAGATTTTTTAAGAAATTTGCCTGAAATGCACGGAGTTCGAATTCGAGCTTTTATAGTGAGCCCAAATATGAATCCAGGGGGCCAATTTGAACAAACTTGAATCAGATCCACCCCACAATGTTGCATACCAAATATCAAAGGATTCTGCCTGCTGGATCTCAAGAAGAAGATTTTTTAAGAAATTTGCCTGAAATGCACTAAGTTCGAATTTGGGCTTCTATAGTGAGCCCAAATATGAATCCAGGGGGCAGATTTGAACAAACTTGAATCAGATCCACCCCACAATGTTGCATACCAAATATCAAAAGATTCTGCCTGATGGATCTGGAGAAGAAGATTTTTTAAGAAATTTACCAGAAATGCACTAAGTTCGAATTCGGGCTTCTATACTGAGCCCAAATGTGAATACAGGGGGCCGATTTGAACAAACTTGAATCAGATCCACCCCACAATGTTGCATACCAAATATCAAAAGATTCCGCCTGCTGGATCTGGAGAAGAAGATTTTTAAAGAAATTTGCCTGAAATGCACTAAGTTCGAATTTGGGCTTCTATAGTGAGCCCAAATATGAATCCAGGGGGCCGATTTGAACAAACTTGAATCAGACCCATACCAAGATGCTGCATACCAAGTATCAAAAGATTCTGCCCACTGGTTCTGGAGAAGAAGATTTTTTAATAATTTTTCTATAATTCATATGATGCTATCAGAGTTATGCCCCATACAGAGCCCCCAAGGGACATGGCCATTTCATTTGAACAAACGTGAATTGCCATATAGTAATGAACATCCACATGAAGTTTCGTGAAAATTGGACCAGTGGTTTCAGAGGAGAAGTCGTTTGAAAAATGTTCACGATGCCGGACGGACGACGACGGACGGCAAGTGATAAGTTTAGCTCCCTTCGGTGAGCTAAAAATGTGATTTCCCATAGGCTTTCCATGGTAACTATGAGCTGTAATTGTGGCCATGTTTGCAACATTACATCAACATTACATGAGGATCATTGGGAAAAGGTGTCCCAGTGCTCAATCATGTGAAGTTTCAAAACATTTGACTTCGTAGTTTCAGAGGGGAAGATTTTTGCAAAATCCATTAATCAGAATCGGAGAATGTCTCTGGTGGCCATATTTTCCAACTGACGGGAACAAAAAGAGAACTGTTTATAGAGGGCCTCGTATAGACCATTCCTGCGAAATTTGGTTCATGTTGGCTCAGTAGTTCCAGAGAAGAAGAGGAGGAGTGTTTGTAGAGGACCTGCCATAGACTATCCCTACCAGGTTTGGTTCACATCAGCTCAGAAGTTCCAGAGAAGATGAAAATGTGATTTGCCATAGGGTTTCTATAGTAACTATAAACAACAATTGCAGCCATGTCTGCAACCCGATCAACATTACATGAGTACCGTTGGTAGATGAAGTCTCAGTCATCAACCATGCAAAGTTTCAAAACATTTGGCCCTGTGGTTTAGGAGGAGAGGATTTTTCAAAATCCACCAATCAGAATCAAACTAGAACTATCACTGAAGGTGATTAATACCCCCGCTTTGGGTTTTTAGAGGAATGCACTTCTGATCATGTAGGCGAAGGCCATAAGGAAATGTATACATAAAGATCATTTTTTGTTGTTGAAATTTGTATTTGCATGTGGCCTTCCACAGAACGGCACTGAATACTTAAAGAGCCCACACATATATGGTTTACATTTGGAAAAACACATTTACAATGTGCAACATGTATTCAAAATAGGTTCATTAATGTAATGAGTTGCACACACAAGAATCCCATTTGAAAACCCATAATAAATCCAGGTTAAAGGGAGATAACCTGGTTAAAATTGTCGCAAATCAAAAATTTGAGAATATGCGTATGTTCACTTAGTTGTGATAATGTTTGAAAGGTTTCGTCAAAATTGATTGATAAATGTAGGAGGAGTTGTACGCACAAGAATTTCATGCAGAAACCCATAATAAATCTAAGTTAAAGGGAGATAACCTAGTTAAAATTGCCACAGCTCAAAAATTTTGGAATATGCGCATGTTCACTTAGTAGTGATGATGTCTGTAAACTTTCGTCC
The DNA here is from genome assembly GCA_031216915.1 of Pictodentalium vernedei. NCBI lineage: Eukaryota > Metazoa > Mollusca > Scaphopoda > Dentaliida > Dentaliidae > Pictodentalium > Pictodentalium vernedei. The sequence goes on from CM062297.1 coordinate 701,302,778, forward strand.
AAATTGATTGATAAATGTAGGAGGAGTTGCGCACACAAGAATTTCATGCAGAAACCCATATTAAATCAAAGTTCAAGAGAGATAACCTGGTTAAAATTGTCGCAGATCAAAAAGTTTGGAATATGCACATGTTCACTTAGTAGAGATGATGTTTGAAAGGTTTCATCAATATCGGTTCATTAATGTAGGAGGAGTTGCGCACACAAGAATTTGTTCGAACAGAAAGACATAATAAATCTAAGTCAAAGGGAGATAACCTGGTTAAAATTGTCGCAGATCAAAAATCTTGGAATATGCGCATGTTCACTTAGTAGTGATGATGTCTGAAAAGTTTTGTCCAAATTGATTGATAAATGTAGGAGGAGTTGCACGCACAAGAATTTCATGTAGAAACCCATAATAAATCTAAGTTAAAGGGAGATAACCTAGTTAAAATTGCCACAGCTCAAAAATTTTGGAATATGCGCATATTCACTTAGTAGTGATGATGTCTGTAAACTTTCGTCCAAACTGATTGATAAATGTAGGAGGAGTTGCGCACACAAGAATTTCATGCAGAAACCCATATTAAATCAAAGTTCAAGAGAGATAACCTGGTTAAAATTGTCGCAGATTAAAAAGTTTGGAATATGCACATGTTCACTTAGTAGAGATGATGTTTGAAAGGTTTCATCAAAATCGGTTCATTAATGTAGGAGGAGTTGCGCACACAAGAATTTGTTCGGATGGAAAGACACAATAAATCTAAGTCAAAGGGAGATAACCTGGTTAAAATTGTCGCAGATCAAAAATCTTGGAATATGCACATGTTAACTTAGTAGTGATGATGTCTGAAAAGTTTTGTCCAAATTGATTGATAAATGTAGGAGGAGTTGCGCACACAAGAATTTCATATAGAAACCCATATTAAATCAAAGTTCAAGAGAGATAACCTGGTTAAAATTGTCGCAGATCAAAAAGTTTGGAATATGCACATGTTCACTTAGTAGAGATGAAGGTTTCATCAAAATCGGTTCATTAATGTAGGAGGAGTTGCGCACACAAGAATTTGTCCAGATGGAAAGACGTACGTATGGACAGATGGACGTATGGACGGACGGACCTACGGACGTACAGGGCGATTCCTATATAGCCCCCACTTCTTCGAAGCGGGAGTATAATGAAAGTGTCAATGACACTGTAGCTCAACTTGACAAACTTGAACTTGGTAAGTTATAAATGAAATGGCAAAATTGAAGATCATTGGTACCAATGTTATTTGATGAAATTTCAACATAACAGCATTGTGTGTGCACAACGTCAGAGTAATCCATGCATTTTTAAATGTAAACTGTAAGACTGGCTAAAGGAAGAATGTTGATACACAAATGCAGTATGTTCAGAGGTTATTGTAAATGGCAACTTTAAGTTCAAAGGACAGTGGCAACATTTTTCAACAGAAATGGAAGAAAATTGATAGCTCCCATATAGACGTCACCCCACACAAGCACACCAAGTTTGCAAGCGATCCAATCATAAATGTGCCCTGCAGGATGTGTCAAAGGGAAATATTGATGCTTAACTGCACTAAGTTTCTACTAAGTTTATCGAAGGTCATTGCCAGTGGCAACATTTTTTGACGGAAATCGAAGAAAATCGATAGCTCCCATCTAGAGGTAACCCCAAACAGGCATACAAAGTTTCAAATCTATCTGATCATAAATGTGCCCTGTAGGGCATGCCAAAGGAATATATTGATGCCTGACTAAACTAAGCTCAATGATCGTTGCCAGTGGCAACATTTCTTTATGGAAATGGAAGAAAATCGATAGCTCCCATCTAGAGGTCACCCCAAACAAGTATGTCAGGTTTCAAAGCAATCCGATCATAAATGTGCCCTGTAGGGTGTGCCAAAGGGAAATATTGAGGTCTGACTAAACTAAGTTCAAAGAACATTGGCCCTAGCAACATTTTTTGATAGAAATGGAAGAAAATCGATAGCTCCCATCTAGAGGTCTCCCCAAACAAGCATGCCAGGTTTCAAAGCAATCCGATCATGAATGTGCCCTGTAGGGTGTGCCAAAGGGAAATACTGAGGTCTGACTAAACTAAGTTCTAAGAACGTTGGCTGTGGCAACATGTTTTGATGGAAATGGAAGAAAATCGATAGCTCCCATCTAGAGGTCACCCCAAACAAGCATGCCAGGTTTCAAGGCAATCTGATCATAAATGTGCTCTGTAGGGTGTGCCAAAGGGAAATATTGAGGTCTGACTAAACTAAGTTCTAAGAACGTTGTCTGCCGCAACATTTTTTGATGGAAATGGAAGAAAATCGATAGCTCCCATCTTGAGGTCAACCCAAACAAGCATGCCAGGTTTCAAAGCAATCCAATCATAAATGTGCCCTGTAGGGTGTGCCAAAAGGAAATATTGAGTTCTGACTAAACTAAGTTCTAAAAACGTTGCCAGCGGCAACATTTTTTGACAGAAATTGAAGAAAATCAATAGCTCCCATCTAGAGGTCACCCCAAACAAGCATACCAAGTTTCAAAGCGATCTGATCATAAATGCAACCTGTGAGGTGTGCCAAAGAAAATTGTGGACGTACGTACATACGTACGTACGTACATACGTACGTACGTACGTACGCCTGCATGTACGTACATACGTACATACAGATGCCGATGGATGAGAAGTGATGGCAATAGCTCAGCTTGACTTTGTCAAGTTGAGCTAAAAATGCTTCTGGCAGCCATGTTTTTTGATGCACAGTAACAAAAATGAGGAGCACTTGTAGAAGAACTTCCATAGACTATCCGTGCCAGGTTTGGTTCATGTCGGCTCAGTAGTTTCAGAGAAGATGATGAAAATGTGATTTCCCATAGGGTTTCTATAGTAACTATAAGCCGCAATTGCGGCCATGTGTACAACCGGTCAAAAATGAGGATCATTGGTAAAGGGGTTCCCAGTCATCAACCATGCAAAGGTTTCAAAACATTTGGCCCTATAGTTTCAGAGGAGAAGAATTTTCAAAATCCACCAATCAGAATCAAAGAATACCTCTGGTGGCCATGTTTTAAAACCCATGGGAACAAAATGAGGATCGTTTGTAGAGGACCTCGCATAGACTATCCCTGCCAGGTTTGGTTCAGGTTGCCTCAGTAGTTCTAGAGAAGAAGATGAAAATGTAATTTCTCATAGGGTTTCTTTAGTAACTGTTAGCCACAATTGCGGCCATGGTTGTAACCTGATCAACATTAAATGAGGATCGTTGGCAGAGGGGGTCCCAGTCATCATTTATTTGAAGTTTCAGAACATATGGCCTGGCGGTTTCAGAGGACAAGATTTTTGAAAATCCAACCAGAATCAAAGAATGCCTCTGGAAGCCATGTTTTTCATCCGATGGGAACAAAATGAGGATCATTTGTAGAGGACCTCCCATTGACCATTCCTGCCAAGTCTGGTTCACACCGGCTCAGCGGTTACAGAGAAGAAGACGAGGATCATTGATTGAGGGTGTCCCAGTCATCAATCATGTGAAGTTTCAAAACATTTGGCCTTGCAGTTTCACGGGAGAAGATTTTACAAAATCGACCAATCAGATTAATCCAGCACGTCGGCAGGCATATGGGTGGGTGGGAACGTGGGCAGGCAGGCAGGCAGGCAGGCAGGCAGGCAATCTTTCAGGCACAGACAGGCAGATGGAGACAGACTGCATTTCATAATATTCAAGTCATAATTGCTGGAAATCCACATCTGCTTCTTTGAAACCATATGTGCAGGGTTAAGTTAGAAATAAACAGTATCATAGGAATACTGTTTACCAAATAGTGCCTGCACACATTTATGGATTCTGTTTCAATAAAAATCAGTAAAAGAAGGTTAAAGAACATTTTGAAAATTAGTTTTTCAGACAGTACTCTCTTTCAAAGAGATTTGGATAGGTAAAGGGTTACACAAAGAACAACATTTTATTCAAAGGATTTGTCATTATGTCTATCTTGAATGAATGATTAAATCAAAAGAATAGTGATGTGGAGTAGGCTGGCCAGTATAAAATTACACCAAGTTTTCCAAACACCTGTCATCAATCACAATTTGACAGTTTTTCTGATAACATATAGTAGCAAAGTTAATTCCATTTACATCCCAACATAATACTGTACACAATATTTTATCACTGTCCCAGTTCTCAGTGGAAAAAACTGCTACAGTACATGGGGAGTGTATTATCACTAAAACCATCCATAGAGTGGAAATTCCACCCAAGCAATAACTGCAAATTTGTTGCAAAGCGTAACAATCACAAGCAAAGTTCCAGCCAATGGACTTCTATGTTAAAACCAGAGGTCCATTGGCTGGCACAATGCTTGTGTTTTTTCTGTCCAGATTTACAGAATTTGAAACTGATACTTTGGGTGATTATTCCACTACACAGGTGATATAGTTGTAATCTGCTCTCCACTTACTGTATTATTCAATCTATCCTGCTGACATAGGTTTTATATTTTCATAATAGCATATAACAGCAAAGTTTCAAAACATTTGGCTTAGCTTGTAGTTTCAGACAACATTTTTCATAACTGACCAAAGAGAAAGAGAGAATGCCTCTGGCGGCCATGTTTTCCAACCGAAAGGAACAAAAAAGAGGATTGTTTGTAGGGGTCCTCCCATAGACCATTTCTGCCAACTTTGGCTTAGTAGTTCGAGAGAAGAAGATGAAAATGTTAATTCCCATAGGGCTTCTATAATAGCTATAAGCCGGAATTGCCGCCATGTTTGCAACTCAATCACATTAAATGAGGATCGTTGGTAGCGGATGTCCCAGTTATCAACCATGCAAGTTTCAGAACATTTGGCCCTGTGGTTTCAGTGAAGACTTTTCAAAATCCACCAATCAGAATAAAAAAAAACTTCTGGCAGCCATGTTTTTCGATGCACGGTAACAAAAATGAGAAGCATGTGTAGAAGACCTCCCACAGACTATCCCTGTCAGGTTTGGTTCACGTTGGCTCAGTAGTTTGAGAGAAGATGAAAATGTGATTTCCCATAGGGTTTCTGTATTAACTATAAGTCGCAATTACAGCCATGTTTACAACCCAATTAACATTAAATGAGGATCATTGGTAGAGAGGGTTCCAGTCATCATTTATGTCAAGTATTAAAAAAATTGGCCTGGCAGTTTCAGAGGAGAAAAGTTTTGAAAATCCACCAACCAGAAGCAAAGAATGCCTCTGGTGGCCATGTTTTTCAACCCACGAGAACAAAATGATGATCATTTGTAGAGGACCTCCCATAGACCATTCCTGCCAAGTTAGGTTCATGTCAGCACAGTAGTTCCAGAGAAGAAGATGAAAAGTGATTTCCCATAGGGTTTTTATAGTAACTATAAGCTGCAAATGAAGCCATGTTTGCAACCCAATCAACATTAAATGAGGATCGTTGGTAGAAGGGGTCCCAGTCATCAACCATGCAAAGGTTCAAAACATTGGGCCTGTGGTATCAGAGGAGAAGATTTTTCAAAATTCACCAATCAGAATCAAAGAATGCCTCTAGCAGCCATGTTTTCAAACCCATGGGATCAAAATGAGGATAGTTTGTAGAGGACCTCCCATAGACTATCCCTGCCAGGTCTGATTTATGTCGGCTCAGTAGTTGCAGAGAAGATGATGAAAATGTGATTTCTCATAGGGTTTCTATAGTAACTATAAGCCACAATTGTGGCCATGTTTGTAACCCGATCAACATTAAATGAGGATCGTTGGTAGAGGGTATCCAGTCATCATTTATGTGAAGTTTGAAAACATTTAGCCTGGCAGTTTCAGAGAAGATTTTTGAAAATCCACCAACCAGAATCATATAATGCCTCTGGAAGCCATGTTTTTCATCCGACTGGAACAAAGTGTGAACCGTCTGTAGAGGACCTCCCATAGACCATTCCTGCCAAGTTTGGGTCACACCGGCTCAGCAGTTACAGAGAAGCAGAGGAAAATGTGAAAAGTTTACAGACGCCGGATGCCAAGTGATAGCAAAAGCCCACATGGCCTTTTAGGCAAGGTGAGCTAAAAATAGAGATGGGCAATATATCAAATAACCGAACCAAAACCGATATGGGGATACTGAAAAACAAAACTGAACTAATCATTGAATGCTGATACAGTCTGAATTTTCAAATTTTCCTACATTCGTTATTTTTAGTCCCTCTTGAGGCTTGATACTAGCTGAAAGGTTCATTTTCATGAAACAAGTGACTGATTTTCTTTTCAGTTTTGTTAACCCTCAGTGGACTGGGCAACTGTCCTGAATTCCCACTGGACTACAACCTGTGCATACCCAATTGCTTAGCAGTGATTTCTGGTCAAGTCGAGGCTGCCTTAACCAAGACCTGACTAGAAATCATAGCACAGGTGTTTTGTCTATTGTCAGCAGCAACTCATAAAGATTGCATGGTCATGGCTTATGCTCTGAGATTGCAAAAGCCTGAAATAGGTCTTTAAACATTAAGGAGCATTTAGAACAAGTCACAAAATTATTGTAAATATGATTTGCGGTTGTAAAAGAAGGCTACTGTTAAGCTCAATGGTAGTGTCATTTATAGCGCTGTACTAGAATGATAGTACAACACCTTATTCTGTTTTTCCTCATGGGAATTCCTCTTTGGTACTATCAGCAAATCTCAGTCAAGTCAGATACCGAATACCGAACTGACACCGATATATACCCCCCAAAAAATACCGAAACCAATACTGAAATCAATTCCAATTCTACTCAAAAACAGTGCATATGTACTTTTGTTTTCTGAAACAATTCTACTTAAAACAGTGCATATGTACTTTTGTTTTCTGATACAATTCCACTTAAAAACAGTGCATATATATGTACTTTCATTTTCTGAAATAAGCCTGATGACAGGCATGGCAAAGGTGTTCCAAAAATCCTTTGGCATAAAAATGCTGGATAAATTTAGATCTGACAATATCAATAAATAAGTTTTAAAAAAATTATCTGTGGCTGTAAAAGGTAAATAACTGAGATTACAAAATTGATTATGTGATAAATTCTGTTTACATTGTGAGGATATTAAAATATATCAGAGATCATCTTTGTACAATACAGAATGTTAACCAGATTCTGAATTGATGACCCAAACCTTTCATTCTGTTGGTCCTTAAGGAAGCTTCAGACCAAATAAGAATTCTCAGTGCCATGTAGTTTTGAAGATATGGGCGTTTTAAATTTTTTTTGATTTTTAGCTATTTTGTTGGTCCTTAAGGAAGCTTCACACCAAATAAGAATTCTCAGTGCGATGTACTTTTGAAGATATGGGCGTTTTAAAATTTTTTGGATTTTTAGCTATTTTTAGCTCGTGTGGTTCCCATGGGGGGGTGGGGGTGGGGGGGGGGGGAGGGGCGTGGAGACAGGAAAAATTTTGGGGGCATAAATTAAATACTTGTGACCCAATAAGCCCTCATATCAAATCTGGTTCAAATCAGCGTCTCGGTTTGGAAAATAGAAATATAGCCACACAAACTTCTCTTGAACAAATCTGAGTCTACACCTCAAAAGGAGGCTGCACTACAAATATCAAGTCTCTCCTACAGCTGGTTCATGAGAAGATTTTTAAGATTCAGGCACACTTTTTGGGCATGGCTCTACCGAGGAGCAGGGCAACTTGATTTGAACAATATCAAAATGCGATGTCATAACAAATAACCATCTCAAATTTCACTTAAATTGGTTCAGTGGTTTTGGAGGAGAAGATGCAAACATCATGTTCACGGATGCCGAATGACAGACAACAGACGACAGATGGTGAGTGGTGACAATAGCTCACCCTGACTTTCAGTCAGATCAGCTGACAAGAGCAACGCGAAGTGTGACATATGCCCCCTCCTGCAATATCATGGATAGAATCACAAAAAAAACATGATCAGTCTTGCAGAACTTTAGTTATAGAAAGGAAACTAATTTCAAGTGTATGTAACATTGGAGGTCACAGTGACCTTGACCTTTGGCACATCATGCAGGGCTTATATTTCATCTAAACTTAGGAGACCATTTGGATTCTCGCGAAAATGGCTGCGAGAATCCATACCTGCTGTAAGTGGATTTCATTTGGCCACCATGGTTGAACACCTGTCGTATACTGATAATACATGATAGCCCTTTACCCAACACAGCTTTTCATTTTTTTTAAATATAAACTGAATTTGATAATTTAAAAAAAAACAAAAACAATATTTATCAATCAATAAAACCTTACAAATATGGATGCCATTGGAACCGGCTCATTGAGCCGGTTCCAATGACAGCCATATTTGTACAATTTTATTGACAAAGTATCAGTATATTTCAGGTCATGTTAGTCTTGTGTTGGTTAATTTGCTGCTGCTATTTTAGATAAAGGGTTAAATTGATTCAATTCTTTTCGCACGAATCCTGGTAGAGGAGCAGCGAGAATCTACATAGATTCTCGGTGGCTTTGTTGCGCGAATCTTTGCGTGAATGGATTCTCGGATTCTCGTCGAAATATAAGCCCTGTCATGGTCAAATTAAATAGGCTTCTTCCACTCATTATACTAACCCACACATGAAGTTTGGTAAAGATCCAGTTGGTAGAACTTTAGTTAATTGACGGAATGCAAAAAGTTAACAGACGGACTACGGCGGATGCCAGATGAAGAATGCTGGACATGGTGATAACATAATGCCCCCTCCAGCAAATCTGAGGGCATTTGTATTGTGCTGGATATAACATTCAAGTTCTATAAATAAACAGAGAAGCATGGCAAAGGCATGCTATTGCTCTCACGCACCATCACGTAAAACGTATGTGATGTGCATGAATTATCACTCACCTCTATTACTGTTGGAAGTATGAATCCAAAGCAATTTGTTTCCTGTCGTCATAATACATGACAATTATATACAAATTCCGTACACTAAGTCAGCAAAATTCAATGTAACACAAACATTCAACAAGGATTTGCAGATGGAGTTTTTTCCAGAGATCATTACTCCTAAGATGAATAGTACGCACACATACATATCAAAATAGGAGTGGTTCCCCTTGTTTTAAATTTCCGTGTTCTCAATCGTCAAAAGTAACCCAGTGCAGAATCCTTTGTTTTCATTTTGTAGCACTGACTCATCAGTGACATGGTATAAATTCTTCAAGATTGAAAGTTCTGTGTTAATTTTGATTGATTATCATTAGAGTGTCAAATTAGAGATGATTTTAGTGGATGACATCTATTCTTTGCCTTTTAGATTTTTCCCTTTATTGCGGTAAATGGTCGTCCCTGCTTCATAACGAAGGATGCTTTAGAACGAAGAAGTGTTTGATATATTTGGGTATTTAGTTTGTTTCAGGAACAAAATATAGGAATAAAACAAATAATGTCATGCTTATAATTTTATTCATCTTATGCTGAAACAAACTTCTGTGAAAAATAGCTTACTTTTTGTAAACAATTCAACAGTATTTGAAAACATGCACAATTAAAGTTAAACGTTTATACATTGAAATTTGTAGGTACAATTGCACTCCTAGGCAATCTGAGGAGGGCAATATTTTGCACGTCTCAATTTTCTAGAATGCCAGGCCTGAATTGTTTTCTATACAACTAAAAGACCTTCCAGCATTTGATACATGTTTTTACTACACCGGATTATTAACACTTTTTACTGCCACTCTGACTGAACACATGTGCAGGTGCAGTAATCAAACCAATGTAGCTTTTGTACATGGAAAAATATGCTACTGTGAACTGTGATTTGTAATCTACCAACATGTTTTTTTTATAAAAACAAATTCTGGGATTAATTAGTCAGCAATGCGATACTCGTATTTACATTTGTGCAGAAAGAGGCATGACATCTTGTTTAGAGTGTGCCGGCGGAATTGGCCTTCTTATTCTGAAAGTAATACAGGGATTTTAGTTTTCATTTTAAATTGACTTGAACTTTAAATTCACTCAAGGTAAGCATTAATTTATTTATTTTAAAATGTGAGTTCAAATTTCCGTGTAATCCACAATTTAAAATGTCTTGCTGACTCTCCCAACCCCAAAAAGTCTGTAAAACCTATGTCAACGCTGTGACTATTTTCTTTGTCAATCAGTACTTTCGACCAATTTTTCCCTGTTTTCACAGAAGTTTTTTTCAGCATAAGATGAATAAAGTTATAAGCATGTGTCAGTGCTACAAAATGAAAACAAAGGATAAAGCACTGGGTTACTTTTGACGACTGAGAACACGGAAATTTAAAACAAGAGGCCCCAAGGGGCAAAGGGCGCTCACCTGACATGGTAGCCTAAATATCAACCCAGAGAATTGATTTCAACAAGTTGCATCTGCTCCTCCTAAGAAAAGCTTATACCAAATATCCAAAGATTCTGACCAGTGGATCTAAAAAAAAAGAAGATTTTTAAAGAATATTCCTCAAATTGAACTAAGTTATAATTCGGGCTCCCACAGGGAGCCCATATATGAACCCAGGGACTTGGCTTTAACAAACTTAAATCTCACCCCCCCTAAGGATGCTGCACACCAAATATCAAAACATTCCGACTGCTGGATCTGAAGAAGATTTTTAAAGAAAATTCCTCATTTTGAACTAAGTTACAATTCAAGCTCCCACAGTGAGTCCAAATATGGACCTAGGGACATGGCTTGAACAAACTTGAATCTCACCCCCCTGAGGATGCTGCATATCAAATATCAAAACATTCCAACTGCTGGATCTGAAGAAGATTTTTAAAGAAAATTCCTCATTTTGAACTAAGTTATAATTCAGGCTTCCACAGTGAGCCCAAATATGAACCCAGGGACGTGGGTTGAACAAACTTGAATCTCACCCCCCCCCCCCCTCCCCCCGCAGCATGGTGCATACCCAATATCAAAAGATTCTGCCTGCTGGATCTTGAGAAGAAGATTTTCAAAGAAATTTGCCTGAAATGCACCAAGTTCGAATTCGAGCTTCTATAGTGAGCCCAAATATAAATCTAGGGAGCCGATTTGAACAAACCTGAATCAGATCCACCCCACAATGTTGCATACCAAATATCAAAAGATTCTGCCTGCTGAATCTGGAGAAGAAGATTTTTTAAGAAATTTGCCTGAAATGCACTAAGTTCGAATTCAGGCTTCTATAGTGAGCCCAAATATGAATCCAGGGGGCCGATTTGAACAAACTTGAATCAGATCCCCCCCTCAATGTTGCATACCAAAATATCAAAAGATTCTGCCTGCTGGATCTGGAGAAGATTTTTGAAGAAATTTGCCTGAAATGCACCAAGTTCGAATTCGAGCTTCTATACCGAGCCCAAATATGAACCCAGGGGGCTGATTTGAACAAACTTGAATCAGATCCACCACACAATGTTGCATACCAAATATCAAAAGATTCTGCCAGCTCGATCTGGAGAAGAAGATTTTTTAAGAAATTTGCCTGAAATGCACTAAGTTTGAAATTGGGCTTCTATAGTGAGCCCAAATATGAATCCAGGGGGCCGATTTGAACAAACTTGAATCACATCCAACCCACAATGTTGCATACCAAATATCAAAAGATTCTGCCTGCTGGATCTGGAGAAGAAGATTTTTGAAGAAATTTGCCTGAAATGCACGAAGTTCGAATTTGGGCTCCTATAGTGAGCCCAAATATGAATCCAGGGGGGCCGATTTGAACAAACTTGAATCAGATCCACCCCACAATGTTGCATACCAAATATCAAAAGATTCCGCCTGCTGGATCTGGAGAAGAAGATTTTTTAAGAAATTTGCCTGAAATGCACTAATTTCGAATTCGAGCTTCTATACTGAGCCCAAATATAAACCCAGGGGGGCCGATTTGAACAAACTTGAATCAGATCCACCCCACAATGTTGCATACCAAATATCAAAAGATTCTGCCTGCTGGATCTGGAGAAGAAGATTTTTTAAGAAATTTGCTTGAAATGCACTAAGTTCGAATTCGGGCTTCTATAGTGAGCCCAAATATGAATCCAGGGGGCCGATTTGAACAAACTTGAATCAGATCCACCCCAAAATGTTGCATACCAAATATCAAAAGATCCTGCCTGCTGGATCTGGAGAAGAAGATTTTTGAAGAAATTTGCCAGAAATGCACTAAGTTCGAATTTGAGCTTCTATACTGAGCCCAAATATAAACCCAGGGAGCCGATTTGAACAAACATGAATCAGATCCACCCCACAATGTTGCATGCCAAATATCAAAAGATTCTGCCTGCTCGATCTGGAGAAGAAGATTTTTTAAGAAATTTGCCTGAAATGCACTAAGTTCGAATTCGGGCTTCTATAGTGAGCCCAAATATGTATCCAGGGAGCCGATTTCAACAAACTTCCATCAGATCCACCCCACAATGTTACATACCAAATATCAAAAGATTCTGCCTGCTGGATCTGGAGAAGAAGATTTTTTAATCTTTTCCCCATTGCCTACAGTGTTAAAAAGTGCTGACTCAGCACTTTTTCAAAGTCCTGAAAAAAGTACCTTGTGATCAAACCGATAGGGATTTTTTTAAACAATTTTATTCTACTGGATAAAAGTAAGCTTTATACAAAATAAGAATTCTCTGTGCCGTGTAGTTTTGGAGATATGGCAGTTTTAAGGTTTTTCCTATTTTTAGCTCCCGAGGTTCCCACGGGGCAATGAGAAAATTTTTTTCTGCATCAATCAACTACTTATGACCCATTATCATCTCATACCAAATTTGGTTCAAATCAACCCCACGGTTCTGAAAATAGAAATTTTAGGCGTGGCCAAAATTTTTGCCCCTCCCATAACGAAGGCAAATAATGCCCGACAAACTTCTCTTGAACAAACTTGATTCTAAACCTCAAAAGGATTCTGTATACCACATATCAAGTCTCTGCTACTGGTGGTTCATTAGAAGAAGATTTTCAAAAAATTTGGCCATTTTTCCCCCACACCTCTGCTCAATATGAGCCGAAAGCTATTTTGGATAAAAATCAAAATGCCCCTATATAACCACTACTTACATGAAATTTAATTAAAATGTGGCCAGTGGTTTAGGAGAAAGAGGCTCAAACACCACCTTCACGCAGGACGACGGACGACAGATGACGGACGACGGACGAAGAGTGATAAGAAAAGCTCACCCTGACTTTCAGTCAGGTGAGCTAACAAGGGGAACCACTCCTTTTTTGATATGCATGTGTGCATACATATCAAAATGAAATTTAATTATTTTTTTGTTCATTAGGCTATAACCCAAATTCTGATTAGGTGTGTTGAATATAAAGGAAGTTATCATCTGGAAGCTTAAAATATATGATATACTAATTCAATAGAGAGCAATAACTCAACAATGGAATATCAAATAAACATCCAAACAAAATTTGACCTGTATTTTCCTTTTTATAAGGCCATGTGGAAAATTCGGATTAGGTGTGCTGAATATAAAGGAAACTTGAAATATAAGAAATTTTAAGTCACTAAAGGGCAATAACACTGTAACAGAACATCAAATAATCGTCAAAATTGAACTTGACCTGTATCTTCTATTCATAAGACTAAATACCAAACTACTATTAGTTGGAGTGAACATTACAAAAGTTATCATCCGGAAATCTGAAATATGTGAAATTCTAAGTCAATAAATGGCAATAACTCAACATAAGAATATCGAACAAATGTCATAATCGAACTTGATCTGTATTTTCAGTTGATAAGAACATATACTAACAAGAAACCCAAATTGTCTTAATCACTCGCTTGCTAAAATTTTAAAGAATGATTTAATGTCACATTCAGCATCTACATGTCATAGTTAATCTAATTTAGCTAGAATCTGTTAGATGAATTTGGATATTTTGCATAAAATCACTCAAACCCCTTCAAAACACATTTGAAGCAAAGGGAAAACAAGACCAACATGAAGCGTGGCATATGCCCCCCAGTGGTGTCATAAAAGGGTAGGTAAGTCTCTTGGGGTGTAACCAAAATCAAAAGGATGCTTCCTCTCGACACCAACAATGCATCACAAAAAAATAAAATTGATTTGAATCAATGGCCATCATGGAAGCCATAACGAATTGGCCACTGGAGGCCATCTTGGTTCAGCTGTCTGGAAGCTTCCTCTAGAAAGTAGCAACGCATAATTCAAAAATCCAGCAAGAGGATCACAGATCCAGAAGTCAAGTTTTGACATTAAATTCTGAAGAAATAAGCTATTTATAGTAACAGTGACCTTGACCTTGGAGTCCCAGACTCCAAAATCAATAGGTGTCTTCCCTTCCTATAAGGTAACCTCTGGTATAAGTTTGGTAAAGGTGCGTCAAATAGAACTAAAGTTTTGCCCGGAAACCAATTTGTCACAAAATATTCTATTGATAGTAACAGTGACCTTGACCTTGGGGCCCCAGACTCCGAAATTGATAGGTGTCTTCCCTTCCTATAGGGTATCCTGTGGTATAAGTTTGGTGAAGATACATGGAATAGAACTAAAGTTATTGCCCGGAAAACAATTTGTCACAAAATATTCTGGTTATAGTAACAGTGACCTTGACCTTGGAGTCCCAGACTCCGAAATCAATAGGTGTCTTCCCTTCCTATAGGGTAACCTCTGGTATAAGTTTGGTAAAGGTACATCAAATAGAACTAAAGTTATTGCCCGGAAACCAATTTGTCATAAAATATTCTATTTATAGGAACAGTGAACTTGACCTTGGAGTCCCAGACTCCGAAATCAATAGGTGTCTTCCCTTCCTATAGGGTAACCTCTGGTATAAGTTTGGTAAAGGTGCGTCAAATAGAACTAAAGTTATTGCCCGGTAACCAATTTGTCACAAAATATTCTATTTATAGTAACAGTGACCTTGACCTTGGGGTGCGAGACTCTGAAATCGATAGGTGTCTTCCTTTCCTATAGGGTAACCTCTGGTATAATTTTGGTAAAGGTGCATCAAACAGAACTAAAGTTATTGCCCGGAAACAAATTGTTTACGCCCGCCCGCCACTTCATCAAACAATAAGTCGAGTTTGACTTCGTCAAAACTCAACTAAAAATACAGATGATTCAAGTCAGCATTTATTACTTATTGGTCGGAAACCAAATTCAATATGGCCACCATGGCAGCCATATTGACTTGGCTGGGTGATCCAAAATCAAAGGGAAGCTTTTCCCAGTTTAATGCACAAGATATGGAAAATATGCATTGAGTTACAAAAACCAAAACTGAACCAAGGGAAAATTTCAAAACTGGCCAGCTCTACCAAAAAATGAAATTGATTCGAGTCAGTATTCATTAGTTATTGGGCGGAAACCAAATTCAGGTTTGCAGGCATAATGAATTTGCCACTGGCGGCCATCTTGGTTCAGCTGACTGGTCCAAAATCGAAGTAAAGCTTCCTCTAGACAACAACAATGCATAATCAAAAAATAATGAAAGAGTCAATGACACTGTAGCTTAACCTGAGTGTGTGTTGTGTTTGATGAAAAGGATAATGTTCAATGTTTATGAAAGGATTATGAAATAAGACAAGAATTGTGATAATTGGGAATATGTTAATTTTTGTTCCCTTTATGCTATGTTTTCAATAAAAATAATTTGAGGTGTAGACTGTACTAAAGAATGGAGGGGTGGGTTAATGTGGCCCTCACAGTTAATGTATGTGGCCCTCACAGTTAATGTATGTCAACCAAAGTTACCAATTACAGTGAAATTATTCCAAAACGAGTCATCCTATCAAGTTACAATGAAAGCGCTTAATAAATACGGCCTGTAGACTGTACTAAAGGTTTTCGAGCTTCAGGCCTGTGTAGCAATCATGGTTGACCGATCGCAACCAAAAGCGGACGTCCTCATCTAGACATCATACAGAGTCACCCTACCAAGTTACATTGAAATCCCTCCATATTAAATATGACCTGTTGATTGTGCTAAAAGTTTTTGGGTTTCGGGCTTGGGCAGCCATCACGGTTGACAGATCATGACCAAAAGGGGACATTCTCATCTAGATATTATACAGAGTCATCCTACCAAGTTACCATGAAATCCCTTCATAAATACGACCTGTAGACTGTGCTAAAGGTTTTCAGGTTTTGGGCTCAGGTAGCCATCATGGTTGACCGATCGCGACCAAAAGGGGATGTCTTCATCTAGATATTATAATGAGTCATCCTACCAAGGTACAATGAATTTATGAAGGGATTTCATTCAATTCAATTCAATTAAATAAAATGAATTGAACTGAATTGAATGAAATCCCTTCATAAATGCGACCTCTAGTCTGTGCTAAAGGTTTTCGGGATTTGGGCTCAGGCAGCCATCTTGGCTGAATGATCCCGACCAAAAGGGAACATTCTCATCTATATATTATCTGGAGCCATCTGGAGCCATCCTACTAAGTTACAATGAAATCCCTTCATAAATATGACCTGTAGACTGTGCTAAAGGATTTTGGGCTTTGGGCCCCAGTAGCAATCACGGTTAATCAATCGCGACCAAAAGGGGACGTTTTCATCTAGACATGACCTCAAATCTGCATATGAAATTTCGTGACAATCGGACAAGAACTACGGGGTGTAGCCTGTGCTAAAGGAAAATGTGAACAGATTCACAGACTAACAGATTTCTGCACCCGTGATGGCAATAGCTTATCTTGACTTTGTCAAGTTAAGCTAAAAATGATTCGAGTTTATAGCATTCATTAGTTATTCAACAGAAACAAAATTCAATATGGCTGCCGTGACTGTGGTATTGAAATGGCTAGCTGGACCAAAATTGAAAGGAAGCATTGTCTGGTCATCCACAAGTGACCCCCAAGATTATGATTTGATCAAATAAGCGGTTCTTTAGAGATATGATGGAAACCAAAAGTTAACAGACGGACGATGAACACTGGATGGACATGGTGAAAACATAATACCTCCAAAAGATGCTCGGGGCATAGAATGAAAGTGTCAATGTAGCTTAACTTCACTGTGTGTTGTGTTTTGATGAAAAGGGTAATATTCAATGTTTATCAAAGGATTATGAAATACGACAGGAGTTGTGATAATTGAGAATATGTCAATTTCTGTTCTCTGTGTGCTATGTTTTCAACAAAAATAATTTGAGGTGTAGACTGTACTAAAGAATGGAGGGGTGGGTTAATGTGTCCCTCACAGTTAATGTATGTGGCCCTCTGAGGGGTGGGTTAATGTGCCCCTCTAAGTTAATCTATGTCAACCAAAGTTACCAAGTTATTTCAATGAAATTATTCCAAAACAAGTCATCCTATCATAAATACATCCTGTAGACTGTGCTAAATGTTTTCGAGCTTCGGGCCTGCGTAGCCATTACGGTTGACCCATCACTACCAAAAGTTGGCGTCCTCATCTAGACATTATACTGAGTCATCCTATAAAGTTACAATGAAATCCCTTCATAAATATGACCTGTAGTCTGTGCTAAAGGTTTTCGGACTTCAGGCCCCTGTAGCTGTCACAGTTGACCAATAGCGACAAAAAGGGGACGTTCTCATCAAGACATTATATGGAGCCATCCAGGCCTGGCATTCTGAAAAATGTAGGAGGGCAAAAAATCGCTCTCCTCAATCAGCTTAGGAAAGCAATTAGCTTTACACAGCATTTTTAGTATCCAATTGAACAAACTCATTGAAACTGAAACCAACAGACTAAATCAGTGGTTTTATTAACTTTGCTAAGGTAAAGCGAAATCTCTTAGACATCTAGATGTCTCACTCAACAACCGAACACACACTTGACAAGACCTGTGTGTGTACCCAGACCTGTTGTCCAAGAAAGTCATACGCCTACCACTACCACCTTCAACCCCCCATTGGGGGGTTGAAGGTGGCAGTGGTAGGCATATGACTTTCTTGGACAACATGTCTGCTTGAATCTACAGTCACATCCTGGTGCAAGTGCTTCAAGTGACACGATAGCAGTAATGGTAGTATATTATAGTGTCAATATTCCTTGAATAATTACCCCTCAAACTGTGATGTCAGTTGTTGAACTTGAAACTGACAGAAAAAAAATATTGCTGTGACCCATTTTGCTTCAAATGATTGCAACTGTGTTTGGGTATGGTTGAAGCCATTACCTTTTACAACTAAACCACTTTCAAAATGAAATTACATGATGTTATGTGACTTCGAAGTTAAATTACATTTTTGCTTTACAACAAAAATTTAATGTGAGCATAATACATGTAATCTCTATCATCCCAGACCAAAATATTTAGGAAGGCAATTTTTCGCTCTCCTTAATTCTTTCAGGAGGGCAGTAAGGAGAGCTAAAAAATCACTCTCCTGAAATTGCCAAGCCTGGCCATCCTACCAAGTTACTATGAAATCCCTTCAAAAATACGACCTGTAGACTGTACCAAAGGTTTTCAGGTTTTGGGCTCGGATAGCCATCATGGTTGACATATCGAGACCAAATGGGGAAGTTCTCATCTAAATATCATACAGCGTCATCCTACCAAGTAACAATGAAATCCCTCCATATTAAATACAACCTCTAGACTGTGCTAAAAGTTTTTGGGTTTCACGGTTGATAGATCATGACCAAAAGGGGACGTTCTTATCTGGACATTATACAGAGTTGTCCTACCAAGTTACAATGAAATCCCTTCATACATACAACCTGTAGACTGTGCTAAAGGTTTTCACATTTTGGGCTCGGGCAGCCATCACGGTTGACAGATCGTTCTCATTTAGACATTATCTGGAGTCATCCCACCAAGTTACAATGAAATCCCTTCATAAATACGGCCTGCAAACTGTGCTAAAGGTTTTGGGGCTTCAGGCCGCTGTAGCTGTAACAGTTGACCGATCACGACCAAAAGGAGATGTTCTCATCTAGACATTATATGGAGTCATCGTACCAGGTCACGATGAAATCCCTCCATAAATACAACCTTGTAGACTTTGCTAAAGGTTTTTGGGTTTTTGGTTAAGGCAGCCATCACGGTTGACAGATCACGACCAAATGGGGAAGTTCTCATCTAGACATCAAACGGAGTCATCCTACCAAGTTACAATGGAATCCCTCCATACTAAATATGACCTGTAGACTGTGGTAAAGGTTTTTGGGTTTCGGCAGCCGGCACGGTTGATAGATCAAGACCAAAAGGGGACGTTCTCATCTAGACATTATACAGAGTCATCCTACCAAGTTACAATGAAATCCCTTCATAAATAAGACCTGTAGACTGTGCTAAAGGTTTTTTTGGTTTTGTGCTCGCGCAGCCATCACGGTTGACCGATCGCGACCAAAAGGGGACTTTCTCATCTAGACATGATCTCAAACCTGCATATGAAATTTTGTGATGATCAGACAAGAACAAAACCAGTACCAGGACAGGACAGAGTCAGTACCAGGACAAATCAACAATTGGATGACATATTGCAATCAGATGGCAGAAATTCGCATTCAAACGGTGCCAGTCCCAAAGATTGCAAGACAAACATGGCATTGTCCAATTATTCTGCGGTAACATCAAGTTAAGCTAAAATCACCCAATGGACCAACCTCTAGCCCAAAAGGGTGAAAGTTCATTTTTTTATGAAATCACTCAAAACCCTTCCAAATCCAAAAACAATATCAAGGAACATATGATGATTTTTAACTTTCGACATTAGACCACCCACAAACCCCATTCCCGTAATTTTTGTCCAATTTCAATAGTTTTTTCCAGCCAATTTCTGACATATCCACCCCCTCCTCCCACCCCCTCCTTGATGGATATTCACAGACCGACTCGGTATTGCAGTTTAAAAATGTTGACAGGAGTGGTATATATTTATTGGGATTTAACAACACTTTCGACAGCAAGGGTCACCTTGTGTTGGACAGTTTTACGGGTGGAGAATGCCGGAGTACCCGGAGAGAAGCGCCGTCAGACTCAAACATGGATGTCTCTATATCATTTTCTCCAGCATTATTTGTGCACAGTCTTCACAGGCAGTTCATGGGTATGTTGTATTGAAAAACATCTGCAAAATATGGTGAGTTTTCTGCAAGTTTGTGGTCTATATACTCATATCCTCACAGTATTGAGGATTTACAGTATGAATCATGGGGCAGGATTAATCAAATTATGACAGTTGATCAGATGTTGAAAAACAATTTTATTTTCACAAATCCTAACTTTCAGAATTGAAGAGTTGTCTACATGTATCCATGTTAAACAAACATAGACTATGAGATACCAAAATAGACCAATGTATTAATCAGCTTGCTCGTTCGAATCCCACCTGCGGCAACCGCGTTGTGTCCTTGGGCAAGACACTTCCCCCCGATTGCCTACATGGGGGCACGATGACGCTGTGTACTGAGGCGTACTGCACGTCGATAGTGCGCATGTCTTCAACCAATCTAACCCTGCTTGTGCTGCGGTGCAGAGTTCAGAGTTACGATGTTGGGGAGCTGACAGTTGCTCGTCGTTCTCTCTGGGTACTCCGGCTTCCTCCACCCGTAAAACTGTCACGGTCTCGATTAGCCATTGTGCATAAGTATGTGACCTTAAACACAAATAAATAAATAAATAAATAATAATCAGCTTGCCCAGGAATTGTACCACTAAATACTTTTGACAGTTTGCTTCTTAAACAAAAAGATCACATGATTATAATGAAAGTGTCAATGACACTGTAGCTCAACTTGTCAAGACAAAGACATGTACATGTATAGTATGTGACACAGCAATGACAAACATCTAGGTAATGACCTGATAACAAAGGTACATATAAAGTATTGTAACGGTCTGTACATAAATACTGGCCATTGCCTGTAACAAATGTATAGGTAAAGTATTGTAAAGGTGGGTGACAGTCAGATGCTAACCTAGAAAAGAAATCTTTGAGTCCCAGAGTGGGTCTGACTGAACCCTAAAATATTTGTTCTCATAGCACAGTGATAACAAAGGCACTCATTCCTGTCCCAAGGTGAAAACAAAGGTACCCAAGAAGTTTCGTGAAGATCAGTTCACAAATATGAGCTGTGTAGAAGTTGTGACAAAAAACTGATTGGACCTAATTTCAGTACAAAATGGCCACTGGCAGCCATCTTAAATTTTGGACCGCACTCAGAAACACTCGTTCTCATCCCAAGGTGATAACAAAGGTACCCAGGAAGTTTTGTGAAGATCGGTTCATAAATACAGCCTCTAGCCCGAGCCGTATTGACATGTGCACTTACAGTGTATAAGTAGCACTAAATAAATCAAAGTCCATCTAATTTGCATAATTTCTGCACTAGAAAAAAACCCGTACTATATGTGATGTATTCCATGTTACTAAACATTCATACAAAACTTTATTCAAATCAGAACTTTCATACAGAAGTTCTGTACAAAAGACTGATTGCACTAATTTTGGTACAAAATGGCTGCTGGTGGCCATCTTGAATTTCGGACCACACCCAAAAACACTCGTTCTCAACCCACGGTGATAACAAAGGTACCCAAGAAGTTTCGTAAAGATCCGTTCATAAATACGGCCTCTAGCCTGAGCCATATAGAAGTTGTGTACAAAAAACTGATTAGACCTAATTTCGGTACAAAATGGCCACTGGCAGCCATCTTGAATTTTGGACCGCATCCAGAAACACTCGTTCTCGTCCCAAGGTGATAACAAAGGTACCCAAGACGTTTCGTGAAGATCGGTTCATAAATACAGACTCTAGCCCGAGCCATATTGACATGCGTACTTACTGTGTGTAAGTAGCACTGAAAAAATCAAAGTTCATCTAATTTGCATAATTTCTGCACGATAGGAAAAACCCGTATTATATGTGATGTATCCCATGGTACTAAACATTCACACAAAAAATTATTCAAATCAGCGCATTCATATGGAAGTTCTGTGCAAAAATCTGATTGCACCAAATTTTGTACAAAATGGCTGCCATCGGCCATCTTGAATTTCAGACCGGACCCAAAAACACTCGTTCTCGTCCCACGGTGATAACAAAGGTACCCAAGGAGTTTCGTAAAGATCGGTTCATAAATACGGCCTCTAGCCCGAGCCGTATTGGCATTTGCACTTACAGTGCTGAAAGTAACACCAAAAAACATCAAAGTTAGTCTAATTTGCATAATTTATGCACGAGAAAAAAACCCGTATTATATGTGATGTATCCAATTGTACTAAACATTCATACAAAAAATTATTCAAATCAGAGCTTTCACATGGAAGTTCTGTACAAAAAATTTCTGCATTGTCGGTACAAAATGGTGGCTGGCAGCCATCTTGAATTTCGGACCGCACCCTAAAACACTCGTTCTCGTCCCACGGTCATAACAAAGGTACCCAAGAAGTTTTGTAAAGATCGGTTCATAAATACGGCCTCTAGCCCGAGCCGTATCCAATTGTTGACAGACAGACGGCCAGACGGACGACGGGCCATGGCATAAGCTCAAATTTGGCTTTGCCAAAGTTGAGCTAAAAATGAAAACCCCCAAGCACTAAATCAAATATCAAAAGATTCTGACTGATGGATCTGAAGAAGAGGATTTAAAGACTATTCCTCATACTTGCACTTAGGTAAACCATAGGTACTTGATTTGAGCAACCTTAAATTTGAACCATCTAAGGCTGCTTCATATCAAATAGCAAAAGATTCTGACTGGTAGATCTGATAAAGATTTTGAAAGAATATTCCTTATATTGCACTATGTTAAAATTCAACTTCCCATAGGGAGCCCAAATATGACCCCAGGGACTTGATTTGAACAAATCTGTATCTGACCCACCCTTAAAAGGCTTTATACCAATCATGAAAAGAGGATTTAAAAAAAAAAAACAGAGGCTCAAGTGAGCCTAAAACGCTCACCTGGCTCAAATTGTCAAAACAGATGAGTGTATCAGCATGTGATCAGCAGCAAGAGCAATTTTTTTGATTTGCTATTACACAACCAAAGGCAACTTTTTTGGCCATTCATTTCTGCTTGTCCTAGGAAAGCTTCCTAGCAAACTCTGTTCTGTGAAGTATTAAAAAACAACCGAAAGAAATTTTTGTTTTGTTTTAAACTGCTGTGTTCTCTAAAAGGCCCCACATCCCCACCCCCACCCCCAAATTTAAAAACAAAACAAAAACAAAACAAGAAAAAACAAGTGAATCGATTTGAACAAACTTGAATTCGACACCCCTAGAGATGTTACATACCAAATATGAAAGGATTCTCACTGGTGGATCTGAAGAAGAATTTTCAAGAAATTTTTTTATATTGCTCTAAGTTAAACTTTGGGCTTCAATAAAAAGCCAAAATATTAAGCCAGGGACCTGATTTGAACAACCTCAATCTAACCCTCCCAGAGGTGTTGTACACCAAATATCAAAAGATATGACTGCTGGATCTGAAGGAGATGATTTTAAACAATAATTCCCCATATTTGGGCTCCCTTGGGAAACCCAAATATTAACCCAGGAACTCGATTTGAACAAATTTGAACCTTATACCTCTAGAGATGTCACATACTAAATATGAAAGGATTCTCACAAGTGGGTCTGAAAAAGAAGATTTTTTATGACATTTTCTCATATTGCACTAAGTTAAAATTTGGGCTCCAGTAAAGAGCCTAAATATTCATCCAGGGATCCCATTTGAACAAACTTGAATCTAACCCCCCCTAGAGATGCTGCATACCAAATATCAAAAGAATCTGACTCGTGGATCTGAAGAGGAAGATTTTTAAAGATTATTCCCCATATTGCACCAAGTTAATAATCAGGCTCCCACCGGAAGCCCAAATATTAACCAAGGGACTCGATTTCAACAAATTCGAATCTTACACCTCTAGAGATGGCACATACCAAATATGAAAGGATTCTCAATAGCAGGTCTGAAAAAGAAGATTTTTTAAGAATTTTCTCATATTGCACTAAGTTAAAATTTGGGCTCAAATAAAGAGCCCAAATATTCATCCAGGGATCCCATTTGAACAAGCTTGAATCTAACCCCCCTAAAGATGCTGCATACCAAATATCAAAAGAATCTGACTGGTGGATCTGAAGAAGAAGATTTTTACAGAATATACCCCCTATTCCACCAAGTTAATAATCAGGCTCCCATAGGAAGCCCAAATATTAACTCAGGGAGTCGATTTAAACAAATTCAAATCTTACACATCTAGGGATGTCACATACCAAATATGAAAGGATTCTCAATAGCAGGTCTGAAAAAGATTTTTTAAGAAATTTTCTCATATTGCACTAAAATTTGGGCTCCAATAATAAAGAGCCCAAATATTCATCCAGGGATCGCATTTGAACAAACTTGAATCTAACCCCCTAGAGATGCTGCATACCAAATATCAAAAGAATCTGACTGGTGGATCTGAAGAAGAAGATTTTTAAAGATTATTCCCCATATTGCACCAAGTTAATATTCGGACTTTCATAGGAAGCCCAAATATTAACCCAGGGACTCAATTTGAACAAACTTCAATCTGACCCCTGTAGAGATGCTGTATACCAAGTATCAAAAGAATCTGACTGTATGATCTGGAGAAGAAGATTTTTAAAGCTTATTCCCCATAGCACCCTAAGTTTATTATTTGGGCTCCTCTGCAGGGCTCGCCTTGAGTAAAATGGTCGGGGCCTAAAAAAAGTCCCCCACATATTGAGGTCGGGGCCTTTTTGGGGCTGATTTTCCATTTTGTCCATTATTGTTTGTGCTTTTTGTGGAAAATGTCGGGGCTTGAAAAAAAAGCCCCCAGCAAGTGCTCCTCGGGGCTGATCTCGGGGCCTGGGCTGATCAGCCCCGACTCAAGGCAAGCCCTGCCTCTGTTGAGCCCAAATATGAACCGAGGGGGGTCGATTTGAATACACTTGTATTTGACCATCCTATGGATGCCGTATACCAAATATCAAAAGATTCTGATCAGCGGTTCTGAAGAAAATTTGTTTTTTTTTCCAGTTTTTGAAAATGTGCGGACTCAGCATTTTTTCAAACGTCCCTACAGAACACCCTAACACAACCGATGGCCTTTTTTTTTAAAAATCCATTCTACTGGTCAAAAGGATGCTTCATACCAAATAACAGTTCTCTGTTCTGTGTAGTTTGGAAAATATGGGCATTTGAATTTTTTTCTATTTTTAGCCCCTGGGGTACCCACGGGGCAATGAAAAAAAAATTTTGGGCATCAATCTTGTACTTTGGACCCACTTATGCCAAATTTGGTTCAAATCGGCCCATCGGTTCTTGAAATAGAAATTTTTAGTGGAGCCCAAAAGGGATATGTGCCCACAGAGAGCCCAAATATTCATCTACCAACTTCTCTTAAACAAACTTTAATCTTCAACACCAAAGAGTGTTACATCCCATATATCAAGGCAATCTCCCTGGTGGTTCATGAGAAGGTTTTTAAAGATTTTTAGGCTTTGGCATCATTGCCCAAAGAAGGCAGCCGCTCCATTTGAACAAAATAGAAAGGGTATACCCCAGAGAGGCTTTGTGCAATATATGTTTGAATTTGGCTGAATGGCTGTGGAGAGGTTTGTAAAAGTTAACGGACGACGGACGCCAAGTGATGGCAATTCCTCACACTGACTTGCAGGTGAGCTAAAAAATTCCTCATATCGCACTAAGTTAACATACAAGTCCCCACAGGGAGCCCAAATATAAACCCAGGGATTTGGTTTCAACAAACTTGAATCTCAACTTCATACTGACCTCTACAAGGATTCTGAATATCATATATCAAAAGAGTCTGACAGTGGTTCTGGAGAAAAGAGTTTTAAAGATTATTCCTCATATTGGGATAAGTTAAAATTATTCAGGCTCCAATAGGAAGCCCAAATATTAACCCAGAGACTTGCTTTGAACAAACTTGAATCTGACCTCCCTAAGGATGCTGTATATTAAATATCAAATGATTCTGACCGTTGGACCTGAAGAAGAAGATTTTTAAAGATTAGTTCCCATATTGCACCAAGTGAAAATTCAGGCCCCATAGAAAGCCCAAATATTAACTGAGGGACTTGATTTGAACAAGAGGCCCCAAGGGGCCTGAGGGCGCTCACCTGACATGGTAGCCTAAATATCAACCCAGAGAATTGATTTCAACAAGTTGCATCTGATCCTCCTAAGAAAAGCTTATACCAAATATCCAAAGATTCTGACCAGTGGATCTAAAAAAAAAATAGAAGATTTTTAAAGAAGATTCCTCATATTGAACTAAGTTATAATTCGGGCTCCCACAGTGAGTCCAAATATGGACCTAGGGACTTGGCTTGAACAAAGTTGAATCTCACTCCCTAAGCATGGTGCATACCAAATATCAAAAGATTCTGCCTGCTGGATCTTGAGAAGATTTTTAAAGAAAATTCCTCATTTTGAACTAAGTTACAATTCAAGCTCCCACAGTGAGCCCAGATATGGACCAAGGGACTTGGCTTGAACAAACTTGAATCTCACCCCCTAAGCATGGTGCATACCAAATATCAAAAGATTCTGCCTGCTGGATCTTGAAAAGAAGATTTTCAAAGAAATTTGCCTGAAATGCATTAACTTCGAATTCGGGCTTCTATAGTGAGCCCAAATATGAATCCAGGGGGCCAATTTGAACAAACTTGAATCAGATCCAACCCACAATGTTGCATAACAAATAACAAAAGATTCTGCCTGCTGGATCTGGAGAAGAAGATTTTTAAAGAAATTTGCCTGAAATGCACTAAGTTCGAATTTGGGCTTCTATAGTGAGCCCAAATATGAATCCAGGGGGCCGATTTGAACAAACTTGAATCAGATCCACCCCACAATGTTGCATACCAAATATCCAAAGATTCTGCCTGCTGGATCTGGAGAAGAAGATTTTTTAAGAAATTTGCCTGAAATGCACTAAGTTCGAATTCGAGCTTCTATACTGAGCCCAAATATAAACCCAGGTGGCCGATTTGAACAAACTTGAATCAGATCCACCCCACAATGTTGCATGCCAAATATCAAAAGATTCTGCCTGCTCGATCTGAAGAAGATTTTTTAAGAAATTTGCCTGAAATGCACTAAGATCGAATTCGGGCTTTTATAGTGAGCCCAAATATGAATCCAGGGAGCCGATTTGAGCAAACTTGAATCAGATCCACCCCACAATGTTACATACCAAATATCAAAAGATTCTGCCTGCTGGATCTGGAGAAGAAGATTTTTTAATGTTTTTCCCATTGCCTACAGTGTTAAAAAGTGCTGACTCAGCACTTTTTCAAAGTCCCGAAACTGTACCCTATGATAAAACCGATGGCAATTTTTTTTTACCAATCCTTTCTGTTGGTCCCAAGGAAGCTGCACACCAAATAAAAATTCTCAGTGCCGTGCAGTTTTTGAGATATAGGCGTTTTAATTTTTTTCTATTTTTAGCTCCTGTGGTTCCCACGGGGCTACAGGAAAAAAAATTTCTGCATAAATTAGGTACTTATGACCCAATAAGCCCTCACATAAAATTTGGTTCAAATTGGCCTCTCGGTTTAAAAAATAGAAATTTGGGGTGGGGCCAAAATTTTTGCTCCTCCCATAACATCGCCAAGTATAGACCTACAAACTTCTCTTGAACAAACTTGAGTCTACACCTCAAAAGGAAGCTGCATACCAAATATCAAGTCTCTGCTATTGCTGGTTCTTGAGAAGAAGATTTTTTAAGAATTGGAGCATTTTTGCCCCACCCCTCTGCTCAATATGAGCCGAAACCTAATTTGCCCAAAAATCAAAATGCCGCTATATAACCCCTACTCACATGAAATTTCATTAACATGCGGCCAGTGGTTTGGAAGAAAAAGACCCAAACACCACCTTCACGCCGGACGACGGACGACGGACGACGGACGAAAAGTGATCAGAAAAGCTCACCCTGACTTTCAGTCAGGTGAGCTAACAAACTTGAATCTGACCCTCGTAATAATGATGTCTACCAAATATTAAAAGATTCTGACTCGTGGTTTTGAAGAAGATTTTAAAAGATTATTTCTCATATTGGACTAAATTGAAATTTTGGCTCCCTCCAACAGATAGCCCAAATATTAACCCAGGGACTTGGTCTGAGCAAACTTAGATCTGCCTCCCTAAGGATGCTGTATACCAAATATCAAAACATTCAGATTGGACGGTCTGATGAAGAAGATTTTTAAAGGTTATTTCTCATATTGCACTAAGATAAAACCCTCATAGAATACCAAATATGAACTGAGAATTTGATCTGAACTAAACTGAATCTGACCTTCACAGCAATGATGTATACCAAATATTAAAAGATTCTGACAAGTGGTTCTGAAGAAGATTTTCTTTTTACTCACTGTCACAGGCAAGAGTTACACCTGCTTGCATTGGCAATTTTGGTCAATCACCCACTCGAATTTGACGTAATTCTCTTTGAAGTTGCAGCCCTGTCAGCCAGTCTGACACAGTAATACTGTTCGGATTCATTCAAAGTTTTCAAACGACTGGGATGGGATGGACACGTTTAACGGGAATAGAGTAAAACTCTCAACTTTTAAAAGAAAGGAATATAGAATTAATAAATTATGAGACAAGTACAGATGACAGCTGTGAGTACCATATATTACAAAAGTCTGGTGAACTGATGATTCTGATTGGGTCACTGGGTCATGGGGAACAAATAACAGTTAAGATGTGAGTAAGCATGGTAAATTATATCAATTTATTGTTCAATTTTTGGAAATAAAAAATTGACAATTCATCAATTAACACACAATAGCTATCCCTCATAATATGCTCCCAGAGACCAATACCTAGTTTCTGTTACTCAGAGATAATAGATTGTATCAGAGTAAGGTAAAATTGGAATTGCCCCTGCGATAGCTTTTGGCCCCTGTAAAGCAGTCTGGGGAGGGCGATTTTTAACCCTCGCAGATTTTTCAGAATGCCAGCACAGGAGATAAGCTAAAAAGGGGCAATACCATTGCCAAGATCACTCTTAATAATCTCAAAATCACAGGTACATAGGTTTCCATGCTGGTTAATTTCAGTGCTAAGTTTTAAGGAAATGAAACGGAAATGAAAACAAGCTCAAAGTTGAGTACTAAGTCAAAAAGGACAATAACTCTATAACATGTCTGATCAATCTCAAAGGTTCCCTTGGTGGGTTAACATAGGTGGCAAGTTTTTAAAACAAGAGCTCCCAAGAGGCCTTAATCGCTCACCTGATAAAGTGGTACAAAGAAGTATTTTGGGGCACATTCAGTTAGTCTTGGTTCATCAACACTACAGAGGAATGAAGTCATGAAATTATTCATAACTCTGGAGTTCATGTCAGATGTTTATTATCATAGATCATCCTGACTGCTTCCAATTCTATCAGGTGTAGTCAAGCACTGCCAAACTTCCAAGGGTTTTTATGTCACTGCATTTTTAAAGGCAAATTTGAACCTAACCTGTCTGCCACCACCACCTCCCCCCCCCCCCCCCACAACACCAAAGAGAGCCCAAATATTAAGCCAGGGACTCGAAATGAACAAACTTGAATCTGATCCCCCTAGAGATGTTATATACCAAATATATAAAAAGCATTCTGACTGGAAAGAAATTTCCTCATATTGCACTAAGTTAAAATTTGGACTACCATAGGGAGCCCAAATATTAACCTAGAGACCCGATTTGAACAAACTGGAAGCTGATCCCCCCCCCCCCCCCCACCCCCTTCCAGAGATGTTGTATACCAAATATGAAAGGATTCTGCTGGTGGAGCTGAAGAGGATTTTTAATGAAAGTGTCACTGACACTGTAGCTTAACTTGTGTGTTGTGTTTGATTAAAAGGATAATGTTCAATGTTTATGAAAGGATTATGAAATAAGACAAGAATTGTGATAATTGGGAATATGTTCATTTCTGTTCCCTGTATGCTATGTTTTTGATAAAAATAATATGAGGTGTACACTGTACTAAAGACCTGAGGGGTGGGTTAATATGACCTCACAGTTAATGTATGTGGCCCTCACAGTTAATGTATATCAACGAAAGTTACCAAGTTACAGTGAAATTATTCCAAAACGAGTCATCCTATCAAGTTACATTGAAATCCCTTCATAAATATGGCTTGTTGACTGTGCTAAAGGTTTTCGGGCTTCGGGCCCCTGTAGCCGTCAGTTTCCCAATTGCATCCAAGGGGACGTTCTCATCTAGACATTATATGAAGTCAACCTACCCAGTTACAATGAAATCCCTTCATAAATATGAACTGAAGACTGTGCTAAAGGTTTTCGGGCATTGGGCTTGGGCAGCCATCATGGTTGAATGATCGCAACCAAAAGGGGACATTCTCATTTAGGCATCATCTTGAGTGAGCCTACAAAGTTACAATGAAATTCCATCATAAATATGACCTGTAGACTGTGCTCAAGATTTTCGGGCTTCGGGAACCTGTAGCAATCACAGTTGACCAATCATGACCAAAAGGGGATGTCATCATCTAGGCATTATATGCAGTCAACCTAACAAGTTACAATGAAATCCTTCCATAAATACGGCCTATAGACTATGCTAAAGGTTTTTGGGCTTGGGCAGCCATCTAGGCTGAATGATCACGACCAAAAGGGGACGTTCTCATCTAGACATTATTTGGAGTCCTCCTACCAAGCTACAATGAAATCCCTTCATAATTATGACCTGTAGACTGTTCTAAAGGTTTTCGGGCTTCAGGCCCCTGTAGCTGTCACAGTTGCCCAAATGTGTCCAAAAGGGGACATTCTCATCTAGACATTATATGAAGTCAAACCTACGAAGTTACAATGAAATCCCTTCATAAATATGACCTGTAGACTGTGCTAAAGGTATTCGGGCTTCGAGCTCGGGCAGCCATAATGGTTGAATGATCGCAACCAAAGGGGACATTCTCATCTGGGCATCATCTGGAGTGATCCTGCGAAGTTACAATGAAATCCCTTCATAAATATGACCTGTAGACTGTGCTCAAGATTTTCGGGCTTCGGGCACCTGTAGCCATCACAGTTGACCAATCATGACCAAAAGGGGATGTCATCATCTAGGCATTATATGCAGTCAACCTAACAAGTTACAATGAAATCCTTCCATAAATACGACCTATAGACTATGATAAAGGTCTTTGGGCTCGGGCAGTCATAAAGGCTGAATGATTGCGACCAAAAGGGGATGTTCTCATCTAGACATCATTTGGAGTCCTCCTACCAAGCTACAATGAAATCCCTTCATAATTATGACCTGTAGACTGTTCTAAAGGTTTTCGGGCTTTGGGCCCCTGTAGCCGTCACAGTTGCCCAATCATGTCCAAAAGGGGACGTTCTCATCTAGACATTATATGAAGTCAACCTACCAAGTTACAATGAAATCCCTTCATAAATATGACCTGTAGACTGTGCTAAAGGTTTTCGGGCTCGGGCAGCCATCGTGGTTGAATGATTGCAACCAAAGGGGACAATCTCATCTGGAGTGATCCTACGAAGTTACAATGAAATCCCTTTATAAATATGACCTGTAGACTGTGCTCAAGGTTTTCGGGCTTCGGGCACCTGTAGCCATAACAGTTGACCAATCACGACCAAAAGGGGATGTCATCATCTAGGCATTATATGGAGTCAACCTAACAGGTTACAATGAAATCCTTCCATAAATATGACCTTTTGCCTATGCTAAAGGTTTTTGGGCTCGGGCACCCATCAAGGCTGAATGATCACTATCAAAATGGGATGTTCTCATCTAGACATTATTTGGAGTCATCCTACCAAGTTACAATGAAATCCCTTCATAAATATGACCTGTAGACTGTGCTAAAGGTTTACGGTCTTCGGGCCCCTGTAGCCATCACAGTTGCCCAATCAGGACCAAAAGGGGACTTTCTCATCTAGACATTATATGAAGTCAACCCACCAAGTTACAATGAAATTCCTCAATAAATATGACCTGTAGACTATGCTAAAGGTTTTCGGGTTTTGGGCTCGGGCAGTCATCACGGTTGGCAGATCACGCCCAAATGGGGAAACATCATAAGGAGTCATCTTATCAAGTTACAATGAAATCCCTCCATATTAAACATGACCTGCAGATTGTGCTAAAAGTTTTGGGGTTTCGGGCTTGGGAAGCCATCACGGTTGACAGATCATGCCCAAAAGGGGACGTTCTCATCTAGGCATTATACAGAGGCATCCTACCAAGTTACAATGAAATCCCTTCATAAATATGACCTGTAGACTGTGCTAATGGTTTTCGGGTTTTGGGCTCGGGCAGCCATACTGGTTGACCGATCGCGACCAAAAGGGGGCGTTCTCATCTAGACATGACCCCAAACCTGCATATGAAATTTCGTGACGAACAGACAAGAACTGCGGGGTGTAGCCCCTGCTAAAGGAAAATGTGAACAGACTCACAGACTCACAGACTAACAGACTCACAGACTTACAGACTTCTGCATGCGTGATGGCAATAGCTTATCTTGACTATGTCAAGTTAAGCTAAAAATTATCCCCCATATTACACGAAGTTAAAATTTGTGCTTCAATAGGAAACTCAAATATTAGCCTAGGGACTTGGTTTGAACAATCTTGAATCTGACCCTTACATCAATGATGTACGCCAAACATTAAAAGATTCTGACTGGTGGTTCTGAAGAAGAAGATTTTTAAAGATTATTCCCGATATTGCCCTAAGTTAAACATCTGGCTCCTGTATTAAGCCCAAATATGAACCAAGAGGCTGCATTTTTGCAACTATGTGACTCAGCATTTTTTCGATGCCCCCCCCCCCCCCACCCCACCCTCCCTAAAGAACACCCTGACACAAGCAATGGGAATTGTTTTTTTAGCATTCAATTCACCTGGTCCTAAGGATGCTTCATACCAAATAAGTTCTCTGTTCCGTGTGGTTTGGAAAATATGGGTGTTCGAAAATATTTCAATTTTTCGCTCCTGGGGTTCCTACGGGAACACAGGAAAAAAATTTTTTCACATGAATCAAGTACTTAGGAGCCAATAATACCCTATACCAAATTTGGTTTAAATTGGACCATCAGGTCAGAAAATAGAAATTCTGGGCGGGGCCAAAAATCTTACCCCTCCCATTAAAAAGGCAAATATCACTCCTTGAACTTTGTTTGAACAAACTTGATTCTACACCTCACAAAGAAGTGCCATACCAAATATCAAGCCATTTACCCACTGCCTGATGAGAAGATTTAAAAAATATTTTGAAGCATTCCCTCCTCCCCCCCCCCCCCCCCCCCCCCCCCCCCCTTCCTCATGGGGCTGGCAGGTTGAGTTGAACAAAAATGCAATGGTCCTTCGGGATCACCACTCACACAAACTTTCACTTGAACTGGCCCGGTGGTTTTGGAAGTCCAAAACATAGTGTTGATGGACAACGGACGGAAAGTGATTAGATGAGCTCAGTTTGACTTCATCAAGGTGAGCTAAAAATACCAGTACTACTTATTAGGGATGTCCGTTTGACCAAAAAATCTATTCGGTGTTGGTTATCAGAAAGAAAATAATGAAAGTGACAACTGTGCATGTCTCCAAAAAACTGTACTTTCAGTTTTACATATTTACACCTAATTCTCAAAGCTGAGAAATATGTGTCCATCGATAATGAAACATAACATGTAAGAAACGATGATACATGTCCTGTGCAGATATACTTGAAAAAACACAGTTAAAAAGACAAATACGCCACAGACATGTAAACTCTTACGTAGAAGATTACGACAAAAATGCTATTCAGTTGAAACACAAAGCTGAATCAAGGCACAAAGTTGATTATGCAGATCTGATGTTTTCGGAAGCAAAAGCAGCTTTAAAAAGCAGACTGATATTTTGTCAAATGCCAAATTTCAGTATACACTTGGCCAGGGTCATCATTCAAATCTATTTTGTAAGTCATTTGCATTAAACTTCTCAATGTTAACACTGACACTTTGGTCTGTCGGCTTACCCCAATTAAAGTCAATGAGTGGACAAACTTTGCTGCTGAATCACACTCAGTTGAAATTCCCATTCAAATGTTCTCAACATGTGTGATTATCAGTATCTTACTGAAAATTATAATTGAGGAATTTTGGAACCAAATACAAGGGTGACATGGTATGCATGGGGAGGAAACACTGCAAAACTGACAGTCACCGTCGCCATTTGCGGTTTGTGCATATCAAATAAAGTCAACCGGAAGCATGGGATGTGGAGGGGGGTGGGGGTGGGGGTGGGGGGTGGGATCCACACTATTAGAGAATATTACTGCTCCTGTATACTTCTATGTACATATAACAGCATGTCATGGGTCCATATCATGAACTGCCCAGAAAGCCTTTTAGCTTCAGAAAGTGACCTTTGTAACAGTTGCAGTATTTCATGGAGTTTTCCCACTTGCTTAAATAATTTGAAACAAAAACAGAAACAGAGACTTGACTCTTTTAACACAACCAACACCAAAACCGTGGCAAACATTACACAACCAAACAGTTCTACTACTCATCCTAAACTGTGTTAGGTGAGGGGTTAATCTCTAAACTTTCTGGATAAAAAATGACATTCAAATAATTTTTATTTCCTTGATTAAAATAACATGAGATTACACCAGAAGTGCTGACATACAGGGCTTGCCTTGAGTCGGGGCTGATCAGCCCAGGCCCCGAGATCAGCCCCGAGGAGCACTTGCTGGGGGCTTTTTTTCAAGCCCCGACATTTTCCACAAAAAAGCACTAACAATAATGGACAAAATGGAAAATCAGCCCCGAAAAGGCCCCGACCTCAATATGTGGGGGGCTTTTTTTAGGCCCCGACCATTTTACTCAAGGCAAGCCCTGATGTGACATATCACCCCAATGGTACCAAATTGAGGGATTTGTCAGCTTTGTCTCCTTATGCCAAAATCGACAAACTTTTAACACTATGCATAAACAAGTGAGGATTTTATTGTCTTTGTTTTACAGCAGGGAGCAAAATCCGAGAGCCAGGAGAAATTTCGAGACCCACGCACACCTGTTGCCAAATGTCTGTAACAATCAGACCATCCACAAATGAGATGTGGAACTACTGTCTTTGTTCTACTGCAAGAGATTCACACCCCCAGTGGCAATTGTGAAGGTTACAAACATCTGTCACTGAAGTCTAGTGATGACTGGACCATCCATCTGAGATGTAGAACAAAGACATAATGCCACATTTTGGAAGGAGATTTCCATGTATTTTCTTCTTTTTACTGCAGGGAAATGAAAGCCAATTCCTCAGTCGATATTATAATGTCCACATACACCCATGTGCCAAGACTGGGATGATCGGACCATTCAGTGGGAGATGTCAAACAAACACACCCACAAAGCTAATTTGCATAATTTATGCCTTAGACAAAAACTTGTATTCTATGTTTTCCATACAAAAATAATTAAAGTCCAAATCATCATTTGGAAGTTCTTACTTGAAAAGTGTAACTGCTATTTTTAGAACAAAATGACTGATAGCAACGATTCCTGATGGTTGTCAAAACCCAAAATGTGACATCCTGTCCATCCCCTCTGCACCATGGTGTCATATGTTCCATTTTGTCAGATTGTTTGACAAATGGACAGCACGATAGACAGATGGATGGGCATTCCTGAAATCAGAGTTTATGTAGCTAAAATATTAATGCATGGACAACCACTAAAAATTCCTTTTCAAGGCTAATTTCTGAGTGGTAGCAAACCCTAACTGTTTCAGCTTATTGAATCTAACCCTTTCCGTAACATAAAAACCTTGAAACTACAACACCCATTTTTTGTCACTCAGTAGCCATGTAAACCATTTTTAGCTGTTTACTGACAGGCACATTACCTCCGCTTTGGTGAGTACTCACACCCCAATGGATGATCGGATGAACAGATATAATCCAGAATACCTCCTACTCTATGAGTGGAGGTATAAATATTGCGATACCTATTTGGAACAAGAGGCCCCCAGGGGCCTGAGAGCGCTCACCTGACACTGACAACTATCAATCGAGGATCCTGATTTGAACAAACTTCCATCTGCCCCATTAAGAAAACCATATACCAAATATCAAAACATTCTGACTGGTGGATCTGAAAAAAATGATTTTCAAAAAATAAGTTATAATTCGGGCTCCCACAGGGAGCTGAAATATGAACCCAGACACTTGGCTTGAACAAGCTTGAATCTATCCTCCCCAGGGATGCTGTATACAAAATATCAAAAGATTCTGACTACTGGATCTGAAGAAAAATATTTTTAAAGAATATTCCTCATATTGAACTGAGCTATAATTCGTGATCCCACAGGGAGCCCAAATATGAACCCAGACCTTCGCTTTAACAAATTTGAATCTCACCTCCATAAGGAAATACTGTATACCAAATATCAAGAGATCAATATCAAGAGATACTGCCTGGTGGATGTGAAGAAGATTTTTAAAGAATGTTCCTCAAACTGAACAGGGAGCCCAAATATGAACCCAGGGACTTGGCTTTAATAAATTTGAATCTCACCTCACTAAGGATACTGTATACCAAATGTCTTAAGATTCTGACTGGTGGATGTGAAAAAGAAGATTTTTAAAGAAAGTTCCTCACGTTGAACTAGTTATAATTCGGTCTCCCACAGGGAGCCCAAATATGAATTCAGAGACTTGGCTTGAACAAACTTGAATCACACATCCCTAAGGATACAGTATACCAAATACCAAAACATTCAGACTGCTGGATCTGAAGAAGATTTTTAAAGAAAATTCCTCATTTTGAACTAAGTTATAATTCAGGCTCAAGTTATTCGTGATTGGATTTCAGGACGGACAGACGGATGGAGTACAGACAAGGCGATTCCTATATACCCCCTCCGGAGGTATAAAAAATGCTGACTCAGCATTTTTTCAAAGTCCCGAAAAAACTACTGGCCTCTCGGCGTGGGAAATGATAAATTTAAAGTAATTTGTATATTTTTTTTTTTTACTTACCAATGGCCCAGACTTAGCTGGTGCAACCTCAATATTATTAAGGCCCCAATCCCCAAAATTTGCATACAAAACCAAAGAAAGTGTCAATGACACTGTAGCTCAACTTGTCAAGACAAAGACATGTACATGTATAGTATGTGACACAGCAATGGCAAACATCTAGGTAATGACCTGATAACAAAGGTACATATAAAGTATTGTAACGGTCTGTACATAAATACTGACCGTGGCCTGCAACAAATGTATAAGTAAAGTATTGTAAAGGTAGGTGACAGTCAGATGCTAAACTAGAAAAAAATATTTGAGTCCCAGAGTGACTGACTAAACCCCAAAATATTTGTTCTCAAAGCACAGTGATAACAAAGGCACCCCAAAACACACTCGTTCCTGTCCCAAGGTGAAAACAAAGGTACCCAAGAAGTTTTGTGAAGATCAGTTCATAAATACAAGCTGTATAGAACTTGTGACAAAAAACTGACTGCACCTAATTTCGGAACAAAGAACAAAATGGCCACTGTTAGCCATCTTGAATTTGGACCGCACCCAGAAACACTCGTTCTCGTCCCAAGGTGATAACAAAGGTACCCAAGAAGTTTTGTGAAGATCGGTTCATAAATACAGCCTCTATCCTGAGCCGTATTGACATGTGTGCTTACATTGTGTAAGTAGCACTGAATAAATCAAAGTTCATCTAATTTGCATAATTTCTGCACGAAAAAAAAAACCCTTACAATATGTGATGTATTCCATGTTACTAAACATTCATACAAAAATTTATTCAAATCAGAACTTTCATACAGAAGTTCTGTACAAAAGACTGATTGCACTAATTTTGGTACAAAATGGCTGCTGGTGGCCATCTTGAATTTCGGACCACACCCAAAAACACTCGCTCTCATCCCAGGGTGATAACAAAGGTACCCAAGAATTTTCGTAAAGATTGGTTCATAAATATGGCCACTAGTCTGAGCCGTATAGAAGTTGTGTACAAAAAACTGATTAGACCTAATTTCGGTACAAAATGGCCACTGGCAGCCATCTTGAATTTTAGACCACACACAGAAACACTCGTTCTCATCCCAAGGTGATAACAAAGGTACCCAAGACATTTCGTGAAGATCAGTTCATAAATACAGACTCTAGCCCGAGCCGTATTGACATGTGTACTTACTGTGTGTAAGTCGCACTGAAAAAATCAAAGTTCATCTAATTTGCATAATTTCTGCATGAGAAAAAAACCTGTATTATATGTGATGTATCCCATGGTACTAAACATTCACACAAAAAATTATTCAAATCAGCGCTTTCATATGGAACTTCTGTGCAAAAATCTGATTGCACCTAATTTTGTACAAAATGGCTATCATCGGCCATCTTGAATTTCGGACCGGACCCCAAAACACTCGTTCTCGTCCCACGGTGATAACAAAGGTACCCAAGAAGTTTCGTAAAGAACGGTTCATAAATACGGCCTCTAGCCCGAGCCGTATTGCCATTTGCACTTACAGTGCTGAAAGTAACACCAAAAAACATCAAAATTGGTCTAATTTGCACAATTTACGCACGAGAAAAAAAACCCGTATTATATGTGATGTATCCCATGGTACTAAACATTCATACAAAAAATTATTCAAATCAGAGCTTTCATATAGAAGTTCTGTACAAAAAACAGATTTCTGCATCGTCGGTACAAAATGGTGGCTGGCAGCCATCTTGAATTTTGGACTGCACCCAAAAACACCGTTCTCGTCCCATGGTCATAACAAAGGTACCCAAGAAGTTTCGTAAAGATCAGTTCATAAATACGGCCTCTGGCCCGAGCCGTATCCAATTGTTGATGTACGGACAGATGGACAGACGGCCGACGGGCCATGACAAAAGCTCAAATTTGGCTTTGCCAAAGTTGAGCTAAAAATTAAAAGTCCTATCTGCCCCTCTATACTTTTAGTACCTGCGCATGCGCAATACCCAGAAAAAGACCAGAATTGGTGCCACGCATCATTCTTCCTAGTTGTTCCTACTAATGCTATAACTCAGCGGTATGAGTGTCCACTCATGGGAGGGCCATCCAAGTCTGGGCCACTGGTAAGTATAAACTAGAAGGCTGCCACATCCACGGGGCAGCTGATCCCCCCGAAAAAAGTGTGGTCATCATCCAGAAACTTAAAAGTACATTGCACCACATATCAAGTTTGGTTACAATCAAACTATCTTGAGGGAAGTTACCATCCGGAAACCAAAAATCATAAGATTTTCTAAATTAAAAAGGGGCATAACTCTGGTAATATTAATCAGGATAAACCCGGATTCGAACTTGACCTGTATTTTTATATGTTTAAGCCACATATCAAGTTTGGTTACAATCAAACTATTTCAAGGGAAGTTATCATCCGGAAACGAAATGTAAACAGACGGACGGACGGACGGACGGACGGACGGACGGACGGACGGACAGACAGACAAAAAAAAACGCGTGACGACTATATCCCCCGAAATTTTTTTTCGGGGGGATAAAAATATACAAATTACTTTAAATTTATCATATTTATATACTAAAACCAATGGCCCAGACTTAGCTGAATCGTAAAAAGGCAGGAGGGCCTAGGACTTAAAAAAGGAATAGCAGACCAAAATTCAGCTCCTCAGCCTGCATTAGAGCTCCCAAGGTGAAAAGGAGATTAAAATTTTAAGAAATTACATATATGTCTCTCTATACAATAATAGAGAAGACATACGACCGAATTAAGGAGCAATATCCAAGTAATTCCCTATTACTTAGCATAAATAATTACACTAACTGGGTGTAACGAGCCCCCAATTTTAAGGCTAGTCCAGAATAAGACACTTAAAATTAGGAAAAGCGTGTCCGGGAGTGAGAGACTAACGCCCACAAACACACGCCATATATAATGTAACAAGCTGTACATAAGATCAGAATAATCTTCGCTCATAGTCACACACTTGATATAAGGCTAGAAGAGGTAAAGAGAAATCCCCCCTCCCCCACCCCCTTTTTTTGAAGGAATAAACTTCAAAACAAAGAGGGAAGCGGCCTGGAATCAGTGAAAAAGCAGTACAGAATAATATATATATTCACCTAAAAGGCACCCGGTTATTAATTATTATAAATTTATTGGTGCTTAATGCCACATCAGCAGCTAAGGCTATATCGTGGCAATCCCGTTTATTAAAATCGCAAGCTTCTAAATGTATGTCGCACC
Organism: Pictodentalium vernedei; assembly: GCA_031216915.1. Taxonomy (NCBI): domain Eukaryota; kingdom Metazoa; phylum Mollusca; class Scaphopoda; order Dentaliida; family Dentaliidae; genus Pictodentalium; species Pictodentalium vernedei. Next base: position 701,342,900 of record CM062297.1, read on the forward strand.
TGGAATACTTAGATATGTTGAAAACCGGTGATATTAATATGTACAACCTTAAACTTGTCCAATTGAATCCCAATGGAAAGTTATCTGATAGAACTTATACACTTCTGAGCCAACCAACAGGCGACCACATTCAAGTGTACAATTAATTCCAATAATGAACTTCCAAATTGTAACCGTTCTATGAGAATAGGATTCCCCTTGTGTACCACTTCTGGTTGAAAATTGGATTCAGAACCTGAAACAGGATACAATTAAAAAACCTGTCACAGTCTGTCCCCAAATAATTCAGTGTTCCCTAGGTCCATTAAAACCAATGACTATTTGGAGAAAGAGTATACCACTCTGAATAATGAAGCCAAAAATAGAGAACGTATGCATAGACGACCTGTTGGAAACTCCATAACTGATCCAACTGGCCCCAAAATTCTCATAAGCTCTATAATAATGCAGAGCAAGAATTTAAGAGAATCTATTCAAAAATATGTTTGCCTAATAATAAATACATATTATGCACGCAATCAACAGAATCCCGCATGAACCCTCGTCTGAATAGAGCCTTTATCAACGGCGTGATCGAGCGATACAAAATATAACCAGGAAACTGAAGGAATAAAACGACGTTAATGTGATTAACTTGAGGAATAGACTCATACGTCGTAACAAAAGCAGACAACTCTGAGCGAAACCTCTCAGAGTGGACTAATTGCCACATTTGGAGAATGTCGTCCAGATAACCGACATGCCTGCCACACAGGTACACGAAGGCTAGCAATATCAACTGAATGTATTCATGAAAGAATTCAGAATCAAAAAAAAGTTACTGTTCAGGAATCATATGCTCATATACAACTTATGAAAAACCAACAACAGGAAGCAAACCAACTAAAGAGAGGATGCGCCCGTGATGTTGCCGTTAGACCACAACCCACCCGCCAATCAAAGAGCAATAAAAGACATGCATATAATTGAATGCATACAAGGCTTACAGGGAGAGAACTACGTCCTGCCCTGTAATTGCCACTAACATATTGGCAGGGGGGGGGGGGGGGGGGGGGGGTCGACGAATAAATCATATCGAACCCCCCCTTCACCTGCATTACTTGAATCACAAGATAAGCAAGGCCGGTGCAGTAATACTAAAGCTTGGAACAGTGTAGTGTTGAAACGATTAGTCGACTAGTCGACTGGGGTTCTGCCAATAATCGATTAGCAATTTCCTAGTCGACTAGTCGCCGTTTTCCACAGATACATATATTTTGTAGATTACCGTATATGTCCATGTATAAGTCGCCCCCCTGTGCATAAGTCGCACCCCAAACTCACACTTGGACTTCCTCCCTTTTGCCTAAAGCCCAGGAAGAAGTCGCACCCCCATTTTTAAATATATGTGGTGAAAAAGAATTAGTTGCAAGTTACGTTTTGTCAATTTAGGGCAGTTTGGGATGCAACGGAAATAGGTAAGTTTTCACGAGTTACCACGTGGTGAATAAGATAAAAGAATAAAGGAAAATTATTATTAAAGATTTAAAAAATACTCGCATTTATTTGTTTTTCGTTGTTTGTTTATCACCCCAATGTCTTCATCCCTGTGAAGAAAATCCAACACTCGTTTGTGACTGAAACTTCATAGTTTCAGAATCAGAGCACCATTTGCGCCGTAACCTGCGCAGTTGTTGTGATTAAGTTGGTTTTTCTGGAACGTTCCAGAAAAACCAATAAAAATACAACAAATGTGCAGGTTACAGCACAAATTGTTTTCAAATTGTTGTCCCACTTAAGCATTGTTGGTGCTATTGAAACTAACTTTACCTGGTGCACGTGTGCGTAATTTATAACCGGACATTACACATCAGTGAATTGGGGTTCATGGATAAATAAATACTTCTCTCCAGGTATTGCTTGCATACATTTAATGTGTTATTATTTATTTTTTCATTGTTGTTTTGATGATGTTGTATTTTTTATGGTTTCATCCATATTGGCCCCACAAACCTGTTGATTTCCGATACAGGCACTGAAACACATGAGCCGATTGAACAACAACGACTAAATAGAATACTTCTTTATTATTATTTATGTATAAAAGTAACAGAAAACACACATAATATTTTATTGGCAATTTCTTTTCTGAAGAATTTAAACTGAAATAAAATGAATATAATTTTGGTGAATCTGCACTCAGTCAAAACCACACGATTGTACTGTCTGTTATACAATTGACAAACGGTAGGAACAACGTTTGTCCGAAGAAGTCAGTCCCTTGAAAATTCTCTGAAACAAGTCGTACCCATTTCTAAGACGCACCCCCGATTTTGACACAACATTTCAGGTAAAAAAGTGCGACTTATACACGGACATATATGGTAAACTCAGTGGTCGGCCACTGACAGCAAACGCCGACGGAGTCAAGAGCAGTTGCAGACAGATGACTACGGATGAGAATTAAACTTGAAAAAAAGGCACTTTGCTGACGCCATGAATTGAAACAATTACATAAAAATCGGTAACATGCTTTAAGAAGCACGGAATCCGTCGGTAACGAAATTTAGGCACCATTCGTGAGCAGTTATGCTTGGTAGCGATGCATTTTGTCACTTTGACTTACGTCACTGCAAGTCAATCACTTATCATTGTTGCACATCAAGGGAGCCAATTTAGAGTGACATCTGGGAGAACACGGTCAAGGACGCTCCATGACATTGTTAAAACGGTTTCAAAACAACACACGTGAATACCCTTCACACTGAAACAATTCACACTGTGAATCCCACTGCCAAATATTCGGTCCTTGTCACTTGAAAATAATCGACTGGTCACACAGAAATGGATTCCCAACTACAGTGAATTGGTAATTTTGGGGAGCAAATTGGGGGAAAAAGTGACTACTTTTGATTGGGAATGGGGCCGATATTCAGCCTCTCTCGTTGGTCACCCCCCCCCCCCCCCCCCCCCCATGTTCTAACCTTATATTAGGTGCCGACTAGTAGTAGACTAATAGCGATCGACTAGTCGACTACGAAATACCCTAGTCGTTTCAACACTAGAACAGTGACAAATTCCTTTTTCACAACAGGAAAAGGAAATTTCACATTACGTTCCCAAAGCTATACTGCTCCTGCTATTCTCAAATATAGAACCTTAGTGAGCACGCTCACATACCCCACGCGCCCCGATATTTCAAGCTCGGAAAACTGTAATTTTTAGGAAAATGACCCGGAAATCTGTTACTTGTATTTTTCAGAGTCCAGGGCCCATAATTTCTGCAAAAATCAGCCAAGCAGAACGAAACGCAAACTTGATCTGTAAATCATTGTGGTAGAATCACATACTAAAATGGCCGTAATTTCGATAATGTCTGAAAGCGTGTAGAAAAAAAGTCCGGAAAACTGTAATTTTGATGAACTTTTCAAAGTCGAAGGGCCGTAATTTCGGCAAAAATCAGTGGGGCAGAACAAAATGCAAACTTGATCTGTAGGCCACCATGTTAGACAAACATACAAAAAATCAGCTCAATATCTGGAAGCATGTAGAGAAAAAGACCAGAAAACTGTAATTTTGATGAACTTTTCAAAGTCTATGGGGGCGTAATTTTGGTAAAAATCAGCGGAGTGGAACAAAACCCAAACTTGTTCTGTAGGCCACCATGTTAGACTAACATACCAAAAATCAGCTCAATATCTGGAAGCGTGTAGGAAAAAAGTCCACAAAACTGTAATTTTGATGAACTTTTCAAAGTTCTAGGGCTGTAATTTTGGTAACTAGAGGGGGTATCAGTACCCCGTGGCTCACCAACAGGTGGCCAATGTGAAGGGGTGGCTGGAGTAAAAAAAAAAGTTCAAAACCTGCACACAAAAGTCCAAAATTAAAGAAAATAAGCAGCTAAAGGGTTAAATAATATAATAATAACCCCTAAGAAGCATGCTAACATAAAATAGGAACCATGGCAATATGCTATAAGGTAAGTCTCCACTTTGAAAAAAAGAAAGACAAACCTCAAAACCTGCACATAAAAGTAAAAAAAAAAAAGTATCACATTTGTTTGAATGGGTTAAAATTGAGAAAAATACACTGATAATGTCACAGTAACCCCCATGGCAATATGCCAGTAAGGTGAAAACCTACCTGAAAAATATCCTCTTGGAAGAAAAGAAAGAAAAACCTCAAAACCTGTACATAAAAGTCAAAAAAGTATCACATTTGTTTCAAAGGGTTAAAATTTAGAAAAATACCCTGAAAATGTTACAATAACCAGCGTGGCAATATGCCAGTGAGGTAAAACTCCACTTAAAAAAAATATCAAAACCTGCACACAAAAGTACAAAACCTGCACATAAAAGTCCAAAATTAAAGTAAATAAGCAGCTAAAGGGTTAAATAATATAAAAATAGCCCAAGAAGCATCCTAACATAAAATACGAACCATGGCAATATGCTACAAGGTAAGTCACTACTTGGAAGAAAAGACAAACCTCAAAACCTGTACATAAAAGTAAAAAAAAGTATCACATTTGTTTAAAGGGTTAAAATTGAGAAAAATACCCTGTCACAGTAACCACAATGGCAATATGCCAGTAAGGTGAAACTCTACTTGAAAAATATCCACTTGGAAGAAAAGAAAGACAAACCTCAAAACCTGCACTTAAAAGTCAAAAAAGTATCACATTTGTTTCAAAGGGTTAAAATTTAGAAAAATACCCTGAAAATGTTACAGTAACCACCATGGCAATATGTCAGTGAGGTAAAACTGAACTTAAAAAAAATATCAAAACCTGCACACAAAAGTACAAAACCTGCACACAAAAGTCCAAAATTAAAGTAAATAAGCAGCTAAAGGGTTAAATAATATAATAATAGCCCCAAGAAGCATCCTAACATAAAATAGAAACCATGGCAATATGCTACAAGGTAAGTCACCACTTGGAAGAGAAGAAAGACAAACCTCAAAACCTGCACATAAAAGTAAAAAAAAAACATCAAAACCTGCACACAAACGTCAAAATAAGTCCAAAATTCCGATTCAAAGGGTTAAAATTAAGACAAAATACCCTGGAAAAGAGTTAAATGTTATCGTGGACCCCCATAGCAATATGCAAAGAAGAAAATTTTTTTTTTGAAAAGCACAAAAATCAAAACCTGTAAACAAAAGAAGTCCAAAATTGAAGTAATTCAGCAGGAAAAGGGTTAAATAATACAAACATAGCCCTAAGATGCATGTATACATACAATAGAAAGCATGGACATATGCTGCAAGGTAAATCTCCACTTGAAAGAAAGGAAAAAAAAAACATCAAAACCTGCAGGCAAACATCAAAAAATAAGTCTAAAATTTGATTCAAAGGGTTAAAATTACGACAAAATACCCTGGAAAAGAGTTAAATGTTATAGTGAACCACTATAGCAATATGCTGAAACTAAAAAAAAATTTGAAAAGCCAAAAAATCAAAACCTGTACACAAAAGTTCAAAATATTTGAGAGCGGACGCCGACGCCGACATGAGGGCTATGCCATAGGCTCACACAACTAACGTTGGTGAGCCAAAAATCAGTGGAGTGGAACAAAATGCAAACTTGATCTGTTGGCCACCATGTCAGACTAACATACCAAAAATCAGCTCAATATCTGGAAGCTTGTAGAAAAAAAGTCCGGAAAACAAGTAGGACTGACTGATGGACTGATGGACTGACAGACTGACGGACTGATGGACTGACGGACGGACCAGTCAAAAACATTATACCACCGACCGACCCCATAATGCCACTAAGGACGGAGAGGGACGTGATGAACATGGCACTATTGCAAAGAATATACCCACTGAAACAGTGTCGACATATCCCTTGAAATCAAGACAGTCGCCACGTTGCCAAATAATACACCATATAGACATAATATCCAATCCACCGAGTGGAAATTTTATCCACAAGAGATTGGATTAAAAATGAAAGTCTCTATGACAATGTAGCTCAACTTGACAAACTTGGAAAGATATAAATGAAATGGCAAAATTGAAGATCATTGGTACCAATGTTATTTGATGAAATTTCAACATAACAGCATTGTGTGTGCACAAAGTCAAGAGTAATCCATGCATTTTTAAATTTAAACTGTAAGACTGGCTAAAGGAAGAATGTTGATACACAAATGCAGCATGTTCAGTTGTTATTGTAAATGGCAACTTTTTTCACAGAAATGAATGCTAATCAACAGCTCTTATCTAGAGTTCTTGACTAATGAGCATACCAAGTTCAAAAACAATCCTATGATAAATGTGGCCTGTAGGCCATGTCAAAGAATGTTGATGCACAAATGCAATAAATTCAAAGATTGTTGCCAACAGCAACAGTTTTTGATGGAAATGAAAAGAAAATCAATAGCTCCTATCTTTGTCACCCTGCATAAGCATACAAAGTTTCAAAACAACCTGATAATGAATGTGCCCTCTGAGGCATGCCAAAGGAAGATGTTAATGCACAAATGCGCTAAGTAGAAGGTCATTGCTTTGTGGCAACAGGGGGTTTTTTTTGTTTTTTTTATGGAAATTCATCAATTTTCCCTGCAGAGAGTGCAAAAGGGATAAGTTGATGCACAAATGCAGTAAGTTCAAAGGCTGGTGATAACGACAATAACTTTTTATGGAAATGAAAAAATATCTCACATCTCGAGGTCACCCCTGCAGGGTGTGTCAAAGGGAAATATTGATGCTTAACTGCACTAAGTTTTTACTAAGTTCATTGAAGGTCATTGCCAGTGGCAACATTTTTTGACGGAAATCGAAGAAAATCAAAAGCTCCCATCTAGAGGTAACCCCAAACATGCATACAAAGTTTCAAACCGGTCTGATCATAAATGTGCCCTGTAGGGCATGCCAAAGGAATATATTGATGCCTGACTAAACTAAGTTCAAAATTGTTGCCAGCGGCAACGTTTTTTGACAGACAGAATTGGAAGAAAATCGATAGCTCCAATCGAAAGGTCACCCCAAACAAGCATGCCAGGTTTCAAAGCAAACCGATCATAAATGTGCCTGGTAGGGTGTGCAAAGGGAAATATTGAGGTCTGACAGTTTTAAGTTCTAAGAATGTTGGCCGCAGCAACATTTTTTGACGCAAATGGAAGAAAATCGATAGCTCCCATCTAGAGGTCTCCCCAAATAAGCATACCAAGTTTCAAAGCAATCCAATCATAAATGTGCGCTGTAGGGTGTGTCAAAGGGAAATACTGAGGTCTGACTAAACTAAGTTCTAAGAACGTTGGCTGTGGCAACATTTTTTGACGGAAATAGAAGAAAATCGATAGCTCCCATCTAGAGATCACCCCAAACAAGCATACCAGGTTTAAAAGCAATCCGATCATAAATGTTCCCTGTAGGGTGTGCCAAAGGGAAATATTGAGGTTTTTTGACTAAACTAAGTTCTAAGAACATTGGCTGCGGCAACATTTTTTGACAGAAATGGAAATAAATCGATAACTCACATCTAGAGGTCACCCTAAACAAGCATGCCAGGTTTCAAAGCAATCCGATCATAAATGTGCCCTGTAGGGTGTGCCAAAGGGAAATATTGAGGTCTGACTAAACTAAGTTCTAAGAACGCTGGCTGTGGCAACATTTTTTGATGGAAATGGAAGAAAATCGATAGCTCCCATCTAGAGGTCACCTCAAACAAGCATGCCAGGTTTCAAAGCAATCCAATCATAAATGTGTCCTGTCGGGTGTGCCAAAGGGAAATACCGAGGTCTTTTTGCGGCAACATTTTTTGACGGAAATGGAAAAAAATCGATAGCTCCCATCTAGAGGTCACCCCAAACAAGCACACCAGGTTTCAAAGCAATCCGATCATAAATGTGCCCTGTAGGGTGTGCCAAAGGGAAATATATTGTGGTCTGACTAAACTAAGTTCTAAGAACGTTGGCTGCAGCAACATTTTTTGACGGAAATTGAAGAAAATCGATAGCTCCCATCTAGAGGTCACTCTAAACAAGCATGCCAGGTTTTAAAGCAATCCAAACATAAATGTGCCCTGTAGGGTGTGCCAAAGGAAAATATTGAGGTCTGACTAAACTAAGTTCTAAGAACATTGGCCGCGGCAACATTTTTTGACGGAAATGGAAAAAAGTTAAAAAATTTATAGTAATTTATATATTTTTTATACTTACCAATGACCCAGACTTAGCTGGTGCTAACTCCAACAAAACCAGGGCCAAACACAAATTTTGCCCCCCAATCCCCAAAATTTGCATCCAAAACAAAAAGAAATCATGTCCTAAAGGACCTCCATACTACGCCTCTACTGCGCATGCGCAGTGACGCAGTCGTCCCGAAATTGGCGCCAATTATCATTCTTACTGGCAGTGCCTGGTCAGCGCTATGTACTCAGCGGGGAGGCAAGAGTTCCCAACTCCAGGGAGGGCCATCCCCGTCTGGGTCATAAGTATAAAAAATATATAAATTACTATAAATTTTTTAACATTTTTATACTGTACCAATGACCCAGACTTAGCTGAATAGTAAACAGGCTGGAGGGCCTAGGACATAGAGGAAAATCCAATAAGCTCAACTATATAGTAAAGAGGTAACCCCTTAAGGAGAAAAGGAGTATTAGGCTTTACATGTATCTTTCTTATTTAATATTAAATTAGAAAGATAAACTACCCTTAATAATTGAGCACAATAACATTCATGTTCTCTATTAACATCCAGTATAACCCTTATACTAATTATTTTTAAAGCAAGCCAATAAATAAAGTAGTCCAGAGAATTGAGACTCTTTATAATCATTTAAAAGTGTCCGAGTATTGTATATTAAAGCCCGTTTGACACTTGACATATACAAATGCTTCTACACTTTAAAAATAAGACATGAATGAATTTAAACATTAATATTACACTTTAAAACCATCCCGGAAGCGACTCAGAAATACTGACTTGGAGGAGGCATTCCCTTGCTTTTCACTATAAAGCAGGTGACCTAAGGGAACACCCCCCCCCCCCCCCCCCCCTTCCCCTTGCCCTGGGTCAAATAGCCCAGAGCGAAGAGGGCAGCCGGACGGAGTCACTGCCGGAACAGAAAGCCTGCATAACTATAGTTGCAACTGTTTAGTGGACGACATTCTGAGCAACAGATAACGGACCTAAACAATGCAGGTCTCCAGAAATGGACTCAATATTTCTGAGATAAAAATTCGTAAATGTGGATGGCTGAGACCAATAAGCAGCCTTCATTAAATCTGTAATAGCAACACTATTAGCATAAGCCCAGGAAGTAGAAAGAGCTCTTACTTCATGAGCAGAAATCTTAAGCACAGACTGCTGAGAAGAAGATAAATCTTCATAAGCAGTACGGATAGTTAACTGAATCCATCTAGCAATAGAATGGACTGAAATGTCCTTTCTATTAGGCATCAAAGACAGAAAGAAACGTTTCCGTCCCTTTCTGATAAACTGAGATCTCTGTTTATAGATACGTAGTGCTCTAACAGGACAGAGTAAAGGCCTACGCCCGTCTGAAGACGGAAGAGCCTTAATAACAATAGGTTCCGGATATTTATTAGGAGCCTGATTCTTAGCTAAAAAACCCACATTAATAGTGAAGGTGATAGTGTTCCCAACACTACGATAATGAGAATCATCCACCGATAGTGCATGAAGCTCACTGACTCTTCTGGCAGAAGAGAAAGCTAAGAGAAAAGCTGTCTTATAAGATAAGAATTTGAAATCTACTGTCCCAAGAGGTTCAAATGGCTTTTCCTTCAATTTAAGGAGAACCCAAGCTAAATTCCACTTAGGAATTAATCTAAGAGTTCTGGGTCTATTTATCGAAAAGTTTCTAACCAACTTCGATAAAGAGACATTAGATCCAATTTGTAAACTATCATGATGTGCATAGGTATCAGATAACATAGATCTATAACCCTTTATAGTAACAGGCTGCAGTTTGATTTCGTCCAACAAGTATACTAGAAAGTTTGCAATGTCTGGTATAGAGGGATCAAATATATCTACAGAATGATCCCTACACCAACGACGAAAAACCTTCCACTTAGCCGCATAGTTTAGCGAAGAGGAGGTCCTCCTACAGTTAGAAATCGCGTCCACTGCTCGTCCTGTAAAGTGCTTGCCATGCAAGAAGGACCGCACAACGGAAAAACGTGAAGGTTGAGACCTTGCGGGTTGTGATGGAGTTGGCGCGATTTCCCCTGCGAAAGAAGATCCTCTCGTGGAGGAAGCTTCCGCAGTAGGTCCCACAACAGACACCTGAGTAGATTTATCCACGGTCTCTGTGGTGACAGAGATGCTACCAACAGAATCTTGCATTGAGATTGTTTTATCTTTAGAAATACTTGTTGAATTAACGGCGCTGGAGGATACGCATATCCTATCATTCCGTCCCAAGGGATCGACAGAGCGTCTACTGCAAATGCTCTTGGATCCGGACACGGAGACACATACGTCTGCAACTGATTGTTGAGATGTGTCGCAAATAAGTCTATCATTGGCCGTTCCCATTGGTAGCAAATCTGATTGAATACTTGTTTGTTGAGAGTCCACTCCGACGGCAACAAGCAACCCTTTCGTGAAAGGGAGTCTGCTAGCACATTCAGACGACCCGGTATGTGACGGACCGAAAGAAGAACGTGATGTTCTAACGCAAACAGAAGGATTCTTTCCGTTAGATTGAACAACGGAACTGAATGAGTGCCTCCCTGATTCCGTATATACGCCACTACTGTCGTATTGTCGGATAGGATTTGGACATGAGCATCGTGAATAATGTCCATCCAGTGACGTAACGCAAGCCAAATTGACATCATTTCCTTGATGTTTATGTGCTTGCACAGGAATTGCGGATCCCAAAGACCCTGGCATCTCGAATCCGTTGGGATTAATGATGCACCCCAACCTGTTTGACTGGCATCCGTCATAACGGTAAAACTCGGATCCGAGTTAACCACTGAATGTATGCCCAAGTCTGAATCTCTTGTTTCACTTGATCTGACAAGAGAACGTCTACATCGAGCGAATGAATTTTCACACTCCAATTCTGAGTCAGGAAAATTTGAAGAGGACGTGTGCGTAGCCGCCCCATCGGAATGAGATCCGCGGCGGCTCCGCACAGACCTATCAGTCTCATAAATTCTCTCGCCGTGACTTTGTCTGCGTGCAGACAATAGCGAGCGTAACAACTGACTAATTTCGCTCTGGTTAACGGCAGACGAACGAGATTGTTGTGCGTCTCGAAGCTCATTCCCAGATGAGTGAATGACTTGGACGGCACCAGATCCGACTTCTCCTCGTTTACTATAAAACCGAGACGTCGGAGCAATAGAAGAAGATTCTGAACATCGTTCTGAAGCGTTAACTCGTTGCCGTACCTCTGAAGAATGTCGTCCAGGTAGGCCGACGTTACCGCAGACGAATGAGCTCGGAAGTAGATCATTACCGAGTTCATTACCCGAGTGAAAGCCCAGGGTGCTAGATTCAATCCGAAGCACATCGCCCGGAATTGATACACCACTCCCAGGACTGCAAAGCGTAGATACTTTCGGAATGTCGGATGTACCATGACGTGAAAGTACGCATCTTTGAGATCTATGCTCGTTGCATAATCGTTCACCCGAATACTCGCTCTGACCGATCGAATCGTCTCCATATAAAACTTCGGAGCGACGATCAGCTTGTTTATCCAGCTCAAATCTATGACTGGACGGAACGAGCCGTCTGGTTTCGGAACCAGAAACAGATGGCTGTAGAATCCCAGAGATTCCTGGTTTTCTACGACCTCTACCGCGTTCTTCATTAAAAGAGACTGCACCTCTGATAACAGAGCGTCTCTTTTCTGTGGATTTGACGGAAGATGAGTCCACTTTGGACTTCGAGTTAATGGAGGCTTTCGTTTGAAGGATATCTTTAGACCTTCCAAAGTCACTCCTCTCACCCAAGGGTCGTCCGCAATCGACGCCAACTCTTGTGAAAAACTCGACAACCTTCCGCCAACCGGAACGCGATAGAGGTTTAAGCCATCACCTCCTGGACCTGCGAGGCCTGCGGTAGGAGAAACCACGTCTTCCACGACCCGCACCTCACCTCGTCGACCTCGGGGCGTCCGACCGATTGTCCCGGCCTGAAGGACGTCCCGAACGAGAGTCGCTATCCTGACGGTCTCTCGAATAAGACCAAGAGGACGCACCGGAACCTCTATAGGAACCTCTCTTGGGCGCATTAAACCCAGAAGTGCCTGTCTTATTCGTGTCTGCTGTATCCGACTTTTTAGGAGCCGATCTGAACAACAGAGAATCATTAGCTTTCTTTTTAATTTTATCATAAATAGCGGAAAGCTTGCCGTCAAAGAGAAGTTCTCCTGAGACCGAAGCGACTCTAAGAGAGTTCTTCACCTTAGAATCCACTAGTGTGGATGTAGCTAGGGCTGCGTCACGTCTAACCAACTCCAGATTTGCCACTGAAAGGGCGGAGTTACACGTGGAATAAGCTACTGCCCTTGAAAGAAGTCTTAAAGAGGATTGTATATCCTGAAACTCTTCCCCTTGAAGGCGCAGTGATAACGCCTTAGTAAGGTGATCTGCGTAAGATAAGGCATCTAAATTGGCTCTGTTAGACGCAATAGCTGTTTCCAACACCGCGGTTGGAATAGAAGCTGACGACGGTAATGATAGCTCTAAGTCTTCCGCCTCGTCGTCCATATGCAGAGGAACTCTCGGTATACCCTGTCCTGCCGTATCGAATTTATTCCTTGCATTAATGAAAGGCAGGTTGAGAGTATTAGCGGACAAGAAACCTGCTTTCCCCGTCCTGGAAGCAAGTTTAAATATAGCGTCGTTCAATAATTCAAATGTTCTAGCAACATTATTGGACTGCGACGGAAACTCGGGAGCGATGTCCCTGAACCGCTCAAAAAATTCAGAGTCCAATGACGCTATAATTCTCTTGTCCGGAAGCGCAGCAGTCTGGCCCGACGGAACAACTTGAGGGAGAAAGTGCCAGATGAAGTCCACGGCAGCTTTATGTTGTTCCGAAAGGGATAGCTCCAAGTCATCCGTATCCCTTTCACCATCCGGTCGGACCTCACGATGTTCCCGGTCGTCCGCCCCCGATGCTTCGGCGGAGCGTACCGACCCAGCGCCGTCGGATAATTCTTGATCCGACACCGTTTCTGTCGGCTGCTGGGATGCTGCGATAAGCTGTGCTATCTGCACAAGAATGTCCGGCGTCGAGACCTGCGGAGGCGCAGTCTTTCGCTGCTTCGCCGAGGGCAGCTCCGCATCAGATGGCTCCCGCATACTTTTCCTATGCGAACGTCCGGAGTCCATCGGTCTCGAATCCCTGGCTGCCGGATGGTGTGACCTGGTCGCCGAAGAATCCTTCATCGGCGAAGCTGGTAATATATCGGCGGTCACGCAGCCAAGGTGCGGTCGTGTGCGCTGACGAGAAGAGGAAGCCTTAACAGTCTCTGCGGACTGCTTATACAACGAAGCATCCCGAGCGACGGACGTATGCTCCGCTAAAGACACATTTTGTACCACAACATCTGGTCCCAGATGTTGTTGTACGAGAGAGGGACCTCTCTCGCTCGCGGCCCGGCTGGACCTGGACGAGCTAGGAACCGGACTAAAAGGCTTCCTCCGTTCTCGCTTACTATCCGCCGTCACTGGGTGTGCATCTATTATGTTTATAGTGCTCGCATCACCCAAAATTTCCTCTTGGACCGCATTGGACGAACCCGGCTGCCAAACCATTCGGTGAATGGACGCTACACTGGGCGAGCTAGCGGACGACATTTGTCTAATCTCCATGAGCACTTTTGCCGCTAGCTCTGAATTCATTTGTGACGACGGACGCACCCTTGAAGAAGATAACATGGAAACATCACCCTGTTCTGGTTCCTCTGAAATAGAAACTGAGAGAGTAGAGTGACCTTGTGGAGAAAGAGCCGGCATCGCTCTTTCTCCAGAAACAACATATCGTGACACACGTTTCCAATGTTTCTCATCCCAATGTTCACATATAGGACAGGGATTAATGCGAGAACACTGACTACAATTAATACAATGATCATGAAAGTCAGAGGAAGATTTCTTCCTATTACAATTTGAACAACGTCCCTTCATTGTGAAAGAACAACAATAAGTCCTAGTTACTCGCAAAAACCCCTGACACAAAGATACATAATAACATGATCCATTAATAAATGAAAAAAACAATTGCAAAACAAAATAATTTTGAAAAAATATTTTTTCAGAGAAGCCCAAGTTGCTGAAAAGTAACGTTGAGCCCCGATGGATCCGATGGCAAAGTGTGGTCAAAAATTTTAAATTTATATAAAATAATTAATGAGACACTTTCGGATAATATAAATGTATCTTATAATGAGATAAACTACCACAAAGGCAAACAACCCCCCTCAAAAAAGGCTGTTGCCAATGAAAACAAACAGTGTAAACACACTAGAAAACATGACTCCAGGCACTGAAAAAACTGGCCCGGAATCAGTCATCAATTACACTCTATCTGATGCAAAACAGAGACTCCCAGGGGAGAATCTGTAGAACATCAGATGGAAGATGCAGAACACAAACGTTATACACCCATGGGTGAAAACGTAACTATGGGGAAAATAACAGAAAACATTCTGTAACCAAGCAACTCTCCCAGGAAATTTTAGAAATGAAATTTCTCAAAAATATGCCAAAAGCATGGGAGAATTGCAAGGGGGGACTTTAGAAGGCTAGGGGAGAGGAAACACTGAATAAGCAGTGCAACAATTAGCAAGAATGACAACAAGAGGCCCATGCCTCGAAAATAGGCAACTTAACATAATTTCATCAAAAAATTTTAAGTACAGCCCTGATTATTTTTTGCCACTTCTTTTTCCTCTCCTCCTTCTATCCTCCTTAGAATCACATTTTCTCCAAAAATTACGTGTCTGGCATCCTTTAAACTGAGATTTACAAGCACAAAGATCAGTGAGATGTTGACTGATGAAGGGCCAAACAGAGAATGATAATTGGCGCCAATTTCGGGACGACTGCGTCACTGCGCATGCGCAGTAGAGGCGTAGTATGGAGGTCCTTTAGGACATGATTTCTTTTTGTTTTGGATGCAAATTTTGGGGATTGGGGGGCAAAATTTGTGTTTGGCCCTGGTTTTGTTGGAGTTAGCACCAGCTAAGTCTGGGTCATTGGTACAGTATAAAAATATCGATAGCTCCCATCTAGAGGTCACCCCAAACAAGCATACCAGGTTTAAAAGCAATCTGATCATAAATGTGCCCTGTAGGGTGTGCCAAAGGGAAATATTGAGGTCTGACTAAACTAAGTTCTAAGAACGTTGGCTGCGGCAACATTTTTTGACGGAAATGGAAGAAAATCGATAGCTCCCATCTAGAGGTTACCCTAAACAAGCATGCCAGGTTTCAACGCAATCCGATCATAAATGTGCCCTATAGGGTGTGCCAAAGGGAAATATTGAGGTCTGACTAAACTAAGTTCTAAGAACATTGACTGCGGCAACATTTTTTGACGGAAATTGAAGAAAATCGATAGCTCCCATCTAGAGGTCACCCCAAACAAAACATGGTTAACACCATCAGAATGTACAGATGATTGGACCAACCCAGCACCATCCGACAGCTCACTACCGGAGACTTTTGACGGCTGAACCTGCGACTACTGGGATGATGCAATACTTTGCGCAAACTGCGACAGCAGGATCGTGAATGAGGCTTGCAGAGTAGTGATTATCCGCTTCTTCACCATATGCTGCTTACAGGACAGTGATCTGACCCCCAGATCTTTCGACGCATGTCCCGTATAAAAATGCCTCAAACCATTGGCTACAGGTGGTTAAGACTGGGAACAGACTGAAGTCGGACATCTAGTCGGCAGTCTAACGTGCTTCATCGATGAAGCAGAGGAAGAAGCGATAGCTGCAACAGGCCCCGGCTGCAGCGTGGAAGGAGCGTCCCGGACCGCAAGCGTGAAAGGGCGTCCCAACTCACTAAAGTTTCTCGAAGCAGAAAGAGTTGACCCCGACTGCTGACGGAACAGAGAGGGTTCTCCAACTCAAGGTCTGGCTCCAGTCCTCGCCGAGCATTCCGTTCAGAAACTAGTAGGCTTCTACCCCTTAGCATGCTTTTCCATGGAAGAAGAGGAAGCCGTAACAGCCACCCCCCGGCTGAAGTGTGAAAGGGGCATCCAGACTCGCACATCTTGGACGGTTGCTATGACTCACTTAAGTTTTTCACGACAGAAAATAGTCGACCCCAACTGTTAACGTGACAGAGAACACTCTCCAACTCGCTATCCGACCCCAGATCTCGCCGAGTATCCCATTGAGAAACTTATAGGCTAATCCCCTTTGCGTGCGATTCCATGTAAGAAGAAGCCATGACCACAGCCAACCCGGCTGCAGTGTAGAAGGAACATCCTGATGCGTGTTTCGACTCATTATAGTTTCTCGCAATGGACACAATCGACCCCGACTGCTAACGGAACAAAGATGGTTTTCCAACTCGCAATCTGACCCCAGATCTTGCAAAGCATCCCGTAGAGTAACTTTCAGGCTTCTCCTTTTGCCATCGATGCTGGGTGAGCTTTATATTATGAGGAGCTCGCTCTACCCACATTATACTACTCCACCGCGACGGACCTACCCGGCGTCCCGGCTCCCATATAGGGTTTAGAAACTAGTAGGCTTCTACTCCTTAGTATGCTTTTCCATGGTTGAAGAGAAAGCCGCCAACCCCGGCTGAAGTGTGAAAGGGGCATCCAGACTCGCACATCTTGGATGGTTGCACTGACTCAGTGAAGTTTCTCACGGCAGAAAATAGTCGACCCCGACTGCTAATGTGACGGAGAACACTCTCCAACTCGCTATCTGACCCCAGATCTCGCCGAGTATCCCATTGAGAAACTTGTAGGCTAATCCCCTTTGCATGCGATTCCATGTAAGAAGAAGCCATGACCACAGCCAACCCGGCTGCAGTGTAGAAGGAACATCCTGATGCGTGTTTCGACTCATTATAGTTTCTCGCAATGGACACAATCGACCCGACTGCTAACGGGACAAAGAGGGTTTTCCAACTCGCAATCTGACCCCAGATCTCGCGAAGCATCCCGTCGAGAAACTTTCAGGCTTCTTCTCCTTTTGCCATCGATGCTGGGTGAGCTTTATATTATGAGGAGCTCGCTCTACCCACATTATACTACTCCACCACAACGGACCTACCTGGCGTCCCGGCTCCCATATAGGGTTTAGAAACTAGTAGGCTTCTACTCCTTAGCATGCTTTTCCATGGTTGAAGAGAAAGCCGTAACAGCCAACCCCGGCTGAAGTGTGAAAGGGGCATCCAGACTCGCACATCTTGGACGATTGCTCTGACTCAGTGAAGTTTCTCACGACAGAAAATAGTCGACCCCAACTGCTAACGTGACGGAGAACACTCTCCAACTCGCTATCCGACCCCAGATCTCGCCGAGTATCCAGTTGAGAAACTTGTAGGCTAATCCCCTTTGCGTGCGATTCCATGTAAGAAAAAGCCATGACCACAGCCAACCCGGCTGCAGTGTGGAAGGAACATCCTGACGTGTGTTCCGACTCATTATAGTTTTTCGCAATGGACACAGTCAACCCCTACTTCTAATGGGACAGAGAGGGTTTTCCAACTCGCAATCTGACCCCAGATCTCGCGGAGCATCCCGTAGAGAAACTTTCAGGCTTCTTCTCCTTTTGCCATCGATTCTGGGTGAGCTTTATATTATGAGGAGCTCGCTCTACCTCTATTATACTACTCCACCACAACGGACCTACCCAGCGTCCCGGCTCCCATATAGGGGTTTAGAAACTAGTAGGCTTCTACCCCTTAGCATGCTTTTCCATGGAAGAATAGGAAGCCGTTACAGTCAACCCTGGCTGAAGTGTGAAATGGGCATCCAGACTCGCACATCTTGGATGGTTGGTTGCTCTGACTCAGTGAAGTTTCTCACGACAGAAAATAGTCGACCCCGGCTGCTAACGTGACGGAGAACACTCTCCAACTCGCTATCCGACCTCAGATCTCGCCGAGTATCCCACTGAGAAACTTGCAGGCTAATCCCCTTTGCGTGCGATTCCATGTAAGAAGAAGCCATGACCACAGCCAACCCTGGCCGCAGTGTGGAAGGAACATCCTGACGGGTGTTCCAACTCATTATAGTTTCTCGCAATGGACACAGTCGACCCCGACTACTAACGGGACAAAGAGGGTTTTCCAACTCACAATCTGACCCCAGATCTCGCAGAGCATCCCGTAGAGAAACTTTCAGGCTTCTTCTCCTTTTGCCATCGATGCTGGGTGAGCTTTATATTATAAGGAGCTCGCTCTACCCACATTATACTACTCCACCGCAACAGACCTACCCAGCGTCCGGGCTCCCATATAGGGACGACCGCTTCACCGGTCAAACTAGCTGCATGTAGAGGATTAAGTGAACTAACTGGAGATCTCAATCCTGTGCAAATATCATGAGCACCTTCACAGCTAGCCCAATTTACTCATCAGAGCTGGGCTCATCAGAGTGCAACGACAGTGGCACATAACGGACAGGTGTCAAAGTACCATCACCATGTTCTTGTTCCTCTGAAAAAGAGACTGAAAGACTAGTATTAGCCAGTGGTGAGAGTTCTTGCATTGGAACTTCACCGGCCACCACACAGGTCGAAACCCGTTTCCAATGTTCGCATCCCTTAGTACAAGTACTGAAGCAGTGTGGCGAACAACAAGCATTAAATCCGAGGCTTGATGGACTTACACTAAGTACCATTTATTATAATAAATACAATAATAATGAAGCCTAAATCATAAGTTCATTGCACTCCCAATAATACAGAATAAATATCACAAGGATACATAACATAGACAATCACCAAAATTTTAGAAATAAATTTTTAAAAAAAATTTTCAAAAAATTTTGAATGAAGCCTAAGTGCCCCAAGGGAACCACATGAGCCCAAGGGCATCCCGATAGAGCCTAAGTGTGGACAAGTACTACCTAATTAAAGCTAAACTACGGAATAAGATATAATATGTATCATAATGGAAAAAACAATAATTGTTTTAACTAAACACTGAATTAATACAAATCCAAAACGTTATTGAACAGACAACATCAAGAGGAAAAACTGGAAACGAACCAACAGGCACAACAAAGGCCTAAAGTCAGTAACTGATCAACAACCACCTGATGCAAAGCTAGATCTTCATATGAAGAAAATAACAATGCATCTGGTAGAAGATGCAAGAATACAAAACGTCCTGAACAGGACACAAACATAGGGGATAAACGGAATACCTATTCCGTTTTACAAGTTAAACTCCCAAGAATTTAATAAAAATAAGCCGATGAAATCGTCAGATGTGTACCATACGCGCAACTAGTAGAAAGCTGTATGACGGAGGGCCACCACGGATGCCGACATTATGTGCACCATACAAGGTATGGGTACATATAGAAATGGATTCGAGGAGTGTCTAATTTGATGGATAAAGGGTTAATATCTCCGGAGCAAATTAAGAGTTACATAAAAAACTATACAGCACATCAGTAACCTGAATAAATATATAAAGTAACATGACAATCGGATTGATATTTTTTGAGTTATCTCATGCCAAAGGGATTGGAGGAATTTTCAATTTGAAGGATAAAGGGGTTAATATCTCCGGATCAAATCATCAGATTTACACCAAAAATTATACAGCTCAGCACATCAGTAACCTGAACGCAATTATAAAGTAACTTGACAATCCAAGCAATATTTTTCAACTTATCAAATGCCAAAGGGATTGGATGAATTTTCAATTTGAAGGATAAAGGGTTAATATCGCAGGATCAAAATAACAGATTTACACCAAAAACTATACAGCTCGGTACATCAGTAACCTGAACACAAATATAAAGTAATTTGACAATCCAAGTAATATTTTTCAAGTTATCAAATGCCAAAGGGATTGGAGGAATTTTCAATCTGAAGGATAAAGGGTTAATATCTCGAGATCAAATCATCAGATTTACACCAAAAACTATACAGCTTGGCACATCAGTAACCTGAACACAAATACAAAGTAACTAGACAATCCAAGCAATATTTTTCAAGTTATCTAATGCCAAAGGGATTGGAGGAATTTTCAATTTGAAGGATAAAGGGTTAATATCTCAGGATTAAATTATTCGATTTACACCAAAAACTACACAGCTCGGCACATCAGTAACCTGAACACAAATATAAAGTAACTTGACAATCCAAGTAATATTTTTCAAGTTATCGAATGCCAAAGGGACTGGAGAAATTTTCAATTTGAAGGATAAAGGGTTAATATCTCAGGATCAAAATAACAGATTTACACCAAAAACTATACAGCTTGGCACATCAGTAACCTGAACACAAATATAAAGTAACTTGACAATCCAAGTAATATTTTTCAAGTTATCGAATGCCAAAGGGATTGGAGAAATTTTCAATTTAAAGGATAAAGGGTTAATATCTCAGGATCAAATTATCAGATTTACACCAAAAACTATACAGCTCAGCACATCAGTAACCTGAACACAAATATAAAGTAACTTGACAATCCAAGCAATATTTTTCAAGTTATCGAATGCCAAAGAAATGGATACGGACACCGGACGAACAGATGGACGGACGGACAGACGGAGGGACGGACAGACGGATGGGCAAAGGATGGACGAACGACGGATGGTCACCCCAGATGCCGGCATTATGTGTACCATACATAGTATGGGTACACATAAAAATGGTTCAATAAAAAAGCTGCAAGAGCTTGGGAGTATAACAGGAGGGTTCAGGAAATGGAAGGGAAGTAATACTAACAAAACAACAGTCATATTATAATGACGACGTTCAGAAGCATATCCCGAAAATGGGGAACATGAATAATTTTACATAAAAATTATAAAGTTACAGCCATGAACATCCAAAATCATCGTAATTCACTTCCAGCATCCTGCTACACTGTTGATTCCATGAAAACCATCATTGATTTGTGTCTGGCATCTTCAATGAAAGTGTCAATGATACTGTAGCTTAACTTGTCTGTGTGTTGTGTTTGATGAAAAGGATAATGTTCAATGTTTATGAAAGGATTATGAAATAAGACAAGAATTGTGATAATTGGGAATATGTTAATTTCTTATCTCGGTATGCTATGTTTTCAATAAAAATAATATGAGGTGTAGACTGTACTAAAGAATTGAGGGGTGGGTTAATGTGGACCTCACAGTTAATGTATGTGGGCCTCACAGTTAATGTATGTCAACGAAAGTTACCAAGTTACAGTGAAATTATTCCAAACGAGTCATTCTATCAAGTTGCAATGAAATCCCTTCATAACTACAGCCTGTAGACTGTGCTAAAGGTTTTCGGGCCAGTGTAGCCATCACGGTTGACCGGCTTTTTTGGCTTTTGGGCTAGGGCAGCCATCATGATTGAATAATCGCAACCAAAAGGGGACATTCTCATCTGGGCATTATCTGGAGTCATCCTACCAAGTTACAATGAAATCCCTTCATAAATATGACCTGTAGACTGTGCTAAAGGTTTCCGGGTTTCAGGGCCCCTGTAGCCATCACAGTTGACCAACAATCACGACCAAAAGGGGACATTATCATTATCATCTATACATTGTATGAAGCCAACCTACCAGGTTACAGCAAGTACCCTGCCAGTGGTGGATCAATATATGCCGCCTATGAAGAAATTGCACTTTTGAAGAAATTTTTAGTTGAACAAAAGGTCAATAATTCCTTCAAAAATAATTGTACATTCCTGGCTTACGACCCATTAAACTTGAATATATTGTTCTCAAGTTATTGGGTGGAGAATCAAAAGTCGCCAAAACTCCCAGATGGTTGCCATTGCAGCCATATTGGACATGCCAGAATGCTGGTTATCGAAAGAAACCATCCTCCAGTCATGACTTATCAACCATAAAAAAACAGTATCTGTTGGATGTATTGTTTTCAAGTTACAGCATGGACAAACTAGAACTATCACTGAAGGTGATTAATACCCCCGCTTTGGGTTTTTAGAGGAATGCACTTCTGATCATGTAGGCGAAGGCCATAAGGAAATTGATTGATAAATGTAGGAGGAGTTGCGCACAGAAGAATTTCATGCAGAAATCCATATTAAATCAAAGTTCAAGAGAGATAACCTGGTTAAAATTGTCGCAGATCAAAAAGTTTGGAATATGCACATGTTCACTTAGTAGAGATGAAGGTTTCATCAAAATCGGTTCATTAATGTAGGAGGAGTTGCGCACACAAGAATTTGTTCGGATGGAAAGACATAATAAATCTAAGTCAAAGGGAGATAACCTGGTTAAAATTGTCGCAGATCAAAAATCTTGGAATATGCACATGTTCACTTAGTAGTGATGATGTCTGAAAAGTTTTATCCAAATTGATTGATAAATGTAGGAGGAGTTGCGCACACAAGAATTTCATGTAGAAACCCATATTAAATCAAAGTTCAAGAGAGATAACCTGGTTAAAATTGTCGCAGATCAAAAAGTTTGGAATATGCACACTTAGTAGAGATGATGTTTGAAAGGTTTCATCAAAATCGGTTCATTAATGTAGGAGGAGTTGCGCACACAAGAATTTGTCTGGACGGAGACATACGGACGGACGTACGGACGGATGTACGGACGTACAGGGTGATTCCTATATAGCCCCCACTTCTTCGAAGCGGGGGTATAATAAAAGTTAACGGATGGACGGATGGACAGACAGACATGGACGGACATTGATGCTGGTTATTGAAAGGAACCATCCTCTAGTCATAACTAATCAACAATAAAAAAAACAGTATCTGTTGGATGTATTGTTTTCAAAAGTAAACGTACGGATGGACAGACAGACAGGCGGATGGACATTGAGACTGGTTATCGAAAGGAACCATCCTCTAATCATGACTAATCAACCATAAAAAACAGTATCTGTTGGATTATCAAATGGACAATCCAAAGTCCCTGAAAATCCAAGATGGCTGCCATGGCGGCCATATTGGACATGCCAGAATGCTGGATATCGAAAGGAACCATCCTTTAGTCATGATTAATCAACCATAGAAAAGTAGCATCTGTTGGATTTATAGTTTTCAAGTTATCGCGTGGACAATCAAAAGTCCCCGAAAATCCAAGATGGTGGCCATATTGGATATGCCAGAATGCTGGTTATCGAAAGGAACCATCCTCTAGTCATGACTAATCAACCATAAAAAAACAGTATCTGTTGGATGTATTGTTTTCAAGTTATCGCGTGGACAAACAAAAGCTAACAGACAGATGAACAGACAGACATACGGACAGACAGACAGACACTGCCATACCATAATACAGCCCACTCATATGAGCGGCCATATAATAAAATCATGCCATAAATACAACCTATAAACTATGCTAAAGGTTTTCGGGTTTTGGGCTTGGACAGCCATCATGGCTGTATGATACCTCTAATTTACTATGCGCCGATGATTTGGGGTCAAAGATAATTTATATTATTTTTACACCATATATTGTCAGGTAACTTTCAATACCTATTTGGTAGAATATGAGTGAGCCTGAGGCTGTGCCCAATTCATTAAATTTGCTTGATGATTCTTGAATTGCAGGTGTGGATTCTTACGTAAGACTTTTTAATTTTTCATATTCCTTCTGGTGGGGGTTCTGTAAATATCGTTTTAAGATATAAGAAATTTGCCAATCCTCTCGAAGTAAGCATAAATGGCACAGAATTTACCTTTACCTGACACTTTAGCCTTTGGCGTGTGGAATGCATGTGAATGAGAGGTCATAAACTTACCAATTCCGGGAAATTTGTTGAAACCGAAAGTCTCAGGTTTTTGTTACGGCGGCGGTTCGGTTTCGGTTTTGATAAAAAAAAACAAACTGAACAAAAAAACCTATAACCCGCCCAGCCCTACTGTGGCAGCTGTGGCAAAATCAATATGGATGGCATGGCAGTCATGTTGAAAATGGAATCCACACAATTATCAAAAGGAACCTTTCACTACCCATCCTCAAAACCTTACCAAGAGTTGAGACAAAATTCTTAAGTTAATTGGAAGAAAACAAAAGTTTAAAGGTGGACAAAGGATGGATAGACAGCCAATTTGCTGGTATAATGCAAACTCATTAAGGATCAGGGGACATAAAAAGCTGCATAGTTTCGTGCTCAAAGTTATGTTCATAATTTCACTTACCGCAGGTTGTTTTTTCATTCCAATCTCGGCAATTTTCATTGCTTCTACATAACGGTTCAAACCCTTTAAAGCTAAAACATGTCTATAAATAGCCTTCACATTCTCTGAATCAATGTTATTAGCTGAAAAAATACAAAAACAATCCTTGGTGCCCGAAAAACATATAAGGAATGATCCTTTTTTTCTGTCTATTTCTTGAGTTATGAATCTCAAAAAACAAAGGCCAAACTGTGCAAATGGACATAGCCCATTTACACTCTGCTTGGCTTTTGTTTTTAAATGTTTATATATGTTTTTATATGTTTTTCGGCATAGCCCATGTACACTATGTTTGGCCTTTGTTTTTGGGGGTTCATAACTCAAGAAATAGACAGAAACAAATGATCATTCCATATAATAAAACTTGAGTGGCAATAAATTTAAAAACTCTCTACTTTGTGGAGTTAAAATAAAAACCAGGTCGCATCTTGCTTCCTAGTGATGACTGAATAAACAAGAGGCCCCAGGGGGCCTTAGGGCGCTCACCTTACATGGTAGTCTAAATATCAAACCAGGGACTTGACTTGAATAAGCTGCATACCCCCCTCCTAAGAAAAGCATATACCAACTACATGAAGCGATTGTGCCCACACAATACACAGGATTTTCCTTCTATTTTCAGTTCCTGCACTTGTACATCCCAAAATTGAAATAAATGCATAAAACAGATTTTTTTTTATTTTTGTTTGGAAATTTTCGAAGTCCCAAACAAAATTTTTTCAGACTAAAATTTTTTCTTCTTAAAATGGACCAAAACACTACCCGGCCCCCAAATTTCAGCGTAAAAAAAAAAATTGGGGGGGGGGGTCTTAAAATTGACCAAAATGCATAAAAAACTCATTTCCGGATTTTGGTCCAGAATTTTCCAAGTCCCAGCCGGCCCCCAAATTTTCAGTGTAAAAAAAAAAATTTTTTCTTTGTCTTAAAATTGAAAAAAAATGCATAAAAAAACAAAAAAACTCATTTCCGAATTTTCCAAGTCCCACCCAGACCACAAATTTTCAGTGTAAAAAAAAAAAAAATTGTCTTAAAATGGAACAAAATGCATAAAAAAACAAAAAACTAATTTCCGGATTTGGATCCAAAATTTCTAAGTCCGGACCGGGACCCCAAATTTTCAGCCTAAATATGAACCCAGGGATTTGGCTTGAACAAACTTGAATCTCACCTCCCTAAGCATGCTGCATACCAGATATCAAAAGATTTCTATTGGTAGATCTGAAGAAGATTTCTAAAGAATATTCCTCATACTGCACTAATTTAAACATTTGGGCTCCCATAGAAAGCCCAAATATGGACAAAGGGAATTGCTTTCAATAAACCTGTGAAACAATCTTCCAAAGATGTTATATGTGAAATTTGAAAGCTTTTGGAGCAGTGGTTTGGGAGAAAAGTAGTGTTAAATGTTTTTCCCATTACCCACAGTGTTAAAAAATGCTGACTCAGCACTTTTTCAAAGTCCCCAAAAAGTACCCCATGATAAAACCGATAGCAATTTTTTTTTACCATTCCATTCTGTTGGTCCTAAGGAAGCTTCACACCAAATAATAATTCTCAGTGCCATGTAGTTTTCGAGATATGGGCATTTTAATTTTTTTCTATTTTTAGCTCCTGCGGTTCCCATGGGGCGACGGGGAAAAAAATTGGGACATAAATTAAGTACTTATGACCCAGTATGCCCTCATATCAAATTTGGTTCAAATCTGCCATTCGGTTTGGAAAATAAAAATTTTGGGCTTGGCGAAAATTCTTGCCCCACCCCTAATGAAGGCAAATATAGCTCCTCGAACTTCTCTTGAACAAATCTGAGTCTACACCTCAAAAGGATGCTGCACACCAAATATCAAGTCTCTGCTACTGCTGGTTCATGAGAAGAAGATTTTTTAAGATTTAAGCACACTTTTTGGGCGCAGCCCTATCAAGGGGCGGGTCAACTTGATTTGAACAAACTTGAATTGACATATGAAGGGAACATGCACAGCAAATTTTGTTGAATTTGGTCCAGCAGTTCGTGAGAAGAAGTCGATAATGTAAAGTTAACAACGGACGACGGACACCAGACGGCGACGGACGGAAAGCGATCAGTTAAGCTCCCCTTGAGCTTCGCTCAGGTGAGCTAAAAAGGCATAGTTTTCTAAAATTCTGTTTGAAATAACGATACATTTCAGTGAAACATGTTCTTGTGTCATTAAACATTTTATTGACCAATGAATTGCATAAGTTAAAAAGAACTTCAATCTCCTTTTCTACTTGACGGGAGAGTGCTGTCATTCAAAGCAACACCGAGTTAAATTTAATTCTGATTTTGGCCATTTCCTGAGAAACTGAAAACAGTTTGTAAATGGGGAGTTCGATATAAACCCAGATGACATATAGTTGGTTGAACTTAGTCTCAAAAAGAGTTCATTCAGGCTATTTGGAAATTGGAATGTTTTGTTCAAGTTATTTTCGTTTGCGGATTATTATGACCGGCCACTGTTTACGTTTGATTTGGATAAAACAATGAACGCAGTGTATAAACAAACTGAACATGGAATAAAAAGCATGATAAGGATTTCATTGTTTATTAAATTTTATTCTGAAAGTCTTTTTAATATGATGAGATAAATATTAATTACTTTTCATGTTGAAACAATATGAGCGTGCAGGGGTTCTTTTTCATTCACACTGTGCAGACATTGGGGGTGTGGTTTAGGGCGGGCCTAAATGCATTTTTTTCGGTTCATTGTGTATGAAAAAAAAAAAGAAGAAATACTCCAGCCAATCATTTTGCCTGAAAATGCATGAACAGAAAAAAAGGTTTAATTATATATAAATGAATAACAAAACTGTTCTTCTAAAAATAAATTCTCATTAATGACTAATTCTATGAGGTCACAACAGTCAATATTAAATTTGTTTTATAAACAGAAGGCCTCCGTAAACATGCTTCAGGCAATTGACACACTGCTCATCTGTATTTAAATGAAGCAAGCTAAAGGCTGGAAACTTTTTTCATAAGATAGGGGGCAAAATGTCTAATGTAGTATAACAACGAGAGAAGAATGAATCACAGAAAACCCAAGTTTAGTGTACGTTATCGTGATCCATTCCAGAATACCAGTGAATATGCCGGGCAGGAACAGACTATACAGATTATTAATCTAGTCATTTTATTTGTTATTTGTCAGTCTGGAATATCAGTCCAAATAAATGAATAACAAAACTGTTCTTCTAAAAATAAATTCTCATTAATGACCAATTCTATGAGGTCACAACAGTCAATATTAAATTTGTTTTATAAACAGGCCTCCGTAAACATGCTTCAGGCAATTGACACACTGCTCATCTGTATTTAAATGAAGTAAGCTAAAGGCTGGAAACTTTTTTCATAAGATAGGGGGCAAAATGTCTAATGTAGTATAACAACGAGAGAAGAATGAATCACAGAAAACCCAAGTTTAGTGTACGTTATCGTGATCCATTCCAGAATACCAGTGAATACGCCGGGCAGGAACAGACTATACAGATTATTAATCTAGTCATTTTATTTATTATTTGTCAGTCTGGAATATCATTCCAAATCATTCTGAGTAATCCACCTTGGTAGGTGGTTTACCTATGATGCTTGACATGTGCAATTCAGAGTAACTAAATTTAGGGTAATATCTCGAAGAATTCCAGAAATAGCATATCTTGAGAAGAACTAGAGGTGTGACTGTTCCAAATGGGCCTGTCCATACCCCCACCACCATGATTATTCGAAGACGAAAAGGAGTATAACTCGGGCAAAAAAAGTCAGATCAAAATTATAATCACAGGTTCCCAAGGTAGTAAATATCCATACCAAGTTTCAAGGAATCACCTCATAAACCTCTGAGAAAATCTCCAGCCCAAATTCTAGGCCTGATTTTTCAGTCAAAAAGGGGCATAATTCTGGTAAAAAGAATCCGACTGGAACTATAATTGCAGGTGAACAGGTTCCCATGGTGGTGAACATCCATACCAAGTATCAAATTTCCAGACAAAATTATGTCTACGGACGGACGGACGGACTGATGGACGGACAGACGTCCATTCCGAAAATCAGGGTTTATGTGGCTAAAATATTTGAGGAATTTCAAATGCATGCACAACCACTAAAAAC
The DNA here is from genome assembly GCA_031216915.1 of Pictodentalium vernedei. Lineage (NCBI taxonomy): Eukaryota > Metazoa > Mollusca > Scaphopoda > Dentaliida > Dentaliidae > Pictodentalium > Pictodentalium vernedei. Next base: position 701,371,333 of record CM062297.1, read on the forward strand.
TATTTTTTAAGTCTAATTTCTGGGTAGTAGCAAGCCTTAACCCTTTCAGCTTACTGATCCTAACACTAACCCTAGCCCTTACCCTAACCATAACATAAAATCCCTGAAAATACAATACCTACTTTTTAGCATTTAGTTGCCACATAAACCATTTTAGCCACATAACCCATAATTATTATTATTTATTGGTGTTTAAGGTCACATATTTATGCACAATGGCTAATCATGACCGTGACAGTTTCATGGGTGGAGGAAGTTGGAGGACCTGGAGAGAACCACCGAGCAATGGCAAGCAACTGTCAGCTCCCAAACATACTAACTCCACACAAGCAGGGATAGCATTGGTTGAAGACAAATGCACTATCGACGTGCAGTACGCCTTAGTACACAACGCCACTGTGCCCCCACGCAGACAATGGAGATGAAGTGTCTTTCCCAAGGACACAACGCGGTTGCCGCAGGTGGGATTCGAACCGAGGACCTCTCGGAATGCAGCCTGCATCTCAACTTACTGAGCCACCATGCTCCCTGCTGTGTACCGACAACTAGGCACATAAACCTGATTTGTTGGTGCAGACGGATGAATGGACGGATGTACAGGCAAGGTGATTCCAGTATCCCCACCCCCTCCCCCCCCCCCCCCAACTAATTGCAGGGGATATCATAACGGTGCACATGAAATCCAACAATTTAAAATGAACAAGAGCTGGACTTTCGTCCGGTGCATACCCCCACATGGTGTACCGCCTAATGTGCGCATACCTATGACCAACAAATAGAGAATCTTCATGAGTCCCTGATAAGTATGTAAAATATGAACCGAGTCCACTAAATTTGATTCGGGCTGAGCTTTAGCGAGGCCCAAATCGAATTTAGTGGACGAGGTTCATATTTTACATACTTATCGGGGACGAGTTTGAGATTCTTTTTATCACATCACCGTGATCTGTTTACATTCTGACAGAATTTGGTGAGCCTCCTTAACCCAAACCCACATTGCTACAATGTTTCGGCTTCCTTTGAATACACTCATAATCCAATCACGTTACTGAGGGCCAGCCACTTTCTCGTTGAAATATAGACCTGGTAAGGTTCATGTACATCGGGTATCAATGACTAAAGGTTATTCATTTCTGATTTTCATGAGTTAGTAATAACAATATGAACAAGAGGCCCCAGGGGGCCTGACGGCGCTCACCTGACATGGCAGTCTAAATATCAAACCAGGGACTTGACTTGAATAAGCTGCATATGCCCCTCCTAAGAAAAGCATATACCAACTAGATGAAGCGATTGTACCCACACAATACACAGGATTTTCCTTCTATTTTCAGTTCATGCACTTTAAACACATAAAAAACAGTTTTTTTTCCCAAACAAAATACTTTCAGCCTAAATTTTTTTCTTCTTCTTAAAACACATAAAAAACGCTAAAACTAATTTCTGGATTTTCGTCCAAAATTTTCTAAGTCCCACCTGGACCCCAAAGTTTTCGGTGTAAAAAAAAAATGTTTTTTTTGTCTTAAAATTGACAGAAATGCATACAAAACAAAAAACAAAAAAATTATGGATTTTGGTCCAAAATTTTCGAAGTCCCACCCGGACCCCAAATTTTCAGGGGAAAATTTTTTTTTTTTTTTTTTGTCTTAAAATTGACGGAAATGCATAAAAAACAAAAAAAAACTTTTTTCGGATTTTGGTCAAAAATTTTCTAAGTCCCACCCAGACCCTAAATTTTCAGGGGAAAAAAAAAAATTTTTTTTGTCTTAAAATTGACAGAAATGCATAAAAAACAAACAAAATTTTTTTCGGATTTTGGTCCAAAATTTTCCAAGTCCCACCCGCACCCCAAATTTTCAGGGGAAAAAAAAAATTTATTTTTTTTTTTTTGTCTTAAAATTGACCGAAACACAGAAAAACAAAAAAAAATTTTTTCGGATTTTGGTCCAAAATTTCGAAGTCCGCAACGGGACCCGAAATTTTCAGCCTAAATATGAACCCAGGGATTTGGCTTCAACAAACTTGAATCTCACCCCCCTAAGGATGCTGCATACCAAATATCAAAACATTCTTATTGCTAGATCTGAAGAAGAAGATTTTTCAAAAATACTCCTCATACTGCACTAATTTAAACATTTGGGCTCCCATAGAGAGCCCAAATATCCACCCAGGCAATTGATTTCAATAAACATGTGAAACAATCTTCCAAAGATGTTATATGTGAAATTTTAAAGCTTTTGGAGCAGTGGTTTCGGATTAAAGTAGTCTTATGTTTTTCCCATTACCCACAGTGTTAAAAAATGCTGACTCAGCACTTTTTCAAAGTCCCCAAAAAGTACCCCATGATAATACCGATGGCAATTTTTTTTTATCATTCCATTCTGTTCGTCCTAAGGAAGCTTCACAACAGATAAGAATTCTCAGAGCCGTGTATTTTTGGAGATATGGGCGTTTTCATTTTTTTCTATTTTTAGCTCCTGTGGTTCCCACGGGGCTATGGGGAAAAAAATTTCGGCATAAATTTGGTACATATGACCCAATAAGCACTCATGTAAAATTTGGTTCAAATCGGCCTCGCGGTTTGGAAAATAGAAATTTGGGGCGGGGCCAAAATTTTTGCCCCTCCTTTAACATTGTCAAATATACCCCCTCCAACTTCTTTTGAACAAACTTGAGTCTACACCTCAAAAGGAAGCTGTATACCAAATATCAAGTCTCTGCTATTGCTGGTTCTTGAGAAGAAGATTTTTTAAGAATTGGAGCATTTTTGCCCCATCCCTCTGCTCAATGTGAGCCGAAACCTAATTTGACAAAAAATCAAAATCCACTTATATAACCCCTACTCACATGAAATTTCATTAATATTCGGCCAGTGGTTTGGGAGAAAAAGCCCAAACACCACCTTCACGACGGACGCCGGACGACGGACGAAAAGTGATCAGAATAGCTCACCCTGACTTTCAGTCAGGTGAGCTAACAATATTTAATGATGATAATATTACAGCTCCATGCACGTGACTTTATAAGAGACATTCGAAAAAGAAACGCTACTTTTTCTTTGGAATGTCGCGTGCTGGAGCCAGCAAAGGAAAGTTACGCCACGGTCTCAATCACTGTCTGAATCAGTGTAAACAATTATCCTTCGTCGTTTCGCCTCAGGTTTAGCCGAGCTTTTATTCTCATGCACATGGATGTTGAAATTACCACCATAAATATTCCCTGAAAACATTGTGAACATTTTGCCGGTAGTGGCTGTGTGTTTTGCACCAACAGTACGTACAAATGTGTTATTTGTGGAATTGTATCCTGCGGTTAAGCTTGAAGTTGAAGGCATTGTCGTCGGCAATGGCAGCTGAGCCTGACAGTAAGACTGGGATCGACAGTCGGATTCAACATGACATTCATTCGTACTTGAGAGATTATTAAGTTCATTGGAAGTGTTACTTAAAATACGGGAAATGCTTTTGTGCTGATTTTCATTTATGTGGCTATAATTAGTGATGGAAGCAATGTTCTGATGCCCTGTTATCTGCATTGCGTGATGGGCTGGAATTTCTGATTCACTCAACTTTTGGACCAAGTGTTTTCTAGCACTGTGATTTGTGAGGTGTTTTTGAGTGGAAAGTCCACCAATCGTTGCCATCTGCTTCATTATAGAGGTAAGTTTGTGTTTGCCTATTGGCTGCCTCTTGAACCATTGATCTCCAGATTTCATGTTCAATTGATTTGTGAGGGTTGCAATATAAAATGGATCACTTGGTTTTGAAAAACAGGAAGGTCGTAATTTTGCATAATGTTTATATACAACAAGGCAGCGATCTGTTCTATTCAAATTTGCCCACATCCTTGGCTTTACAATTCTTGCATCCCCAAGAGTTTCCCCAGAACGTGTTTTTGTCTGTCGTTCTAAAAATTCTAGGTATTCATGTCCATTTGAATCGACTCCCAACTTCACATCACCCCAGCACATATCTCGGTGTTCGTCTGAGGCACGCAGACCGAAATGAATTGTATTATAAAACCACATAGTATTTATTATACTCTCTGGGCTGGTGACACCAAATAAATTGGATTGCCACAACATTTCAATTTCTTTGTCATTTATTGGGTCAGATTTGTTACTTTTATTTCCCTTTCCCATCCTTTTGAGTTCTCGCTGCTTTGCTTTCAAAACCTCCTGGACTTTGCCAAACTCGGCACTACTGCAAATACTCAGGACGTAACTAAACCTCTTCAAATGGTGGTCAAAGCTCGCCATAAAACCCCTCAGTGTGCTTGGCTCATATTCAGTCATGTCTGACTTTCTTGCTGCGATGAAAAATTTGCACAACAGAACACAAAGGTCGGGAGGTGGAATTTGTTGAATGGGTCTAGGTTCATTTATTTCTGGACTGCACATAAACGATTTCAGCAATTTCATATCGTAAAATGTTTTTGCAAGAGTGTTTTTGTTTGTTTGGTTGTCAATAAAAGACTGAATGTTGTCAGAGCTCACATGAACAAATCTGTGAGATGACATGTTGCTTGTAAACAATGTTTTTGAATTCGTAACGTCATCACGGCTGACAGACGCCGGAACATGGATTGTCTCATTTTCTGAAATTGAACTGAGACGCTCGCCTGGTAAATTCACTCGGAAGTCAGCTCCATCCACCTCAACTGTGTAGAATTTTCCATTTGTCGATTCTATAACCCTTAGAACTTTTCCAACACCAATTGACACCACCTTGTGTGGGCATACCTATGACCAACAAATATTATAAAAAATAATAATTTACTTAAGTTATGAATATTCTCGGATGGACTCACACACGGACGCACAGACGGACGGACGCATGTAATCCAGTATACACCCATTTTCTTCGAAAGTGGGGGTATAATAAATCAAATAACTTTTTTAAAAAACTCCAAAATCCAACATTTTCTGTATCTATTACATGTCCAAGAGAAAAATAGATGGATGCAGGCAAAGTGGGAAATAGGAGTTTCATTTAAAACAAACATTAATGCAAAAACAATCTTGTTCCCAAAGGACAAGTGAATTCACATGGAATCTGATATTTGTGGGGATATGGGAGGATGTATCAAGACTCTCAGTGTTAGTGAAAGGCTTTGAGGTATGCTTTCCTCTTTCCTCTTCTGAGTTATGGCAATAAGGTGTAAGTATCAACCATTCTTTGGGAAAATATAACAGGTGCATCAGTCAAACACGAGACCCCAAGGTTCTTAGTTCACATGATAAAATTGTTTAAAGAAGGATGTAAGGTCACATTCAGCATCTACTTGGTAATATAGTTAATCTAATTTAGCTAAGGGAGAGGGTGGGGGGGATAAGGATGCTCTATACCAATCATCAAAAGATTCTGATTGGTGGATCTGAAGAAGATATAAAAACCTTTTCACATATTACATAAAGCTGAAATTCGAGCTCTCACAGGAAGCCCAAATATCACTCTAGTGACTTAATTTGAACAAACTTCAAGATGCCCCCCCCCCCCCATCCCCACCCCCCCCCACCCCCCCCCAACACTTAAGATCCAGTATACGAGGTATCAACAGATTTTTGGGGGGTTGATCAGAAGAAAAAGGTTTTTAAATAAATTTCCCCATATTACACCAAATTAAAATTCAGGTTCCCTGAACGAAGGGATTTGATTTGAACAAACATGAATCCGAACTGAGTAAGGATGCTGCAAATATCAAATATCAAAAGATTCCTACTGGTAGATTGGAAGAAGATTTTTAATAATATTCCTCATATTGTAGTATGTTAAAATTTGAGTCCCCACAGGGAGCCCAAATATGACCCCAAGGACTTGATTTGAAAAAACTTGAATCTGACCCTCCTCTTCCCCAATGATCAAACGATTCTGACATATGGATCCAAAGAAGATTTTTAAAAGATTTTTGTCATATTGGACGGAGTTAAAATTCGAGTTTCCACGGGAGCTCAAATATTACAAGAACTTGATTTGAACAAACTTCAAGCTGAAACCCTCCCATAAAGATGCAGTATACTAAATATCAAGTTATTTTGACTGGTAGATCTAAGGAAGGAGATTTTTAAATAACTTTTTTCATATTGCAACAAGTTAAAATTCCGGTTCCCATAGGAAGCCCAAATATGAACCCAGGGACTTGATTTGAACAAACATGAACTGAACCTCCTATGGATGCTGCATATCAAATATCAAATATCAAAAGATTTTGACTGCTAGATCTGAAGAAGATTTTTAAATCATATTCCTCATATTGCACTGTTAAAGATTGCACTGTTAAAGATTGAGGTCCCATAGGGAGCCCAAATATGACCCCAAGAACTTGATCTGAACAAACTTGAATCTGATGCGCCTAAGGATGCTCTATACCATTCATCAAAAGAATCTGACACATAGATCTACAGAAGATTTAACAAGTGCAATGCCGATCGCCAGAGATCAGACAATCGTCCCCCACGGTAGGTGCATTACTGTGAAATATATTGCTATTTCCTCAATAAAACCCAAACAAAAATGGATATCAAAGGAACAACTCAACAAGCTAATTCAAATATTACCCATATTTCTGTGGTTTTACTGGAAGCATCCAAATACCTGTAAAAATGTTAAGTAAGGCTAACCTGCATAATTTATGCCCAAGAAAAAAAACCTGTATAATATGTTATTTATCTTATGTCCCTTCCCTTCAAATCTGAAAATTTTAAACAAAAGCATTAAAGCATCTCTGAGACACAGGTGGTAACAGGACACAACATAATACATACAAAAATATTACCTGAGAAAAAGGTTAAGTAAGGCTAATTTGCATAATTTATGCATGAGAAAAAAATCCATACACTATGTTATGCTACACCTCCATGCCAAAAATTATTGAAATCGGATATGTCGTTCAGAAGTTCTGAGCATATAACGAATTACACACAATTTCCAACAAAAATGGCCGACAGTCAGATATCTTTAATTTTTTTTCAGAAAAAAATTGATGTGCATCAATTTTTCCTACCGCCCCATTAAATCTGGAAAATTTTAAACAAAAGCATCAAAGCATCTCTGAGATACAGGTGATTACAGTACACAACATAATAAGCACAAAAATATTACCCGAAAAAAAGGTTAAGTAAGGCCAACTTGCAAAATTTATGCACGAGTAAAAAACCCATACAATATGTTATTTATCTTATGCTGCTAGACGTCTATACCAAAAATTAATGAAATCGGAAATGTCTTCAGAGGTTCTGAGCGTACAACGAATTACACGGAATTTCCAACAATGAAAGTGTCAATGACACTGTAGCTCAACTTGACAAACTTGAACTTGGGAAGTTATAAATGAAATGGCAAAATTGAAGATCATTGGTATCAATGTTATTTGATGAAATTTCGACATAACAGCATTAAGTGTGCACAACGTCAGAGTAATCCATGCATTTTTAAATGTAAACTGTAAGACTGGCTAAAGGAAGAATGCTGATACACAAATGCAGTATGTTCAGAGGTTATTGTAAATGGCAACTTTTTTCACAGAAATGAATGATAATCAATAGCTCTTATCTAAAGGTCTTGCCTAATGAGCAAACCAAGTTCAAAAACAATCCTATGATAAATGTGGCCTGTAGGCCATGTCAAAGAATGTTGATGCACAAATGCAATAAATTCAAAGATTGTTGCCAACAGCAACAGTTTTTGATGGAAATGAAAAGAAAATCAATAGCTCCTATCTTTGTCACCCTGCATAAGCATACAAAGTTTCAAAACAACCTGATAATGAATGTGCCTTCTGAGGTATGCCAAAGGAAGATGTTAATGCACAAATGCACTAAGTAGAAGGTCATTGCTTGTGACAATTGGTTTTTGTTTTTTTGTTTGTTTTTTTTTTTTGGGGGGGGGGGGGGGGGGGTTATGGAAATGCATAAATATACCCTGCAGAGAGTGCAAAAGGGATAAGTTGATGCACAAATGCAGTAAGTTCAAAGGCTGGTGATAACGACAATAATTTTTTATGGAAATGAAATAAAGCAATAGCTCACATCTAGAGGTCACCACGAACACACATACCAAGTTTCAAAGTGATCTGATCATAAATGTGCCCTGAAGGGTGTGTTAAAGTGAAATATTGAGGTCTGACTAAACTAAGTTCAAAGGTCAGCGGCAATATTTTTTAACAGAAATGGAAGAAAATCAACAGCTCCCATATAGATGTCACCCCACACAAGCACACCAAGTTTGCAAGCGATCCAATCATAAATGTGCCCTGCAGGGTGTGTCAAAGGGAAATATTGATGCTTAACAGCACTAAGTTTTTACTAAGTTCATTGAAGGTCATTGCCAGTGGCAACATTTTTTGACGGAAATCGAAGAAAATCGATAGCGCCCATCTAGAGGTAATCCCAAACAAGAATACAAAGTTTCAAATCGATCTGATCATAAATCTGCCCTGTAGGGCATGCCAAAGGAATATATTGATGCCTGACTAAACTAAGCTCAAAGATCGTTGCCAGCGACAACATTTTTTGACGGACGGAAATGGAAGAAAATCGACAGCTCCCATCTAGAGATCACCTCAAACAAGCATGCCAGGTTTCAAAGCAATCCGATCATAAATGTGCCCTGTAGGGTGTGCCAAAGGGAAATATTGAGGTCTGAGTAAACTAAGTTCTAAGAACGTTGGCCGCGGCAACATTTTTTGACAGAAATGGAAGAAAGTCGTTAGCTCCCATCTAGAGGTCACTCCACACAAGCATGCCAGGTTTCAAAGCAATCCAATCAAAACTGTGCCATGTAGGGTGTGACAAAGGGAAATAATGATGTCTGACTAAACTAAGTTCTAAAAACGTTGGCCGCAGCAACATTTTTTGACGGAAATGGAAGAAATTTGATAGCTCCCATCTAGAGGTCACCCCAAACAAGCTTGCCAGGTTTCAAACCAATCCGATCAAAAGTGCCCTGTAGGGTGTGCCAAAGGGAAATATTGAGGTCTGAATAAACTAAGTTCTAAGAACGTTGGCCACGGCAACATTTTTGGATGGAAATTGAAGAAAATCGATAGCTCCCATCTAGAGATCACCCCAAACAAGTTTCAAAGCAATCCGATCATAAATGTGCCCTGTAGGGTGTGCCAAAGGGAAATATTGAGGTCTGAGTAAACTAAGTTCTAAGAACGTTGGCCGCGGCAACATTTTTTGACAGAAATGGAAGAAAGTCGTTAGCTCCCATCTAGAGGTCACTCCACACAAGCATGCCAGGTTTCAAAGCAATCCAATCAAAAATGTGCCATGTAGGGTGTGACAAAGGGAAATAATGATGTCTGACTAAACTAAGTTCTAAAAACGTTGGCCGCAGCAACATTTTTTGACGGAAATGGAAGAAATTCGATAGCTCCCATCTAGAGGTCACCCCAAACAAGCTTGCCAGGTTTCAAACCAATCCGATCAAAAGTGCCCTGTAGGGTGTGCCAAAGGGAAATATTGAGGTCTGAATAAACTAAGTTCTAAGAACGTTGGCCACAGCAACATTTTTGGACGGAAATGGAAGAAAATCGATAGCTCCCATCTAGAGATCACCCCAAACAAGTTTCAAAGCAATCTGATTATAAATGCGACCTGTGAGGTGTGCCAAAGGAAATTGTGGATGTACATACGTACGTACTAACGTATGTATGTACGTACGCCGACGGACGAGAAGTGATGGCAATAGCTCAGCTTGACTTTGTCAAGTTGAGCTAAAAATGATAAATTTAAAGTAATTTGTATATTTTTTATACTTACCAATGGCCCAGACTAGCTGGCGCAAACTCGATATTTTCAAGGGCCGAACACAAATTTTGAACCCCCCAATCCCCAAAATTTGCATTCAAAACCAAAAATTAAAAGTCCTATCTGGCCCTCCATTCTTTTACCATCTGTGTGGGCGCAGTGGTCAAGAAGAGATCGGAATTGGCGCCAACATCATTCTTTTGTAGATGAGCGTACTAATAATAACTCACTCATGGTAGGGCAATCCCTGTCAGGGCCATTGGTAAGTATAAAAAATATATACAAATTACTTGATATTTATCATATTTTTATACTAATAAACAATGGCCCAGACTAGCTGAATTGTAAAAAGGCAGAGGGCCTAGGACTTAAGAATTAGCAGACCAAATATAGCTCCTAAGCATGCATTCCAAGGTGAAAGGAAATTTAAAAGGAAAACATGTATGTCTCTCTATACAATAACAGAGAAGACATATCATAATAAGGAGCCATATCCAAGTAATTCCATATTCTTAGCATGAATGATTATGCTAATTGGGTGTAACAAGCACCCAATTTTTAAGGCTAGTCCAGGCTAAGCCCCATAAATTAGGTTGGCGTATTTGAGAGCAAGAGACTAACCACCACAAACATACACCATATATAAATAATAAACAAGCTGTATCTAGGATCAGATATAATCTACAGACATAAAAACAGCTTCACTCATAGTTACACACTTATCAAGCCGGAGGAGATTTTACAAGAAAATACCCCCCCCCCCCCCTTTTTTTTTTGAAGGAATATTCTTCAAAACAAAGAGGGGAGCACTCTGGAATCACTGCAAAGCGATACTAAATAATCCAAATATATTCGCCCAATAAGCACCCTGTTATTAATTATTGGTGCTCCCGGTAATTAACAGAGCACATTTCTAGCATATACCAGAGTCGGAATACGTAAATAGGATGAAAACCGGTGATATAAAGTGTACGATCATACACTTGTGCAATAAAATATGAATGGAAATTATCTGATGAGCAAACATGCTTCTAAGGCAACCTACAGGCTACCACGTTCATGTGTACAATTGATTCCAATAATAAAACTCCAATAAACCGTTCGAATATACGAGAATGTGTACTGTATCGTCATAGAAACCTGGATTAGAACATGGAACGAGCTATGATTAACAAACCCATCACGGACCGTCCTTGAAATAATTCATAGTTTCCTAGGTCTGTAACAGCCAATGAGTGTTCGGAGAATATATCACTTCGAATAATGATGCAAAAAAATGAGAACATATGCATAGACGGCCTATTGGCAGTTCCATAAGTGATCCAAATAGCCCCGAAATTCTCATGAGCTCTATAAGCAGAGCAAGAATTTATATAGTCTGTCAACAATGCCTCTGCCTAATAATACACATATTATGCACGCGAGCAATGAAATCCTGCATGTACACATCTGAATACAGCCTGTAACCATGGTATGACCACTGAATGAACAAGAGCAACGCTAACGCGTGTGCTAATACCCCCGAAGGTAGCCAAGTCGTACTCACATGTGGATAATCAGACAACAGCTTCACTGCTGCTACATTGCAGAACAACACTGCATTGCAGAACAACAGTAAGGAATGGCAAAGTGGCAATAAAATTATTATTACTTATATTTTGTTAATATGTTTTGTAACAACAGACAACAGCTTCACTGCTGCTACATTGCAGAACTGCACTAAGGAGTCAGTAATAGAGAAAAAGTTATAAAAATAATTGCAGATGACTTGAATGGTGCCATATTGAATAATAACTGAAAGAGGCAAAAATAAGAATAGTACATAACTTTGTTAAAAATTCTCAAACCAGTGAAAAAGTAGAACTGGTCTTGCATCTTTTCCAAGTGAAAAAGGGGGCATAATTCCATCAAAAATTGCCGAGTCAAACCTCAAATTGAAACCGACCTGTACTTTGACATGAGTAATCAGCATATAAAATTGGAAACTCATCGGTTCAGCCAAACAATTTTAATTGGTAGGAAACCAAAAAATCATCAATTTTCAAAGTAAATAAAGGACATAACTCCTGTAAGATTTGTCGGACGAAACCCTAGGTACAAGGGCATCCGTTACCCCAAGCTGCCATATCACCATACCAAAGAACATTAAAATCCGACAACTGATGTTCGACTTATAATACAAAATGTTCGTACGGACAGGACGGACAGACGGACGGAGACCTCCACTATATACCCCTCGAAAAAAATTTGCGGGGGCATAATAATACGTCGTTAATATGCAGTTAACTGAGTAATAAACTCATACGTCGTGAGAAAGGCCAGACCGTAATGAGTGAAACTTTTCAGAGTGGACTAATTGCCACATTGGAGAATGTTGCCCAGATAACCGGCATGTCAACCATACAGGTACATGATGGCTAGCAATTTTATTGATAAAGAATCATATGCTCGAATACGACTTATAAACGAACAACCACAGGAAACAAACCAACGAAAAAATGGATGTGCCCATGAACTCGCCATTAAAACACAACCCAGCCACCAATCGAGAAGCCATGAAAGGCACGTATATACTAAATGCATACAAGGCTTATGGGAAAAAAACTACGTCCTGCCCTGTAATTGCCTCTTAACACATTAGTGGGGGGAGGGTCAGGAGATAGATCTCTTCTCCAAATGTCCCGATGAACAAAGCCTCGGATCACTAGCTACCGGATGGTCTGGCTTCACGTGCGAAGACTGGCTCCGCCTTCGTGCAACTGGCTGGATATCCAAAGTCAGTTAGCTAGCATGCGGTCGTGTGTGCTTTTATAACGTAGCGGAGGAAGCCGTGACTGAAGCCGACCCCGGCCACTGTCTAGACAGAGCGTCCCAAGCAGCGGGCAGACGTATGCTCCAACTCGTGCAAGTTTCTCAAAACAACATTTGGCCCCAAATGTTGTTGGGTAGGAGAGGGACCTCTCCCATTCGCGGTCTTACATGTATTAGACCTCACCGAGCCTCCCTAAAAGAAACTTGCTGACTTCCTCCCTATTTCCATCGTCGCTGGGTGAGCTTTTGATTCTGAGGTGCTCGCTCTACCCAAATCTACACTTCCTTCCATCGCAACAGACTTACCCGGTGTCACGGCTCCCGCGGACAGAGTAACCGCTTCACCGGTCGAGCTAGCTGCTTGCAAGGGATTAAGAACTCTAACTAGATGCCTTAACCCTTGCTTATATTCATGAGCATCTTGCAGCTAGCTCTATTTGCTCAACAGAGCACAACGACGGTAGCACACTTTGGATGGGTGTCACAATACCATCACCATGTTCATGTTCCTCTGAAATAGAAACTGAAAAACTTGAATTATATTAAGGTGAGAGAGAGTTCAGGCATAGGAACCTCACCGCCAACAACACATCGCGACACCTGTCTCCAACGTCTGTCAAGCCAATGTACACAGTACGACAAGAATCCACAGGCAAGGCAACAAGCATTTAAATCCAAGGAAGACTTCCTTGCCTTGAATTTAGAGCAGTAAGCTTACACAGTTACAATCAAAAGACAAAGTTGATAGCACTCCTACAAACTCCATAACAAAAAATATGATAAAGATACATGAATAATCGCAATCAAAATTAAATTCAACAAGAGGCCCCACAGGGCCTGAAGCGCTCATCTTGTACAGAACACAATTTAAACAGAGTCAAAGAATGAGTCTACATTAAGCAAGCCATCTCCATAGGCTACACTGTCAATCCTTGAGTCCCTCAGGAGTGACAAAAATAATCTGGGCATCATGCCTTTTCTTCAGTTGATCATAAGTAAAATGTAGAGCTCCCCTATGAAGCCCCTTGATACAACCTATGTGGATTAATCTTAGTACCTCTAGAGGGTACTGAATACAAAATTTTTAATTCTTCAGCAAAATGGCCCATTTTGGCTCCCATAGAGAGCCCAAATATTAACCCAGGCTCTTGATTTGAACACAGTTAAATCTGACTTCCCTAGATATGTTGTGTACCAAATATGAAAGCATTCTGACTGTTGGATCTGAAGAAGAGAAATTGTAAAGAAATTTCTTCGAATTGCACTACCATAGCGAGCCCAAATATTAACCTATGGATCCGATTTGAACAAACTTGAATCTGAACCCCCTAGAGATGTTGTATACCAAATGTGAAAGCATTCTGACAAGTGAATCTGAAGAAGAAGATGTTTGAAGAAATTCCCTCATATTGTACTAAGTTAAATTTCATGTTCCCATATGGAGCCCAAATATTAACCTAGGCACTCGAATTGAACAACCTGGAATCTGACCCCCCTAAAGATGTTGTATACCAAATATAAAAGTATTCCGACTGGTGGATCTGAAGAAGAAGATTTTTAAAGAAATTTCCTCATATTGCACTAAGTAAAAATTGGGGCTACCATAGTGAGCTCAAACATATACCTAGGGATCTGATTTGAACAAACTTGAATCTGACCCCCATAGAGATGTTGCATACCAAATATCAAAGTATTCTGACTGATGGATCTGAAGAAGATTTTTTTAAATTACCCTCCATATTGAACAAAGATAAAATTTGGGCTTCCGTAGGAAGTCCAAATATTAACCTAGGGACTTAGTTTAAACAATCTAGAATCTGGCCCTCATAACAATGATGTATACCAAATATTAAAAGATTCTGACTGGTGGTTCTGAAGAAGAAGATTTTTAAAGAATATTCCCCATATTACCCTATGTTGAAACTTCGGGCTCCTGTAGAGAGCCCAAATATGAACCAATGAGCTTTATTTCAACAAACTTTTATCTGACCCCCCTATGAATGCTGTATACCAAATATCAAAAGATTCTGATGATTGGTTCTGGAGAAAAGATTTTTAAAAATTTTTGCAAATATGCTGACTCAGCATTTTTTCAATGCCCATTACAGAACACCCCAACATAACCGATGGCAATGTTTTTTTACCATTCAATTCTACTGGTCATAAGGATACTTCATACCAAATAAAAGCTCTCAGGGTTCCCATGGGGATGCGGGAATTTTTTTTTTTGCATGGGTCAAGTACTTATGACCCAATACTACCACAAACCAAATTTGGTTCACATTCGGTTCAGAAAGTTAAAAAATTTATAGTAATTTATATATTTTTTATACTTACCAATGACCCAGACATAGCTGGTGCTAACTCTTAAAATATAGGGCCAAACACAAATTTTGCCCCCCAATCCCCAAAATTTGCATCTAAAACTAAAGAAAACATGTCCTGAAAGGCCCTCCACACTTCGCCCCTACTGCGCATGCGCAGTGTCAAGGACGTTCCGAAATTGGCGCCATTTATCATTCTAATAACCAGTGCCTGGTAAGCGCTATGTACTCAGCGGGGAGGCAAGAGTTCCCAACTCCTGGGAGGGCCATCCCCGTCTGGGTCATTGGTAAGTATAAAAAATATATAAATTACTATAAATTTTTTAACATTTTTATACTGTACCAATGACCCAGACATAGCTGAATAGTAAAAAGGCTGGAGGGCCAAGGACATAGAGCAAAATGGAATACGCTCAATAAAATAAAATAGAGTCATCCCCTGTAGGGAAAAGAAGTAATAGGCCTTACATGTATCTTTCTTATTTATGATAAATTAGAAAGATACAACACCTTCCAAAAATTGAGCTTCATACATCCATGTACTCTATTAATATCCAATAATCCTTATACTAATAATTTTTAAAGTAAGCCAATAATAAAGTAAGTCTAGAGAATAGAGACTCTTATACTCCTAAAAGTGTGTGAGAATTGCATAATCATGTCCGTTGACATATGCAATATTCAAAAGCTATACTTTAAAAACTAAGACTTGAATGAATTTTATAAACTTAAACTTCTCACTAAACAACCATCCCAATAACAGCTCAGAATTACTAACTCCGGAGGAGGTATCCCCTTGTTTTCATAGTAAAAAACAGGTGACCCAAGGGAACACCCTCCCCCCCCCCCCCCCCCCCCCCCTTTTTCTTGCCCTGGGTCAAATAGCCCAGAGCGAAGAGGGCAGCCGAACGGAGACACTGCCGAAACAGACAGCCTACCTAGCTATAGTAGCCACTGTTAAGTGAATGACATTCTGAGCAGTAGAGAATAGACCTAACAATAGAGGCCTCCAGAAATGGACTCGATATTTCTGAGATAAAATTCATGAATGGATGGCTGAGCGCAATGAGCAGCCTTCAAAAATCTATAATAGCAACACTATTAATGTAAGCCCAAGAAGTAGAAGAACTCTTACTTCATGAGCCGAAATCTTAAGCACAACTGCTAAGCCAATGATATACCATAAGCAGTACGCTAGTTAATAGAATTCATTAACAATAAAATGGAGCGTAACGTCCTTCTACTAGACATCAAAGACAGAAGAAGCTTACGCCCTTGTAATAAACAGATATCTGTTTATAAATACATAAACTGTACCCGGAAAGAGTAAAGGCCTATGCCCATACGAAGACGGAAGGACCTTAAAATAATAGGTTCCGGATAATAGGAGCCTAACTCTTATGCAACAATCCAACCTAAATAGTAACGGAAGTATTGATTCCGAAACTATGAAAGTGAAAATCATCCATCGATAGTGCATGAAACTCACTGACTCTACAGTAAAAGAGAAACCAACAGAATTACTGTCTAAAAGGTCAGAATTTGAAAACTACTGTTTCCAGAGGCTCAAATGATTACTTAGCTAAATAAGAACCGAAGTTAAAATCCGTATAGGAATTTAATCTAAAGATTCTAAGTCTATTTATCAAAAAGTTACTAACTGACTTAGATAAAGAGACAAAAGACTCAAATGTAAACTATCGTAGAGTGCATAGGTATGAGGTAACATAAACCTATAACCTAAATAACAACAGGCTGCAGTAGATCTTGTGAAACAAGTATACTAAAAAATAGCAATGAGTAGTATGGAGGGATCAACCATATGAACATAATGATCCCTACACCACGACGGAAGAGCCTCCACTTTAGTCGCATAGAATAGCGAAGAAGAGGATCTCCTATAGTAAGAAATCGCGTCCAAAGCTCGTCCAGTACAGTGCTTACAATGCAATACGGACCACACAACGGAATACATGAAGGTTGCGACCTTGCTGGTTGTGATAAAGATGACACGATTTACCCAGTGAAAAAAGATCCTCACATAGAGGAAGATTTCACGTTAAGATCCACAGTAGACAAGAGAGTAAATTACTCATGATCTCTGTGAAGATAGAGATGCTATCAACAGAAATGTATTGTGGTTGTTTATCTTAGCAATACCTGCTAAAACAACAGCGCCGGAGGATACGCGTATCCTATCATTCCGTCCTATAGATCAATAGAGCGTTAACAGTATTAGCTCAGAGATCTGGACAAGCCAACACATACGTCTGCAATTGATTAGCAAGCTGTGTCATAAATAAAACATCATTGGGCGCTCCCATAGATAGCAAATCTGATTAAATACTTGTTTGTTGAGAGTCCATTCTGACAGCAACAAGCGACCCGTAAGAGAACGGGAGTGCGATAAAACAATCAGACGACCCAGAATATGATGGACCAAAACTGAACTTGGTGTAGTATAACCAACAGACGGATTCTTTCCATTAAATTGAATAACGGAAACGAAAGAGTGCCTCCCTGGTTCCGGAGATACGCCACTACTGTCGAATTAAAGGACAGGAATTTGGGCATGCGTTTCTGAATAATGTTCATGCAATGACATAAAGCAAGCCTAAAAAACATTATTCCGCGGAAGTTAAACTGATAGTTAAAAGACTTCGGAACCCAAAGACCCTGGCACTTCGAATCCGTAGGGATCAGTAAATATCCCAATCTGTTTGACTGGCAACCGTCATAACAGCCACACTCGGGTCCGGCAACTGCGGCGGCACTCTCTGAGTCAACCACCGAATGTTTGCCCCAGTCTGAATCTCTTGTAACACTAGATAGACAAGAGAATGTATAAATCAAGCAATTCATGGATTGCCGGAAAGTTGCCGTCGAAGAGAAGCTCCTCCGAGAACGAAGCGACTCTGAGAGAGTTCTTAACCTACTATCCACACGTGGATGTAGCTAGGGCTGCATCACGTCTAACCAACTCCCATCAGCCACTGAAGGGCGGAGTTATACGTGAACAAACTACTGCCCTCAAAAGAAATTACATTGAGAATAATATCCCGTAAATCTTTTCTTGAAGACGTAATGATAACGCCTCAGTAAGGCGGATTACGTATAATAAAGCGTCTAAGTTAAGTCTACTATACATAATGTCGTTCCCAACATTGAAATTGGAAAAGACATAAACGGCGAAAAGAATATATGCAGTCTTTAATCACACCGTCTAGACGCATATGAACTCTCGGTATGCCCTGCTCTGCCAAAATAAACTATATGTAAAAAGATAAAATGGCAGAAATGAGCCACGCGGACAAGAAACTAAACTATCATGCTTAGTAGCAGGCTTGTATATATATATAAATATATAGCGTCGAAAAATAAAACACATGTTGTAATGACAATATTGGACTGCGTCGGTAAGTCAGGGACAAAGTCCCTGTACCGATTGAAAAATCCGAGTCCAATGACGCTATAAGTCTCTTATCCAAGATCGCAGCAATGAAGTCCGAAAAATAATCACTGGAAGAAATGCCAGAAGATATGAAAGGCATCTTCCGATACTACTAAAGGGAAAACTCGAAATCTTTCGAATCCCTTTCGCCATCCTGTCGGACCCTATAAAGCGTTCGGTCGTCCGTAGCTTGATGCAACCGCGGACCGCACCGACCCAGCGCCGTCGGATAATTCCTGATTCGACCGAGAAACCGTCAATTGCTGGGATGCTGCGAAACAACTGTGCTAACTCGGATAGCACGTCCGTCACTGAGGCCTGAGGAGCAGCGGTCTTACGATGCATTGCCGCAGGAAGCTCCGAGATCGTTACCCCGTGCATACTTCCAATATGCGAGCGAACGGAGTGTATAGGCCTCGTGTCCCTTGGCTACCGGATGGCGCGACCTATTCGCTGTGGAATCACTGAATGCCGAAACTGATCGGATACTCGAGGTCACGTAGCCAATGTGCGGTCGTGTGCCCTGCTGTGAGGATGAGGAAGCATTAAAGACAGTCTCTCGGACTGTCAATATAACGGAGCGTCCCGAGCAACGGACATATGCTCCGAATGTAAAATATCTGAACCACAACATGCGGTCCCCTATGTTGTTGGCTTCCTCCGATCTGTCCTCAATCTGCCGTCACTGGGTGAGTACTAAAGTAATTAAAGTGCTCGCATCACCCAAATCTCCTTCCTAGACCGCAACGGACGAACCCGGCAGCCGAACCATTCGATGAATGTACGCTACACCGGGTGAGCTAGCGAATGTCACTCCGTAAGCGATAGACATATTCCATGAGCACTAATTGCCGCTAACTCTTCATTAACTATGACGACAGAGGCACACTTTTGAAAGACATCTCCATAACTCTTCGAACAAGAAACCAGAAATGCTTGGATAGCAAGCATAAAATAATAATATATATAGCGTCGTTCAATAATTCGAAAGTTTGTGTGACATTATTGGACTATGTCGGAAATGAGGGACGATGTCCCTGAACCGAACCAAAAATTTCTAAGTCCACCGACGCTATCAGTTTCTTATCCGGCATCGCAGCATATGTTGTTCCGAAAGGGAAAGCTTGAAATCCACCGAATCCCTTTCGGTATCCCATCGGACCGGATGAAACTTTCGGACGTCCGTACCCGCTTCCGCGGAGCGTCCCGACCCAGCATCGTCGGATAAAATATATGCGACAGATTCAGTTGATGCTGGGATGCTGCGATAAACTGTGCTATTAAGGAAAGCACGTCCGTTCCCGAGGCCTGTGCAGTAGCAGACTTACGATGCATTGCCGCTGGAAGCTCCGTGTACGTTGACTCCCGCACACTTCCTATGCGAACGTCCGGAGTCTGCAGGCCTCGAGTCCCCGGCTACCGACCCAGCGCTGTCGGATAAATCTCGATCCGACACCGTTTCTGTCGGCTGCTGGGATGCTGCGATAAGCTGTGCTATGTGCACAAGAATGTCCGGCGTCGAGACCTGCGGAGGCGCAGTCTATCGTTGCTTCGCCGAGGGCAGCTCCGCATCAGATGGCTCCCGCATACTTTTCCTATGCAAACGTCCGGAGTCCATCGGTCTCGAATCCCTGGCTGCCGGATGGTGTGACCTGGTCGCCGAAGAATCCTTGATCGGCGAAGCTGGTAATATATCGGCGGTCACGCAGCCAAGGTGCGGTCGTGTGCGCTGACGAGAAGAGGAAGCCTTAGCAGTCTCAGCGGACTGCCTATACAACGGAGCGTCCCGAGCGACGGACGTATGCTCCGCTAACTACACATTTGTACCACAACATCTGGGGCCAGATGTTGTTGAACGAGAGAGGGGCCTCTCTCGCTTGCCGTCCGGATGGACCGGAACGAGCTATGAACCGGACTAAAAGGCTTCCTCCGTTCTCCCTCCGATCCGCCGTCACTGGGTGTGCATTAAGTTAATTTTATAGTGCTCGCATCACCCCAAAATTCCTTCTAGACCGCAACGGACGAACCCGGCTGCCGAACCATTCGGTGAATGGACGCTACACCGGGCGAGCTAGCGGACGTCAAAGGCCGTCGAACCTACTAGGGTCCTCTTAGGCAATTGGCGTATTACATGAGCACTTTTCCGCTAGCCCTTCATTAATTGTGACGACGGAGGCACACTGTTGGAAGACATCACAGATACATCACCCTAATCTTGATCGTCTGAAATAGAAATTGATAAAGTAGAGTGACCCTGCGGGGAAAGGACCGGAGTGTCCAAATCCCCAACAACATACCGTGACATACGCTTCCCATATTGTCATCGAAATCATACGATACAGAACAGGAGTTAATGCGAGTACACTGACCACATATAGAATGATAATAAGGTCAGAGGAAGACTTCCTCTTAAAGCAATTGATAAATATCCTTTCAATGTGAAAAGAAAACAAGTCCTGGTACTCGCACTAACCCCTGGCAATCAAAATACATAATAATAATATGATCCATTAATATAGAAAAAATAATTGAAATCAAAATATTTTGAAAAAATATTTTTTCAGAACAGCCCAAGTTTCTGAAAAGTAACGTTGAGCCCCAATGGATCCCAAGCCTAAGTGTGGACAAAAATTTTAAAAATATTTAAAACAATTTATTCAACACTTACGAACAATAATAATGTATCTAGTTATGATTAAAATAACATAAAGATATTATTATTTAGAAATCCCCCCCTCACACAGAGGGCTGTTGTAAATGTAAACAATGAGTGTAAAAACACTAAAATAAGACTCCAGGCACCCAGGCCCGAAATCAGTTACCAAAAATACACCATCTGATGCAAAACAGAGACTTCCAGGGAAGAAACTGCAGAACATCAGATGGTAGATGCAGAACACAACGCCTAACCACCCGTAGGTGAAGACGTAAACATGGGGAAAGAACAGAATTCATTCTGTTATACAGCTAAAACTCCCAAGAAATTTTAGTAATAATAATTACAGAAACTATGCCAAAAGCATGGGAGAATAGCAAGGGGGAACTTAAAGGACAGGGAGAGAGGAAAAACACTTGAAAAAACAGTGTAACTAAATAATCAGAATGACAACAAAATGGCTGCTGCCTTGAAAATAGGTAACTTAACATAATTTCATTAAAAAATTTTAAGTTACAGCCCTGATAATATTCTGTCACACATTCTTTTCCTCTCCTCCTTTTCTATCCTCCTTAGAATCACCATTTCACTAATATTTATGTGTCTGGCATCATTTAAACTGAGATTTAAAAGCACAAAGATCAGTCAGATGTTAACTGATGAAGGGCCAAACTTAGAATGATAAATGGCGCCAATTTCGGAACGTCCTTGACACTGCGCATGCGCAGTAGGGGCGAAGTGTGGAGGGCCTTTCAGGACATGTTTTCTTTAGTTTTAGATGCAAATTTTGGGGATTGGGGGGCAAAATTTGTGTTTGGCCCTATATTTTAAGAGTTAGCACCAGCTATGTCTGGGTCATTGGTACAGTATAAAAATATAGAAATTTTGGGCGGGGCCAAAAATCTTACCCCTCCTATTACAAAACCAAATATTACTTCACGAACTTCGTTTGAACAAACTTGATTCTACACCTCATATGGAAGCTCCATAGCAAATATCAAGTCATTGTACACACTGGTTCTTGAGAAGAAGATTTTTAAAATATTTTGGAGCATTTTCCCCCACTCCCTCCCTATGGGGCTGGGCATGCTGAGTTGAACAAAAATGAAATGCCCCTTTGGGACCATCACTCACATAAACTTTCACTTGAATTGGCCCAGTGGATTGGAGGAGAAGACCAAAACATGGTGTTGATGGACGACGGACGGAGAGCGATGAGATTAGCACAGCTTGACTTTGTCAAGATGAGCTAAAAATTTCGAAAAAAAAAAATTTCGAAAAAATGCCCAAATTCCCAAAGGGAACATAATGAGTCCAAGAGCATCCCAATAGAGCCTAAGTGTGGACAAAATCCCAATATTATGAGCTACACTACCGGAATAATAATCAATGTATCCTAAAGTAATTCTACAGTAATATAATATGAAATACTACATATATTTGAGGACATTGCCAATGTAAACAACGTCAAGGAAAAAAACGGTTATGAAAAAAAAAACGCAAATTGCACCGAAATTGCAGTCATACAACCGACGTTATGGTTTTTTTAATTAATCATTAATACAACGCATAATCTATGTATTCTGGAACAAGGGTCGATCTGGTTTGAAAATGCAGGTGTTATTTCTTAGAACTAACCCATATCATCCACGATCGTGTGTTGGGGGCGGTGAATGCGCCAAGCGCCACGAACGGATATCTACTGATTACAGAAACGAAAGTAGAACTTGATAACCAACCACGTGCACCATGTGAGAGTTACAAGTTTTCTTGAGTTAAAATGGTGACTGAAGATCCAAGTCCCGTGTACGATAATCGAAATGACCTGAAATCAAAATTTTGTCCCTGCGTGGGACATACATACATTGCATGTATATATTTATTAAAAACACAATTTAAGCACATGGAGATACGTTTTGTATACGCTCTGATCGAAGTGCTATTTAAAAACAAGACCAATACCGGGTCTGGACCTGCATCGCTGCATGCAATTAAATCGGCAAACAGGAAGTGGCTGCACGGCAGATCTGAAAATTGCATACACGATACAACTGATCATTATTAGGCTCCAGATGAAATATAAAATCAATCCCTTGCATAGAAGCCGAGAAAAGTTTGACGAAAAATTTCAATGTTCAGTGGGTACAGTAAAATTTCAAAGTACCGGCAAACAGGAAGTGGCTGCATGGCAGATCTGAAAATTGCTTACACAATACAACTCATCATTATGAAGCAGCAGACCAAATATAAAATCAATCCCTTGCATAGAAGCCGAGAAAACCTTGACGGAAAATTTCAATGTTCAGTGGGTACAGTAAAATTTCAAAGTATCGGCAAACACGAAGTGGCTGCACGGAAGATCTTAAAATTGCTTACACGATACAACTCATCATTATGAAGCAGCAGACCAAATATAAAATCAATCCCTTTCATAGAAGCCAAGAAAACTTTGATGGAAAAAGTGTTTCGGACGGACTGACGGACAGGCAGACTGATGGACGGACTGACGGACGGAGTCGAGCGGTTACTAGACCTGCTCTGCCGCTGGCGACGCAGGTAACAAAAGTGTCAGCAAAAACAATGAAACACACAAGACACGCATTGAGTTAATTAGAATTTATTAAAGTTAACCACCATTTCAAAACAAAACAAATGTGCAGGAGACAGTTTCATCCATAAAAACGTCGAAATTTCTTATGGTTACGCTCTGTTCCACTGAAAAATTGGTTGCACTGAAACTTGCCCCGCAATTTGCATTGAACATTTTTCTTTGAAAACTTGTGTTGGAAAGGGGTTAAATGTGATAAGGCTATGATAGAAATCACACATATTAGAATGGATAAGAATGGTAAGCTTCATAGCACAATCGCATGTGTCAATGTTAGATGGTTGGCAGAAATTGTCATTTTTCTGTACAGAGTATTATCACGCAGCGCAGCAGGTAAGGGAGAAAACTGAAATATTGTGTTATTTACCTTAGAAATAAATTAACTAAAATTGTTAATGACGCTTAATTTACAAAGGATGTCGAAACTTTTTTAACTACGCTTTTCAATTCAATTAGGACATTCAGAAACCATGAATGACCCAGCTTCTAATGTGAACTTGAAATTTATTTTTAATACTTTAAATATTTTTTTTAAAAGAATATACCTTCTATTACAAAGAAGAACACTCTCACCATGGGTGATGCTAAATTTCAAATCCACTGCATTGTGGCAAATACAAAATCAACTGCATGGTAACCCTAGTCATCATTGTTAGGGAAAGAGTTAGGGTATTCAGAAAGCATGAACGACGCAATTTTTTGTGGGGGAGGGGGGAGGATTTTAACCTACATCACTTAGTTTTGTGTGTGTATGGATGTTTGTATAACTTTATTTATTTTTTTCTCCACACTTGTGTCCTCTATGTATATTTATTTTGTCACAATGTCATATACATTTTATGTTTTTTCTCTGTCTTCTCCCTCATGTCCACTGGCTTCTCACTCCTGGCCCCTGACTTCTCCCTAAAGTCTCTGGAGGGAGAAGTCACTTCCCACTAAAATCAGCTGCCAGGATGACCCCTGATAGACACCTATGAAGTAATGGTTACAGTACTGTAAATGAATTGAATTGGTGACAGTGTTAAAATTTTCCTGTTTCCGAATCTCATCAAGCTTATAACAGTCCTTGAAAATCATGGTCAGAGGCCTAAAGGTGCTTAAATTTGATTTTCTGATACCCTGCAATAACAATTTTGAATTATGAACAACCTGAATGAATTCAAGTTCACCTGGAAAAAACATTCTTAGACTATCACTTCATACTTGAACATGAGTTCACTGGTTCTCCACTTCCAAATACCCCAAATTAGTTGAGAATGCATAAAGTAGAAAAAAAACGAAACCCGAGTCTTCACCCCCCAAAAAACCGAAACCAAAACCGAAGTGAAATGAAAGTGTCAATGACACTGTAGCTCAACTTGTTAAGACATGTACATGTATAGTATGTGATAGAGCAATGACAAACATCTAGGTAATGACCTGATAACAAAGGTACATATAAAGTATTGTAACGGTCTGTACATAAATACTGACCGTAGCCTGTAACAAATGTATAGGTAAAGTATTGTAAAGGTGGGTGACAGTCAAATGCTAAACTAGAAAAGAAATCTTTTGAGTCCCAGAGTGGGTCTGACTGATCCCCAAAATATTTGTTCTCATAGCACAGTGATAACAAAGGCACCCCAAAACACACTCGTTCATGTCCCAAGGTGAAAACAAAGGTACCCAAGAAGTTTCGTGAAGATCAGTTCATAAATACGAGCTGTATAGAAGTTGTGACAAAAAATTGATTGGACCTAATTTCGGTACAAAATGGCCACTGGCAGCCATCTTGAATTTTGGACCGCACCCAGAAACACTTGTTCTTGTACCAAGGTGATAACAAAGGTATCCAAGAAGTTTCGTGAAGATCGGTTGATAAATACAGCCTCTAGCCCGAGCCGCATTGACATGTGCACTTACTGTGTGTAAGTAGCACTGAATAAATCAAAGTTCATCTAATTTGCATAATTTCTGCATGAGAAAAAAACCTGTACTATATATGATGTATTCCATGTTACTAAACATTCACACAAAAATTTATTCAAATCAGAACTTTCATACAGAAGTTCTGTACAAAAGACTGATTGCACTAATTTTGGTACAAAATGGCTGCTGGTGGCCATCTTGAATTTCGGACCACACCCAAAAACACTCGTTCTCATCCCACAGTGATAACAAAGGTACCCAAGAAGTTTCGTATGTCACTGCAGTTTGAAAGGCAAATTTCATGGAAAAACATTAAGGAATGGATTGGAATAACCTCGAACCTAACCTGCCACCTCCCCCTGCCCCCTCCCCCCATAGGGAGATCAAATATTAAGCCAGGGTCTCAATTTGAACAAACTTTAATCTGATCCCCCTAGAGATGTTGGATACTAAATATGAAAGCATTCTGACTGGTGGAGCTGAAGAAGATTTTTAAAGAAATTCCCTCATACTGCACTAAGTTAAACTTTGGGCACTAATAGAGAGCCCAAATATTAACCCAGAGACCTGATTTTAACAAACTTGAATTAGACTCCCCTAGAGTATACCAAATATCAAAAGATTCTAACTGATGGTTCTGGAGAATTTTTTAAAGAAATCTCCTCATATTGCACTAAGTTAAACTTCAGGCTCTAATAGACAGTCTAGAAATGTTGTATACCAAATATAAAAGCATTCTGACTGGTGGATCTGAAGAAGATTTTTAAAGAAATATCCTCATTTTGCACTAACTTAAATTCAGGCATCCATAGGAACCCCAAATATTAACCCAAGGACTCGATTTGAACAAACTTGAGTCTGACTCCCCTACAGTATACCAAATATGAAAAGATTCTAATTGATGGTTCTGGAGAAGAAGATTTCTGAAGAAATTCCCTAATATTACACTAAGTTAAAATTCAGGCTCCCATTGGGATCCCAAATATTAACCTAGGCACTCGGGTTGAACAAACTTGAATCTTAACTCCCTGGAGATGTTGTATACAAATTATGAAAGGATTTAAGTAGGAGAAGATGTGGAGATCGCCCCTCATTGGGGGGACCCTGGTGAGGACCTCAGAAGTGACGTCAAGTCACATAACCTAATGACGTCATGTTTGGTTATTAGAATTAATAAACAACAATGTCTCCAAATCACCAATATTCAACCTAAACTTCCGAAACAGACTGTATTTGATATGAAGCCCCCAAGAATCCAACTTATGATAGTAGCATGTAGTACTAACAGATACATTCAATTAAAAGGGAGTATACTCCAGTAGTGTAGAAAAGTCCATCATTTGGAAGAGTTTTATCACAAAATTTAGCTATTCTGGCCTGTTTTGGCTAGTTCTAACCCAATTCCAAGTACTTTTGTTTCATTTATCCAGAACATCCAATCAGTTCACATTATTGCAGCTAATTAACCAATAAGATTGCTTGATTTTCTATAATCTGTACCTAACCATACAGTTATCTCCCTTGTGTACAACGAAGGCCTGTATGATTCTCAAATCCAAAAGACAATCAAGCAGTAACTGGGACATGTATTGCTCAAACGAGTCAAATCCTATCAAGCAAATGAGTTGTAGAGCAATTGCTCATTCGAGTGACTCTACATATGACTCTTATGCTCATTTTGGAAAAAGGGGGTGCCAAAGGCCAGACGTTTTCCAAAAAGGGACATTGGAAGTTGGATGTCTAGACACAGGGTTGATGATTTCACATAATAAGCCATCGAGCAGTTACTGATAAGTCATTGCTCGAATGACTCGAATCTTATCGAGCAAATGAGCTATAGAGCAATTGCTCGGCCAGACGTTTTTCAAAAAGAGGCACCACAGAATGTGTCTGTTCCATCGATTCCATGAAAGAGATTCCAAGTGCCTATACACCTCCTACGCAGATCCTGTACAAATGGTTGTACCATCAGCTTCTACCAACAGTTGTCTATCCTATGATTAGCTTCTACTGTAGCCCACCCGATAATATAGTGTTCTACCAATATTGTCATCTTGTATCATTAAGGACTTGTACCATTTCTATTCACTACCACTATTCTGCCCACGTCTCAACCATTACTAACTTGAGGTACTTATTTATTTATTGGTGTTTAAGGTCACATACTTATGCACACTGGCTAATCGTGACCGTGACAGTTTAACATTGTGGAGGAAGCCGGAGTACTCGGAGAGAACCACCGAGCATCGATGAGCAACTGTCAGCTCCTCAACATTCTAACTCTGTTCAAGCTCCGTTCAAGTAGGGTTACAGCGGTTGAAAACATGTGCACCATCGACGTGCAGTACGCATTAGTACATGGCATCATCGTGCCCCTGTGAAGGCAACTGGGATAAAGTGCCTTGCCCAAGGACACAATGCGGGTCATCCCGGAGGAGGATCGAACTCGGGACCTCTAGCACAGAAGTCCAACTGTCTACCATTGAGCCACCATGCTCAACTTGAGGTAATAGTACATCTCTTAGAACATTAATAATGATAATAATAATGCCACTAAGAGTCCCAGTTCATATCACTATCATTCTACTACTGCTTGCTCGAACAACTTTTTCATACCTATTACAAGTTCCCCTAATAATCTATCGTGCAGTTACTGAAAAGTCATTGCTCGAACGACTTGAATCCCATCAAGCAAATAAGCCATAGAGTATTTGCTTGAACGAGTGACTACAAATACTGCTCATAGACTCATTTCGGAAAAAGGGATTTTGTAACCTCTGACGATTCCGAAAAAGGGATTTTACAGGGATTCCAGAAAAAGGATTCCATAAGTGGGATTCCAAGCTTCTATATAACTTGTATACAGCTCCTATACAGGTAATCTTACCATCAGCTTCCACGATGTCCTATGCTGCCTGTCCTATGATCGAATGTATTCACCTAATACAATAGTCTTCTGCACCCCTTACAGCTTTGTAAGATTACAACAGACTTGTATCATTACTACAGGCTTGCTAAATACTAGGAAATTACTCTTATTCAATCGAACATACCCTCCGATCATACTGCTGTCTTATAAGGTTTTGGGTAACATAGTAACCAAGATGGCAACCTCCAGTATACAAAATGGACGAAGGAAACATGTATCACCCTAATAACATATGCTGCGCATGCTCACCGAGCCCACGTATCAACATGGAGATGAGGTCACAAGATGACCACTCACCTGGGCTACCATAACAACCAAACATCAATAGGTCACACGACATGACGTCACTAATGGGGTATCTATTGGGGTCCCCCAATGAGGGATGATCTCCACATCTAGTACTACTGATTCTGACTGGTGGATCTGAAGAAGATTTTTAAAGAAATTCCCTCATATTGCTCTAAGTTAAACTTTGGGATCCAACAGAGAGCCCAAATATTAAACTCGGCAGGGTTCATACAGGATTGGAAATAAAAAATTCAAGGACCCTTTCAAGGACTTTCACAACTTTTTCAAGGATAATTTTTAAGCAGTTTCAAGAGTTTGTATTTAATAATTTACATGTAAATACAAACACTTACCATCACATATTTACAATATATACACATACATCTCAATTTTAGTTAGTTGGTGTTCATAAGTGAATCAATGGGATCTTTCATTTCATGTAGCTTTGATTGTTTTTCTTTGATACTTTTCCTATAAGTATTGAATTTTACAATCCATTCTCTGTTACCACTTTCCTCAGCTTTCTGAGCCGCATTATCAGATGAATTTTCAAGGGCCTGAAAAGCCCCTGAATGTCTGTACATAAACGCTTTTTAGCTTCAATTAGCTCTTCTACACGCTTTCTTTTGGTTTGTTTTTGATCATCACTTTTAAGTTCAGCTCGTTGTTTTGTGAGGTAGTTCTCATATTGCTGCCTTGAAGCTTTGGCATACTGCAACATGGTTTTGTCAATGTTTATGTTCAAAATCCCCCCTGCATGCTTTAAGGAATCATACACTATTCTTTCTGCTGTTTATTCTCAACGACCATTTTGGAATTAATGGAGAAACCTCTTTCCACTGTTGCCTGTCCATGAGATAATATCAGGAATATTTTCAAACTGCTCGATAAATCAGGATACTTCTTCTCATTGACAAATTGGATGAAAAGTTCATCAATCCTAGTAATCTGTGTTTTTAAACTCGTTAAACTTTGAAGTGTTCATTTTCACATCTTCTAGTAAAAAGCCATACTGCTTTATGATATCATCACAATTAGTTTCCTTGACATGTTTTGCGTCAACAAGTGTATTTAAAATCCGATTCAGTTTACTGCAACAATTCAAACCTCATTCAGCCATTGCAGGTGGGGAAAAACATGATGCATTCCTAATGGTAACTGACTTTAATGCAGACTTCAACACAAGTTTTCGGGCAAGGAAAAGCAGACATTTTATACAGTCCATCTTGAATTCAAGCTTTTGTCTATCATTTGCCTTTGACTCAAAAATGGCTTTTTTGTTGAAAAGCCCAAATCAACTTTGTTATATTCCAGTATATCAGTTTCATAAAATTCAAAATGAGCCAGTTTGATAATTCTTCTAAATATTCATTTTAACATCATAGTAGCATCTCCTAGGAAAGGGACCATTGGGTGATCGTCTGCATTAACTCTTAACCCGCTGGTTATTTTCTAAATATTTTTCATCAAATCTAGTCATGGCTGCTATAAAGCATCCATGACTAGATTTGATGCAAAATTCATCAAAATGTATCTACGGGAATCAATGGTGGAAAACTTCATACAATTTACAGAGGTAAAATTTGCTTAAATGTGCCCAAACTATACTTAATTCAGTGGCAAGAGAAAGCCTTCCTGGGCAGGAATATCCGCCAGCAGCATGCAAGGAGTTAATGTTAGGTAAGAATTCACTTCTTTTGATACTGATATGAAAAAAAAACAATGTAGCTGCAATTAACGGATCTCTACAGCCATCTTTAACAGAAAAGATTTACTCTTTGGTATTTGATACTTTTTCATCACTTTGAACAGTACTGACAAACTTTGACATGTAACAGTTTCTAAAGCCTGTTCATCTACACGTATATTCTCCACCCAACGATGTTTACAAAATTTGAGAGGAAACAATTTACTTCCAGTTATAGTGCTATAATCCTCTCTCCTGGCAGGATAATCTTTCAGTAGTGAATAGATCGATATTAAAAAACCACCTATGTCCCAGTCAGTTTATTCAAATGCACCTTGGAATGCATTATGTACATTGTGTAAACTACAGGTTCCTATGCAGGCCTGAAAATAGGCAGTCTGACATTTGCAGAATGAGGTCCCCAGAGGGTGAATTTGATGATGCTATCCCATACAGTAGGCCAATTTATCCTCTGGGTATATCTTTCTGTTTAGTTTTGAGACCCTGATTCAGACTGAGATTCACAGAGGTTAAATTTAGTGATGCTACCCTGCTGAGCAGGGTAGCATTACTAAATGCACCCTCTGGGGACCTCATTTTGCAGATGACAGTCTGCTTATGTTCTGGCTTGTTTCTATGTCAATAAGTTTTTTATCGGTCACGGTGCAAAACATTTCTTTTTGGAAATCCTTGAAAAATGAAAAAATTTAAAGTAATTTATATATTTTTTATACTTACCAATGGCCCAGACTTAGCTGGTGCTGACTCAAAAATATCTAGGGCCAAGCACACATTTTGCCCCCCAATTCCCACAATTTGCATGCAAAACCGAAAATTAGAAGTCCTATCTGGCCCTCCATACATTTACTCTCCTCGCATGCGCAGACGCCAGGAAGTCACCGAAACTGGCGCCAACATCATTCTTTGTAAAAAAGATTATAATATAATAATTCATCAGGGAGGTATGAGTGCCCAGTACTGCCCACTCCTGGGAGGGCCATACCCGTCTGGGCCATTCATAAGTATAAAAAATATATAAATTACTTTAAACTTTTTCATATTTTTATACTGTATACCAATGGCCCAGACTTAGCTGAATCGTAAAAAGGTGGAGGGCCTAGAACTTCCGAAATAGTAGATCAACATAGATCAAATCCTTCAATCCATGATGAAGAAAATTAGAATAATTAGAATTTACATGCATGTCTCTTTAGATCATAATAGAGGAGACATATCCTAATATGGATCCCAGTTATGTAAATCCTAAATCTGAGCATGAAATCATGTTAATTAGGATGTAAGGAGTTCACAATTTTTAATACTAGTCTGGACTAAGCCCTAAAAATTAGGATGGCATATTTGAGAACGAGAGAAAATTGCCCATAAACCTATGCCATACAATAATACTACAGCTGAATGCCGAATATAGTACAGATAAAACAGCTTCCTTCATAGTTACATATCCAATAAGCCAGAGAAGTAGAGAAAATGGAACATATCTTCAAAAGAAAGAGGGGAGAGCTCTGGAATCAATAAGCGGGTACCAGGAAACAATATAAATAAATATCGATCAGGCACTCAGGAATTAATTCATGAATAATAAATGGTGCTTAACGCCACTTCACAAGCCAAGGCTATAGTGACGATTTTGGTAAATAACATTATCCGCTACAAAATATGCACTGCAGACGGCGTATACAGGTCTGACGAAATCAGTGAAATAATAATATAACATACACATATTAAAACGAGATACGATGAACAATCTCTGCAGAGAAAACAAACTTCAAAGATCATCTACAGGCGGCCTCGCCTCTGTACAATAAAATCCGGTAAGAACACTCTCCAACGTGTACTATTTGATATCTACAACTATAAACACGTGAGAATATGCGATTTGAGAACTGACAAAATAGAGACCAGGATCTAGAAATGGAGGTAGGTATGATTAACCAGCTCCAACACAAACCGCCCCCGAAATATATAATAATTTCAAGGTCCACCAAAGCAATAGCGTAATAAAATATTGCGGGAGTGCATTAAAATCCAGCATGTAATCATCTAAAAAACCACTAACTGGTTATGCAGTCACCTATGAACTCAAATAGCAGCAATTATGATGATTTAATAAGCGCTTGTATATTAGAAATCAGAAAATAAACACCAGAAACTAATGCAACAAAACTGTGTATATGTCTATGAGGGCACCATCCAACACGACTCAAACGCTTAATATGTATGTAATAAGATATATATACGAGACAGTGTGGGGGGGGGGGGGGGGAATTCAAATCCATGTCGAAACCTCCTCACCCACATTACTTAATCACTGCTGGTCCAAACAGCAAAAATATAGTAACTGCAAGGCTCTCTCACATCTGACATACTCCGTTATGCTACTAAGAGTGGAGAATGACATGAAGAACAAAACTTCCCCTGAAGAAGAAGGCCCTCTCGTGGAGGAAGCTTCTGGCAAATGTTCAATAAAAGACACTAGAGAAAACTGATATGCTATTAGCAGGAATCACCGAGACTATTTAACCTCAATGTTAACAACAGAAACAAATGAATTGAAGGTTTCACGTATCCTATCATTCATTCCCATGAATACGGCTGAGCGTCAATTGTATGCGCTCGAATGCCTAACACTGGCGACACAAACCACAAATGATGGAAACTATTATTCCTGTGCGCCGCAAACTTAACTATCCTGAATCGATCCTACATAAGATGAGTAATACTGTTAGAATAAGCCCAAGATGCTGCCCGCACTCTAATTTCATGCGCTGAAATCTTTAGCACTGACTGCTGATTGGAAGATAAACTTTCCTAAGGGTACGAATAGCGAACTGAATCCATCTAGCAATAGAATGAACCAAGATGACCCTTCTATTGGAAATTAATGACAAAAAGAAGCGATTTCTTCTCTTCTGATAAACTCTGATCTGCGTCTATAAATATATGATCGCTAATAATATAAATTCAATGATGTAGCGTAAACAATAAGTCATCATTTCTGAATATGTGGTCTCCAAGAACCCTGCACAGAGAAACCATCGGACTCAGGATTGTAACCCAATATATGAACTCACGTCCGTCATAATTGAGAAAACCGTTGAATATATGCCCAAACTTGACCTTATGTTAAAAGATCTGCTAAAACAAAACAGGTCTAGAGCGAAAAACGTCTACCACTCCAGTTAAGAATAACTGGTGGGGAAGTGTGCGTATGCGACCCATCGAAATAACATTCGTAGCCGCTCCGTACAACCCCATCCGAAGCATAAAATCTTCCGCTGTTAATGCGTCTGATAAAAGACAAAAGTGAGCCAAAGAACTGGCTAATTCGCTCTGTGAAACAACAGATGAATCAGCTTGTTGAAAATGAATTGTAGGATACGTGCATCCTATCATTCATTCCAAGAGACATTATCTAATTCATTCTTCAAGTGATCTAAAGAACTATACTCGCCGCATCGTCGATCATACGAACGCTCGCTTTTTCGACTGAATGCTTATCATAAATAACCTAATTAGCCAGTTTCAGTCAAAATCGGTCGGACCAAGCTCTAGAAGAGCCTCGAGCCACCAGCTCAGGGGTGTCTGATCAGTAATCTCGAACAGACCTAAACCCCCTACCCAAGAGGCTGAATAGTCGACCCTTAAGTAATTATAGGAGGGTTACTTATACCTTCGCTAAGTGTCCTTATAGACGATCTGAGTCTAGGACATCCACTCCTACTCTTTCTGCTGTTGTTAGTCGATTAAACCCCAACTTAAAGAGCAGAGTATCGATGCTTTCTTGTAGCTTAATCCTACATAAATGAAAGCTTATCGTCAAAGGAAACCGTATTACTTCTTCCCACTGGAAGTTGAATATGGCGTCGTCTAAACAATCAAAGACCTGTGACACCCATGTAGACTTAACCGGAATAGACCTATCATCCTCTTTGTCCGGATGAAGTCAGCGTTTACAACGCTAGCGGTTTCTTACAAACAATCGCAGTATTGTGATACACTGGAACAAGTTCAAGGTAGCGATAATGGATCATCCATATCCTCCATGAGCTGTTCTGAAAGGGAAGGATTATCCCTTTCATCATTCGTCTAAATTAGTTAAGAATCACGGTCAACGGAATCTGAACACACAGAAGACTAGACCGACCGAGCACCATCCGACAACTCAAGCTTTGAGACTGACGCTGAGTGCTACTGCATTAGCAGGAATACTGTGATAGCAAGTCCGTTACAGAGCTCTGAGGAGCAATGATCATGTATTGCTTGTCCGCCAGCTGCTCCTGGGACAGTGTGTCTGAGATGGCTCTTTACTGCGGACGTCCCGATAAATGAAGCCTCATCTCCTTGGCTACTAGATGGTGCGACTTTCTTAACAAAAAGTGAACCTCTTGACGATGCAGACTAGATATCCTAAGTCACTTAGCCAAGGTGTGGTTGTGAGAGCTTAGCAGACGCTGAAAAAGCTGAACTGAAGCCACCCCCGGCTGAGAAATAAACTGAGCGTACCGGACAAGTATGTACGTAAACTCCGACTGACGCAAGTTCCTACCAACAATACCAGATGTTGTTAAAAGAGAGAGAGGGGTCTCCCTCTTGCTAGCGGTCCTGGGAGACCTAGCCGAGCGTACCTCAGAACTTGCCGGCTTCTTCCTTTCCATTGTCGCAGGGAGAGCGTGATTGGATTTATAGTGCTCGCTACATCCTTGTTTCTCTCTCGACCGCTACGGACATACCCGGCATCACACTACCCATATTCTGAGTAACGATCTGCCGGTGGAGCTAGCTGGAAACAAGGTCGTAAACCCTGTATTCCAAGGTCTAGGAACTTGTCTTATGTCATTGAGCACTTTGCCGCTAGCT
The DNA here is from genome assembly GCA_031216915.1 of Pictodentalium vernedei. Taxonomy (NCBI): domain Eukaryota; kingdom Metazoa; phylum Mollusca; class Scaphopoda; order Dentaliida; family Dentaliidae; genus Pictodentalium; species Pictodentalium vernedei. The sequence goes on from CM062297.1 coordinate 701,406,624, forward strand.
CTGAATTACATGTGACACATCTGGTGTCACGGTCCTCATATTCAAGATTAACCGCTTCACCGGCGACAGGGAACTGAAACCACTCACTGCGGTATATAACCCTTTGCAATATTAAGAGCATGTTATCCGTTATGTAGAGGAAGCCGTAAGACTAGCCAACCCCGGCTGCCTATTAGATGGGACGTCCTGGACAGAAGGCATGCACGTAAACTCCGACTGACACAAGTTCCTACCAACAACATCTGTCCCCAGATGATGCTGTAAGAGAGAGAGACCACTCTCTTGCTCGCGGTCCTGGAAGACCTGGACAAGCATACCTCAGAACTTGTCGGCTTCCTCCTTCCGTCGTCGCTGGGTGAGCATGGTTGAATATTATAGTGCTTGCTCCACCCTATATCGTCTCCTAGCCCGGAGCGGACACATCTGGCGTCACAGTTCTCAGAGGCCTGAGTAACCGCTTCACTGGTCGATCTGGCTGGCGACAATGGACTTTGTGCGGTCGTGTGTGCTTTTCAAACGTAGAGGAAGACTAGCCGACCCCGGCAGCCTATTAGAAGGAGCGTCCCGGACAGGAAGGCATGGACGTAAGCTCCAGCTGACGCAAGTTCCTACCAACAACCTCAGATGTTGTTATAAGAGAGAGGGGCCTCTCTCTTGCTCGCGATCATGGTAGACCTGGACGAGCATACCTCAGAACTTGTCTGCTTCCTCCTTTCCGTCGTCGCAGGGTGAGCATGTTCGGATTTTTATAGTGCTCGCTACACCCTTGTTCCTCTTCTCGACCGCTACGGACATACCCAGCGTCAACACTACCCATATTCTGAGTAATGATCCGCCGATTGAGCTAGCTGGAGACAAGGACATAAATCCTATATTCTAAGGTCTAGGCCCTTGTCTTATATCATTGAGCACTTTTCCGCTAGCTCTAATAGTATAATGCAATAACGGAAGCACACTCTCTGACAGCGTCACGAAACCACACCATGTTCTTGTTCCTCTGTAAATAGAAACTAAAAAACTATAGTGACATTTTGGCGAGAGGTCAGCAGTGTCAACCCACCGCGAGAGGACCGCTAGTTTCCACTCACCTAACAATAAACCATGACACCAGTCACCAACATTGTCAAAATCTGACACATGGTGCAAGAAATATAGAACTTTAGTGAGCACGCTCACATACCCCACGCGCCCCGATATTTCAAGCTCTAATCATTTTTTAAAAATAAACATAGATTCTAGGAATACTGTAGAAAACAGTGTTCTGTAGTTTCAACGGTATTGAAAGAATTCAAGCAGAGAAAAAGCCCGGAAAACTGTAATTTTGATGAACTTTTCAAAGTCTATGGGGCCGTAATTTTGGTAAAAATCAGTGGAGCGGAACAAAACCCAAACTTGTTCTGTAGGCCACCATGTTAGACTAACATATCAAAAATCAGCTCAATATCTGGAAGCGTGTAGGAAAAAAGTCCGGAAAACTGTAATTTTAATGAACTTTTCAAAGTTCAAGGGCCGTAATTTCGGTAAAAATCAGTGGAGCGGAAAAAAATGCAAACTTGATCTGTAGGCCACTATGTCAGACTAACATATCAAAAATCAGCTCAATATCTGGAAGCGGGTAGAAAAAAAGTCCGGAAAACTGTAATTTTGATGAATTTTTCAGAGTCCAAGGGCCGTAATTTCGGTAAAAATCAGTGGAGCGGAAAAAAATGCAAACTTGATCTGTAGGCCACCATGTTAGACTAACATACCAAACATCAGCTCAATATCTGGAAGCGTGTAGAAAAAAAGTCTGGAAAACTGTAATTTTAATGCATTTTTCAGAGTTCAAGGGTCGTAATTTCGGTAAAAATCAGTGGAGCGGAACAAAACGCAAACTTGTTCTGTAGGCCACCATGTTAGACTAACATATCAAAAATCATCTCAATATCTGGAAGCGTGTAGGAAAAAAGTTTGCAAAACTGTAATTTTGATGAACTTTTCAAAGTTCAAGGGCCATAATTTTGGTAAAAATCAGTGGAGCGGAACAAAATGCAAACTTGATCTGTAGGCCACCATGTTAGACTAACATACCCAAAAACAGCTCAATATCTGGAAGCGTGTAGAAAAAAAGTCCGGAAAACTGTAATTTTGATGAACTTTTCAAAGTTCAAGGGCCATAATTTTGGTAAAAATCAGTGGAGCGGAACAAAATGCAAACTTGATCTGTAGGCCACCATGTTAGACTCAAATACCAAAAATCAGCTCAATATCTGGAAGAGTGTACAAAAAAAGTCCAGAAAACTGTAATTTTGATGAATTTTTCAGAGTCCAAGGGCCGTAATATCGGTAAAAATCAGTGGAGCGGAAAAAAATGCAAACTTGATCTGTAGGCCATCATGTTAGACTCACATACCAAAAATCAGCTCAATATCTGGAAGAGTGTACAAAAAAAGTCCGGAAAACATGTAGGACTGACGGACGGACCAGTGAAAAACATTATACCCCAGCAACTTCGTTGCGTGGGGTATAATTAGTGGTAATACATCGACTATAAGCAAGACAACTACCATGTAAATAGAGGAAAGGCTTCCTCTTATTTGCCCTGCTATTAGAGAAATATTATTACCTAAGATCTAATATAGGTCAATTGTACTACCACCAAATCTACATAAATATAAGATAACATTAAAATATAATCGATGAAATAAATACATCCAAAAGAAAAATTCCTTCAAAAAATAAAAAAAAATTTGAAAATTTTTTTCTAATATAAAAGCCCAAGTTCCCAAAGGGAACGATGAGCCCAAAAGAGCCTAACTGTGGACAAAATTATAATAATATGCCATAAAATTAACTGCCACACTACCGGGTTATTTTATGTTACTTACAACCGTCGTTTCTCTAAATAATAGGAAACTACCTAGAGCAGTGTCAATGTAAACAACTTCAAACAAAACAACATCCCAGGCAACACAGCCCGAAGTCAGTAACAGAAATAAAACTATCTGATGTAAAGCAAGATCTTCATCAGAAGAAAAAACGATACATCGGATATATGATGTATGACCAAAATGCCTAAACATCCCAAGGGTCAGGACGTAACCATGGGGATGTACAGAATAATCTTCTGTATAATACGTTAAACTCCCAAGAAATTTTATAAAAAAAATTCAATAAAACAAGCCAAAAAAAGCTTGGGAGCTTAACTGGGGGGATCAAGGGAAGGTAGGGAAGTAACACTAAACAAACAGCAGACAAATCATTATCAATCAATGATGACGTCAGGCCCATGTCCCGAAATTGGGGAACATGAACTAATTTTTATAAATATTATAATTACAGCCCTGAACGTTTCAAACCACCGTTTCTTCCTTCCTTCATCCAGTTGTGTCCTTGGATCCACCAAAATAACCAATGATTTGTGTCTGGCATCATTAAAACTGAGATTTAAAGCACAGATGTCAGTTTGATGTTATCTGACTGAAGGGCCAAAGAATGATGTTTGTGCCAGTTTCGGAGACTTCCTGGCGTCTGCATGTGCGGAGAGTAAATTATATGGAGGGCCAGATAGGACTTCTAATTTTCAGTTTTGCATGCAAATTTTGGGATTGGGAGGCAAAATTTGTGTTTGGCCCCAGATATTTTTGAGTTAGCATGCGCAGACGCCAAGAAGAGACTGGAATTGGCGCCAACATCATTCTTTGTAAAAGAGAGTATTACATAATAATTCAGCGGGGGAGGTATGAGTGCCCACTCAAGGGAGGGCCATGCCCGTCTGGGCCATTGGTAAGTATAAAAATATACAAATTACTGTAAATTTATCATATTTTTACACTGTAAACCAATGGCCCAGACTTAGCTGAATCGTAAAAAGGTGGAGAGCCTAGGACTTCCGAAATAGTTCCAATCCTGCAATCCATGATGAAAGGAAATTAGAATAATTAGGAAATACATGTATGTCTCTCTGTACAGTAATAGAGGAGACATATCCTAAATAAGGAGCCCAATTTAAGTAATTCCTTATTCTAAGCATGAAGACGTAATGAGTTCCTAATTTTTAAGGCTTGTCTGGACTAAGCCCCCAAAATTGGGATCGCATATCTGAGAATGAGAGAAAATCCCCCACAAACATATGCCATACAATAACACTTCAGCTGTATGCAGGATATAATTACGGATACAACAGCTTCCTTCATAGTTACATACCCATTAAGCCAGAGAAGAGGTAAAAATCACGCTCTCCCCTTCTTTTGAAGGAATCTTCAAAAGAAAGAGGGGAGAGCTCTGGAATCAATAAGAGCGGTACCAAAAACAATATGAATAATAGTCGAACAGGCACTCAGGTATTAATTCATGATTAAAAAATGGTGCTTAATGCCACTTCAGAAGTTAAGGCTATAGTGATGATCCTGGTAATTAATATTGCCCGCTATATAACGTAAACCGCAGACGGCGTACAGAGATACGTCGAAAACCGGTGATATAAAATATAATACATATCCAATCGTGCCACACTGAACGATCCCTGAAGAGAAAACACACTTCCTAGGTAATCCACAGGTGGCCTCTGTACAATAAATTCCAGTAACAAAACTCTCCAACGTGTACTATCCGATACCTATGATCGTAAACACGTGAGAATTATGCGAATTGAGTACTGACATAATAGAAACCTGGATCTAGAAATGGAAGTAGGTATGATTAACAGGCTCCAATATAATAGATTATAATTTCAAGGTCCACAAAATACAATAAAGCATTAGCCTAATAATGTAATGCGCGAGAGCATTTATATTTAGCATGTAATCAACTGAATACCAGTTAACTGGTTATGCAGCCTCCGAGGTACTCAAGGGTAGTAATTTAATTGTGATGATTTTTAAATAAGCGCTTGTATATAACAAATCAACAAATAATCAGAGGAAACTAATCCAACTAAAAGTGGATGTGCCCATGAGGTTGCCATAGAACACGATCCAAATGCATAGTATGTACGTATTAAATTATATGAGGCTTGTGGGAATTGCCTCTAAACACATAGGCAGGTGTGTGTGTGTGTGTGTGTGTGTGAGGGGGGGGGGGGGGGGGGGTGGAGGGGGGGACGTGAGGAATAAAACTTCCCCTGAAAGAAGGCCCTCTCATGGAGGAAGCTTCTGGGGAGCGTCCCATAACAGACACTTGAGAATACTGATCCAAGGTTTCTGTGATGACAGAGGTGCTACTAGTAGGATTCACGAGACTGTTTAATCTTAAAACATAATCTACTGAATCAAATGAATTGGAGGATACGCGTATCCTATCATTCATCCCCATGAATTATGCAGAGCGTCTACTGCATGCGCTCAATGGTCTGGGCATGGCGACACAAATGACGGTAACTAATTGTTCCGGTGCGTCGCAAACTGAACTATCATGGGTCGATCCCACTGGTAGCAAAACTGTCCAAATACTCGTTTGTTGAGCGTCCAATGCAAATGTAACAAGCGAACTTTCCGAGGAGCGAGTCTGCTAGTACGTTCAGATGACCCGGTTTCTGACGGATAGAGAGATGAACATGATGATACATCACGAAATAGAAAAATCTTCTCCGTCAGAAATGAATGGGTGCCGCCCTGGTTCCTGATGTACACTACCACTATCATATCTGAACATGCGTGTCCGCAAATAATGTGAATCCATTGATGTAGCGCTAACAATATTGACATCATTCTTTGATGTTTATGTGTTTTTCCAGGAACCGAGGGTCCCAAGACCCCTGCATTTCGAGTCTGTCGGACTCAGGGTCGTGCCCCAAACTATTGACTCACATCCGTCATAATCGTGAAAGCCGGATCTGGCAGTTGCAGCGGAACTCTTTGAGTTAACCACTGAATATCTACCCAAATATGGACCTATTGTTTACTAGATCCGTTAAAACAATACTGGTTATGCGAATGTGTCTTCACTCTCCAGTTCTGGGTAAAGAATAACTGGAGGGGATGTGTGCGTAAGCGATCCATCGGAATAAGATGCGTAGCCGCTCCTCACAACCCCATCAGTCGCATAAAATTTCTCGCTGTTAATGCGTCTGAAAGTAGACAAAAGCCAGCATAACAACTGACTAATTTGGCTCTGGGTAACGGCAGACGAACCAGATTGTTTTGAGACATTACCGAGTTCAATATTCGAGTGACAGCCCAAGGTGCTAGATTCAGACCGAAGCACATCACTCGGAACTGAAATACTATCCCTTGGATGATGAACCGTAGGTACTTTCTGAATGCCGGATATACCAGGACATGAAAGAATAGATCCTTAGATCTATGCTTGCCGCATAGTCGATCACTCGAACGCTCACTTTTACCGACTAAATGATTACCATAAATAAACTTTTAGAGCTATGATAAACTTGCTATCCAGCTCCAGTCTATTATCGGTCGGAACAAACTCTCTGGCTTCGGTACGAGCAACAGGTGACTGTAGAATCCTAGAGAATCTTGATTCTCGATGACCTCTATTACTTTCATTGTCAAGAGAACCTTTACCTCTGATTGGAGAGACTCTCATGCAAGGATATGATGGAAACATTGTCCATCACGGACATTAAGTTAGTGGTGGTTTCTCCTGGAAAGATAGTCGTAGGCCGTCCAAGACCCCACTTCTCACCTACTGGTCTTCCGTAATAGTTATCCAGTTTGATGCGAATCTTGGTAACCATCTGCCAACTGCTAAGCAATTGAGGTCCTAACCTTCACCTGTAGTACCTGTGAGGGCAACGGAAGGAGAAACTACGTCTCCTTCGCGAAGAGCCTTGAGCCAACGGCTTAGGGGGGTCTGACCGGTAGTCTTGATCAGACCTACGCCCCCTATCCGAGTCGCTGTATGACGATCCCTAGAGTAATTATAGGAGGGTTACCTATACCCTCGTGAGAGTCCTTGTTAGATGATTTTCTGTCTAGGACTTCCTTCCTTATGCTTTTCTGCTATTGCGGGTCGATTAGACACCGACTTAAGGAGCAGAGTATTGATGCTTTCTTTGTAGCTTGGTCATAAACCAATGAAAGCTTATCGTCAAAAACTTAGTATCCAGATACCGGAGCGACCCGTATAGAGTTTTTCACCTTGTCATCTATTAAAGATGACGATGCAAGGGCTCCGTCACTTCTGATTAACTCCAAATTAGCAACTGTTAAGACAGAGTTATACGTGATAAATATAATATCCCTGGAAAGGACTCTAAATGAGGTACGAACGTCCTCAATTCCTTTCCGTAGAGATGTTGCATCACAGTTCTTAAAGGTGATCTGCATAAGACAGTGAGTCTAAATTCGCTCTGAATGAAGAAATCGCCATCTCAATTGTGTCCGAGTGAATGACGAAGGTAAGGCCATAACTAGGTCCTTAGACTGGTCATTCAAACGCAGAGAAACTCTCTATACATCTTCCTCGACCGTTATAAATAAACGTAGTTCAACAAATGGTATCTATACGGAAGATGATGACAAGAAACCGCCTTACTTCTTCTCACTGGAAAGTTGAATATGGCATCGTCTAAATGGCCTAAGGCCTGCGACACCTGTCTAGACTTAACCGGAAAAGACATAACCTCCTCTTTTTCCGGATGAAGGCAGTGTCCAACAGCTAGCGGTTTCTTGCAAGTAGTCGCAGCATTCTGATTCGCTGGAACCAATTCAGGGTAGTGTTGATGGATTAAATCCATCGCAACCATATGTTGTTCCGAAAGGGAAGGGTAATCCCCCTCTGTATCCCTTTCATCATTTGGTTGAATCAGTTGAAATATCACGGTCAACAGCATCTGAACTTGCAGATGACTGGACCGTCGCAGCACCATCCGACAGCTCAGGTTCTGAGACTGCCGTCGGCTGCTTCTGCAGTTGCTGGGATGAACTGCGCAATCTGCAACAGCAAATCCGTTACGGAGGTCTGAGGAGCAGCGGTCTTCTGTTCAGGCCACCGGCTGTTCCTGGGACAGTGTGTCCGAGATGGCTCTTTTCTCCTGACGTCCCGATATATGAGGCCTCGTCTGTTAGCTACTGAATAGTGCTACTTACGAGCGGTCATAGCATTCTGATTCTTAGGAACAAACTCAGGGAAGTATTGATACATTAGATCCATCGCCACCCTGTGTTGTTCCGAAAGGGAAGCAGTGACCGTTGGGAACGGCGAGCGATCGCGCCAACGCACCATCGCACACCGCTTTTTCGTATACCGCGAGTAATTAGTCGCGCACGTTTATCTTCTGGTCGTGTTCAAAGCCTTCATCGGAGAAGTGCAAAGTACAGAAGAACCTGTCATGAGCAGGGGTCAGCCGAGTGGGCGACTTGGGCGAAGAAGTCGCCTTGTCATTCCTCAAGTCGCCTTGGCTTACATTGGGGGCGAAATTCAAGTCGCCCTCCCAAACTTCATTGGGAGACATGGCAGTTTACTGTATTTTCTTATTTTTTATTTTTTAAAAACACACGCTTCCGCAAAAAACAGTAAACACGGTTGCTGTTAAAGTCCGTCACACGGCTATGAAAATAGCCTAAACTAGCCCAATTTTATATTTCTGAAAAGAATTGCAATGGCGTAGTCGTTCGAACAATTCGCCCCAAATGATAGCAACCAGCACAAAATGGCTATTTAAAAACAAAGTACCAGACAACAACGAATCACACAAGACACGCATCGAGTTAATTAGAATTTATTAAAGTTAACCATCATTTCAAAACAAAAAAAATGTATTGGAGACAGTTCGTCCATATCGAAATTGCTTGCGGTTACACTTTGTTCCACTGAAAAATTGGCTGCATTGAAATTCGCCCCGCAATTTGCATTGAATGTTTTTCTTTGAAAACTTGTGAAGTTTGTTGGAAGGGGGTTAAATGTAATAAGGCTACAATAGAAATCACAGGTATTTGGATGGATAAGAATGGCAGACCTTCAAAGCACCAATCGCACGTATCAGTGAAAGATGGTTGGCAGAAATTGTCAGTTTTCTGAACAGCGTATTATTAGTTTACCCAGCGCAGCTGGGAAGGGAGACAACTGAAATGTTTTGTCATTTACCAAAGAAATTAATTAACTCAAATTGTTAATAACGCTTAATTTACGAAGGATATCGAAAACTTTTTTAACTACGCTTTTCAACTCAGTTAGGGTATTCAGAAACCATGAATGACCCAGCTTCTTATATGAACTTGAAATTTATTTTAAACACTAAATATTTTTCTAAAAAGAATATACCTTCTGTTACAGAGAAGAACACTCTCACCATGGGTCATACTAAATTTCAAATCCACATCGTTGAGGCAAATACAAAATCAACTGCACGGTAACCTTAGTCATCACTGTTAGGCAAAGAGTTAGGGGGTATTCAGAAACCATGAACGACACAGTTTTTTGTAGGGTGGGGTGGGGGATTTTAACCTACATTCTGTTATGTAACCATCTTGACTTAGTTTTGTGTGTGTTTGTATAAACTTTTATTTATTTTTTTCTCCACAATTGTGTCCTCTATGTTCATTTATTTTGTCACGCTGTCATATACGTTTTATGTTTTTTTTTTCTGATTTCTCCTTCATGTCCACTGACTTCTCCCTCCTGGGTCCTGACTTCTCCCTAAAGTCTCTGAAGGGAGAAGTCACTTCTCCCTAAAATCAGCTGCCAGACTGACCCCTGGTCATGAGCGACCACCCTTGGGACTTGCCAAAAATGGTCGTTAAAGACAGGTGGTCGCTGACGACAGGTTTGCTGAGAAGGGGTGCATTTCTAGTTTTGCTTTCACGATGCTTGAAGAGAGAAACGAAATGCGCCGATACTGGCGATAGCATACTTTAACCCCTCCACACAATCACATCTAAAAAAGAATTACCGAATGTGAAGACGTTTCGGCCCAATTTCTAAGACGTTTTGGCCTCTTAGGGCCGAAACGTCTCAAGGCCGAAACGTCATAAAAACCAATTATTTTGGAAATCGCGCGTTATTAGGCCTACTGATTTCTCAACAGCAATCACCACCAATCCTCGTTATTCCACCTGGGGGCGAATTGGCCCGAGGCATTATTTTAGAAATCACTCTCCTAAAATTTTTCACTCTCGTAAAATCTAAAAGTGGAGAGTGAATTTCCACTCTCCTGCTCTCCCGCTCTCAACGGTCACTGGGGAAGGGTAATTCTCCCCCAAATCCCTTTCACCATCCGACTGAATCAGACCGGACCAACCCAGCACCATCCGACAGCTCAGGTTCTGAGACTGTCGTTGGCTGCTTCTGCAGTTGCTGGGATGCTGCGATGAACTGTGCAAGCTGCAACTTCAAATCCGCTACGGAGGTCTGAGGAGCTGCGGTCTTCTGTTCTGGTCGCCGGCTGTTCCCGGGACAGTGTGTCCGAGAAGGCTCTTTTCTCCTGACGTCCCAATATATGAGGCCTCATCTCTAAGCTACTGAATAGTGCTACTTACGAGTGGTCGCAGCATTCTGATTCTTAGGAACAAACTCAGGGAAGTATTGATACATTAGATCCATCACCAAGGGTAATTCTCCTCCAAATCCCTTTCACCATCTGATTGAATCTGATTATACTCCCGGTCATCGGCATCTGAACGCGCAGATGACTGGACCAACCCAGCACCATCTGACAGCTCAGGTTCTGAGACTGCCGTCGGCTGCTTCTGCACTTGCTGGGATGCTGCGATGAGCTGCGCAATCTGCGACAGCAAATCCGTTACAGAGGCCTGAGGAGCAGAGGTCTCCTGTTGCTTGGCCGCCAGTTGCTCTTGGGACTGTGTGTCTGCTCTTTTCTGCAGATGTCCGATGAATGAGGCCTCGTCTCCTTGGCTACTGTATGGTGTGACTTCCTTGACGAAGAATGGACCTTCTCGGCGATGCAGGCTGGATATCAGAGGCCACGTAGCCAATGTGCGGTCGTGTGTGCTTGGTAGATGCTAAAGAAGCTGTAACTAAAGCCGACCCCGGCTGTGAACTGAACGGTGCGTCCCGGACAGGAGGCGTGGACGTATGCTCCGACTGAGGCAAGTTCCGAATCACAACATCTGGCCCCAGATGTTGTTATGAAAGAGAGGTGGCTCTCTCACTTGCGGTCCTTCAGACATCGCCAAGCTTCCCGCTGAACTTGCCGGCTTCTTCCTCTCCATCGTAGAAGGCTGAGCCTGTTATTATTTTATAGTTCTCGCTCTACCCTTTCTACTCTCCTCGGCCGCAATGGACACACCTGGTATCATGGTACCAACGGACGGTGTAACCGCTTCAACAGTTGAGCTAGCTGGCGACAGGGAGCTTAAACCATGCTGTGGTTTATTGCCCTGTGTAATATTCATGAGCACTTTAGCCGCTACCTCTGATTGACTATCTAAATGCGATGACGGAAGCACACTCTCTGACGGCGTCATGTAAACATCATGTTCTTGTTCCTCTGTAAATAGAAACTAAATAAGAGGCCCCAGGGGGCCTGAGGGTGCTCACCTGACATGGTAGTCTAAATATCAAACCAGGGACTTGACTTTTGAATAAGCTGCATACGCCCCTCCTAAGAAAAGCATATACCAACTAGATGAAGCGATTGTGCCCACACAATACACAGGATTTTCCTTCTATTTTCAGTTCCTGCTCTTTTACGTCCAAAAATTGAGATAAACACATAAAAAACAGATTTTTTTCCTAAACAAAATATTTTCAGTCCCACCCGGATCCCAAATTTTCAGTGTAAAAAAAAAAAAATTTTGTCTTAAAACTGACCGAAATGCATAAAAAAACAAAAAATGTTCGGTGTAAAAAAAAAAAAAAATTTTGTCTTAAAATTGACCAAAACGCATAAAAAAACAAACAAAAAAATTCCGGATTTTGGTCCAAAATTTCTAAGTCCAGAACGGGTCCCCAAATTTTCAGCCTAAAATGAACCCAGGGACTTGGCTTGAACAAACTTGAATCTCACCCCCCTAAGGATGCTGCATACCATATATCAAAAGATTCTTATTGGAACATCTGAAGAAGAAGATTTTTAAAGAAGATTCCTCATACTGCACTAATTTAAACATTTGGGCACCCACAGAGAGCCCAAATATGGACCCAGGAAATTGATTTCATTAAACATGTGAAACAATCTTCCAAAGATGTTATATGTGAAAATTGAAAGCTTTTGGAGCAGTGATTTGGGAGAAAAGTAGTCTTACATGTTTTTCCCATTTCCCACAGTGTTAAAAAATGCTGACTCAGCACTTTTTTCAAAGTCCCCAAAAAGTATCCCATGATAAAACCGATAGCAATTTTTTTTGACCATTCCATTCTGTTGGTCCTAAGGAAGCTTCACACCAAATAAGAATTCTCGGTGCCGTGTAGTTTTGGAGATACAGGTGTTTTAATTTTTTGCTATTTTTGGCTCCTGCGGTTCCCACGGGGCCGCGGGAAATTTTTTTTTTTGCATAAACCAAGTACTTATGACCCAATAATACCCCACATTAAATTTGGTTCAAATTGGCCTCTCGGTTCAGAAAATAGAAATTCTAGGCAGGGCAAAAATTCTTGCCCCTCCCAGAACAAAGGCAAATATTGTCCGTCAAACTTCTCTTTAACAAACTTGAGTCTACACCTCAAATAGAAGCTGCATACCAAATATCAAGTCTCTGCTACTGCTGGTTCATGAGAAGAAGATTTTTTAATATTTTGGGCATTTTGGCCCCACCCCCGTCCTCAATATGAGCCGCAACTTAATTTGAAGAAAAATCAAAATGCCCCTATATAACTAACCCTCACATGAAATTTCATTAAAAGGTGGACAGTGGTTTGGGAGAAAAAGACCCAAACACCACCTTCATGACGTACGATGGACGGCGGACAAAAAGTGATCAGAATAGCTCACCCTGACTTTCAGTCAGGTGAACTAAAAACTAGAGCGACTTTTTGGAGAGAGGACCGGCAGTGGCCTCTAGCCGTGAGAGGACCGGCAGTGGTCTCTCGCCTCTAACAACGTACCGTGACACCCATTTCCAGCGTTTGCCATCACATGCGACACATGTTGAGCAAGAATTAGTGGGAGTACATCAACTAGAAGCAAGGCAACCAACATGTAAATCAGAGGAAAAGCTTCCTCGCCTTGCATTGAGCAATATGCTTTCATAATGAAACAAAATAAAGTCGATCGTACTCCCGCCAACTCCACATTAATATTATAAAAAGATTCATAACAAATAACATTCAAAATATAAATCGGAAAATAATTTACACAAAAAAAATTTTTGAAACATTTTGACAAGAGCCCAAGTTCCCAAAGGGAACGATGTGCCCAAATGTATCCCGATAGAGCCCAAGTGTGGACAAAAATTATTTTTCTATCCAAACAAGAGGCCTGTCATGCCTAGAGAGCTCCGCTGAGGGCCACTGATCGCATGGGCATGTTTTCTAATACTAATATTGTTACAAACTTTAGCCGAAAAATTTTCAGTTGTCACGAAAATTATGGCTTGGATCGATTACACACCGCCTATTGACATTACATGACGTTATAAAGTTTGGTCCAAAAATATTCAGTAGTTTAGAAATTATGGCACGGACAAACAAAATATTTTTTTCTTGCTCATGTGGCCTGTGACCTTGACCCTGTGGGGTTACAGACTTTATAATGGTTGATGACACACCATCCATTGATAATACATATTGTTATGAAGTTTGGTGTAAAAATATTCAGCGGTTCAGAAATTATGGCTTGGACAAACAAATATCAAAAATATCTTAAGATTTTCTTGATCCTGTGACCTGTGACCTTGACCCTGTGGATTTACAGACCGCAGAATAATTGATGACACACCGTCTATTGATAATACATATTATTATGAAGTTTGGTGGAAAAATATTCAGCGGTTTAGAAATTATGGCTCGGACAAATAAAATGCTGACGACGGATGGACGGACGGACAGATGGACGACAGACGACGGACGACGGACGAATCAGTATAAGAAAAGCTCTGCTGACTTTGTCAGCGGAGCTAAAAATTAATTGCTACACTACCGGAATACGGAATATTAATGTATCTTACAACAGTCCTACCATAATAATAAATAGGAAACTACATATATAAATAGAGCGTTGTCAATGTAAACGTCAGAATGAATACCGGAAACAAGACCCCAGGCAACACGGCCCAAAGTCAGTAACAGATTTTGAACTATCCGATATAAAGCAAGATCTTCATCAGAAGAAAAAACGATACATCGGATGTATGATGCATGACCAAAACGCCTAAACACCCCAAAGGTGAGGACGTAACAATGGGGATATACAGAATAAACATTCTGTGTAACACGTTAAACTCCCAAGAAATTTTATAAAAAAAATGTCAATATAACAAGCCAAAAAGATTGGGAGTTTAACTGGGGGGGGGCTTCAAAGAAGGATAAGGAAGGAACACTTAACAAACACTGGAAAAATCGTTAGCAATAATGATGACGTCAGGCCAATGTCCCGAAATTGGGGAACATGAACTAATTTTTATAAATATGTAATAGATATATCACTATTTTGTGTACTATATGGGTAAATAATTGTACAGTTGTGCAGGTGTCCGGAGATATTTTGGACGAGGTGAAGCCGAGTCCAAATATTGGAGGACACCTGCACAACTGTACAATTATTTACCCATATAGTACACAAAATAGTGATATATGTGATTTAATCCACAGCCCCTCAATGTTAACAAAAGTCAAAAAAAATTATATTTTAGAAAGTTTGACACGAGTAAAACCACATTTTAAAACACTTTTTGCTTGCTCTACCCCCGAAAAACAAAATGGGCATAACCCATTGTTTGCTTGCTAGAAAGTCTATTGAAGTTATGACACGCATCGGGAGTTCAGATATTGTGAACAGATCTGTGGCTTCGAAGTGAACTCACATCATGATGTAAATTGTTCTCCCGCTAATATAATGTCTCAGGTCAATGCTGGAACATTTATTCAATCCCTCCTCAAAAGTGCGGCAGATAAATTTAATAATCGTTCATTTTTAAAGCATTTCGAAGAATAATTCTTTTTTTTATCTGAAGAAGAGGTTCGCTTTCCCTCAGGGGTGGCGGGTGGTGGTGCCTGATTGCCGTCTTAATATTTGAAAAAGGGCGGGTTTTTTAGGTTATTTATTTAATGGTGTTTAAGGTCACTTTTCTGCAGCTATGGCTAATTGTGACTGCAAAAAAAGGTGTAAAGTCCAGTTTAGCCAATTGTTTACACCCATGCTGCCCATTTTAGGGGACTTCTACCCCAGGCACTGGTGACCAGGTCCTACTTTACCAGTAAAACTGAACGTGTTTACCACAGCAAACAAGCACTGCTTCACTTCCGAGGTTTCCACAGGAGTCCTTTTTAGGTTACCAGGGCTGTTGGTTATTAAAAGCAACAAAAAATTAAAAAGTACATTATAATTTGGACACGATGCACACTCAATTCAGTAGCTCTGTCGAGAAAAGCTTGTCGATAATTCATGTGTTAGAAAGTTTTTCACACCTCCTTTACAGCATCTTTACTTTTGAATGGTTATGATTACAGTATCGTGACAATCGTACAAATATCTAGTTATTGGGACTGTTTCAAAACCGTCCCAATATCCAGATATTGGTACTGTTTTACTGAGCTGTTCTCATCAAAACCGTACTTGGTGTGATTTTATAGGGCTTGTTTTCATGACAGAGACAAAAGAAATATTAGGTAGCTGTGGATTAATATAAAGTTACAGCCCTGAACATTTCAAACCACCGTTTCTTCCTTCCTTCACCCAGTTGTGTCCTTGGATCCACCAAATTAACCATTGATTTGTGCCTGGCATCATTATAAACTGAGAATTAAAAGCACAGAAGTCAGTTTGTTGTTATCTGACGGAGGGCCAAACAAAGAATGATGTTGGCACCAATTCCGGTTACTTCCTGGCGTCTGCGCATGCGCGGAGAGTAAATGTATGGAGGGCCAGATAGGACTTCTAATTTTCGGTTTTGCATGCAAATTTTGGGGATTGGGGAGCAAAATTTGTGTTTGGCCCTCAAAATATTGGAGTTAGCACCAGCTAAGTCTAGGCCATTGGTTTACAGTGTAAAAATATACATCCAATAGATCATATGAATCTGCATTGCAGGGAAGTCGCGATTTATGTTTTTTTGAGTTCATTTTCAGACTACATTCACCATATTTATGACACTGAATGATTTGCAGGACAATTTTCTACTTGCACTGTTAATGTCCATATCCGGTAATAACCATTCAGAGTATTCCTTAATATGAAATCACATCGTTTTAAACTTACATTTTCCAGGCACAGCGGTATTATTATTGTTGTTGAACTACTAAGAATAGAAACATTCAGCTGAAAACAAATGTCGCACTTGTGATTCAGTTTCGAACATCCTATCAGAAAATGTGTCACTGTGTGAAAATCTAAATTTTATAGTAAATTTCCTTTCTTATTATACCTACCACAATTGTTTACTACAGGCTTGCACTACAGTGGAAGTCCCTAACTCGGATAAAATACTCTCTATTTTTGTCTTTCCCAAGCAAGTTGGGAAAGAAAAGTGGTGCAAAAGCACCAATAAAAATAAGCCAAAACTGGGTCGAGTGCAACCGGCGCAGACCCAGTACGGGACGCTCTCTCCCAAGTACAACTCCACGACTTCCGTTGCCAGTGCGCATATACCATCTCTAAAGACTCATTCTTTTTGAATCCGTAAACGTTAGAGTTATGTGATCAGCGGGGAGGAAAGATTCTTTACCCGTAAAGAAGACGGGAGGGCCTCCATGTAAACAATTGTGGTAGGTATAATAAGAAAGGAAATTTACTATAAAATTTAGATTTCTTATCAACCTACTCACAATTGTTTACTACAGGCTGAATAGACAAAAGGCTGGAGGGAATTGCATAACCAACCCCCACATAACCCTAGTGCACTGGAACCGTGAAGTAGAAGGAACAGGTCCCGAGGCTTATCAACCATAATGTCGCAATCATTGGTAAAGGACAATGAAAAGAGACATATGAGCCTGTGTGACACACAGACAGAAAAAGGGCAGTAACAGCACAAGGCTGAAACTGACCTTCAAGAAGCCTAATGGCTATGGCAGACAACAGCCTGAGCAGAAGAAAGAGGACCCAGGGCAAAAAGGTCCTCCGACTGCTCCTGCAACTGGCGTAAATAAAAGGTGGAGAAAGTAGAAGCATTTCTCCAGTAGGCTGCCTGCATAACATCCGACAACTTGACGGAGTTAGAATAAGCCCAAGAGGTAGACAGTGCCCGCACCTCGTGGGCAGAAATACGATTGGTAATACAATCGCCAGCTGCTAAACGACTATAAGCCGTACGAATAGCAAGACAAATCCATCGAGAAATGGATTGAGGAGAGATCTTCTGTCGACCCGGAATGAGAGACAGAAAAAAACGTTTTCTGCCCTTCCGTATGAAGCGTGTCCGATCAAGATAAATGCGAATAGCATGGACCGGACAGAGCAAAGGGCGAGTACCCTCAACAGAGGGAAGCCCTGATACAGATAGGAGGAGGAGTAGTATCTGGTAACTGATTCTTAGCCAAAAAGGAGCAATCAGTGGTAAAAGTAACACTGTTGGGAGAGCTCCTAAAAAAGGCCGGGTCAACTGAGAGGGCGTGAAGCTCACTAACCCGTCTGGCCGAAGCAAATGCCATCAGAAAAGCCGTCTTATATGTGAGAAATTGCATATCCACCTGGGATAAAGGTTCGAACGGCGCCCCCCCCCCCCCCCCCCCCCCAAGCAAAGCAGCACCCACGAAAGATTCCATCGTGGAGTAAGCTGCAAAGTCCGAGGCCTTTTCAAAGAAAAGTGCCGAACAAGCTTGGAGAGGTAAGGATTAGTGCCGCTACGACGCTTCCCCACATAAGAAAAAGTCTCTGAAAGCATAGACCTGTAACCCTTGATGGTAACAGGCTGGAGACCCCGAGAATCAAACAGATATACCAGAAACTCCGCAATCTGTGAAATCGAAGGATTGGCATAATCAACAGAGTGATCAGCACACCATCGACAGAAGACCTTCCATTTAGCTGCATAAGCTAAACCAGTGGAGTGCCTCCTTGAAGAAGAAATGCACTCCACTGCTCGTCTCGAAAAACCTCTACGGAGGAGACAGGACCTGACAAAAGATATGCGTGAAGGCACAATGAAGTGGGGTCGACGTGAAACCTCCTCGGGCGACCTTGACAAAGAAGGTCGCGACGTAGCGGGAGACGTGCCGGAACCGCCGCCATCAGCGAGCAGAGCTGATTGATCCACACCCGCTGAGGCGACAGGGGAGCGATCAGAATGATTCGACAACTGCAGGTTCGAATTTTGGCGAGAACCTGAGGATGAATCGGAACCGGCGGGAAGGCGTAGCCGACTAGACCGTTCCAATCGAGTGACAGAGCGTCCACGGCAAAAGCCAGAGGATCTGGACACGGGGACACGAAAGTGTCCACCTGATGGTTCCAACGAGTCGCAAAGAGGTCGATGTGGGGACGTCCCCAGAGATCGCAAAGCGACTGGAACACTGCCCTGTGAAGCATCCACTCGGTGGAAATAACCCTGCCCTGTCGGGACAGGGAGTCGGCTAGGACGTTCAGACGACCGGGAATGTGACGAACAACCACTCCGGCGTGAACATCCTGAGCGAGCAGTAAAAGATCTCGAGCTAACTCGTACATCGGAAGCGAGTGTGTGCCGCCCTGGTTCCGAATGTAAGCAACCACTGTCGAATTGTCGGATAGTAGAAGGACCTGGCGATTCGACAGGTGAGGGATCAACTGCCTGAAACTCGGAAGAGCAAGAAGCTCCTTCTGGTTGATGTGTAGAGCTGCTTGATCCTGGTCCCACATCCCGTGTAGGGAAAGACCGAGAGGATCCAACGTCGCACCCCATCCGAGATCGCTGGCATCTGCCGTCAGAACGCGATCGGACATGGGTAAGTCCAGCGGAACACCCTGCGTAATCCACTGAACATCTGTCCAGGGAAGAAGGTGAGGATACAGAGAGTCCGGAAACGGAAGCACCTGATCCAGAGAATCTACATTCGGTCTCCAACGACTGAGCAGAAAGTGTTGGAGAGGTCTGACACGCAGCCGACCTAGAGGAATGAGATCCGTCACCGAACCGCAGAGACCGATCAGCCAGAGAAAACTCCGAGAGGTCGCGGACCTGGACTGGGACAGAGTCAGAACAAAAGCTGAGAGAATCACAGCCTTGGCCTGGGGAACAGCCACCAAATTGAATTTGGTTTGGAAAGACATCCCCAGATGACAAAACGACTGAGAAGGGACAAGGTCCGACTTCTCGTTGACTCTGAATCCTAGCGACGTGAGCAAGCTCAACAGAGTGGCGACATCCGATTCCAGTAAGGCAGCATTGGAATGCCTCTGGAGGATATCGTCCAGATATGCCGAAGTAGTCACCCTGGACTGTGTGCGATGGAACGCTATCACATGCGACATCAGTCTGGTGAACGCCCAAGGAGCCAGGTTGAGGCCGAAAGGCATGGCCTTGAACTGGTAAACTCGCCCCAGAAAAGCGAACCTGAGATACTTCCGTGACGCCCGATGCATCGGAACGTGGAAGTAAGCGTCTCGCAGGTCAATGCTGGCTGCGAAATCTCCCTGGTGAATTGATTGGCGGACCGACCTGAAAGTCTCCATGCTGAACTTGGGAGCAATGATAGACTGGTTCAGGATACTCAGATCGATAACCGGTCGGAGTCGGCCGTCCTTCTTCGGCACCAAGAACAGGCGGGAATAGAAACCCACTGACTGAACGTTCTTGACGACCTCGATTGACAGAGTGGGGTGCCGTCGGAAGGATATGCGCAGCCCGGATCGAACAACATCTAACACCCATGGATCGGATGTGATGGTGGTCCAATGGTCTGCGAACTCTGCTATCCTTCCTCCAACCTGGGACGAGTCGAGGTGAGGACCTTCATTTCGAGCCCCGACGAGGCCCGCGAGAGGAGAAACCACCTCCTCTGCTAAATGAAGAATCCTGAGACTTCCCTCGATTCTGCCGACCCCTACCTTTACCCCGTGAGTAAGAAGTAGAGGCGGCGGCAGAAGGACCAGCCTTTTGCTTCACAGAGGAAGCAGAAGGGTACTTGTTAGGCTTGGAACGGCCCTTGCCTCCCTGAGAAGGCTGATCAAGCTGACGAAACAGCAGCTGATCTTTGGAATGACGTAGGACGTCATCCCGGACCGTCGACACGGAACCATGGAAAAGTTGCGGACCTGCCAAAGAAGCAGATCGAAGAGTAGCACGCTGCTCCTCGGGAAGGGATCGTCCTGTGTCCAGCACAGCGTCCCTTCGAACTAATTCCAAATTGGCCGTGTTACAGGCATGCGTGTGAGTAAGGTGCATAATCGCCTTGGACAGCACACGCAAAGGAGCCTGTACCTCGTCAAACTTATCTGGAGGCAGATAAGCAGCCAAAGCTGAGACGACGTGATCTGAGAGAGAAAGCATGCCAAGCATCTCTCTAGATAAGCCCAACGTGGACTCCAGAGTCGTCATTGGAATGACGGCAGACTTGGGCTTGGAAAGCCCGAGGGAATTGGAGTCCTGATCCAGAACCGTCAAAGCCTGGCAGACTGACGGATTGGCGGAATCGTAGGAATGATAACGCACAGGAGGCAAAAAGGTGTCAAACCTGGTGAAGAACGAAGTCTTCAAAGCCTTGGAATTCAGCTTGGCATCCAATGCTGAAAAAGCCTCAACCACCTGTACCGACTGGCACGGGCGAAGGCGCCCAGAAGCAGGTTGCTCCATAGGCTGTTGGCGCGCGACCGATGATCGCGGCCAGGCTGACACTGTCGGCTGGTTAGCAGGTTTGAGCTCAGGCAGAAACCTAAACACAAAGTCAAGAGCCGCCCCCAAGTCCGAAGACTGCTGGCCCTCGACCTCAAGCATGTCGGACTCCTCCCCAGAGTCGGAAGACACATAGCCCATCGTGGGCAAACCAGCCGGCGCCTCCCATGGTGTCGGGACACCAGAGGAATCGGAAACCGACCTGTTTCCAATCCCGGGAGGCGGCGCCATAGGAGGCGCCTGGAAACCACCCATAGCCTCGCTGGAAGCAACAGGAAGGCTCTTAGAAAGAACCTGAGTGAGTAAGGAGAGGGCCTCCCTAAGCTCACTGCCTGTACTGACCGGTTCGACAGGGGAGCGAACCGGCAAAGTGGCTTCACCTCTGACCCTCTTAACCAGCGAAGGGTCACGATCCTCCAAAACACCCGACGTGGGACGACGGGCGGCAGCCGAAACATCTGAAGGCAGACGTGTATAGGGGCACGATGCACCCCGAGGATCAATATTGCGAGGACTCATGAGAGTCACAGCGGACCTCTGCGGGGCAGAAGGTCCAGGCTGCACAAAAGGCGTTGGTCCCCCAAAACTGGTCGTGTGACCAGAGTGAGTAGACGGAAACGCCACGGAGTTCATAGTGTTTCCACTACGAACATCCGAATCCAAAGACACAACTGTGGTGCTCGACGGCGAAGAGACCACAGCGATGGGCTCGGCCGGCAGTCCCTTCCGACTTCGCCGAGTTGAAGTCAGGGAAGGCTGAGGCCGATATCCCACGTCTACAGTATCGGACAGTCCTGCAGTCCCCTGCAGCGAAAAGCCGAGGCCGGCTGAAACAGATAACGAAGCAGACGGGCCAGCAGCAGTAGTAGATACGTCGAGAGTCGTTGAGGCTGGTGAAATAGTGGAGAGAGCACACCGGCTTGGCTCCGAAGGAGGAGTCACAACCCTAGTGACAGCCTCAGATGTCGACTGGAGGGGGACCGTAGTCCCGGAACCAGGCATCTCTACACCAGAACACTTAACGGCTCCCGCAGTATCCACCACAGGAAAAGACTGCACATCCCCCACGGAGGAGGAATAACTCTCACCAGACAAAGTCGGCTCGGGAGGCCCCGAACGACCACGTTCTCCTTTCCCGCGGGAGCGGGAGGCACGGCCACGAGAACGAACGACACGGGTTACTGACGCCCAGAAGGTGGAAGACCATGTTCCACAGACACCACACGGCCGCTCGGCCGAACACCCATTACAGGAGGAACAAGACGAATGTACATCGTCCACATGCTTTGGCAGCAGACATTGCCCACAGGGAATTGTCCTGGGCATGATAGAGGTGAGAGGAGCAGAGAAGGTGAGATGAGAAAACAGAACACCCCTAAAGAACAGAGAAAGGTGACAGAAACAAAGACCCCAGAAGGTCGACCGGGAACCACCCAACAGGAAGACTACTCTCAAAAGAAAGAAGAAACACTGCAGGAGTGGTACCCCGCTGACACCTAACTCTAACACAATTAGAAAATTTTGCAAAAAAAGCATTAACAATAATTGTGAAAAAATCTAAGTCCGAACCGCGTGGCACGCGAAATTCGCGCGCGACTCGTGAGAGAGCAAATAAATATACATTATGGACATATAATAGAAAAGAGAATATATAAAACACTGTTCCTGAGAATACAAAGGATACACTGTGGTATAATGAATCAGGAATCATCAAACATCGAGCTGGTGGAACACTGATAAGCGTGCAAAAACATCTCGACACGAAGCGGATTTTAAAAAGAATGAGTCTTTAGAGACGGTATATGCGCATTGGCAACGGAAGTCGTGGAGTTGTACTTGGGAGAGAGCGTCCCGTACTGGGTCTGCGCCGGTTGCACTCGACCCAGTTTTGGCTTATTTTTATTGGTGCTTTTGCACCACTTTTCTTTCCCAACTTGCTTGGGAAAGACAAAAATAGAGAGTATTTTATCCGAGTTAGGGACTTCCACTGTAGTGCAAGCCTGTAGTAAACAATTGTGAGTAGGTTGATAAGAAACAATAACCGTGTTTCGTCCCTTCAACTTTGGTACCCCCAATTTTGTGTTCTTATAATCATTACGCTCATTATCTGTTAAGTATTTAATATCGGTTTAAAATCGATTAATAATAATGTTTTTACAAGACCACTTTATGCACATAGATGGCACACAATCAGTTCCCATGTTCTTCAGAGAAAATTCAAGGACCTTTTCAAGGCCCCACCAAGAAAACCCCATTTTTCCAGGTATTCCAGGCCTTGAAAAAGTGGGTTCCAAATTCAAGCACTTTCAAGGACTTCAAGGACCTATACAAACTCTGCCAGGGACAAACTTGAATCTGACCCCACCTAGAGATGTTGTATATCAAATATGAAAGCATTCTTACTGGTGGATCTGAAGAAGATTTTTATAGATTATAAAGTTTTTTCTCAGCGAATTATGGTTGTCCACAATACTCATTTGAAGAATCAATTGGCTGGACTTTGTCAGCCTTGAGGAATTTGTGATAATTTGGTTTTTAAAAATGTTGATTAAAATCCTCCTATTTGTAAAAATGGCCGCCATTTTGACCATTTTTACAAACAGGAGGATTTTAATCAACGTGGAGTGCTACTTGAAACAAACTAGCATCTCCCACACACCTTTCTTATCCAACTGATACACTTTTTTAATTTTGTGCAAAAGTCGACTGCCTACATCCAATTTGGCAGACAAAATGGCTATAAAAATCAGAAAAATCGATATATTCTCACAAATTTCACCAATTTGTTCAAGATTACTAGTGCAATGAAGGTCGTAGTGACCAGTGTTTGTGATGGACAATCCTACATCTAGTAGCAGTGAATGCAATGTTGACATATTTTATTTGCCTCTGGACATGTTAACTATGTTAGATAAAGGCAAATATTGCTCCACGAACTTCCTTTGAACCAACTTGATTCTACACCTCAAAAGGAAGCTCCATACCAAATATCAAGTCGTTGTATCCACTGGTTCATGAGAAGATTTTTAAAAATATTTTGGAGCAATTTCCCCCACCCCATGTTGAGTCGAACAAAAATGCAATGCCCCTTTAACTTGGAGGACAACGGATGGATGGACGACGCACAGAGAGAGCAATTAGATAAGCTCAGCGTGACTTCGTCAAGGTAAGCTAAAAAAATATGTTATATCAATAATTATTTTCAGAAAGAGAGTTACATTTCAAATGCTGCTTCCTGATGGTTAAAAAAAAAGGTTGACCTGTAAAAATGAATAAAGCCATATGAAAATCTGGAGAGCAGAAAATGGAAATTTGAAAAAGAGACTGGAGCCAGTATGTAATCAGGAATTCTGGTAAAAACCTTGGATGCTACAACAGAAGAATAGAGAGGTAAACAAAAGTTAAACATGTGAAAATCTCACCTGATTCGCAATCCTTTAAGGCTTCTGAAAACATTTCCTGAAACGAAAAAGGAGGGAAAAAATTGAGATTTCAAAGAAGGCTTTTGAGAGTTGACAAAAAGTGTGTGCTCACTCTACAGAAATGTGAATCAATGTTTTTTCATAAATCTTAAGGCCCCCCCCCCCCCCCCCCCCCCCCCCCCCCAAAAAAGATGATTGTTTCCGCTAACCCGACAGACCCCATTTCAAACCACCGAGTCTAAGCATTTTATTTAAATAGCAGAAAAGATTTTATAAAAAGAAAACTATTTTATATAAAAGCCTATCGAGCTGCAGATTTTGGTGAGTTGTATCCAATTGACATTCGTGGGCGACATAAATGTACCCCGGAGGGCATTTTGGGGTAATACGGTAGCGTAATTCTAGTGTAAAACAAAACAATAGCGACTGACAAGGTGCTACTCGCGATGACCTTTGAAAATGCCTTCATGGTGAAAAAATGAAAGTCATACAGAGCTTGAATGCTTCCATGATGGTGGAAGAAAGTTTTTATATGATTCACAAAGACAAGTCAGTTTCGTTGACTTAAATGTTGGACAAGGGTCAACTCAGATTTGCTGAACACTGGGAAGGACATGACAATGTGCGAGCTGATCGACAGTTTTGTGAAGTTTGACCAGTTTGCTTGCCATACTATGGAAAAATCATCGGCCTCACTTGAACAGGACAAGAAAGATGTGAAAAAAGGATACCTTTCAAATTCATTTAAGGAAGGAGAAGTGTTTCACACCAACAAAAACTTCAAGTTCTGGGTAATTTTTCTGGTATTTTTAGATCTATACTGACAATGCAGTCCAGAGAATTCAGCACCTGGAAGATTCAGCACCAGATATTTTTTGACAATTCCACATTTGGTTTTGGACGATACGGCACTGAGGTTTGAACAATTCGGCACCTTGATGGATTCTTCTTCAATACTTAATAAAATCAAGAAATAAAATAAAGTTTGTTGTTGATTTATATAGTGTATTTGATTTCGAGAGAGATGGAAAATTATAAGTACCCTTTTCTGTTGAAATATAGATATCTTTCTCTCTCTCGACCAAAGGGTACATATAATGTTCTCTCTCTCCCCCCTCTCTCTCATCAAACACACTATATAAATACATGTATATCTATACTCCCCGCAACAAAGTGTATAGGAGGTGGGTATACTGGAATCAAACCAAAACCGGGCTTACTCCTGTAGTAGAAAGGCCATATGGAAAGAAATAAACACATTGTAGCTTTGTATCTATTTATATAATGTTTAATTTCTTTATTGCATAATGAGCGGGGAAGGGGTCTTCAAAAAATTCTCCTCTACACAGGGCTGGGGTGGGTGTGTGGTCCCATTGTGAAAAAAGTAACTTTTTACATCTCATCAAATTTATACATTTTATTCTGTTTTAATCTAGATACACTCTTAGGTCATTTAATAGTGTTTGGGTAGTTAATACATAGTAGCATGACTGATAACCAGCTGGATAAACAGTTGGTGGTCAATATCACCTACCCTTAACCTATTTTCAACAGGTTTGAACCAGTGTTTTACTCTGGTAAAAAAAGATCTGACCGAAACTATAATCGCAGGTGCACAGGTTCCCATGGTAGTGAACATCCATACCAAGTTTCAAAGGAATTGACCCATAAACATCAGAGAAAATCACCGGACAAAATTCAGACATTCTAAGATGAAAAGGGGCATAACTCTGGGAAATGAAAGTGTCAATGACACTGTAGCTCAACTTGTGTAAGACATGTACATGTATAGTATGTGACACATCAATGACACACATCTAGGTAATGACCTGATAACAAAGGTACATGTAAAGTATTGTAAAGGTCTGGACATAAATACTGACCGTAGCCTGTAACAAATGTACAGGTAAAGTATTGTAAAGGTGGGTGACAGTTAGATGCTAAACTAGAAAAGAAATCTCCATGGGGTTAATGTTACAATGGGGATCCTTGTATGTTGCACCATAAGCCAAATGTTAGTAACTGTTTTGGCCTGTTTGATTCAAACCCTTCAAAGGTTGATTCATACTAATTAATAAATATTTGTCAAGTCCTTCTTAAAATATAGGTATTTTAATTTTTTATCTTTAGCTCATAGGGTTCCCACGGGTGAGGAGGTTTTATTTTTCTCATTGGAAACAGAAAATCGGGTTGTGCTAATAATGTTTACCCTCCCCAAACAACACCAAATATTAACACAGTAACTTGGCTTCAACACATTTGAAGATACACATCCTAGGGATACTAAATTCAAGAAACATTTGTCTGGAGTTTTGGGAAAAGATTTTTAATTATCCCCCTTTTTAACTCCCAGAGTGGGTCTGACTGAACCCCAAAATATTTGTTCTCACATCACAGTGATAACAAAGGCACCCAATAAATTTATGGCAAACATTACTGACAAAAAATATAGAACCTCAGTGAGCACGCTCACATAGACCACGTGCCCCAATATTTCAAGCTCTAATCATTTTTTAAAAATAAACATAGATTTTAGGAATACTGCAGAAAACAGTGTTCTGTAGTTTCAATGGTACTGAAAGAATTCAAGCAGAGAAAAAGCACAGAAAACTGTAATTTTGATGAACTTTTCAAAGTCTATGGGGCCGTAATTTTGGTAAAAATCAGTGGAGCAGAACAAAACCCAAACTTGTTCTGTAGGCCACCATGTTAGACTAACATATCAAAAATCAGCTCAATATCTGGATGCGTGTAGGAAAAAAGTCCGGAAAACTGTAATTTTGATGAACTTTTCAAAGTTCAAGGGCCGTAATTTCGGTAAAAATCAGTGGAGCGAAAAAAAATGCAAACTTGATCTGTAGGCCACCATGTCAGACTAACATACCAAACATCAGCTCAATATCTGGAAGCGTGTAGAAAAAAGTCTGGAAAACTGTAATTTTAATGCATTTTTCAGAGTCCAAGGGTCGTAATTTCAGTAAAAATCAGTGGAGCAGAACAAAACGCAAACTTGTTCTGTAGGCCACCATGTTAGACTAACATCAAAAATCATCTCAATATCTGGAAGCGTGTAGGAAAAAAGTCTGCAAAACTGTAATTTTGATGAACTTTTCAAAGTTCAAGGGCCATAATTTCGGTAAAAATCAGTGGAGCGGAACTAAATGCAAACTTGATCTGTAGGCCACCATGTTAGACCAACATACCCCAAAACAGCTCAATATCTGGAAGCGTGTAGAAAAAAAGTCTGGAAAACTGTAATTTTGATGAACTTTTCAAAGTTCAAGGGCTGTAATTTCGGTAAAAATCAGTGGAGCAGAACAAAATGCAAACTTGATCTGTAGGCCACCATGTTAGACTAACATACCAAAAATCAGCTCAATATCTGGAAGCGTGTAGAAAAAAAGTCCAGAAAACTGTAATTTTGATGAATTTTTCAGAGTCCAAGGGCCGTAATTTCGGTAAAAATCAGTGGAGCGGAAAAAAATGCAAACTTGATCTGTAGGCCACCCTGTTAGACTCACAAACCAAAAATCAGCTCAATATCTGGAAGCGTGTAGAAAAAAGTCCGGAAAACTGTAATTTTGATGAATTTTTCAAAGTCCAAGGGCCGTAATTTCGGTAAAAATCAGTGGAGCGGAAAAAAATGTAAACTTGATCTGTAGGTCACCATGTTAGACTCACATACCAAAAATCAGCTCAATATCTGGAAGCGTGTAGAAAAAAAGTCCAGAAAACAAGTAGGACTGACGGACTGACCAGTCAAAAACATTATACCCCAGCAACTTTGTTGCGAGGGGTATAAAAATCTTCTTTACAGGTTCTGTACAAAAAATGTAATACACACAATTCCTGTAAATATGACTGCCGACAGGCATTTTGAATTTTTGGCAGAGCCCAAAAGCACTCGTTACCATCCCATGATGATAACAAACGTAGTCCTAGAAGTTCTGTACAAAAAACTGATTGCACCTAATTTCAGTATAAAATGGCTGCTGGCAGCCATCTTGAACTTTGGACCGCACCCCAAAACCCTCGTTCTCGTCCCAAGGTGATAACAAAGGTACCCAAGAAGTTTCGTGAAGATCGGTTCATAAATATTGACACTAGCCCCGAGCCGTATTGACATGTGCACTCACTGTGTATATGTAGCACTGAATAAATCAAATTTCACCTAATTTGCATAATTTCTGCACAAGAAAAAAACCCGTATTATATGTGATGTATTCCATGTTACTAGACATTCATACAAAAATTTATTCAAATCAGAACCTTCATATAGAAGTTCTGTACAAAAAACTGTACCTAATTTCAGTACAAAATGGCTGCCGGCAGCCATCTTGAATTTCGGACCGCACCCAAAAATACTCGTTCTCGTCACAAGGTGATAACAAAGGGACCCAAGAAGTTTTGTAAAGATCGGTTCATAAATACGGCCTCTAGCCAGAGCTGTATAGAAGTTCTGTACAAAAACTGATTGTACATGGCCACCGGCAGCCATCTTGAATTTTGGACTGCACCCCAAAACACTCGTTCTTGTCCCAAAGTGATAACAAAGGTACCCAAGAAGTTTCATGAATAAGTTTTGTGAAGATCGGTTCATAAATACAGCCCCTAGCCCAAGCGGTATTGACATGTGTACTAACAGTGTATAAGTAGCACTGAATAAATCAAAGTTCATCTAATTTGCATAATTTCTGCACAAGAAAAAACCCTGTATTATGTGTGATGTATTCCATGTTACTAAACATTCATACAAAAATTTATTCAAATCAGAACTTTCATACAGAAGTTCTGTACAAAAAACTGATTGCACTAATTTCGGTACAAAATGGCTGCCGGTGGCCATCTTGAATTTCAGACTGCACCCAAAAACACTCGTTCTCGTCCCACAGTGATAACAAAGGTACCCAAGAAGTTTTGTAAAGATCGGTTCATAAATACGGCGTCTAGCCGGAGCTGTATAAAAGTTATGTACAAAAAACTGATTGTACATGGCCGCTGGCAGCCATCTTGAATTTTGGACTGCACCCCAAAACACTCGTTCTCGTCCCAATGTGATAACAAAGGTACCCAAGAAGTTTCATGAAGATTGGTTCATAAATACAGCCCCTAGCCCGAGCAGTATTGACATGTGTACTTACTGTGTATAAGTAGCACTGAATAAATTAGGGCATATGGTGAAACTAATGGCATGTAAATTGGAGATGTATTTTTAGAATCAGATATATGATTACATTAGGCTATCTGTTGGACAAGAGATTTTGAAGTTTTGGTTACAGAGTTGGAGAGTTGGAGTTAGATGTCACATTGCACCAAGTTAAACTTTGAGCTCCAATGGAGAGCCCAAATATTAACCCAGAGACTTGATTTGAACAAACACTGATACATAAATTAGAGACTGGCGGTTTCGTTTTTTGGAGTTTGGTTTCGGTTTGTTTTTTTTTTAAGGAAAAAACCTCAGTTTCTGTTCAGGTTTTCTGTTTGAAAAGTTTTTATATATGGATGTATTACGAACAGGTTTATTCTAGGAACATTCGTAATTGAATAATAGATAGTGGCAATCAAGATATAGGGCCTAGCTTTCGACATAGCCATAATGTCAGAACAGGTTGTCACACAGTTTGTTTTATATTATTTAACAAGTGTCGTCACTGGTAACATGGGTGGTAAATAAGAAATTTGCTGCAGAATGTTGAAAAAACGCCATGGAAATGACACCTACGTATTATCTGACAAATTAGTGAATAAAACAATTGATACCATTCAATCCATGTGTTCTTGCTGTCATTTCATTCCCAGAATATTTCAGATAATCGGGTGGCCAGATACAAAAAAGACTATAACATTTCAATAGCTTGCTTTGGAATTTCTGTGTGAGAAAAATAGTGTTGAGAACTTGAGAGACGAAGCACTTCAAATAAGAAATTGGCATTTTATTGCGAGGGAAGTCGGAATTGTTGATTGGTAGATGCCCCACGCCCCCAATCACTGGCAGTGTATCCGCTTGTGAAAAAATGAGGCTGCCATGATGGGCGATGAAGCGATGTCGCTGTACCAGGAACCAACCATGGTTCCGCCATGGCAGGAAAATTTTCAATTCCAGGATCCCCAAAAAACCTATTTCCTTGCAACTGAGTGAATATTTTGAGGTTTTCACAGAGATCTATTTGTAAGGTTTCACACTTTGAGCGCTGGTGTCTTT
Source organism: Pictodentalium vernedei (assembly GCA_031216915.1). Taxonomy (NCBI): domain Eukaryota; kingdom Metazoa; phylum Mollusca; class Scaphopoda; order Dentaliida; family Dentaliidae; genus Pictodentalium; species Pictodentalium vernedei. The sequence goes on from CM062297.1 coordinate 701,437,052, forward strand.
TTTGTAAACATGCAGTGTTATTTTATTATTCTGATTTAAAATCACAAGATATGGACAAATAATTAAGTACCATGACCTTTTCTTCGAAGTTCAAAAACAACATCCCACAATTCGTCACTAAGTTTCATTTGTTTATGAATATTAATTAATGCAGCTGTTAAGCCATATGGATGTGGGCGCTTCGTACCCTGCGTTTTGATCTCCATTGTGTGCTTCTTCTTATACATGAGCTATTGTATTTTTAGTGTTAATAGATATGCCCAGTGGCTTGTTTTTGTTAGTTATTAATATTCACACTAAGTTGTCATTATTAATGTCATAATGGATCCGTGTTGTGAGGGCTTCTCTTTATCTTTGTTTCTATTTCTCCATCATGTGTATGCACAGTGAGGAGGACAACTCGAACCAAGGACCACTTGGCCCAAGACAACTAGGACCTGTTTCCAAGACAACTGGGACCTGTTTCCAAGACAACTCGGACCTGTTTTAAAGTCAACTCTGACCAGTTTTGAAGAAAACTCAGACCAGTTGTTTTGAAGACAACTCAGACCCAGTTTTAAGACAACTCAGACCTGTTTGGAAGACAACTCGGACCTACATTAAAGACAAGTCAAACCAATGTTGAAGACAACTCTGACCAGTTTTTTAGACAAGTCAGGCAAAAATCGTAAGAGAAAGAGTCATGGCGGATTACAATATTAACTGGCGAGTGGATGAGGTGGAGGGGGGTGGGGGTGGGCGGGTTAAAGCAAAGAGGCCTTTTTGGCCTGCCTCATAAGGAGAAGCCAGGTTCTGAAGAGTGCCCTGATGTCACATTGGGGGTGGGTCACTGTTGTTCATGCTGAGGTCGCAGTTGCTGGAGCTTAGGAGAAAACCTTGGAAAGAAAATGAAAATGCATGCCAAATGTGTAGTCTAGGCGCACTGGACACCCTGGAACACTTTCTACATGTCTTTGATGTTGGCCCGAGGTATCTTCAAAATAGGTCCAAGTTGTCTTAAACTCTGGTCCGAGTTGTCTTCAGAACAGGTCTGTTTGGTCTTGAGCTGAGTGGTCTTTGGTCCGAGTTGTCTGTAATTCGTATGCACATGCACCATAACTGCACCTCCTGTGATGCGGGGCTACACCATCTTCGAGGGTTAAGAATACATGATATAAATATTATGTGTATCTGAATTTATTCTTAGTTTCTTTCTGGGATTATATGTGTAAAAAAATTGAAGTGATGAAAAAATGAAAGTGTCAATGACAGCAAGAAAATAGTGCAATGCGAAGATATGCCCACCTCCTGCAATGTCAACATGGGCAATACAAAATTATTCAATTTTCTGTTGCCATTCAACAATGAAAGTTTCAATGACACTGTAGCTCAACTTGTCAAGACATGTACATGTATAGTATGTGACACAGCAATGACAAACATCTAGGTAATGACCTGATAACAAAGGTTCATATAAAGTATTGTAACGGTCTGTACATAAATACTGACCATAGCCTGTAACAAATGTATAGGTAAAGTATTGTAAAGGTGGGTGACAATCAGATGCTAAACTAGAAAAGAAATCTTTGAGTCCCAGAGTGGGTCTGACTGAACACCAAAATATTTGTTCTCATAGCACAGTGATAACAAAGGCACCCCAAAACACACTTGTTCCTGTCCCAAGGTGAAAACAAAGGTACCCAAGAAGTTTCGTGAAGATCAGTTCATAAATACGAGTTGTATAGAAGTTGTGACAAAAAACTGATTGGACCTAATTTCAGTACAAAATGGCCACTGGCAGCCATCTTGAATTTTGGACCGCACTCTGAAACACTCGTTCTCATCCCAAGGTGATAACAAAGGTACCCAAGAAGTTTCGTGAAGATCGGTTGATAAATACAGACTCTAGCCCGAGCCGTATTGACATGTGCACTTACAGTGTATAAGTAGCACTGAATAAATCAAAGTTCATCTAATTTGCATAATTTCTGCACGAGAAAAAAACCCGTACTATATGTGATGTATTCCATGTTACTAAACCTTCATACAGAAATTTCATACAGAAGTTCTGTACAAAAGACTGATTGCACTAATTTTGGTACAAAATGTCTGCTGGTGGCCATCTTGAATTTCGGACCACACCCAAAAACACTCGTTCTCATCCCACGGTGATAACAAAGGTACCCAAAAAGTCTCGTACAGATCGGTTCATAAATACGGCCTCTAGCCTGAGCCGTATAGAAGTTGTGTACAAAAAACTGATTAGACCTAATTTCGGTACAAAATGGCCAATGGCTGCCATCTTGAATTTTTGACCGCACCCAGAAACACTCGTTCTCGTCCCAAGGTGATAAAAAAGGTACCCAAGACGTTTCCTGAAGATCGGTTCATAAATACAGACTCTAGCCCGAGCCATATTGACATGTGTACTTACTATGTGTAAGTAGCACTGAAAAAATCAAAGTTCATCTAATTTGCATAATTTCTGCATGAGAAAAAACCCATATTATATGTGATGTATCCCATGGTACTAAACATTCACACAAAAAATTATTCAAATCAGCGCTTTCATATGGAAGTTCTGTGCAAAAATCTGATTGCACCTAATTTTGTACAAAATGGCTGCCATCAGCCATCTTGAATTTCGGACTGGACCCCAAAACACTCGTTCTCGTCCCACGGTGATACCAAAGGTACCCAAGAAGTTTTGTAAAGATCAGTTCATATATACGGCCTCTAGCCCGAGCCGTATTGGCATTTGCACTTACAGTGCTGAAAGTAACACTAAATACATCAAAGTGAGTCTAATTTGCATAATTTACGCACGAGAAAAAAACCCGTATTATATGTGATGTATCCCATGGTACTAAACATTCATACAAAAATTTATTCAATCAGCACTTTCACATGGAAGTTCTGCACAAAAATCTGATTGCACCTAATTTTGTACAAAATGGCCGCCAGCGGCCAACTTGAATTTTGGATCGGACCCAAAAACACTTGTTCTCGTCCCACGGTCATAACAAAGGTACCCAAGAAGTTTCGTAAAGATCGGTTCATAAATACGGCCTCTAGCCCGAGTCGTATTGAATTGTTGACAGACAGACGGACGACTGGTCATGGCATAAGCTCAAATTTGGCTTCGCCAAAGTTGAGCAAAAAATGCTGACAGGATCACCGATCCAATGTCGAGTTGTGACAGCACAAAAGTGGGTTTAATCATTATCAACTTATCGTCCAGAAACCAGTTGTTTACAATTTACTATGTGAAGGGTCACTGAGACCTTGACCTTTGACCTAGTGATTTCAAAATAAATAGGGTTCTTTGCACCAATGCCAACCTATGAAGTTTCATGAATGTGGGTGGAACCATTATCAAGTTATCATCCAGAAACCAATTGTTTACGATTTATTATGTTCAAGGTCACTGTGACCTTGACCTTTGACCTAGCGAGTCCAAAATAAATAGGGGTCTTCTACTCACCTTCTACTCACCTAGACCAACCTACCTATGAAGTTTCATGAATGTGCGTCAAACCATTATCAAGTTATCATACGGAAACCAATTGTTTACGATTTACTATGTTGAAGGTCACTGTGACCTTGACTTTCACCTAGCGAGTCCAAAATAAATAGGGTTCTTCCTCTCAAGAAGCCCACCCTGCATATGAAGTTTGATAAATGTGGGTTGAACAATAGTCAAGTTATCATCCGGAAACAATTATGATTTATTATGTTCAAGGTCACTGTGACCTTGACCTTGACCTTTGACCTAGCGAGTCCAAAATAAATAGGGTTCTTCCTCTGACTGATGCCAACCTACATAAGAAGTTTCAAGAATGTGGATCAAACCATTATCAAGTTATCGTCCGGAAACCAATTGTTTACAGATTTACTATGTAACCTCGCTAGGTCAAAGGTCAAGGTCACCTTTCACCTAGCAAGTCCAAAATAAATAGGGTTCTTCCTCTCACTGATACCAACCTACCTATGAAGTTTCATGAACATGGGTCACACCATTATCAAGTTATCATCCGGAAACCAAGTGTTTTAGATTTACTATGTTCAGAGTCACTGTGACCTTGACCTTTGACCTAGCGAGTCCAAAATAAATAAATAGGGTTCTTCCTCTCACGAAGGCCAACCTACGTATGAAGTTTCATGAATGTGGGTTCAACCATAGTCAAGTTATCATCCGGAAACCAATTGTTTATGATTTGGTATGTTCAAGGTCACTGTGACCTTCACCATTGACCTAGTGAGTCCAAAATAAATAGGGTTCTTCCTCTCACCAAGGCCAACCTACCTATGAAGTTTCATGAACGTGGGTCGAACCATTATCAAGTTATCATCCGGAAACCAATTGTTTTCGCACGCCCGCCTGCCATTCATCAAACTATAACACAACTCACACAACTCGACTAAAAAATTGAGATCGCTTCTTGTCATTTTTTAAACATGGTACTGAAAGTGACAAGGACATTTTACCTATTTCATCATTGCCATTGAACAGTCATTAATATTCATAAGTTCAGAGTTCACAATGGCAAGTGTTCATGGAAACGTTGATCGACATGTTTCCAGGTTTTCTCACTTTCTCGGATAGATAGAATAAATAAAAACAAACACTCCTTAAAATGATTTTGCGAGTATTTTTTTTATTTCCAGCACACACTCTCTGCCAATTTGGAGATAAAAGGCTTTATTATGAATTGGGTCACCAACCTGAACATTTAAGTTTTCCTTTTTGCATTTTTGGTGTAAAGATTCATGTTTTTTTGTTTTGTTTTTTTTTGTGGGGGGGGGGGGGGAGAATGTGTATGGTCAACGTTGCTCAGCTGACCTTGTGAGTAGTCTGACTAGCCACCTAACCCTATAACAAATCAACAATCATCAAGAATATTAATCGATTGACGGACATAAAGACATTCCAAAGGGCAACGCTCTGTACATGCCAGAATGTTCGTCGTTTGATTGGTGTATTCTGTAGAGACTGGCGGTTGTGATTTTTTCACTTCGGTTTCGAGTTTTTGGGGGGTGAAGACCCGGGTTTCGGTTTTGGGTTTTTTTTCTACTTTATGCATTCTCAACTAATTTTGGGAATTTGGAAGTGGAGAACCAGTGAACTCATGTTCAAGTATGAAGTGATAGTCTAAGAATGTTTTTTCCAGATGAACTTGAATTCATTCAGATTGTTCATAATTCAAAATTGTTATTGCAGGGTATCAGAAAATGTTATTGCAGGGTATCAGAAAATGTTATTGCAGGGTATCAGAAAATCAAATTTAAGCACCTTTAGGCCTCTGACCATGATTTTCAAGGACTGTTATAAGCCTGATGAGATTCGGAGACAGGAAAATTTTAACACTGTCACCAATTCAATTCATTTACAGTACTGTAACCATTACTTCATAGGTGTCTATCAGGGGTCATCCTGGCAGCTGATTTTAGCAGAAAGTGACTTCTCCCTCCAGAGACTTTAGGGAGAAGTCAGGGGTCAGGAGGGAGAAGCCAGTGGACATGAGGGAGAAGACAGAAAAAAAACCTTAAAATGTATATGACATTGTGACAAAATAAATATACATAGAGGACACAAGTGTGGAGAAAAAAATAAAGTTATACAAACATACATACACACACAAAACTAAGTGATGTAGGTTAAAATCCTCCCCCCTCCCCTACAAAAAATTGCGTCGTTCATGCTTTCTGAATACCCTAACTCTTTCCATAACAGTGATGACTAGGGTTACCATGCAGTTGATTTTGTATTTGCCTCAATGCAGTGGATTTGAAATTTAGCATCACCCATGGTGAGAGTGTTCTTCTCTGTAATAGAAGGTATATTCTTTTAAAAAAAATATTTAAAGTATTAAAAATAAATTTCAAGTTCACATTAGAAGCTGGGTCATTCATGGTTTCTGAATGTCCTAATTGAATTGAAAAGCATAGTTAATCGTAAATTAAGCGTCATTAACAATTTTAGTTAATTTATTTCTAAGGTAAATAAAATATTTCAGTTGTCTCCCTTACCTGCTGCGCTGCAAGATAATACACTGTTCAGAAAAATGACAATTTCTGCCAACCATCTAACATTGATACGTGCGATTGGTGCTATGAGGCCTGCCATTCTTATCCATCCTAAAATGTGTGATTTCTATCGTAGCCTTATCACATTTAACCCCTTTCCAACACAAGGGAAAACTTTCAATGCAAATTGCGGGGCGAATTTCAATGCAACCAATTTTTCAGTGGAACAGAGCATAACCGTAAGAACTTTCAACGTTTTTATGGATGAAACTGTCTTCTGTACATTTTTGGGGGTTTTGAAATGGTGGTTAACTTTAATAAATTATAATTAACTCGATGCGTGTCTTGTGTGATTGGTTGTTTTTGCTGACACTTTTGTTTTTAAATAGCACTTCGATCAGAGCGTATACAAAACGTATCTCCATGTGCTTAAATTGTGCTTTTAATAAATATATACATGCAATGTATGTATGTCCCACGCAGGGACAAAATTTTGATTTTGGGTCATTTCGATTATCGTACATGGGACTCGGATCTTCAGTCACCATTTTAACTCAAGAAAACTTGTAACTCTCATGTGGTGCACACGGTTGGTTACCAAGTTCTACTTTTGTTTCTGTAATCCGTAGATATCTGTTAGTGGCGCTTGGCGCATTCAAAATGAAAACTCAACAAGCTGTCGGCGTCCATAAAACCAACAAGATGCTCACAAAACATCCCCATTCTTCCATTGTCTACTATTCATGCCAAGAATATCATACATGAAAAGAAGCAAAGAAGCCATGTGTTTTTTATATGGGCTGTATTTGGCAACCTGCTGATTGCTGCCTCAAGAATGGGATGAAAGAAATACCTATACCAGTAGAGGAGTTAATAGCGGATGTCCATTTTCATTTTTAAAAAAAGTTCCAGAATACAGGAGGTTTACAAAGAATTTACATAATGGACTCTTTAAACCTATTAAAGCATGTGTCAACCAAGTAGTGGAACTAGAACACTGTATTCTCAGGTTTAATCGGCAGTGGCTTGCACTTGACGCATACTTCTGTTCACAGTTTGGGGACAATTGTGACACAAGGGTCCAAAGAACTGTGGAGAATTTAAACAATGAGAAAACGAAAATGTTTATATGTTTCTGGAGCTACAATACCCTGTTTCAGTCTGATGAGAACATGGTTGGGCTCATGCCACAAGAAATGTGTTGCTTATTTTGAAAATTTCTTGCAAAATTTGTAAAAATAGCAGTTATAAAACATGAAAGTGTCATCACAAAGGTCGCGTATGTGGCCAGTTAGATAATGACCTTCTTGTCATAGGGCTTGCTAACCGTAGTAACATGTCAGATAGTGATCTTAACTGTTGTGATGTAGAGAACATTTTTATTAGTGTCAGGAAATTCTGTGTATAAGACTTGATTTTGCTAAACCCCAAAAGTCATTCTAAAGACAATTTTGATGTAAACTCTTCATTAAGAATAGCTGGACGACAATTTTGATGTAAATTCTGCATTAAGAATAGCTGAACGGTTCAAATTGGAAGTTGACATGGATGATTTGTCTCCTGAGGTTAACTGTGTGACATGGCAAATGAACAATCTTCCATCTTATGAAGACAGAGATCATGTGGATGAGTGGTGGTTTCAAGTACTGAATCTGAAAACAGGCATTGGAAAAATACGTTTCTGTGAACTTGGAAAAGTTATAAAGTGTTTTTTCAAAATTATTCCCCATATTGCACTAAGTTCAAGTTCCCATAGACAGCCCAATTATTAAATGATGGGCTTGATTTGAACAGACTTGAATCAGTTCCCTTGAAGGATTCTGTATTCTGTACACCATATATCAAAAGATCTGGACTTTGTGGTTCTGGAGGAGAGTTCTAAAGATTATTCCTTGATATTTACCAATTTTAATCTAACCGATCTAAGGATCGTGTATATCATATATCACAAGATTCCGATTGAGGGTTCGTGAAATTTTTAAAGGTAAAACTCAAAGAACAAAATTTGAATGGCAGCTTTTAATAATAGCACTGTCAGGATATACCATTTACATTACATAAAAGATTAAGACTATATTTCCAAATTACTCTACTTCAAACTTCACACAAATGACTCCTTACCTGTTTAATACAACAAAGGGCTCTGTTAGAATAGAGGGTTGAAACAAAATGCTTGTCTACATCATGATAATATCGACTATGGAGTATATTTGCAACAAACAAAGCATTTTTATAATGCATCCAGGCAACATGGAATTCCCTTTCCTTAAATAATGCATTCCCTTCATCTTTCAGGTCTTGCATCAATATGACTAATTCATTCTGAAAAAAAAGAAAAGATCTAGATTAGACCTAATTTCTTGTTTCTCTGGCAATTTTCTCTGTATTTTATGATGACGGAGGGAGGCTTTTTTTTCTGTTAATCCACAAAACAGTCCTGAAAATCATTGGATATATTTATGTAACTCCTTACACTATTCTGCTAAAAAAAAAAAAAAACACTGTTTTGGGCAGTAAAAATTTTCCATATCGCACTTACTAATTTAACCAACTATATCTTGTTTGACAGTGCTCAGTGAGCTTGGTCAAGAAAACATATAGTTGATTAAATTTAAGTCCAACAAGTGCAAAATAGTATCAGAGAAGAGATTCCTTGTAAAAAAAAAAACAAACAAGAGCAACGCAAAGCATGGGCCACTGCCCCAACCCATATGCAAGTTCGATGTAGCCTTGAAGATATTGTGGGTCAGAAAAAATTTTCTAAGTGGAAAGAGTAAGTCGAAAAAGGGTCATAACTCTGGGAAGCATTATTGGACAGAACCCATTCCTTGTGCATATCCGTTCCCACATGCAGGTCTATCAGCATACCAAAGGAGATCAGATCAGACTGAAAGTTTTGAAATTACAATGCAAAATGTTTGTATGGACAGGCAGATAGACGGACAGATGAAGGGTGGGAGGGCTTCACTAGATACCCCAAATCTTCCTTCAGAGGTTGGGGGCATAAAGGAGTGATGAGGCCAATTTTCAGCAAGAAAATAGTGCAATGCGAAGATATGCCCACCTCCTGCAATGTCAACATGGGCAATACAAAATTATTCAATTTTCTGTTGCCATTCAACAATGAAAGTTTCAATGACACTGTAGCTCAACTTGTCAAGACATGTACATGTATAGTATGTGACACAGCAATGACAAACATCTAGGTAATGACCTGATAACAAAGGTTCATATAAAGTATTGGAACGGTCTGTACATAAATACTGACCATAGCCTGTAACAAATGTATAGGTAAAGTATTGTAAAGGTGGGTGACAGTCAAATGCTAAACTAGAAAAGAAATCTTTGAGTCCCAGAGTGGGTCTGACTGAACCCCAAAATATTTGTTCTCATAGCACAGTGATAACAAAGGCACCCCAAAACACACTCATTCCTGTCCCAAGGTGAAAACAAAGGTACCCAAGAAGTTTCATGAAGATCAGTTCATAAATACGAGCTGTATAAAAGTTGTGACAAAAAACTGATTGGACCTAATTTCGGTACAAAATGGCCACTGGCAGCCATCTTGAATTTTGGATCGCACTCAGAAACATTTGTTCTCATCCCAAGGTGATAACAAAGGTACCCAAGAAGTTTCATGAAGATCAGTTGATAAATACAGCCTCTAGCCCGAGCCGTACTGACATGTGCACTTACAGTGTATAAGTAGCACTGAATAAATCAAAGTTCATCTAATTTGCATAATTTCTGCACGAGAAAAAAACCCGTACTGTATGTGATGTATTCCATTTTACTAAACATTCATACAAAAATTTATTCAAATCAGAACTTTCATACAGAAGTTCTGTACAAAAGACTGACTGCAGTAATTTTGTTACAAAATGGCTGTGGTGGCCATCTTGAATTTCGGACCACACCCAAAAACACTTGTTCTCATCCCACGGTGATAACAAAGGTACCCAAAGGTACCCAAGAAGTTTCGTAAAGATCGGTTCATAAATACAGCCTCTAGCCTGAGCCGTATAGAAGTTGTGTACAAAAAACTGATTGGACCGAATTTCGGTACAAAATGGCTACTGGCAGCCATCTTGAATTTTGGACCGTACTCAGAAACACTCGTTCTCGTCACAAGGTGATAACAGAGTTGAAGATTGGTTCATAAATACAGACTCCAGCCCAAGCCGTATTGACATGTGTACTTACTGTGTGTAAGTAGCACTGAAAAAATCAAAGTTCATCTAATTTGCATGATTTCTGCACGAAAAAAAAACCTGTATTATATGTGATATATCCCATGGTACTAAACATTCACACAAAATTTTTTTCAAATCAGCGCTTTCATATGGAAGTTCTGTGCAAAAATCTGATTGCACCTAATTTTGAACAAAATGGCTGCCATCGGCCATCTTGAATTTCGGACCGCACCCAAAAACACTCGTTCTCGTCCCACGGTGATACCAAAGGTACCCAAGAAGTTTCGTAAAGATCGGTTTATAAATATGGCCTCTGGCCCGAGCCGTATTGGCATTTGCACTTACAGTGCCGAAATTAACACTAAATACATCAAAGTTAGTCTAACTTGCATAATTTACATACGAGAAAAAACCTGTATTATATGTGATGTATCCCATGGTACTAAACATTCATACAAAAAATTATTCAAATTAGCGCTTTCATATGGAAGTTCTGCGCAAAAATCTGATTTCACCTAAGTCTGTACAAAATGGCCACAAGTGGCCAACTTGAATTTCGGATTGGACCCAAAAACACTTGTTCTCGCCCCACGGTTATAACAAAGGTAGCAAAGTTGAGCTAAAAATTATTCCCATGGACAAAAAAGACAAATCCAAAAACTTCACAGTTTTTCCAAGTCTAAAAATGGGGCATAACAGTGATAACTGCAGTAAGTATGCATATGTAATATGCAGAAATCCTTTCCCCCAGAATGGTCTATCACAATACCAAAGGACATCAAAATCCAACAACTGATGCCAGCGGAATAATGTAAAATGTTCATAATGTTTTCTAAGTGAAACAAAAGAGATAACTCTGGTCTGTATGCATGGCTGAAAACCACAATATGTGGATGGCTTCTCCCCCATGCTGGTCTCTCACCCTAACAAAGGACAGACAAATGATCGAGTTATAATTCTAAGTGTAACAAGGGTCATAACTCTGGTAGTAATGTATGGACGAAACCCATGATATATGAATATCATGTCCCTCATGCTGGTCTATCAGCATACCAAAGGAAACAAAATCTGACAACCAATCACAGAGTTATATGGCAAAACGTTCATTTTAATATTTTTCCACGCCCAACAAGGGCCATCACTCTGGTGTGAATGAGTGGACAAATCTGTGATTAGTGGATATCGTTTCCCACATGCTGGTCTATCATCATACCAAAGGACATCAAAATCTGACAACTGATGCCAGAGTTATAATACAAAATGTCTGTACGGATGGACATATGGACGAAGGGACAAACAGGCAGACAGACAGATGGACGTATGGACAGACACCATAAATCATGAATAGCCACCGAATCTTCTTAACCTGAAGCAACCAACATGTAATTCACAGAGCGATATCTACATTGTTAAAAACAAACCCATACTTTATAGTTGTTGCATATTGTTCAAAACTTTCAAATTATGATAGAAGGCAAAGTTTTGTTTCATTGGCATCTTCAAAGAAGACAAGGTGTTGAAATACTTTAAGAAGACATGACTTGGCAGATATGGTTTGTATTCAACAAATCTGGCACTAAGAAACTAAAGCTGAATGTTTTTCATTTCAAAATATCTATTTGTCTTTCAGAATTATTTTTTAAAAAAACACGGATGGTTTGTAACCGGGTTGGAACTACTTCCAAGCAGTTGTTACTCACAATCCAGAAAAGTTTCTGACAAGCTACCATAGTAAATATGACGAACATCATGTACACTTGACACAACACATCCACATGTACTGTATGCTTCACACATGCTTCCCACATCTATAGCATGCTTGCTGCATGCATGGAACATGCAACCAATGCCAACATATCGTGTTTGAAGTTTGCAGCATGCTTCCCAAATTACACTTTTGCATGAAGGTTGATATTAAACCCTGGAATTCTTGTTACATTGTATGAAAGTTATAGGCAAGACTTTTAGGTATGATTTACTTGCAATTGGTTCTTGCAGCTGATTAGTCAAGCATAACACATGGACTTCAAATCATATATATTTGAAAACTCTGCAAGGACATTCAAAGACATACTTGTCACAGCATTTTGTGTGAAACAGAGTTAAAATTGCTGCTTCAGCAAACTGAATGCTCACTGAAGGAAATATTAATTTTATTTACTGGGCTTAAATAATACTTTTAACTGCTGGAGTCGCCTTGTATTAGACAGTCTTACAGATGTAGGAAGTTGGAGTACCCGGAGAGAACCACTGAGTACTGCCACACAACTGTCAAGACTCCCTAACATACCTAACCTACTAACTCCACACAAGCACAGTTAGCATTGGTCGAAGACAAGAGCATTTGGGATTTATACTGCAGTTTTGTCTTTTTTAAATAAAAAAACCCTGGTTGCAGTTTCGGTTGTCCATGAGCATAGAGAAATCATCCGTATATGCCTATCAAATCAACCCTAACTACTAACAACTAACAAGGCATCTTCTGTTGAATTAATATATGAATAAATTATTATAACACATCTACGGCTGTAATGTTGTAAAATGTCAGGCCAAAAAATTCTTAAAAAAACCAAACTGTTTAGAGTAACATGACGGACCCTAAAAAATTATGCCGGTCCTAAAATTTTTACTGAGTAAAAGTCACTCATTTAGGTCATAGTAACCTTAAATTTCCATCCAACTTCAACTGTGAATTTGAAACCAATTTTGGAGTTTAAGCTTTCAAAATTACGTGTAGAAGTAAATATATATATCGGACAGCATAAATGAAGCGCAAATGGCAAGATCTATTTCAGCAAAGGAAAGCAAATTTGATAAACTGATGAACATTTTACAATGCTCCACCAGTGGTGATGACAGGTAATGGATGTTAATGAAATCAAGTTGCATTTCATGTAGCGATACTGAAATCTTGACCTTCTGTCTTGAAAATGTCATTAGTGAAAGTATAGTGTACAACAGTTTTGTTTTTTAATTCCATTCAAAAGTGTTCATAGAAATGATTGACAATGTCCGGCAAATGCATATTTATTATTTGCTAGCCTGAGAATTATCGCAAATTATCTAGATATTTTTCGATATCCACTGACCCGATAGATATCGAGAAATATCCCCCAGTAGCATCCTAAATGACGTCATGCTTTGGCACATGACATCACCTCAAAGGAACGATCAGCTGATCTTTGTTATTGTTTTGAAACGTACGTGTTTGGGGTCAAATTGGGCTGAATATTGTGCAATAAAATGTCTTGTAGCATACAATAAAAAAGGAAATCTACTCTATTTTTGTCAGTATCGGGAATTATCTCATGAGTGTGGACCTGAAAGTATTTTTCAAGAGTGCTTGTGCGAGTGAAAAATATTTTCAGGTTCACCCAATGAATTTTTTCAGTAGCTTCCTAAATTACATAACACTTGGGCACATGGCGGCATTTTGAACATCGTCTTGAAAGACCGATCAGCTGATCTTTGTTATTGTTTTGAAACGTACATGTTTGCAGTGAAATTAGGCTGAATATTGCACAGTAAAATGTCACATAGCATATAATAAAAAGAAAATCTACACTATTTTAGTGAATATCGGGAATTATCTCATTCATGTGGACCTGAAAGTATTATTTTTCACTCGCGCACGCGCTCATGAAAAATAAAACTTTCAGGTACACACTCATGAGATAATTCTGGATATTCACTAAAACATCATAGATATCCTCTATATATTGCATTTAAGTGAATTACGTAATCATTTTGGTAATTTGATATTTCTTTTATCTTTGTCAGAACATGCTAGAATGTTAAAACCGAATTTGCGGTTGTGTTTATTGGAGTTCGATTGCAATTTTTTGGTAATCTCATACTACCAATCTCGACCCATGGTTGTGGTTAACCTCCTAGCTCCACCTGTGTCAGATTTCCATCACTGCATATAAACATTCATTTTTCCATGAAGTTAGGACGACATGGAACAGCTTCAAGATATACATGCAGTTTGCCTCATACAGGGATGTTCTAGAGAAAGATGGATATGGGTGTGAGGGAGAGGGAGAGGTGGGAAAAGTACACAGGCCTGAACAACAAACATTTTTCTTCTCCAGTACTTGTATTCAGACTAAACTACAGATGGTCTGTCACCGGGTATACCTCCACTGTGGCATACCACCTAGTGTGGGTGATTGAAAAGAGGACATTCAATATTTCTAAGTTAAAAAAAAAAAAATCCAATATGGCCACCAGTCGGCCATCTTGAATCATATCGGGAAAATGATTATGTCACTCACTGCTCCTCATCATGTTGATCATTTGGGTGAAGTTTCATGAAAATGTGACTAAAACTGTGGAAGTAGTTCGCTCCACAAGTATTTTGCAAAATCCAATATGGCTCCCCCAGTTGGCCATCTTGAATCCGATCTGGAAAAAATTTATGTCACACACTGCTTCTCATCATGTAGATCAATTTATGTTGAGTTTCATGAAAATGCAGCAAAAACTGTAGAAGTAGTTCGCTCCACAAATATTTTTCAAAATCCAATATGGCCACTAGTCGGCCACCTTGAATCCGATTTGGAAAAAAAATTATGTCACGCACTTCCCCTCATCATGTTAATCATTTTTGTGAAGTTTCATGAAAATGCAACTAAAACTGTGGAAGTAGTTTGCTCCACAAGTTTACATGTGCAACAGACTGGCGACTACAGACTGACCGACCGACAAGTTTACTCCTATATACACCCCCCCCCCCCCCCTATAAATTCGTTTTGTGGGGGGCATAATGAAGGAGGGGTGGGGATATTATTCTGCTTCCACTTCATTTTACCTTATGATGGTTAAGGTTGTGTATTTCCCGTAGGTGAAGGTATCCTATGGAAAAGATTTATCACTTTTCATGCCAAATGGAGCATCCTAATGTTTTCAAATTTAAATATCAAGGAAATGAAAGCCTGATGAAAACATGAAAATTATTTAAGAATTATGAGAGAGAGTAGATTAACCAGTGTCAGGGATTTTGGTCATAGGGATGACATTTTTAGGAAAAGTGGGGTGGACTAACCAAGATGGTTTGTAAGAAACTACCCAGGTAGAAGTGCGTCCACTTTTAATAAATTTTTTTGTAAGTCTTATATCAATTAATCAATGATTATCAAGGTTTTTATTCACCAAATATTACAAGCAGATCCACCACCATCCAAACCTATAATATTTTCAAATTTTGGCTGAGTAGAACCAACTGAAAGTGTCAATGACACTGTAGTTTAACAATACTTTCTGCTGAATACAGTAGAACCTGTCTTGAGAGACCGCCCTTTTTGCCATGGAAAAGCGGTCTCTCAAAACAGGTGGTCTCTCATGACAGGTCCATTACAGAGTAAAACAACCCAATGGTACAAGGTCACAGTGGTCTCTTAAGACAGGTGGTCTCTCACGACAGTGGTCTCTCAAGACAGTGGTCTCTCAAGACAGGTTTTTACTGTATAACCCTTTACCCAACTTAATGGCCCAAACCGGCCAGCGCTCTTCTAAAAAATCGTCAATTAATTTTCATTATTTTTTCATTTTTTTGTCTCAAAAACATAGGTTATGACCCCTCATTGGAATGATCTCATCGAGCTCATTCCAGTGAGAGGTCATAACCTGTGTTTTTGAGACAAAAGAGGAAGAAAAAATAGTTATTCAAGAATTTTTTTTGCAAGTGTCGTCTGCTTTTCATGTTAGGTAAAGGGTTAAGAGATATCAATGCCCATAATTACCCTATTATGTTGAATTTGAGTAAATTGTATCATAATTATTAACATTTTGTTATGTTACAGAAAAAATTTTAACCCTTTACCTAACAAGTCGGCCACATCTGCCCAAGTAATATAATTGAACAGTCAAAATTTTTAAAAATCTTCAAAAATAGGCTGATGAAATCGTCAGATGTGTACCCATACGTGCAACTAGTAGAAAGCTGTATGACGGAGGGCCACCACGGATGCTGACATTATGTACACCATACAAGGTATGGGTACATATAGATATGAACTGGAGGAGAGTCTAATTTGATGGATAAAGGGTTAATATCTCCGGATCAAATTATCAGATTTACATAAAAAACTATACAGCATAGCACATCAGTAACCTGAATAAATATATAAAGAAACATGACAATCGGATTGATCTTTTTTGAGTTATCTCATGCCAAAGGGATTGGAGGAATTTTCAATTTGAAGGATAAAGGGTTAATATCTCAGGATCAAATTATCAGATTAACTCCAAAAACTATACAGCTCAGCACATCAGTAACCTGAACACAATTATAAAGTAACTTAACAATCCAAACAATATTTTTCAAGTTATCAAATGCCAAAGGGATTGGAGGAATTTTCAATTTGAAGGATAAAGGGTTAATATCTCGGGATCAAATCATCAGATTTACACCAAAAACTATACAGCTCGGCACATCAGTAACCTGAACACAAATATAAAGTAACTAGATAATCCAAGCAATATTTTTCAAGTTATCGAACGCCAAAGGGATTGGAGGAATTTTCAATTTGAAGGATAAAGGGTTAATATCTCAGGGTCAAATTATCCGATTTACACCAAAAACTATACAGCTCGGGACATCAGTAACCTGAACACAAATATAAAGTAACTTGACAATCCAAGCAATATTTTTCAAGTTATTGAATGCCAAAGGGATTGGAGAAATTTTCAATTTGAAGGATAAAGGGTTAATATCTCCGGATTGAATTATCAGATTTACACCAAAAACTATATAGCTCAGCACATCAGTAACCTGAACACAAATATAAAGTAACTTGACAATCCAAGCAATATTTTTCAAGTTATCAAATGCCAAAGGGATTGGAGAAATTTTCAATTTGAAAGATAAAGGGTTAATATCTCAGGATCAAAATAACAGATTTACACCAAAAACTATACAGCTCAGTACATCAGTAACCTGAACACAAATATGAAGTAACTTGACACTCCAAGCAATATTTTTCAAGTTATCGAATGCCAAAGGGACTGGAGGAATTTTCAATTTGAATGATAAAGGGTTAATATCTCGGGATCAAATCATCAGATTTACACCAAAAACTATACAGCTCGGCAAATCAGTAACCTGAACACAAATACAAAGTAACTAGACAATCCAAGCAATATTTTTCAAGTTATCGAATGCCAAAGGGATTGGAGGAATTTTCAATTTGAAGGATAAAGGGTTAATATCTCAGGATTAAATTATCAGATTTACACCGAAAACTATACAGCTTGGCACATTAGTAACCTGAACACAAATATAAAGTAACTTGACAATCCAAGCAATATTTTTCAAGTTATCGAATGCCAAAGAAATGGATACGGAGGCCAGACGGACAGACAGATGGATGGACAGACGGACAGACAAAGGATGGACGAACGATGGATGGTCACCCCAGATGCCGGCATTATGTGTACCATACATAGTATGGAATATTTTTCAAGTTATCGAATGCCAAAGGGATTGGAGGAATTTTCAATTTGAAGGATAAAGGGTTAATATTTCAGGATCAAATCATCAGATTTACACCAAAAACTATACGGCTCGGCACATCAGTAACCTGAACACAAATATAAAGTAACTAGACAATCCAAGCAATATTTTTCAAATTTTCGAATGCCAAAGGGATTGGAGGAATTTTCAATTTGAAGGATAAGGGGTTAATATCTCAGGATTAAATTATCAGATTTACACCAAAAACCATACAGCTCAGTACATCAGTAACCTGAACACAAATATAAAGTAACTAGATAATCCAAGCAATATTTTTCAAGTTATCGAACGCCAAAGGGATTGGAGGAATTTTCAATTTGAAGGATAAAGGGTTAATATCTCAGGGTCAAATTATCAGATTTACACCAAAAACTATACAGCTCAGTACATCAGTAACCTGAACACAAATATAAAGTAACTTGACAATCCAAGCAATATTTTTCAAGTGATCGAATGCCAAAGAAATGGATACGGACGCCGGATGGACGGACGGACGGACGGACGGACGGATGGACGGACAAAGGATGGACGAACGACGGATGGCCACCCCGGACGCCGGCATTATGTGTACCATACATAGTATGGGTACATATAACAAAACCATATCGTGTGATCCCTCATTGGAATGAGCTCATCAAGCTCCTTCAAATGAGGAGTCACATATGGTTTTGCTGAAGTTTTGTGAAAAATTTGATAAAATAATATTTAACCCCTAGCACTCTAACATAAGACATTCTCATCTACTATCATACTAAGGAAGCAGGCTGACTTCAAGAAAATTGATACACAAATGCAACTTCAGGGTGTTCTGAAATGAAAGTGTCAATGACACTGTAGCTCAACTTGACAAACTTGAACTTGGTAAGTTATAAATGAAATGGCAAAAGTGAAGATCATTGGTACCAATGTCATTTTTTTTGCCAGTGGCAACATTTTTTGACAGAAACCGAAGAAAATCGATAGCTCCCATCTAGAGGCCTCCCCAAACAAGCATGCCAGGTTTCAAAGCAATCCGATCATAAATGTGCCCTGTAGGGTGTGTAAAAGGGAAATATTGTGGTCTGACTAGACTAAATTCTAAGAAAGTTGGCCGTGGCAACATTTTTTGACGGAAATGGAAGAAAATCGAAAGCTCCCATCTAGAGGTCACCGTAAATAAGCATACCAGGTTTCAAAGCAATCTAATCATAAATGTGCCCTGTAGGGTGAGCCAAAGGGAAATATTGTGGTCTGACTAAACTAAGTTCTAAGAATGTTGGCTGCGGCAACATTTTTTGATGGAAATTGAAGAAAATCGATAGCTCCCATCTAGAGGTCTCCCAAACAAGCATACCAGGTTTCAAAGCAATCAAATCATAAATGTGCCCTGTAGGGTGTGCCAAAGGGAAATATTGTGGTCTGACTAAACTGAGTTCTAAAAACGTTGGTCGCGGCAACATTTTTTGACGGAAATTGAAGAAAATCGATAGCTCCCATCTAGAGGTCACCCCAAACAGGCATGCCAGGTTTCAAAGCAATCCGATCATAAATGTACCCTGTAGGGTGTGCCAAAGGGAAATAATGAGTCTTCTGACTAAACTAAGTTCTAAGAACGTTGGCTGCGG
This sequence comes from Pictodentalium vernedei, assembly GCA_031216915.1. NCBI lineage: Eukaryota > Metazoa > Mollusca > Scaphopoda > Dentaliida > Dentaliidae > Pictodentalium > Pictodentalium vernedei. The sequence goes on from CM062297.1 coordinate 701,456,371, forward strand.
CAACATTTTTTGACAGAAATTGAAGAAAATCGATAGCACCCATCTAGAGGTCTCCCCAAACAAGCATACCAGGTTTCAAAGCAATCTGATCATAAATGTGCCCTGTAGGGTGTGCCAAAGGAAAATATTGAGGTCTGACTAAACTAAGTTCTACGAACATTGGCCGTGGCAACATTTTTTGCCGGAAATTGAAGAAAATCGATAGCTCCCATCTAGACGTCACCCTAAATAAGCATACCAGGTTTCAAAGCAATCTGATCATAAATGTGCCCTGTAGGGTGTGCCAAAGGAAAATATTGAGGTCTGACTAAACTAAGTTCTAAGAACGTTGGCCGCAGCAACATTTTTTGACGGAAATTGAAGAAAATCGATAGCTCCCATCTAGAGGTCACCCCAAACAAGCATGCCCAGTTTCAAAGTAATCTGATCATAAATGCGACCTGTGAGGTGTGCCAAAGGAAATTGTGGACGTACGTACTAACGTACTAACGTACTAACATACTAATGTACGTACGTATGTACGTACGTACGTACGTACGTACGTACGCCGACGGACGAGAAGTGATGGCAATAGCTCAGCTTGACTTTGTCAAGTTGAGCTAAAAATCCATGATGCCACCATAGCAGCCATTATGGGCTGCCAACCTCTGCCAAAATAAGACGTTCTCCAGTCATTTGATTTTGAGTTGAGCTGTTGCTTTTCTGCAATTTTTTCTTTTTGCGAGTAGACAACAATGTGCCTCGGTACCACTCAGCAAGCAATTAACCCTTACTTAATGAATCAGCTGCATCCGCTGCATAATATCCAAATTGTGGTGTAAAAAAATTTTTTGAGAAAATTTCAACCAAACCATATCATGTGACCCCCAACTGGAACGAACTCGTCTGGCTTGTTCCAATGGGCAGTCACATGATATGGTTTTGTTGAAATTTTTGTAAGAATTGGGTGAAAAAAAATTAAATTAACAAAAAATTTTATTTCATGTGTTTTCTGATACCGTGCCAATAGCAGTATCGTTTTGAAAGTATCGGTATTCTGCAAATTATGGTATTGTATCAAATTAACGATGCCGTAAACGATTATCTAATATATAAATGCGAATGTCTGAATGTCTCTATCTATCTCTCTATCTTTGTTCCAGGTGAACTCCTCCATTTCTCGACCGATCGATCTCAAATTTTGTACAAGGGGTAATCCGTCCCTGCGAGTAACATGGGGTGGGTGCCGTGCAGGGGTCAGCCTGGCAGCTGATTTTAGGGAGAAGTGACTTCTCCCTTCAGAGACTTTAGGGAGAAGTCAGGACCCAGGAGGGAGAAGTCAGTGGACATGAAGGAGAAATCAGAAAAAAAACCATAAAACGTATATGACATCGTGACAAAATAAATGAACATAGAGGACACAATTGTGGAGAAAAAAATAAATAAAAGTTATACAAACATACATACACACACAAAACTAAGTCAGATGGTATATAACAGAATGTAGGTTAAAATCCCACCTCCCCACCCCCCCCCCCCCTCTTCCCCACCCCACAAAAAACTGTGTCGTTCATGGTTTCTGAATACCCCCAACTCTTTGCCTAACAGTGATGACTAAGGTTACCATGCAGTTGATTTTGTATTTGCCTCAACGCAGTGGATTTGAAATTTAGTATGACCCATGGTGAGAGTGTTCTTCTCTGTAATAGAAGGTATATTCTTTTAAATATTAAAAAAATATTTAAAGTGTTTAAAATAAATTTCAAGTTCATATAAGAAGCTGGGTCATTCATGGTTTCTGAATGCCCTGAGTTGAAAAGCATAGTTAAAAAAGTTTTCGATATCCTTCATAAATTAAGCGTTATTAACAATTTGAATTAATTTATTTCTTAGGTAAATGACAAAATATTTCAGTTGTCTCCCTTCCCGGCTGCGCTGGGTTATAATACACTGTTCAGAAAACTTAAAAAATTTATAGTAATTTATATATTTTTTATACTTACCAATGACCCAGACATAGCTGGTGCTAACTCTTAAAAATATAGGGCCAAACACAAATTTTGCCCCCCAATCCCCAAAATTTGCATCTAAAACCAAAGAAAACATGTCCTGAATGGCCCTCCATACTTCACCTCTACTGCACATGCGCAGTGTCAAGGACGTCCCGAAATTGGCGCCATTAATCATTCTTACCAACAGTGCCTGGTAAGCGCTATGTCCTCAGCGGGGAGGTATGAGTTCCCAACTCCTGGGAGGGCCATCCCCGTCTGGGTCATTGGTAAGTATAAAAAATATATAAATTACTATAAATTTTTAAAGATTTTTATACTGTACCAATGACCCAGACATAGCTGAATAGTAAAAAGGCTGGAGGGCCCAGGACATAGAGGAAAATCCAATAAGCTCAACTATATAAATAGAGTCATCTCCTGTAGGAGAAAAGGAGAAATAGGCTTCACGTGTATCTTTCTTATTTATGACAAATTAGAAAGACACAATACCTTTTATAATTGAGCATGATAACATCCATGTTCTCTATTAATATCCAGTATAATTCGTATACTAATTATATTTAAAGTAAGCCCATAAATAAAGTTAGTCCAAAGAATTGAGACTCTTTATACTCTTTTAAAAGTGTCCGAGGATAGTATAATAACATCCGTTTGACACATGACATATACAATTGCTATACTTTAAAACTATGACATGAATGAATTAAAAACCTAACTTTCACTTAAGAAACCATCCCAGTAACAGCTCAGAAATACTAACTCCGGAGGAGGTATCCCCTTGTTTTCATAATAAAAACAGGTGACCCAAGGGAACACCCTCCCCCCCCCCCCCCTTTTTCTTGCCCTGGGTCAAATAGCCCAGAGCGAAGAGGGCAGCAGGACGGAGTCACTGCCGGAACATAAAGCCTACATAGCTATAGTTGCAATTGTTAAGTGATCGACTTTCTGAGCAGCTGATAATGGACCTAAACAATGCAGGTCTCCAGAAATGGATACAATATTTCTGAGATAAAAATTTGTGAATGTGGATGGTTGAGACCAATATGCAGCCTATTTAATGTATAATAGCAAAACTATACGTCAGCCCAAGATGTAGAAGAGCTCTTACTTCATGAGCCGAAATCTTAAGCACAGACTGCTGAGTTAAGGATAGAATATCCTAAGCAGTACCGATAGTTTACTGAATGCATTAAGTAATAGAATGGACCGTAATGACCCTTCTATTAGGCATCAGAGCCAGAAGAAGCTTTACGTCCTACTGATAAACTGAGATCTGTTAATAAATACATAAAGGTCTATCCGGACAGAGAAAAGGCCTAAGGCTTCCACGTTTAGACAAAATTGTAAACGTTTAAACGACTGTCTGTAAACAAAACGGAAACGTTTACACGTACTAACAGTAACAATGCAAGTAGTCAATATTTGATAGAAGTGTGTAATAATACACAGTAAGTTCATCATATCTTTGCGTACAGGGCATACAATTTATGTTATTGAGACAGCCGATTTACAGTTCGTCCAAAAACGACGTAGACGAACGATCACAGCATGCAGATGCCGAAGGCAAAGTCGCTCGGTCTATGGGTCCCCCAGGTAAATTTTGAAATTTATCGGGGTCTCTGAGCTCATTCTGGTGGGTTCGGGGTGAAATTCCTTGTGTTTTTTCAAACAGTAATTATGTTGGAGCGAGTTGCCATGGCAAGTGACAATACCGGACTTGAGAGTGGAATGCAATGTCGCAAAAATAAACAAAGTCTACAAACCATGCAGGGGAATCCAAATTTTCAAACACGCAAGTGCCAGTTTGTCTGTCAAACTCCATAAATCGATCCTAAGATCATCCCATGTGTGAATAATAAATTAATAATCCATACCAAGTGAACGAAATCATCGAGAACAATTGTGTATCACTTTGGGAATATACATGTAAATCCGAATAAACTAAAACATCCCACACATGTTTCGAAGGAAACACCAAAGATAAGCACGTGCCATGCAGCTCACGTGACTGTGTCACATATGATATCACATGATTTGAAGATGATTTCGTTCGGTTACTGTGGCGGCGGTGCTAGTCGGAACCAGTACACAGTTTTTCTGAAGCATTACCAAAATATTGCATTGCAAAGTTGGATTTTTTTTTCCGTGTACACGTTTACCAGAACTGTAAATATTTAATGCCCATAAACGAAACGTTCACGTTTACACGTGTAAACGTGGAAGCCTTATAAAGGCCTATGCCCGCTCGAAGACGGAAGGACCTTAAAAACAATAGGTTCCGGATATCATTAGGAGCCTGATTCTTAACCAAAAATACAACATTAGTAGTAAAGGTAATAGAGTTCCCGATACTACGAAAGTGAGAATCGTCCACCGATAGTGCATGAAGCTCACTGACTCTTCAGCAGAAGAGAAGGCTAAGAGAATCGCTGCCTTAAAAGACCAGAATTTGAAACTGCTGTCTCAAGGATTCAAATGGTTGCTTTAGTTAATAAGAACCCAAGCTAAATTCCGAATAGGAATTAATCTAACGATTCTAGGTCTCTTATCGAAAAGTTTCAAACTAACTTAGATAAAGAGACATTAGGCTCCATTGTAAACTATCATGGTGTGCATAGGTATCAGATAACATAGACCTATAACCTATAAAAGTAACTGGCTGCAGTTGATCTCGTCAAACAAGTATACTAGAAAGTTTGCAATGTCTGGTATGGAGGAATCAAAAATATCAACATAAAGATCCCTACACCAACGACGGAAGACCCTCCACTTTAGCCGCATAGTATAGCGAAGAGGAGGTCCTTCTACAGTTAGGAATCGCGTCCACTGCTGGTCCTATACAGTGCTTGCTATGCAAGAAGGACCGCACAACGGAATACGTGAAGGTTGAGACCTTGCGGGTTGTGATAGAGTTGACACGATTTCCCCAGCGAAAAAAGATCCTCTCGTGGAGGAAGTTTCCGCGGTAAGTCCCACAGTAGACATCTAAGTAAATTTATCCACGGTCTCTGTGGGACAGAGATGCTACCAACAGAATTGTATTGTGAATGAATAATTCTAGCAATACTTGCTGAATCAACAGCGATGGAGGATACGCATATCCTATCATAGCATCCTACTAGATCGATAGAGCATTAACTACAAATGCTCAGGGATCCGGACACGGTGACACATACGTCTACAATTGATTGGAGAGTTGTGTCGCAAATAAATTATCACTGGGCGCTCCCATTGATAGCAAATCTGATTGAATACTTGTTTGTTGATAGTCCATTCCGACGGCAACAAACGACCCTTACGTGAAAGGGAGTCTGCTAATACGATTCGACAACCGAGAATATGACGAACCGAAACAGAACTTGGTGTTTTATAACAAACAGAAGGATTCTTTCCGTTAAAATTAATAACGGAACCAAATGAGTGCCTCCCTGGTTCCGGATATACGCAACTACTGTCATATTATCGGACAGGATTGAACATGCGTTTCTGAATAAAATTCATCCAATGATGTAGTGCAAGCCAACATAATATTCTTCCTTGGAAGTAAGGAGCTTGCCTAAAAACTGCGGAACCCAAAGACCCTGGCACTTCGAATCCGTTGGGATCAAAATTGTGTCCCAACCTGTTTGACTGACATCCGTCATAATCGAAAAACTCGGATCCGGCAACTACAGTGGAACTCTCTGAGTCAACCACCGAATGTTTGCCCACGTCTGAATCTCTTGTTACACTTGATAAACAAGAGAACGTGTATATCGAGCAATTCAAGATTGCTGAAAGGTTGCCGTCGAAGAGAAGCTTCTCGAGACCGAAGCGACTCTGAGAGAGTTCTTCACCTTACTATCCATGCGTGTGGATGTAGCTAGGGCTGCTTCACGTCTAACCAACTCCAGGTTGCCACTGAAGGGCGGAGTTATACGTGGAAAAACTACTGCCCCTGAAAGAAATCTCATTGAGGATCATATCCTGGAATTCTTTCTGTTGAAGACGTAATGATAAACGTCTCAGTAAGGTGGTGTACGTATGATAAAGCATCTAAGTTAAGTCTATTATACATCATTGTCGTTTCCAACATCGTGGTTGGAATTGACATAGACGGCGAAAAAGATAATTAGCAGTCTTCAGTCTCACCGTCTTAGACGCAAAGGAACTCTCGGTAAGCCCAGTTCTGCCAATAAACAATTATTTCCTAGAATTCACAAAAGGCAGAATAGAGCATTGCGGACAAGAAACTATACTAGCATGTTGATAGCAAGCTTATATATATATAGCGTCGTTCAATAATTCAAATGTTCTAAAGACATTATTGGACTGCGTCGGCAACTCAGGGACAATGTCCCTGAACCGATCCAAAACTCCGTGTCCAATGACGCTATAGTCTCTTATCCAGCATCGCAGCAATGTAGTCCGACGGATCAACCTCTGGAAGATAATGCCAGAAGAAATGTATGGCAGCTTCTGTTGTTCCAAAAGGGAAAGCTCGAAATCATCCGAATCCCTTTCGCCATCCTGTCGGATCCTATGAAATATTCGGTCGTCCGTACCTGATGCAACAGCGGAGCGTACCGACCCAGCGCTGTCGGATTATTCCTGATCCGACCGAGAATCTGTCGTTTGCTGGGATGCTACGATAAGCTGTGCTATTTTGGATAGCACGTCCGTCACTGAGGCCTGTGGAGAAGCGGTCTTACGATGCATTGCCGCTGGAAGCTCCGCGTTCGTTACCCCGTGCATACTTCTATTATGCGAGCGACCAGAGTGTGCAGGCCTCGTGTCCCTTGGCTACCGGATGGCGTGACCTGTTCGCCATGGAATCACTGAATGCCGAAGCTGGCCGGATATTCAAGGTCACGTAGCCAATGTGCGGTCGTGTGCGCTGCTGTGAGGATGAGGAAGCATTATCGACAGTCACTCGGACTGTCTATATAACGGAGCGTCCGGAGTGGCGGACATACGCTCCGAAGGTGATATGTCTGTACCACAACATCCGGTCCCATATGTTGTTGCACGAGAGAGGGACCTCTCTCGCTCGCCGCCCGGACGGACCGGACAAGCTAGGAACCGGACTAACAGGCTTCCTCCGATCTCTCCTCTAATCCATCGTCACTGGGTGTGTACTAAAGTCTATTATAGTGCTCGCATCACCCAAATCTCCATCCTAGACCGCAACGGATGAACCCGACTGCCGAACCATTCGATGAATGGACACTACACTGGGTGAGCTTGCGAATGTCAACTCCGTCGATCCTACTAGGGACCTCTTAGGAGATTGACGTAATCCATGAGCACTAATTGCCGCCAGCTCTACATTAACTATGACGACAGAGGCACACTTTTGAAAAACATCTCAGTAATTTTGCGAACAAGAAACCAGATATGCTTGTACATAGCAAGCATATAAAAAATATATATAGCGTCGTTCAATAAATCGAACATATCTGAGACATTATTGGACTGTGTCGGAACTGAGGGACGAAGTCCCTGAACCGAACCAAAAATTTCTAAGTCCACCGACGCTATCAGTTTCTTATCCGGTATCGCAGCATTCTGGTCCGACGAAGAACCTCTAGAAGAAGAAGTCGGATGACATATACAGCAGCTTAAGTTGTTCCGAAAGGGAAAGCTCGAAAACATCCGAATCCCTTTCGGCATCCCGTCGGACTGTATGAAATTTTCAGACGTCCGCACCTGATGCTTCCGCGGAGCGTCCCGACCCAGCGTCGTCGGATATTATATTATGCGACAGAGATTCTGTCGTTGCTGGGATGCTGCGATAAGTTGTGCTATTTGGGATAGCACATCCGTCACCGAGGCCTGTGCAGAAGCGGTCTTACGATGCTTTGCCGCTGGAAGCTCCGTGTACGTTGACTCCCGCATACTTTCTTATGCGAACGTCCGGAGTCTGCAGGCCTCATGTCCCTGGCTATCGGATGGTGTGACCTGGTCGCCGAGGATTCTCTGATTGGCGAAGTTGACTGGATATCGGAGGTCACGTAGCCAAGGTGCGGTCGTGTGCGCTGCCATGAGAATGAGGAAGCCTTATTGACAGTCTCTCCGGACTGTCTATATAACGGAGCGTCCCGAGCGGCGGACGTATGCTCCGAATGCGATACATTTTGTACCACAACATCTGGGGCCAGATGTTGAAGTACGAGAGAGGGGCCTCTCTCGCTCGCAGCCCGGATGGGCCTGGACAAGCTATGAACCGGACTAAAAGGCTTCCTCCGTTCTCCCCTCTAATCCGCCGTCACTGGGTGTGCACATGGATGTTTATAGTGCTCGCATCACCCAAAACTCCTTTCTAGACCGCAACAGACGAACCTGGCTGCCGAACCATTCGATGAATGGACGCTACACCGGGCGAGCTAGCGGGCGTCAAAGGCCGTCGAACCTACTAGGGTCCTCTTAGGCAATTGACGTATTACCTGAGCACTTTTCCGCTAGCTCTACATTAATTGTGACGACGGAGGCACACTTTTTGGAAGACATCACGGATACATCACCCTGATCATGATCGTCTGAAACAGAGATTGATGAAGTAGAGTGCCCTGCGGGGAAAGGACCGGAATGGCCAATTCCCCACTAACATACCGTGACACACGCTTCCCATGTTGTCATCGTAATCAACACATACAGAACAGGAGTTAGTGCGAGTACACTGACTACATTATACAATGATTATGAAAGTCAGAGGAAGATTTCCTCTTATTACAATTGAACAATATCCTTTCAATGTGAAAAGAAAACAAAGTCCTAGTACTCGCACCAACCCCTGACAATCAAAATACATAATAACAAGATCCATTAACATAGAAAAAATAATTGAATCAAAAACTTTTGAAAAAATATTTTTTCAGAACAGCCCAAGTTTCTGAAAAGTAACGTTGAGTCCCAATGGATCCCAAGTCTAAGTGTGGACAAAAAATTCTAAAAATATTTTAAACAATTTACGCAACACTTATGAACAATAATAATGTGTCTAGTTATGATTAAATTAACATCAAGATATTATTTTCAAGAAATCCCCCCTCACACAGAGGGCTGTTGGAAATGTAAACAATAAGTGTAAAAACACTAGATCAAGACTCCAGGCACCCTGGCCCGAAATCAGTTACCAATAATACACCATCTGATGCAAAACAGAGACTTCCAGGGAAGAAACTGCAGAACATCAGATGGTAGATGCAGAACACTACGCCTAACCACCCATAGGTGAAGACATAAACATGGGGAAAAGAACAGAATACATTCTGTTATCCAGCTAAAACTCCCAAGAAATTTTAGTAATAATATTACAGAAAATATGTCAAAAGCATGGGAGAATAGCAAGAGGGGACTTAAAGGAAAGGGAGAGAGGAAATCACTGAACAAACAGTGTAACTTTATAGCAAGAATGACCACAACAGGCCGTTGCCTCGAAAATAGGTAACTTAACATAATTTCATTAAAAAATTTTAAGTTACAACCCTGATAATTTTCTGTCACACATTTTTCCTCTCCTCCTTCTATATCCTCCTTAGAATCACCATTTCACTAATATTTATGTGTCTGGCATCATTTAAACTGAGATTTACAAGCACAAAGATCAGTCAGATGTTAACTGATGAAGGGCCAAACTAAGAATGATTAATGGCGCCAATTTCGGAACGTCCTTGACACTGCGCATGCGCAGTAGAGGTGAAGTATGGAGGGCCATTCAGGACATGTTTTCTTTGGTTTTAGATGCAAATTTTAGGGATTGGGGGGCAAAATTTGTGTTTGGCCCTATATTTTTAAGAGTTAGCACCAGCTATGTCTGGGTCATTGGTACAGTATAAAAATCTGACAATTTCTGCCAACCATCTTACACTGACACGTGCGATTGGTGCTTTGAAGGTCTGCCATTCTTATCCATCCAAATACCTGTGATTTCTATTGTAGCGTTATTACATTTAACCCCCTTCCAACACAACTTCACAAGTTTTCAAAGAAAAACATTCAATGCAAATTGCGGGGCGAATTTCAATGCAACCAATTTTTCAGTGGAACAGAGCGTAACCGCAAGCAATTTCGATATGGACGAACTGTCTCCAATACATTTTTTTTTGTTTTGAAACGGTGGTTAACTTTAATAAATTCTAATTAACTCGATGCGTGTCTTGTGTGATTCGTTGTTTTGGCTGGCACTTTGTTTTTAAATAGCCATTTTGTGCTGGTTGTTATCAGTTGGGGCGAATTGTTCGAACGACTACGCCATTACAATTCTTTTCAGAAATATAAAATTGGGCTAGTTTAGGCTATTTTCATAGTCATGTGACAGACTTTAACAGCAGCCGTGTTTACTTTTTTTTGCGAATGCAGAAGCGGGTGTTTTTAAAAAATAAAACATAAGAAAATACAGTAAACTGCCATGTTTCCCAAGGAAGTTTTGGAAAGCGACTTGAATTTCACCCCCAATGCAAGCCAAGGCGACTTGAGGAATGACAAGGTGACTTCTTCGCCCAAGTCGCCCACTCGGCTGACCCCTGGTGCCATGCCCGTGCTGGCTGACCTTGACAGTGATGTCCTTGACCTTTTATTTTGAAAACGACTGGGCTGATCGGGCTAAAATTTCATAGGTGCGGGTATATTGACTCATCGATCATTTTGACTTTATTGGGGTGCCCGTGCAGGGTGACCTTGACCTTGAAATTAGTGGCCTTGACATATTTTGAAAACGGCTGGGCCGATGGGGCTAAAAATTTCATATGTGCGGGTATACTGACCCATCGATCATTTTGACTTTATCGGGGTGCCCGTGTGGGGTGACCTTGACCTTGAAATTGGTGACCTTGACCTTTTATTTCGAAAACGGCTGAGCCGATCATATCTGAGGGTATACTGATATAACCATCTTCTCCCGTGCAACGCCGGGTAACACCCACAAGTCTAATACATAAATGCGAATGTCAGTCTCTCTCTATCTTTGTTCCGGGTGAACTCCTCCGTTTCTCGAGCGATCGATCTAAAATTTTGTACACGGGGGTAATTCATCCCTGCGAGTAACATGGGGTGAGTGCTGTGCCCATGTGGGGTGACCTTGACCTTGAAATTGATGACCTTGACCTTTTATTTCGAAAACGGTTGTGCCCATCGGGCTAAAATTTCACATGTGCGGGTATAATGACCCATCAATCATTTTGACTTTATCGGGGTGCCTGTGCGGGGTGACCTTGACCTTCTATTTCGAAAACGGCTGAGGCGTTCATATCTGAGGGTATATTGATATAACCATCTTCTCCCATGCAACGACGGGTATTCACCCGCTAGTTAATAATAATTGAAGAAATGTTGAACGTCACACCACTCAATATTTATTGTCAGAAATATTTCAATTTTCGAGTGAGTTGAGAATTTGAAATAATACTGTGATACACTCAGTGAACATGAAATATTTCCAAATTACACGCATTTAATCACTCACCACAAAATATATTATAATAATTATATGCGCAGAGTGTAAATTTCAACATTAGCTTATTTATTAAATGAACTGTTATAAACATATGTTTGCTTTTTTGTTTTGTCATTGGCATTTCATCAGTTCATCAAATGATTTTTAATAATGTCTCATGGATGTCTGTCAAACATGGAAAGAAATCATTCCAAATTCAAACTCCTCCTGCTGTTGTGAACTGCCATTCAGTCACAGAACAGAATGATTCTTCGTGGTCCAAACTCCACCCAAAATTAAAACAACTGTTGTGAATTGCTTCAATCACTCATTAGAGTTACCAATGAAAAAATGTTTGAACAAAACTATAATTTGAATAAATAAATGACAGTTGATTGATGAAAATTTGTGTTAAATTAGTTCACCAATCTGAACGAAATCATCAGTATCAGTGACTTTCAGTCACAGGTACTTATAACTACGTTCAGATGTCCCTGAACCGATCCAAAACTCCGTGTCCAATGACGCTATAGTCTCTTATCCAGCATCGCAGCAATGTAGTCCGACGGATCAACCTCTGGAAGATAATGCCAGAAGAAATGTATGGCAGCTTCTGTTGTTCCAAAAGGGAAAGCTCGAAATCATCCGAATCCCTTTCGCCATCCTGTCGGATCCTATGAAATATTCGGTCGTCCGTACCTGATGCAACAGCGGAGCGTACCGACCCAGCGCTGTCGGATTATTCCTGATCCGACCGAGAATCTGTCGTTTGCTGACAATCAAAATACATAATAACAAGATCCATTAACATAGAAAAAATAATTGAATCAAAAACTTTTGAAAAAATATTTTTTCAGAACAGCCCAAGTTTCTGAAAAGTAACGTTGAGTCCCAATGGATCCCAAGTCTAAGTGTGGACAAAAAATTCTAAAAATATTTTAAACAATTTACGCAACACTTATGAACAATAATAATGTGTCTAGTTATGATTAAATTAACATCAAGATATTATTTTCAAGAAATCCCCCCTCACACAGAGGGCTGTTGGAAATGTAAACAATAAGTGTAAAAACACTAGATCAAGACTCCAGGCACCCTGGCCCGAAATCAGTTACCAATAATACACCATCTGATGCAAAACAGAGACTTCCAGGGAAGAAACTGCAGAACATCAGATGGTAGATGCAGAACACTACGCCTAACCACCCATAGGTGAAGACATAAACATGGGGAAAAGAACAGAATACATTCTGTTATCCAGCTAAAACTCCCAAGAAATTTTAGTAATAATATTACAGAAAATATGTCAAAAGCATGGGAGAATAGCAAGAGGGGACTTAAAGGAAAGGGAGAGAGGAAATCACTGAACAAACAGTGTAACTTTATAGCAAGAATGACCACAACAGGCCGTTGCCTCGAAAATAGGTAACTTAACATAATTTCATTAAAAAATTTTAAGTTACAACCCTGATAATTTTCTGTCACACATTTTTCCTCTCCTCCTTCTATATCCTCCTTAGAATCACCATTTCACTAATATTTATGTGTCTGGCATCATTTAAACTGAGATTTACAAGCACAAAGATCAGTCAGATGTTAACTGATGAAGGGCCAAACTAAGAATGATTAATGGCGCCAATTTCGGAACGTCCTTGACACTGCGCATGCGCAGTAGAGGTGAAGTATGGAGGGCCATTCAGGACATGTTTTCTTTGGTTTTAGATGCAAATTTTAGGGATTGGGGGGCAAAATTTGTGTTTGGCCCTATATTTTTAAGAGTTAGCACCAGCTATGTCTGGGTCATTGGTACAGTATAAAAATCTGACAATTTCTGCCAACCATCTTACACTGACACGTGCGATTGGTGCTTTGAAGGTCTGCCATTCTTATCCATCCAAATACCTGTGATTTCTATTGTAGCGTTATTACATTTAACCCCCTTCCAACACAACTTCACAAGTTTTCAAAGAAAAACATTCAATGCAAATTGCGGGGCGAATTTCAATGCAACCAATTTTTCAGTGGAACAGAGCGTAACCGCAAGCAATTTCGATATGGACGAACTGTCTCCAATACATTTTTTTTTGTTTTGAAACGGTGGTTAACTTTAATAAATTCTAATTAACTCGATGCGTGTCTTGTGTGATTCGTTGTTTTGGCTGGCACTTTGTTTTTAAATAGCCATTTTGTGCTGGTTGTTATCAGTTGGGGCGAATTGTTCGAACGACTACGCCATTACAATTCTTTTCAGAAATATAAAATTGGGCTAGTTTAGGCTATTTTCATAGTCATGTGACAGACTTTAACAGCAGCCGTGTTTACTTTTTTTTGCGAATGCAGAAGCGGGTGTTTTTAAAAAATAAAACATAAGAAAATACAGTAAACTGCCATGTTTCCCAAGGAAGTTTTGGAAAGCGACTTGAATTTCACCCCCAATGCAAGCCAAGGCGACTTGAGGAATGACAAGGTGACTTCTTCGCCCAAGTCGCCCACTCGGCTGACCCCTGGTGCCATGCCCGTGCTGGCTGACCTTGACAGTGATGTCCTTGACCTTTTATTTTGAAAACGACTGGGCTGATCGGGCTAAAATTTCATAGGTGCGGGTATATTGACTCATCGATCATTTTGACTTTATTGGGGTGCCCGTGCAGGGTGACCTTGACCTTGAAATTAGTGGCCTTGACATATTTTGAAAACGGCTGGGCCGATGGGGCTAAAAATTTCATATGTGCGGGTATACTGACCCATCGATCATTTTGACTTTATCGGGGTGCCCGTGTGGGGTGACCTTGACCTTGAAATTGGTGACCTTGACCTTTTATTTCGAAAACGGCTGAGCCGATCATATCTGAGGGTATACTGATATAACCATCTTCTCCCGTGCAACGCCGGGTAACACCCACAAGTCTAATACATAAATGCGAATGTCAGTCTCTCTCTATCTTTGTTCCGGGTGAACTCCTCCGTTTCTCGAGCGATCGATCTAAAATTTTGTACACGGGGGTAATTCATCCCTGCGAGTAACATGGGGTGAGTGCTGTGCCCATGTGGGGTGACCTTGACCTTGAAATTGATGACCTTGACCTTTTATTTCGAAAACGGTTGTGCCCATCGGGCTAAAATTTCACATGTGCGGGTATAATGACCCATCAATCATTTTGACTTTATCGGGGTGCCTGTGCGGGGTGACCTTGACCTTCTATTTCGAAAACGGCTGAGGCGTTCATATCTGAGGGTATATTGATATAACCATCTTCTCCCATGCAACGACGGGTATTCACCCGCTAGTTAATAATAATTGAAGAAATGTTGAACGTCACACCACTCAATATTTATTGTCAGAAATATTTCAATTTTCGAGTGAGTTGAGAATTTGAAATAATACTGTGATACACTCAGTGAACATGAAATATTTCCAAATTACACGCATTTAATCACTCACCACAAAATATATTATAATAATTATATGCGCAGAGTGTAAATTTCAACATTAGCTTATTTATTAAATGAACTGTTATAAACATATGTTTGCTTTTTTGTTTTGTCATTGGCATTTCATCAGTTCATCAAATGATTTTTAATAATGTCTCATGGATGTCTGTCAAGCATGGAAAGAAATCATTCCAAATTCAAACTCCTCCTGCTGTTGTGAACTGCCATTCAGTCACAGAACAGAATGATTCTTCGTGGTCCAAACTCCACCCAAAATTAAAACAACTGTTGTGAATTGCTTCAATCACTCATTAGAGTTACCAATGAAAAAATGTTTGAACAAAACTATAATTTGAATAAATAAATGACAGTTGATTGATGAAAATTTGTGTTAAATTAGTTCACCAATCTGAACGAAATCATCAGTATCAGTGACTTTCAGTCACAGGTACTTATAACTACGTTCAGATTCCAAACTAGTCTTATGATATACCGGTATATCGCAGTATTTTTTTCAATACCGATATCAGTATTTAAATTTGCATACTGAGCAGCCCTAAGCACACTTCACTTCAAATGTTAGCTTCAAATGTTAGCTAGCAGTATACAGTGCACCTCCCATTTTCAAAACCAAAAGACTGACCTTCTCATCAACTCTCACCAAGCCACCCTGCAAAATTTCCAGAAAACTAATGTATAAATATGACCTGTACTCTGTTCTAAAGGAATTAAAGATAGCTGCTGTGGAGGCCATTGCACTTGCCAGACCTTGACCACTGTGAAACATACTGATCTAGGTATGAATCTAACACACATATGAAATTTGGTGATGAGCAAAAAAGAACTGTGAGCTGTAGCCCTTGTTGAATGAACTGTGATCAGTGTTCTGAAGAAATATAAGATGGCTGCCATGGTGAACATTATCAGCAGCTAATCGTTACCAACATAAGATATTCTCATTCATTTATCAAACAAGACCACCCTGCAAAATTTCAAGAAACTTTGCACATCATACTTGGTTAAATTTAAGAAAAATTGTTGCAACAATGTGACCTGCAGTCAGTGCTGAATGAATCCAAGATGGCTGCTGTAGCAACCATTGCAGGCAGCCTACCGTGACCATAATAGGATATTCTCATCTAGGCATGATCAGAAAAGAACCAAGTTGTAGCCTGTGCTGAACTAATTGAGACAAACTAACAGACTTTAAGACATCTACACGTGCCATGCTTACAATGACTTCCTCAAGTTAAGCTAACTAGAGGCTGTACAGAGCCTGTAATCGCTCACCTGGAACTACATATAAAAATGTGATTTCCCATAGGCTTTCCATGGTAACTATGAGCTGCAACTGTGGCCATCTTTGCAACATTACATCAACATTACATGAGGATCATTGGTAGTAGGTGTCCCAGTCTTCAATCACGTGAAGTTTCAAAACATCTGAATCCATCAAACAGAATCAAAGAAAGTCTCTGGCCATATTTTCCAGCCAATGGGAACAAAAAGAGGATCATTTGTAGAGGGCCTCCTATTGACCATTCTTGCCAAGTTTTGGTTCACGTCAGCTCAATAGTTCCAGAGAGAAGATGAAAATGTGATTTCCCATAGGGTTTTTCTATAGTAACTATAAACCACAATTGTGGCCATGTTTGCAAAACGATCAACATTAAAATGAGGAATGTTGGTGGAGGGTGTCCCAGTTATCAACCATGCAAAGTTTCAAAACATTTGGCCCTGTGGTTTCAGAGGAGAAGAGTTTTCAAAATTGACCAATCAAAAGCAAAGAATGCTTCTGGCAGCCACGTTTTTTCACCTAGCAGGAATAAAATGAGTAACAGTCGTAGAGAACCTCTCATAGACAATGCCTGCCAAGCCTGGTTCACATTTCAGTGAGGATGATGAAAATGTGATTTCCTATAGGGTTTCAATAGTAACTATAAGCCACAATTGCAGTCATAATTGCAACCCGATGAAGATTAAAATTGTGATCATTGGTAGAGGGGGTTACAGTCATAAGTCACACTAAGTTTTCAAACCATTTGGCCTTGTAGTTTCAAAGAAGATTTTCTTGAAAATGCACACATTTATGGATTCTGTTTTTCAACAAAAAAAAATCAGTAAAAGAAGGTCAAATATTTTTGAAAAATTACAACTTTTTTTCAGACAGTATTCTCTTTTCAAAATAGCTTTGGATAGGTAAAAGGGTTACAGGAAACACATTACTCCAATTTTTGTCAAATCTTAAAAGATATACAATAATTACTGTCATCTAAGCTGACATGATTGCAAGAGAATGTAAACAAAAAACTTCAACTGGTTTTTCAAACACCTGTCAACAATCAGTATTTTCTGATAAGTAACATGAGACTAATGATGCATATATCAGCATCCATGTACAGTTGCAATGGTTTACAGTTAAGTCAAAATAAGTTGTAGAATAATCCAATAAACTATGTATCTTTTTCTCTTCCTACACTGATAAGACCAGAAGCTGACATCATTTTCTGGAAAGTTCTCACTGATAGCTTTCCAGAAAATGTCAGATTCTGATCTTGTTAGGGCAGGAGCAGAAGTTTACTTAGTTTATTGCAGTTATGCTACAGCTTATTTTTGATTTGTACTGTATACACAATATTTGGGTTTTTTTTTCCCCAGTTCTCAGTGGAGAAAACTGGAACCAACCCTTACCAGATTCTCAAAAAAACAAGTATTTTTGCTGACAGTACCGATCTTCATGCAGAGAGGAGAGGCATTGGGTTAAGCATTAGAATATAGCCTCTGGTGGCCACATATTTCCATCCTCTCATAGACCATTCCTGTGAAGTTTGGTTTACATCGACTCAGTAGTTTCAGAGAAGATGATGAAAATGTGATTTCCCATAGGGTTTCTATAGTAACTATAAGCCGCAATTGTGGCCATGTTTACAACCCGATCAACATTAAATGAGGATTGTTGGTAGAGAGGGTCCTAGTCATCACTTATGTGAAGTATGAAAACATTTGGCCCAACAGTTTCAGAGAAGATTTTTTAAAATCCACCTATCAGAATCAAAGAATGCCTCTGGCGGCCATGTTTTTCAACCCATGGGAACAAAATGAGGATCGTTTGTAGAGGGCCTCCCATAGACCATCCCTGCCAGGTTTGGTTCACATCGGCTCAGTAGTTCTGGAGAAGAAGATGAAAAAGTGATTTCCCATAGGGTTTCTATAGTAACTATAAGCCACAATTGTGGCCATGTTTGCAACCCGATCACCATTAAATGAGGATCGTTGGTAGAGGGGGTCCCAGTCATCATTTATGTATGTTAAGTACATAAGTTAAGTATCAAAACATTTCGCCTGGCAGTTTCAGAGGAGAAGAATTTTGGAAATCTACCAATCAGAATCAAAGAATGCCTCTGGCGGCCATGTTTTTCAACCCACAGGAACAAAATGAGGATCGTTTGTAGAGGACCTCCCATAGACTATCCCTGCCAGGTTTGTTTTCACTTCGCCTCTGTTTTTTCAGAGAAAAAGAGGAAAATGTGATTTCCCATAGGGTTTCTACAGTAACTATAAGCTGAAATTGCGGCCATGTTTGTAACCCAATCAACATTAAATGAGGATCGTTGGTAGAGGGGGTCCCAGTCATCATTTAAGTGAAGTTTTAAAACATTTAGCTTGGCAGTTTCAGAGGAGAAGATTTTTGAAAATCCACCAACCAGACTCAAAGAATGCCTATGGAAGCCATGTTTTTCATCCGACGGGAACAAAATGAGGATCGTTTGAAGAGGACCTCCCATAGACCATTCCTGCCAAGTTTGGTTCACACCGGCTCAGCGGTTACAGAGAAGAAGATGAAAATGTGAGAAGTTTACGAATGGCAGACGACGACGACGGACGCCAAGCGATGAGAAAAGCTCACATGGCCCTTTAGGACAGGTGAGCTAAAAACTGGTTTGATCTTCAAGTAGCCACATGTATTGTTGTCCACTTTTTCCAAACTTTATGGGGGATTTGAAGGGGGGGGGGGGGGGGCTCTGCAGACAACTGCTCACCCAGTCCAAATTGCTGAGTCAGCAACTGCACTCCTCTCATTCAATTGCCATCCACGACAATGGCCACCACCAAATTGGGGCACTTGTTCTTGGTGCAACTGAGTAATTTTCATAAACAAATAATGCTGCAAAGAGATAATGATGAGGTGGCGTTTAGCTTCAGTTTACTTTTCATGTCTGAAATGATTCTTGAAACTCAGCATCATTACATCTCAGGTTACTTAATTATTTTTCATATCATTACTGCTTCAGAGTCCTTTTTACATGAGAAGGAAAAACCAGAGAAACTTCAAATATTGTTTTATTTACTTATTTATTTGGTCATATATTTCTTCCCATTGGCTAATCGTGACCACAATATGGATATAAAGTCAAGTTTATTCAATCGTTTTTACACATGTTGCCCATTTTAGAGGACTTAGGTCTAAATTATTGGTGACTGGGTCCTATTTATGTTTGCCACATTACACAAGCACTACTTCGCTTCCTGGGGTTCTCAAGGGGGAAATATTGTTTCTATATATATGTGATGTGTTTGATTAGCTTGCAATGTATGCAATTGGCTTGCAATGTATCAAATTAGCTTGCATGATGCTTTTGATCAGCTTGAGATGCATGATTGATGCACATGTGCTGCATGCAAGATATGTGCATGAATCATGAGTGATGTATGCATAATGCATGCAATCAGTGTGCGTGATGTGTGCTAGATAGCAGTATATTTGTGATGCTTGCAATTGTTATACATGTCACACACTGGTTGTTCCAGTTGCACGCATACTGCATGGTTGCAGATTTGAAGTTGTGTGTGCTACAAGCTTCCCGCATACTTGCAATTTCGACTGGGGTAATACTCTTTTGTAAATCAAGATTTTGTTTGTTACAGTTTTTTGGTGAGTTGATATAACGTCGCCTGAGTTCCAATGTGTTCTATGTGCCAGTAAGCACATAGAACACATTGGAACTCAAGGGACGATATGTACTCACCAATAAGCTGAAACAAAATCAAATTTTGATATAGAGAATGCAGAACTACAAATGTAAAGAAAAGATAAAACATACCTTCCGTGTTTTTGGTTCTTCCTGCTTCCTGAAATATATATGAAAAAAAAGAAATTAGAAAACTTGTGTAAACTTCTGACCTAAAATAACAAACATAACCGGCCAGCACTATTCACAAATATGAAAGTGTCAATGACACTGTAGCTCAACTTTGAATATGACAGGAATTAGTATTTGCTGTGACCAGGTCAACAATAATGAATTTGACAGGAATCAGTATTTGTTGTGACCAAGTCAACAATAATGAATAGAAAAAGAGTAATTAGCATAATATATGCACGAGAAAAAAAACCGTAATATATGTGATGTAATCCATGTTACTAAATATTCATACAAATATTTATCCATATCAGATCTTTCATATAGAAGGTCTGTACAAAAAACTGATTGCACCTAATTTCAGTACAAAATGGCCGCCAGTGGCCATCTTGAATTTCGGACTGGACGCCAAAACACTCGTTCTCGTCCCACGGTGATAACAAAGATATCCAAGAAGTTTCGTAAAGATCAGTTCATAAGTACGGCCTCTAGTCCAGGCCGTATTGGCATTTGCAGTTTGCTGAAAGTAACACTAAATAGATCAAAGTTAGTCTAATTGCCATAATTTATGCATGAGAAAAAACCCGTATTATATGTGATGTATCCCATGGTACTAAACATTCACACAAAAAATTATTCAAATCAGCACTTTTATATGGAAGTTCTGCACAAAAATCTGATATCACCTAATTTTGTACAAAATGGCTGTCAGTGGCCATCTTGAATTTCTGACCGGACCCAAAAACACCCGTTCTCCTCCCACGGTGATAACAAAGGTATCCAAGAAGTTTTGTAAAGATCTGTTCATAAATACGGCCTCTAGCCAGAGCCGTATTGGCATTTGCACTTACAGTGCTGAAAGTAACACTAAATAAATCAGACTAATTTGCATAATTTATGCATAAGAAAAAAACTCGTATTATATGTGATGTATCCCATGGTACTAAACATTCATACAAGAAATCATTCAAATCAGAGCTTTCATATGGAAGTTCTGCACAAAAATCTGATTGCACCTAACTTTGTACAAAATGGCTACCAGCAGCCAGCTTGAATTTCGGACTGGACCCAAAAACACTCGTTCTCATCCCACGGTGATAACAAAGGTACCCAAGAAGTTTCGTAAAGATCGGTTCATAAATATGGCCTCTAGCCCAAGCCATGTTGATGGCACGGCGCGGCGGACGGACGACGGGCCATGACAATACCTCAAATTTGGCTTCGCTAAAGTTGAGCTAATGAAAGTGTCAATGGCACTGTAGCTTAACTTGACTGTGTGTTGTGTTTGATGAAAAGGATAATGTTCAATGTTTATGAAAGTATTATGAAATACGACAAGAATTGTGATAATTGAGAATATATTAATTCCTGTTCCCTACATGCTATGTTTTCAATAAAAATAATTTGAGGTGTAGACTGTACTAAAGAACTAGGGGGTGGGTTAATGTGGCCCTCACAGTTGATGTATGTCAAACAAAGTTACCAAGTTACAGTGAAATTATTCCAAAACGAGTCATCCTATCAAATTACAATGAAATCCCTTCATAAATACGACCTGTATTCTGTGCTAAAAGTTTTCAGGTTTTGGGCTTGTGCAGCTATCCATGGTTGAATGATCGTGACCAAAAGGGGACGTTCTCATCTAGACATTATCTGGAGTCATCCTACCACATTACAATGAAATCCCTTCATAAATATAACTGTAGACTGTGCTACAGGTTTTCAGGTTTTGGGCTAGGGCAGCCATCACAGTTGACCGATTGTGACCAAAGGGAACGTTCTCATCTAGACATGACCTCAAAACTGCGAAATTTTGTGATGATTGGACAAGAACTATGAGGTGTAGCTAGTGTTAAAATGATTTTTCGACTAACTGACACCAATGCGATTGGTACTAAACAAATCTATTAACTGATAATCACTCAGCGATTAGTCACCTGGGTATATTCTCTAAAGCCTTGAAGTTTCCACTTTGTGCGCCTTCAAGAAAATTTCAGGGCTGTTGATTTGAGGAGTGCTATCGCACTCGCACTTCTAAATCTGAAAAAGAAGCTCTCTTTTTCACGCTTCTTTAATTTTCAAGAAAATAGAATAAAATATCGGGTAGATTCGAGATTCCATTACACAGATTAAAACACACAAATGAGGTGTGAACAGCATACCTACAAACTGTTTTGTAATTTTAATTAACGCTGACAGCAGAAGTACATCTATAGAAGTTCATACTTTTTCATCACGTTCTTGTTTTGGGTAAATGTTGCAGTAATAAGGTTGGTCAGAAAACAAAATGTCACATAATGATATTTACTGAATGAAGTTTTACAAGTCACATTACGTGGTGCACATACCGACCAAACAAATCACACCACTTGGACATGTGGTGTATTTAATATTCAATGAGGCTACATTTGTATTGTTTCTAGTTTGTCTAGTTTTTCATTTGGGGTCGATTAAATTATGCAGGTCAAGGAACAATCGCATCATCAGCGTACACTTCTTCAGTGACCTGTTTTCCATGGTTGGTGATATTTTTGATTTTTAAAAAAAAAATTTTTTAAAATCAATTTTTTTTTATTTAAATCGATTTATTTGATTTTTATTTCCATACTATAAATTATTCACCAGAGGCTACTTTTTCTCACATGATTCCTTTAGATAAAAGAAACTGAGTGTATTGGCAGCAGTTTATATCCATGGCTGCCCAAAGAATGGACACAAATAACTGATACTAAAACATTTACCTGTATTAACCATTTCAGTCTTTTAGGTGGTATGAGGGGAAGAATTCCAGAATATATTTGGCACAGAATAGACATTTGGCAGAGATGGAAAGAGAGAGGAATCAATGGAACTTGTGTTTTCGCATTGTTACAGCACTGCTGGAAGGAAGATGACTTCTTGAAATCATTTTTGATACTTTTGATACTTAAATCACAGATCGTTGTTCTTAGGAGTTGATTTCGTATTTTTGACGGGTTCATTGAAAGATTATCATATATATTGTTTAAAATCTATGTTCACTTAAATATAGTTTTATTCACGTTAGCTGAAAATTACATAAACTTATAAAAGATTCGGGAACATTTAACTTCCCTGCAGCATGTTCCAGCACTCAAGACACAGCCTGATGTATATTCCCACTCCATAGATTAGTTGTCATAAACAAGGGCTAATAACTGTATTTCAACAGTTAATATGCATTCCATCTTGTTTCAGCTCATTTCAAAGTTGTTTTGAAAACATTTCTGAATACTTGTAAATTTTTGATTTAAATCGATTTTTTTTTAAAAATCATGATTTAAATCAATGATTTTTTTTTTAAAAATCATGATTTAAATCAATTGATTAAAATCAGCCAACCCTGCTATTTTCTGCTTTCAAAGTTTTTTTTACCACAATAACAAAGTGCAGAAATTTCTTATTAGACCACAATATAGAAATGAATTTTCGTGGGTAAGTTACAGGCCTTAAAATGTTGAAAATTTTCCACCTGTCATAGGTGACAGGTAAATATATTTTCTACCTGTCACCTCCATAAAACTACCTGAACAAAAGGTATCTGACAGTGGAAGCCCGCTGTGCGAGCAAAGGAGATGCGAAGCCACAAGTGCCGAAGGCACGAAGCTGTGAGTGCCAAAGGCGCGAAGCATTTGGCCGGGGGTCTGGGTCCTCCCCCAGAAAATTTTGAAAAATTGTTGTGCTCACATGCGTTTTCCTGTGTACTGGCAATGGTTATAAGGCTAATTTTCGGTTCCATTTCATGTGATTTTTTTGTAGGGAAACATTTTTAATGCAAATAATTTTCAATATGCTCTCACCCCACGCACACACTGTAATGGCGTAATCCCACCTAAGACATTGATCGTCGTTTCTATCACGTCTTTAAAACATGTGACCATGTTGAACCATAGGCTTACACCGTACCAATCTTTTTCAGCATATATGTAAATTTTAATAAAAGTTTACATTGTTTTTTCCCAAGTGTTTTGTGTTCTTCCTAGCCCTGTTCTTCCTTCCAAAATTGTAATTCTTTTGAGATCACACCGAAATACAACTTTTCGATGTTCCGACGAGATGTTCAATTGACACAACTAGAAGAACCGGAAAGCACTGGCAGGTATATGCGACTGATGCAAAATACATTATTCACTGACTCACCCATTATTTGTGAACAGGTAGGCCTATTATTTCTTTACGGCAGGTAAGAGAAGGTGGGAGGAGGTAGCGGCCAGCTGAGGGAGAGGCTGTTTACACATGTTAGTTTTTTATCAAGTGTTGAAAATTAGCGGCAGTAATTTTCAGTACATAATAACAAAATAATATTTGTGAACAGGCATTATTTCTTCACAGGATGGGGGGGGGGGGGGGGATTTTAGGTGGGGAGGGGCAGGGTTGATTTTATTCAACATGTTATAAAAATCTTAGAAACACTCTTATAGTTATAAAAATAATTATCTCAATGAATGGCTGGCACAAAGTGTCAGAAAAAAACTTATTCCCAGGACAATAAAAGTTCTGCGCGAAGTCAAATTGGCCTTTCCTACATTGGGTCCTTTGGGGTTTTCTTTGACACTCAATAAATTTTGAATACTCAAATTACTGTACAAAATTTGGGAATAAAATATCCGTAGCCTGTAATTTATATGGATATTTTTCGAATTTCAAAATTTTGTACAGTAATTTGGTATAAAATGGAAAGTAAACGTAATTTGGAAAAATGAATGCTATTCAAAGTGCCATCAAATATTGTATGTCATAATTTGTTGTAATACGGCTCTTACCGTCTTACGTACTTCTTTATTTATTTGGGAACCTGAGCTATTAAGAATTTCTGGAAGTACATTGAAAAAACGCCATGAATGGATGAACGGTTTACATGCCAACACGAGCGAGACGATTCTTGGCATGCATGCACGCACATTTCTTCGTCGGTTTGGCTCGTAAATGCAATGACAGAACGAATTCCGTAGTCGGATGTAATCGAGGATGTCCGGCAGCAAACACGTCGGTGGAACCATGGAAAACAGACTGGCCGCTGCCATTTGCGATTTTTCAACTGCAGATTTGATGAAGGCAAACACACGAAGGTTGGTTGGTGGTTTGGGAGTGGGGGGGGGGGGGGGTCGATACAGCTATGAAATGAGAACGGAGGTGCATTCCCGTATTTATCTGTTCTCTCTGACACATGCATCCGGTAGAAACAATGCACTGGGCCCAAGATTCGCTGCTGCAACCGCAAGCATGTTCACCCAGCTTAAAACAACTTCACAAGTTGCAAATATTTCACCGAAGACCCAAAATGAAAGTAGCAAATACGAGTTTGACGTCATATGTGAAGGAACATTATTTGATTGACAGTAATTGTCGGCCATTTGCGATCGCGGCGTTTCAAATAAAATCCCAGGGAGCACAAAAAAACTTCTGTGTGTGTTTGAAATGCGGTGGGGGGGGGGGGGGGGGGGGGGGGGGGGTGGCGGCACAATACAAGTGGGAATGGTAAGTGCTTCTTAAACATTTGTTGATATTTAGTTGAACATTTTAAGACTGACTGATGCTTATTGACAATAGAAATATACCTGGCACAAACAATGCCATTTTTGTCCCTTTTCGCACGTTGCCAGATATTTGAGCTCACCTGTCGCCGGTGACAGGTAACCACTTTTTCTACCTGTCGCATGGCGACAAACACCTGTTGGCGACAGGCAGACAGGTGTACATTTCGAGCCCTGGTAAGTTATATTCTGGGCCCTCTCCTCAATTCCCCTTGGAAATAGGAGCACCAAAGATTTATTATTAGACCAATTTACTTTTTGTGGCATCAGTTGTTTGGTCATAAGGACATGGAGACATTGACTTCTGTTATTTCGCACAGTTAGACCCATTAATTGTGTCATAATCTGGAAGCCACTCCAGCCAATGCATTCAGTTAAAACCACAGTTTTGTTGTCTTTATTACTTAGTTTTAATAGCACCTGACATTGCATAACCAACTAGTCGATTAATCGGCGACTGCTACCTGGCGATTAGTCAATTAGTAATAATCCAAATGGCATTAATTGTTTCAACACTAGACCGTGTAGACTGTGCTCAAGGAAATTATTATGACTCATGTTTGTAACATCAGCCGTGATTGGTTAATTTGACACCTTCTAAAAGTCATAAACTGGAGTTTGGGGGAAAAACACAGGTACTATCAGAAAGTTCTTCCCTGGAGACAAGAGAACAAAGAAAATGTAAGATCCACTACCATTGATCAGCGTCGATTACGCAAGCTCTGGTTGGAATTTCTCAACACCAAATGCTGGCGCTGTGTCTGATTAACTTTTTTCGTCACCGAAGGACACAAACTTACCAACAAATATATCATCTTCAGTGGGTGTGTTTTTAATTTTAACTGCAAACAATGAATTCAAAAGAATCAGAAATATTAAAAACTCACGTGTTGTTCACCACTTCAGTGAATCCTGAATATGAGTTATGACTTCAATCAATTATATTTCCAAAAGTTTAGTACTCCTCGACCTCACTGAGCCTCAAGTTCAAAATAAATTGTTTCACTCCGCTTAATTCTGTCGTCATCCAAGAAACATGGATTTATATTCCATTAATTTATACCACTTATCACACAAGCATTAACAATGAATTATAACATGAACAGCATGATGCAGTTGTAAACAATGGCATTTAGTGATATAGAAACTCCCAAAGTGACAGCACTTGTGACAAGTCATTTTCGAAAAGACATCATTCGTTCGAAATGACGTCATGTTTTTGGATTCGACTACATTGTTATTACAAGATTGATGGCATGTTGCAGTTAATGCTTAACAATGAAAGTTATTTTTTGTTCGGCATAATAAAATAATTAGAACATTTCTTTTCATGTTCTATCGGTCGATAGTACCTGAGTTTGTGTGATTTCTGAAGTAAAACCTTCAGCAGCTTCACTGCTTCAGGTTTTATTTCAGAAATCACACAAACTCAGGTACTATCGACCAATAGAACATGAAAAGAAATGTTCTAATATTATGTTATGACTCACAGACTAACAGACTTCCGCACGTGTGATGGCAATAGCTCATCTTGACTTTGTCAAGCTTGCATGTAGCTAACTAGAGTCCTGAATGGGCCTCTATACATAATGTCCGCACATGCACAGAGCCAGGGACATGTCCTCTAATACTGCCAATAACCATTCTTTCGTGATGCCTGCTGAGTGTAATTAGTTCTATGGAGGGAGGTGCGAATAACTCACAGGAGTGCACTTCTTGTCTGGGCCAATGGCAAATATGATAAATAATGAAATTGTTAGAATTTGTGTATTTATTTATTGGGGTATAACAACACTTTCATTAGCCAGGGTCGGGGCGTGGTGGCTCAGTTGGTAGAGGTGCAGGCTGCAAGCTGAGAGGTCCTCGGTTCAAATCCCACTTGCGACAACCGCGTTGAGTCCTTGGGCAAGACACTTCACCCCCATTGCGCACATGGGGGCATGGTGACGCTGTGTTCTAAGGCGTACTGCACATCGATGGTGCACCTGCCTTCAACCAATGCTAACCCTGCCTGTGTGGAGTTGGTATGTTGGGGAGCTGACAGTTGCTCGCCGTTGCTCGGTGCTTCTCTCCGGGTACTCCGGATTCCTCCACCCGTAAAACCGTCGCGGTCATGGATAGCCATTGTGCAAAAATATGTGACCTTAAACACCAATAAATAAATAAATAAATTAGCCAGGGTCACCATGTTGAACAGTTTTACTTGTGGAGTACTAACCACTGAACCGCCGCTCTCCCCAAATTATTAGAAATTTCCATTATTTATACACCATACCACATGGCCAGACATGCTGAATAGATAAATGGAATGGAGGGTCAATACAGAACAAAAACAAGATAAGCAGGCTTGCATACTTACTCCAGGATAATGGAGTCCCTAAGAGAATTTAGGGAACACCAAAATGAATTCTACCTCCATGCATAAATGGATACCCATTTGTTGATAGAAGTAGAAATCACATTAGGATATGAGAATCCTAGTCTGGAGTATATCCATAATCTTATGATGACCAAACATTTCTAAAAATGCTATATTTAGATTAAAGGAAACAAGATATACATGTAAATGCAACTAAAGTTAATTAAGAAGATCTATATAAAGATTATTAATCATGTGCTGTGACTGGATGAACTTAAAAACAAAGTACAGTTAAAACTAGAAGTCCTGTCACGAATTGTGCGCTTATCTAGGCTTAATTGTGCGTAGGAATTGTGCGCTATTGCCATACTGAATGACATCCAAAGCACGGCAGGTTCTTTGGTTACTCATAGCAAACACAGGCAATGTTTCTGCCAATGGACCTCCGGGGTTACCCAGAGGTCCATTGGCTGAAACATTGCTTGTGCACAGGCCATATGTACAGAATTCGATAGCCTTACTATGGTCATAACGCGTAGATTAGTGCACAGATCGACGTGCTATTTGTGCGCAGTTCATAACAGGATTTCTAATTGTAACTGTAAGGGCCGTCATTCTGCTAAAAAAATGAGGGCAACATTTTTATAACATGTGCCGAGGCAGCTTGCCATAATGATCCCTCATGCCAAATTTTTTTTAAAATCCATCACTTACTGGTAAGGTATTGCTGCAGATGGATGGATGCTTGGACAGAAGCACAGATGGACGCATATAATCCAGTAAACCCAACAGTCTCTTTGAGAGTGGGGGTATAGTTCGGCTCCTATGCTCACACAATGACATTACCATTCCAGCCCATTAAATTAGCAGTGGCATTCTGAACTGCCAATGCATAAACTGCAGTGAATCTGAATTGTTGCAGTAGCATCTTTTCTGTCATGAATTTGGTGGTCTGTTATTATTGTTGGACCATCTTGGTATCAATCTTGCAACCACAACGTAAGCGGTACTGACATTAGATTTTTTTCTCTGTGGAGGGAGGAAAGAGTGGGACAGGATTTACATCAAAGCAGCAAATTTGTGTTTGTATGCATGTTTTTGTAAGTGGGGCACATGGGGGTAAAGAAAATTTGTATGGGGGCAAATTCCTTCACTTCTCCTCTCCCATAGTGCTACAACTGAATGCAAGCCATATGGAGATGTTTCCCCAAACCATCATACATGTACATGTTGCACTGTCAGTTAATAAACTGATGATTAACTAATACAACATATTAAGTGACAAGTGATAAGGACAGGTCATCTACGTGCAGTCTATAGATAATGGAACTGAATGTGGCTTATCTGATGGTTATACATGTGATGCATTAATGACCGTGACTCATTTATTTATTGGGATTTAACATCTTCGACAGCCTGTGTCACCTTGTGTTGGGACAGTTTTTTGAGTGGAGGAAATCGGAGTACCTGCCGAGAACCACCGACCAATTGTCACATTTCCCAACATACTAATCCCATACAATCAGGGTTAATGCCAGTTTAAGGAAAGTGCGGTGACATGTAGCATGCCATAGTACACAGAGCCACAATGCCGCCACAAGGACAATCAGGATGTAGTGTCTTGCCCAAAAAGACAACACAGTTATGTTGGTCAGGATTGAACTGTGGACCTATTGGTTTGAAGTCCTCACCTCGAATTAAGATACAGTCCTAGAACGATATTATAAAGCAAACGTCTCCTTGATTTGGCTTTTGTTAGGGCTTGTATTTCAACCAGAATATGAAATGTTATTCACACAAAGATTTGTGCAATAAAACCTGAGGGAATCCATGTAGATTCTAGCTGCACCCCTTTTAGAATTCGCAAGAAAAGAATTGATGCAATTAAGCCTTTACCTAACAAAGTGGTAGCAAATTAATCAATACAAGGCTAACATGAGTACATGACCTGAAATATCCTGCCACTTTGTCAATAAAATTGTACAAATATGGCTGCCAGGCCGAGAAGAAAAACAACCTGTGTTTAGGGTAACCTGTAGAAAAAAACTAGAAAAACTATGAGCACTGCTCACTAAATGACACCCCCCACTCCCACCAAGAAACATTTTACAACAGTAAAAGTGTGTTTAATGTAGAGAGCACAAACACTGACACCCCCTCCTCCCCTACACACACACACACACCTCCACCCCAAAGCTTGAATTGACAAAGCCCATTTTTCAGTATGTGAAACTGTTAAAATGAAAGTATCTAAAAACAAAATAGAAGGTACACATCTTCACTGTATGTAAAAGAATGTTTGAAGCTTTCATTGATACCCATTCACTAGTTTAAACTAGAGGGCTGCCACATCCACGGGGCAGCTGATCCCCCCGAAAAAAGTGTGGTCATCATAAGATTTTCTAAGTTGAAAAGGGGCATAACTCTGGTAAAATTAATCAGGACAAACCCATTTTCGAACTTGACACGTATTTTGATATGTTTGCACCACATATCAAGTTTGGTTACAATCAAACTATCTTGAGGGAAGTTACCATCCGGAAACCAAAAATCATAAGATTTTCTAAATTAAAAAGGGGCATAACTCTGGTAATATTAATCAGGATGAACCCGGATTCGAACTTGACCTGTATTTTTATATGTTTAAGCCACATATCAAGTTTGGTTACAATCAAACTATTTCAAGGGAAGTTATCATCCGGAAACGAAATGTAAATGGACGGACGGACGTACAAAAAAAAACGCGTGACGACTGTATGCCCCGAAATTTTTTTTCGGGGGGATAAAGAGGTCGTGGATAGCAAATGTCAACACCCCCCCCACCCCCAAGCTTGAATTGACAAAGCCCATATTTAAATATGGGAAACCCTAAAACTGAAAATATCTGAAAACAAAAAGGAGGTGCACATCTTCAATGTATGTAAAAGAATGTCTGAGAGTTTCAATGAAATCCATTCACTGGTTTAAGACGAGTTGCAGATAGCAGATGTATACCCCCCAAAAGCGTATCAACCCCTATAGCATAACGGACGGACAGATGTTTGTCGGAATATGAAAATATCTAAAAGAAAAATAGGAGGTGCACATCTTCAGTGTATGTAATAGAATGTCTGAGAGTTCCAATGGAGTTTGTTCAATGGTTTAAGAGGAGTAGCAGATAGCAGATCTATACCCCTCCCTACTAAAACTTGAATTGACAAAGACCATTTTTGAATATGGGGAACTGGAAATATGAAAATATCTGAAGAGAAAATAGGAGGTGCACATCTTCAATGTATTAAAAGAATGTCTGAATGTTTCAATGAAATCTGTTCAATGGTTTAAGAGGAGTTGTGGATAGCAGATCTGTACAGGATGTCAACTGAATTTGATAAAGTTCATTTTTCAATATGGGAAACTGAAGAAATGAAAATATCTGAAAACAAAATAGGAGGTGCACATCTTCAATGTATGTAAAAGAATGTCTGAGAGTTTCAATGGAATCCGTTCACTGGTTTAAGAGGAGTTGCGGATAGCAGATGTTTACATCCCTAAAACAACAGATGGATGGATGGATAGGCGGACGAACATCAAAATATAAAAATATCTGAAAGAAAAATAGGAGGTGCACATCTTCAATGTATGTAAAAGAAGGTCTGAGAGTTCCAATGGAGTTTGTTCCATGGTTTAAGAGGAGTATCGGATTGGAGATCTATACCCCTCCCTACTAAAACCTGAATTGACAAAGACCACTTTTGAATATGGGGAACTGTAAATATGAAAATATCTGAAAAGAAAATAGGAGGTGCACATCTGCAATGTATGTAAAAGAATGTCTGAAAGTTTCAATGAAATCTGTTCAATGATTTAAGAGGAGTTGCGGATAGCAGATCTGTACAGAATGTCAGTTCATTTTTCAATATGGGAAACTGTAAAAATGAAAATATCTGAAAAGAAAATAGGAGGTGCACATCTTCAATGTATATAAAAGAAGGTCTGAGAGTTTCAATGAAATCTGTTCACTGGTTTAGGAGGAGTTGCGGATAGCAGATGTACCACCCTTAAGCATAACGGATGGACGGACAGAGGGACAGACATAGTGAACACTTTATACCACCCACTATAAAAGTGGGTGGTGTAACTAGGGTAGGCAGGTACATGTAGGTTTTTTTTTTTTTTATTCATTTTTTTTTTTCAAATCGTGTTCTACAATTTTGCAGGAGAGGAATTTCCACTGATGTATAATGGTTACATACATTTCTTGTATACTGTACAAACAGACAAGAACAGAGTGGAATACCACCCACACTTGTGCCTTTTTTAAATACAGTGGAGCCCTGTTAATTGAATAGCCACTTTGCCAATGAAAAGTATTCAATTAACAGTAGTATTCAATTAACAGGGATTGTGTTACTTTTCTGTCTTCTAGAGATAAACTTAACATTTATTCTATTATATCTTGTTTGACAGAGCTCAATGAAATCCGTCAAACAAGATATAATAGATTAAATGCCTGCGAAATAGGTCTATCAACAAAGGAAAACTGGAGAGAGTTGAGGTAATTTCTCAACAGGTTACTAGATTTTTTATTCAATTAACAGGCATTTACTCTATAACCTATATTCAACTAACAGGTCAAAGTTGTATCGGAGGTATGGTAAATAGTTCTGTGTAGAAGAATTATATTCAGTTAACAGGGTTATTCAGTTAAGAGCTATCCAGTTAAGTGGGCTCCACTGTATTAATAAAGTTCCTTAGAAACATGCATTCTGAGGTTGTTTCCCATAGATTTACAAAATATACACACTTTATACGAACGTTCTGATTATTGATAGAAATAATCAAAATAATCAGATTATGTTGGCTGGAACTTCTGTGTTTTTTTTGTAGAATTTAAGGACACCCGATATAAATCTCTGGATACAGTTGTCAACTTCCATACTTGATATTATTTTGCATTCATGACGCTGTTAGCTAACTGTAAAACACATTATATGTGGAGGGCATATTGTCATTAAAATATTTAGAGAGGCATTACTACTCTGACATATTAACTATAGGGGGCATCAGTACCCCGTGGCTCACCAACAGATGGCAAATGTAAAGGG
Source organism: Pictodentalium vernedei (assembly GCA_031216915.1). NCBI lineage: Eukaryota > Metazoa > Mollusca > Scaphopoda > Dentaliida > Dentaliidae > Pictodentalium > Pictodentalium vernedei. The sequence goes on from CM062297.1 coordinate 701,489,345, forward strand.
GAGGCTGGAGTAAAAAAAAAAGTCCAAAACCTGCACACAAAAAACCCAAAATTAAATAAGAAGAAGATAACCAAGAAGAAGAATAACCAAGAAGCATGCTAACATAAAACAGGAACCATGGCAATATGCTACAAGGTAAATCTCCACAGTGAAGAAAAGAAAGACAAACCTCAAAACCTGCATATAAAAGTAAAAAAGAGGCCCCAGGGGGCATGAGGGCGCTCACCTGACATGGTAGTCTATATATCAAACCAGGGACTTGATTTGAATAAACTGCATATGCCCCTCGTAAGAAAAGCATATACCAACTAGATGAAGCAGTTGTGCACACACAATACACAGGATTTTTCCTTCTATTTTCAGTTCTTGCACTTTTACATCTCAAAATTGAGATAAATGCATAAAAAACAGATTTTTTTTTATTTTTGTTCGGAAATTTTCGAAGACCCAAACAAAATATTTTCATTCTAAATTTTTTTTTTTCTTCTTAAAATTGACCAAAACGCATAAAAAAACAAAAAACTAATTTTCCAGATTTTGGTCCAAAAGTCCCACCCAGACCCCAAATTTTCAGTGTAAAAAAAAAAAAAAAAATTGGTCTTAAAATTAACCGAAACGCATAAAAAACAAAAAAAAATATTTCCAGATTTTAGTCCAAAATTTCTAAGTCCGGAATGGGACCCCAAATTTTCAGCCTAAATATGAACCCAGGGACTTGGCTTGAACAAACTTTAATCTCACCCCCCTAAGGATGCTGCATACCAAATATCAAAAGATTCTTATTGGTAGATCTGAAAAAGATTTTTAAAAAATATTCCTCATACTGCACTAATTTAAACATTTGGGCTCCCATAGAGAGCCCAAATATGAACCCAGGGAATTGATTTCAATAAACATGTGAAACAATCTTCCAAAGATGTTATATGTGAAATTTGAAAGCTTTTGGAGCAGTGGTTTGGGAGAAAAGTAGTCTTATATGTTTTTCCCATTATATTTATTTATTTATTGGTGTTTAAGGTCACATATTTATGCACAATGGCTAATCATGACCGTGATAGTTTTACGGGTGGAGGAAACCGGAGTACCCGAAGAGAACCACCGAGCAACGACGAGCAGCTGCCAGCTCCCCAACTCTGCACTGCAGCACAGGCAGGGTTGGATTAGTTGAAGACAAGCGCACCATCGACATGCAGTACGCCTTAGTACATGGCATCATCGTGCCCCCACGCGGGAAATAAAGATGAAGTGTCTTGCCCAAGGACACAACGCTGTTGCCGCAGGTAGGATTTGAACCGAGGACCTCTCGGCTTGCAGCCTGCACCGTTTTTCCCATTACCCACAGCGTTAAAAAAAGCTGACTCAGCACTTTTTCAAAGTTCCAGAAAAGTACCTCACGATAAAACAGATAACAATTTTTTTTATCATTCCATTTTGTTGGTCCTAAGGAAGCTCCACACCAAATAAAAATTCTCAGTGCCGTGTAGTTTTGGAGATATGGGCGTTTGAATTTGTTTCTATTTTTAGCTCCTGCGGTTCCCATGGGACGACAGGAAAAAATTTTGTTGCATAAATTAAGTACTTATGACCTAATAAGCCCTCATATCAAATTTGGCCCAAATCTGCCTCTCGGTTTGAAAAATAGAAATTTTGGGAGGGGCAAATATTCTTGCCCCTCCCATAACAACAGCAAATATAGCCCCACAAACTTCTCTTGAACAAATCAGAGTCTACACCTCAAAAGGAAGCTGCACACCAAATATCAAGTCTCGGCTACATGTACTGCTGGTTTATGAGAAGAAGATTTTTTAGGATTTCAGCACACTTTTTGGGTGTAGCCCTACCAAGGGGCGAGACAACTTGATTTGAACAAAATCAAATTGCGATGTCATAACAAACTATTATCTCAAATGTCAATTAAAATGGTTCAGCGGTTTGGGAGGAGAAGACGCAAACACCATGTTCACGGACAACGGACGGTGAGTGATCACAATAGCGCTTCTGATTGAAAGTCAGGTGAGCTAAAAAACAAGAGACCCCACAGGGCCTGAAGCGCTCATCTTGAACAGAGCACAATATAAAGAGAGTCCAAGAATGAGTACATTAAGCAAGCCATCTCCATAGGCTATACTGTCAATCCTTGAGTCCCTTAGGAGTGACAAAAATAATCTGGGCATCATGCCTTTTCTTCAGTTGAAAGTAAAATGTAGAGCTCCCCTATGAAGCCCCTTGATACAACCTATGTGCATTAATCTTAGTTACACACCTCTAGAGGGTACTGAATACAAAATTTTTAATTCTTCAGCAAAATGGTCAATTCTGGCTCCCATAGGGAGCCCAAATATTAACCCAGGCTCTCGATTTGAATACAGTTGAATCTGACTTCCCTAGAGATGTTGAGTACCAAATATGAAAGCATTCTGACTGTTGGACCTGAAGAAGAGAAATTTTAAAGAAATTTCTTCATATTGCACTAAGTTAAAATTCAGGCTACCATAGCGAGCCCAAATATTAACCTATTTATCCAATTTGAACAAACTTGAATCTGACCCCCCCCCCCCCCCCCCCTCCCCCAGAGATGTTGTATACTAAATATGAAAGCATTTTGACTAGTGGATCTGAAGAAGAAGATTTTTTAAGAAATTCCCTCATATTGTACTATGTAAAAATGTGGGCAACCATAGCAAGCCCAAATATATACCTAGGGATTTGATTTGAACAAACTTGAATCTGACCCTCCCTAGAGGTGTTGCGTACCAAATATGAAAGCATTCTGACTGTTGGATCTGAAAAAGAGAAATTTTAAAGAAATTTCTTCATATTGCACTAAGTTAAATTTCAGGTTCCCATATGGAGCCCAAATATTAACCCAGGTACTCGAATTGAACAAACTGGAATCTGACCCCCCTAGAGATGTTGTATACCAAATATGAAAGCATTCTCACTGGTGGATCTGAAGAAGAAGATTTTTAAAGAAATTTCCTCATATTGCACTAAGTAAAAATTTGGGCTACCATAGCGAGCCCAAATATATACCTAGGGATCTGATTTGAACAAACTGGAATCTGCTCCCCCCTAGAGATGTTGTATACCAAATATGAAAGCATTCTGACTGGTGGATCTGAAGAGGAAGATTTTTTTAAATTACCTCCCATATTGAACAAAGTTAAAATTTGGGCTTCAATGGATTGAAATTTAGAAAAATACTCTGAAAATGTTACAGTAAACACCATGGCAATATGCCAGTGAGGCAAAACTCCACTTAAAAAAATATCAAAACCTGTACACAAAAGTCAAAAACCCATACACAAAAGTCCAAAACCTGCACACCAAAGTCCAAAATTAAAGTAAATAAGCGGCTAAAGGGTTAAATAATATAATACTAGCCCCAAGAAGCATCCTAACATAAAAAAGGAACCACGGCAATATGCTGCAAGGTAAGTAGCCACTTGGAAGAAAAGAAAGACAAACCACAAAACCTGCACATAAAAGTCAAAAAAGTATCACATTTGTTTTAAAGGGTTAAAATTGAGAAAAATACCCTGCAAATGTTACAGTAACCACAATGGCAATATGCCAGTAAGGTGAAACTCTACTTGAAAAATATCCTCTTGGAAGAAAAGAAAGACAAACCTCAAAACCTGCACATAAAAGTCAAAAAAGTATCACATGTGTTTCAAAGGGTTAAAATTGAGAAAAATACCCTGAAATGTTAAGGTAACCACCATGGCAATATGCCAGTAAGGTAAAACTCCACTTGAAGACAAAACCTGTACACAAAAATCAAAAACCTGCACAGAAAAGTCAAAAACCTGTACACAAAAGTACAAAATTCAAGTAACTTAGCATGGAAAGGGTTGAATAAAATATTACTATCCCTGAAAAGCATGCTTACATAAAAAAAATGTCAATAACACTGCAGCTTAACTTGTGTGTTGCGTTTGATGAAAAGGATAATGTTCAATGTTTATGAAAGAATTATGAAATAAGACAAGAATTGTGATGATTGGGAATATGTTCATTTCTGTTCCCTGTATGCTATGTTTATGATAAAAATAATATGAGGTGTACACTGTACTAAAGAGCTGAGGGGTGGATTAATATGACCTCACAGTTAATGTAAGTGGCCCTCACAGTTAACGCATATCAACAAAAGTTACCAAGTTACAGCGAAATTATTCCAAAAAGAGTCATCCAATCAAGTTACATTAAAATCCCTTCATAAATATGGCCTGTAGACTGTGATAAAGGTTTTCGGGCCCCTGTAGCCGTCAGTTTCCCAATTGCGTCCAAAGGGGACGTTCTCATCTAGACATTATATGAAGTCAACCTACCAAGTTACAATGAAATCCCTTAATAAATACGACCTGTAGACTGTGCTAAAGGTTTTTGGGCTTCGAGCCCCTGAAGCCGTCACAGATGACCAATCACAACCAAAAGGGGATGCCATCATCTAGGCATTATATGGAGTCAAACTTACGGGTTACAATGAAGTCCTTCCATAAATATGACCAATAGACTATGCTAAAGGTTTTGTGGTTTTGGGTTCAGGCAGCCATCAAGGCTGAATGATCGCAACCAAAAGGGGACATTCTCATCTAGATATTATTTAGAGTCATCCTACCAAGGTACAATGAAATCCCTTCATAAATATCACCTGCAGACTGTGCTAAAGATTTTCGGGCTTCGGGCTCGGGCAGCCATCATGGTTGAATGATCGCAACCAAAGGGGACAATCTCATCTGGGCATCATCTGGAGTGATCCTACGAAGTTACAATGAAATCCATTCATAAATATGACCTGTAGAATGTGCTCAAGGTTTTTGGGCTTCGGGCACTTGTAGCCATCACAGCTGACCAATCACGACCAAAAGAGGATGTCATCATTGAGGCATTATATGGAGTCAACCTAATAGGTTACAATGAAATCCTTCCATAAATATGACCTTTTACCTATGCTGAAGTTTTAGGGCTCGGGCACCCATCAAGGCTGAATGATCGCGATCAAAATGGAACGTTCTCATCTAGCCATTATTTGGAGTCATCCTACCGAGTTACAATGAAATCCCCTCATAAATATGACCCGTAGACCGTGCTAAAGGTTTTCAGGCTTCGGGCACCTTTAGCCGTCACAGTTGCCCAATCATGTCCAAAAGGGGATGTTCTCATCTAGATATTATATGAAGTTAACCTACCAAGTTACAATGAAATCCCTTCATAAATATGACCTGTAGACTGTGCTAAAGGTTTTTGGGCTTCGGGCTCGGGCAGCCATCATGGCTGAATGATCGCAACCATAGGGGACAATCTCATCTGGGCATCATCTGGAGTGATCCTACGAAGTTACAATGAAAGCCCATCATAAATATGACCTGTAGACTGTCCTCAAGGTTTTTGGGCTTCGGGACTGTGAAGCCGTCACATTTGACCAATCACGACCAAAAGGGGATGCCATCATCTAGGCATTATATGGAGTCAAACTAACAGGGTACAATGAAATCCTTCCATAAATATGACCTTTTGCCTATGCTAAAGGTTTTTGGGCTCGGCACCCATCAAGGCTGCATGAACACAGTCAAAATGGGACGTTCTCATCTAGACATTATTTGGAGTCATCCTACCAAGTTACAACGAAATCCCTTCATAAATATGACCTCTAGACTGTGCTAAAGGTTTTTGGGCTTCAAGCCCCTGTAGCTGTCACAGTTGCCCAATCACGTCAAAAGGGGACTTTCTCATCTAGACATTGTATGAAGTCAACCCACCAAGTTACAATGAAATTCCTCAATAAATATGACCTGTAGACTGTGCTAAAGGTTTTCGGGTTTTGGGCTCGGGCAGTCGTCATGGTTGGCAGATCATGCCTAAATGGGGAAATTCTCATCTAGACATCATAAGGAGTCATCCTACCAAGTTACAATGAAATCCCTCCACATTAAACATGAGCTGCAGACTGTGCTAAAAGTTTTTGGGTTTCGGGCTTGGGCAGCCATCACGGTAGATAGATCATGCCCAAAAGGGGACGTTCTCATCTAGGTATTATACAGAGGCATCCTACCAAGTTACAATGAAATCCCTTCATAAATATGACCTGTAGACTGTGCTAATGGTTTTCGGGTTTTGGGCATGGGCAGCCATACCGGTTGCCCGATCGCGACTAAAAGGGGACGTTCTCATCTAGACATGACCCCAAACCTACATATGAAATTTCGTGACAATCAGACAAGAACTGCGGGGTGTAGCCTGTGCTAAAGGAAAAGGTGAACAGACGTCACAGACTAACAGACGAACAGACTTCCGCACGCGTGATGGCAATAGCTTATCTTGACTATGTCAAGTTAAGCTAAAAAAAAAAATCAAAACCTCCACACAAAAATTCAAAATGAATGAAACCGGACACCGACGGCAAATCAACATTTCCTTATTTTTAAGGAGTTCCCAAGCTCTTACCATGGTTTTTTAAGGAATTATATGCAATTGCTGTGCTTATTTCGGTAATTAGACATGGCATCAAAATTTGCAACAACTGGCCCGGTCTCTTGTTCCTGCTTCAAATGCCAGTGAAATAGAAGAAACAGAACATAAATCATATTTCTTGTGATTTTGTTAACTTTTAAGTCATGATTTTCCAATCACTTTTGTTGATTACTGAGTTCAGTGTTTTCACCAGTATCTCTCCGAATTTCAACTGCAGAGGTTCGTTTTTTACAGAATTATTTTTTCAATTTCATTTCTTTATGTTTATAATCTGTTCTTTGATTCTCAAACTTATGTTTATTTTTAAAATAGTTTTTAGGTCCTTTGTTTTGTCACCTAACAGGAAACATAAGGGTTGTATTGAAATGTCTCAAGACTAACCGCTTTTCTTATGAAGCTTCTCAAAATCACATGGCGATTTTGATTTCGCCCAAACTTAAAAATTAGGCAAAGTAAGTGGCACCAAGGTGAATATAGTGCCCCTAAACACAGGTATTTATTTTCTTGGCCTCATTGGAACTGGCTCGATGAGCTGGTTCCAATGACATATGGTTTTATTGCTAAATATTGTTGTTTTTTTTTAAATTTCTGTTTATGTTTAAATGAAAGTGTCAATGACACTGTAGCTCAACTTGTCAACACATGTACATGTATAGTATGTGACACAGCAATGACAAACATCTAGGTAATGACCTGATAACAAAGGTACATATAAAGTATTGCAACAGTCTGTACATAAATACTGACCATAGTCTGTAACAAATGTATAGGTAAAGTATTGTAAAGGTGGGTGGCAGTCAGATGCTAAACTAGAAAAGAAATCTTTTGAGTCCCAGAGTGGGTCTGACTGAACCCCAAAATATCTGTTCTCATAGCAAAGTGATAACAAAGGCACCCCAAAACACACTCGTTCCTGTCCCAAGGTGAAAACAAAGGTACCCAATAAGTTTCATGAAGATCAGTTCGTAAATACGAGCTGTATAGAAGTTGTGACAAAAAACTGATTGGACCTAATTTTGGTACAAAATGGCCACTGGCAGCCATCTTGAATTTTGGACCGCACTCAGAAACACTCGTTCTCGTCCCAAGGTGATAACAAAGGTACCCAAGAAGTTTCGTGAAGATCGGTTGATAAATACAGCCTCTAGCCTGAGCCGTATTGACATGTGCACTTACAGTGTATAAGTAGCACTAAATAAATCAAAATTCATCTAATTTGCATAATTTCTGCACGAGAAAAAAACCTGTAATGTATGTGATGTATTCCATTTTACTAAACATTCATACAAAAATTTATTCAAATCAGAACTTTCATACAGAAGTTTTGTACAAAAGACTGATTGCACTAATTTTGGTACAAAATGGCTGCCGGCGGCCATCTTGAATTTCGGACAACACCCCAAAACACTCGTTCTCATCCCACAGTGATAACAAAGGTACCCAAGAAGTTTCGTAAAGATCGGTTCATAAATACGGCCTCTAGCCCGAGCCGTATAGGGATTTGCACTTACAGTGCTGAAAGTAACACTAAATAAATCAAAGTTAGTCTAATTTGCATAATATAAGCACGAGAAAAAACCCATATGATATGTAATGTATCTCATGGTACTAAACATTCATACGAAAAATTATTCAAATCAGAGCCTTCATATGGAAGTTCTGTACAAAAAAAAAATTTCTGCATCGTCGGTACAAAATGGCTGCTGGCAGCCATCTTGAATTTCGGACTGCACCCAAAAACACTCGTTCTCATCCCACGGTCATAACAAAGTTACCCAAGAAGTTTCGTAAAGATTGGTTCATAAATACGGCCTCTAGCCCGAGCCATAGCAGCTTGGCACTTACAGCTCTGAAAGTAACACAAAATAAATCAAAGTCAGTCTAATTTGCATAATTTACGCACGAGAAAAAAACCCGTATTATATGTGATGTATCCCATGGTACTAAACATTTATACAAAACTTTATTCAAATCAGAACTTTCATACAGAAGTTCTGTACAAAAAACTGATTTTTGCATCATCGGTACAAAATGGCCGCTGGCAGCCATCTTGAATTTCGGACCACACCTAAAAACACTCGTTCCCGTCCCAGGGTCATAACAAAGGTACACAAGAAGTTTCGTAAAGATCGGTTCATAAATACGACCTCTAGCCCGAGCCATAGCCAATTGTTGACGTACGGACAGACGGAGGGACGGACAGACGGACGACAGGCCATGACAATAGCTCAAATTTGACTTCGTCAAAGTTGAGCTAAAAATCAAAAAGCTGAGTTGGATAAAAGGTTAACATGTGTTATCTGTATACAACCGGGGTTCAACCATGGTGACTTCATGGGATCCTCAAAGCAGGCAGGGGTCGATTTAATTTTTTAAAATTGAATAACAGTTTACTAACATGGATAAATTTTGATTAGCATTTCCTATTATTTATATGTTTTTGTCATGTGATGAAATTAATTAGCTAAGCTGAAAAATGATTCGAAAATTGCAATGCGAATCCAGTTAAATCGAGCCCTGATAACAGGTATGGATTCTCGCAACCATTTTTGCAAGAATCTAAATAGATTCTCCCAAATTTAGATGATTTCACTTTTTAACAAAGCGAATCTGAAATAGAAAAGTCTCTTTGTTACCATCTACTATTTTTCATCACTTTCAGAAATAATATATTAATTTAACTTTTCAACTTGGAACATCTTTATTTTGCACCCACTCAGTTGGATATCTACAAGGCAGGAGTTTAAACTAGCCGTTTTCAACTTTGCACCATTATTTGGGTCTGCACATTTACTAATTCTTATGTCTTTTTCCACTAGTGATTAACTGATGTTTGGCAATTGCATCTGACAATTTTAAGCCATTGGTTAACCACCAGTGGAAGTGTTTGAACACAGGTTCATGATGATGGTTAAATGGAACACCATAGAATCAAAATTATTTGTATTTATGTTTCATTCACGATCTCATACAAGCAGTAACAAGCTTAATAAATTGCCACAATGATTGGCAGGAATCATGATTGGTCTAATCTCATTGATTGGTCTGATCTTCCTCTTGATAGCTGCTCACGACCCACGTGCCATGTGTCGCATGATGACTCTAGGATATATGACATCAGCAAAAACAGATAACAGTGTGGCATTTTTGATAAATGATCAACAATGCCATGCTGTTAACTTGTTTTCATTGACATGTTCGTGAGGTCAAGGAAACAATCAACCTGACAGTACTGCAAAAATAACAATATTTCATGCGTTTTTGAACATATTTCTCCTTTTGTTTGTGACTATCTGACATCGGAGGGATTCGGTGCTCACAATCTGTTGACTGTGTGCTCAACTAGTCGGCAAGCAGATGATGGCCACAAATCCTTATTGGTTGATCACTATTTTTCACCCTGAACTTTTATTTGGGTCTGCTTGTTTATTTGGAACCCAAGAGTAAAACTCTGATGGTTTGATAACTGTAAATTAGATAAGAAAAAACTTGAAACATTCTGAAGCATTTTACTTGCCGTAATCAAAATTGCTGCTGAAAAATTTCTGTGTTCACAATTTTTTGCCATCGCATATTTCTCTTCATAAATGTTGCAACATTTTCACGTCCATGGCAAAAATGCAAAGATTACATTTTGATGACTGTATGATCATAATGATACTTACTGAATCAGTTCCCAATACTGAGAAATTCTACATTGCCGGTTACTTCTACGAAGTCCTTCATTCTGTTCACCAGACATCTTGTAAAGGAATTATCAACAGTAGTCTTCAGATTCACTTATGTTCCTTTTAACACCACACAGCCATTATGCATAATCTGTTGTGGAAAATGTTTTTTAAAAAGATTGTATTATATTGAAAACCAGCAGTCGTGATCAAGCCTGGAAATAAGCAATCTATCATTTGCAGAATGAGGTCCCCAGAGGGTGAATTTGCTGATGCTATGTGTAATAGCCCTCATATTATATCGAGATATACCGGTATCCTTAGTTGATAACTCTACGAGATTGATATTTTTCTGCATTTTCTGACTGGTCTGACTCATTTGCACTGAGTGACCTTTGTTTACATCTTCGTTACACTAATCTATTGTACATATAGCTGTTGATTGTTCAAGTAGGTCAAGGACCTTGTTTACTTGAATTATAACAGAATCACCCAGAAACTGATAGAAAACAGCATTTTGGACATTCTTCCAGGACATTCTATCTGGGTACAATATATGTAAAGTTTTGTCAACAGAATTCAGAAGAAACTCATTTTTAGAAAGCAATTTCAGAAAGACTTACTTCAGTTTTTTCCATTCGAGATTATTATTGTTTCAGAACAGAGCATTTATTATAGAAGCCATGCTTCTTTGTGAATTTGGAAGAGAATTTATTCATCTTGGAAAAGAGAATTTATACTTTCTGTGAAACAGAATAATATTATTTTGTGAAAAGCCAGGATTCTACTGGATTATTTGGAAATTACCTGTGGCACCAATACTTCTGGGCTTTTTACTCCATTTGAATTTTGCAGGGCATTTTATTATATTTTATTGGAGACTGCTGAAATTTCTAAGGGGGAATTTTAATACAAATCTACGGGATACTATTTCTGAAGACACATTCTTGGATTTAATACTACCAGCTGGTAACTTTCTTCACAAGATTCTTCACCACTGGATTACTGGATTCTGTCAAACTGTATTTTGGACTAATTCAATAATTGATAAGTACCACTGTTTTTATTTTCTGTAAACCAATTAGTGTAAAAGACCTTTGTATCATTCTTTTTTTTATATTAATTTTTTGCAATTAAATTTCAGAATAGTTAAATTCATAGTTATTGTTGCCAATTCTTAGATTTCTTTTTGTTACCAATATCATTAATATTTCCACACCGTAACACTATGCCATACAGAGGGCTAGAATCACCCAATTCATCACCTCTTCCTGTTTAGACGTGACACTTTGATTCTGAGGTTCACAGAGGGTGCATTTAGTGATGCTACATGTACCTTGCTGTGTATTTTGCAGAGGACAGTCTGCTTATTTCCAAGCTTGGTTACGATACTGTAGAAAGTTTCTTACCAATGACCAGGCATGAGGTTAGAATCTTGTAAAATAAGCTGATTTGCATAGAGAGATATTTTTCTGAATCGAGCACTACATTACCCTATGTACAAATTTATAAGGCTATGCTATGATGGGCATTTTATTTCTTTGAATTTACATGAAAATGGTCAGAAGAGTTATTTGGTAAACAAGGTAGTTTAACACATCCATATCCTGTTCCAACTTGTTTGCCTATAACATGCATAAAATGAGCATGTGTGAACTGACACTTCAAGTTATTACAACTTATTTTCTACACAGGCAAGAATTCTTTTCAATTGATAACTTCATTTCTACATATTGTGGTGAATGAGAACTGTTTTCAAGCACTTTGGGACAATTTGACTGGTACCAGTGTGACACCAGTGGAATGGAACAGACCTGCCGTGAGTTACCCGGGTGAAATTGATTGATTTGTGTACTCACCTGACAGACAGTGAAGAGAATGAATGTCCCAAAAGTGTTTGAAGCTTCTACATAACATATACAGTACGTGGAGAGTGTATTATCACTAAATCACCCGCAGAGTGGAGATTCCACCCAAGCAATAATTGCAAATTTGTTGCAAGGCATAACAAGCACAAGCAAAGTTTCAGCCAATGGACCTCCGGGTTAAACCCGGAGGTCCATTGGCTGAAACATTGCTTGTATTTTTTGTTGATATGTACAAAATTTGAAAATTATAGTTTGGGTGATAACTCCACTCTGCGGGTGATTTAGTTACAATCCACTCTCCGCGTACTGTATATGGTGAGTTACCATTATAGAGAAATTCTATAATACCCGGCGATGAGTGTCTATTGGAAATGCAGGGTTTTCAGGTATTAGACCGGCAAATTTAATTTTTAAATGTGAAACTTTGTCAACCACACAATGAAAGTGTCAATGACACTGTAGCTCAACTTGACAAACTTGAACTTGGTAAGTATTAAGTGAAATGGCAAAACTGAAGATCATTGGTACCAATGTTATTTGGTGAAATTTCAACATACCAGCATTGTGTGTGCACAACGTCAGAGTAATCCATGCATTTTTAAATGTAAACTGTAAGACTGGCTAAAGGAAGAATGTTGGAACACAAATGCAGTAAGTTCAGAGGTTACAGTAAAACCTGTCTTGAGAGACCACTGTCATTGGATACCACCTGCCTTGAGAGACCACTGTGGCCATGTACCAATTGGTTTCACTTTATAACGGACCGGTCATGAGAGACCATGTGTCTTGACAGACTACAAAACTGTGGAAAAACCTCAGTTTTTCACCTGTTTTGAGAGACGGGAAAATCAATTTTTGCAATTTCAGAGTATTGAAATCAACTAAGATCAATGCAATGTGTACAGAAATCACTAGTTCAAAAATTTAACCAGGACATCTGCCAAACAGTGAAATTATCAGTCAGGACAATTGTCCCCTGAAACTTTAATATCTGAAATCATACACAAGTATGATAAATATCTTTCACAGCAGATTGCCTGAAAACGATACTACTCAAAAGTTTGCTAAGCACCAAGTATATCCAACTACCTGTTTTACATTTTAGTTGAAATATTGTTATGAAAAGTGTATATATTTTTTATTTAATTATATCTATAATGATTTAAGCACAGAAATTGAGATTTTGTTTGTGTTTGACATTATTTTTTAGCTTTTGAATACGATAACCATGGAAAATGGATATTATTGGTAAAAGGGGAAATTTTACAAATTTGCCAAAAAGCTGGCGGAGCGAACCGATATGGGTTCAATATCGAGTATGAGACCCATTATTGTTAATTACAGCTTGACAAAGCCTTCTCATGCTCCGAATCAGGTTCCAGATTGGGATATTGTTCCATTCTTGGACCAGCATTGCACCAAGCTCCTGGACACTTCTTGGTTGGACTGGATGGACTGAAATTGCAGACTGCAACTCATTCCAGATGTGTTTGATTGGATCGAGGTCAGGGGATCTTGCTGGCCAGTCCATACGCTCAATCCCCTCCCTCTGCCGGTACTCACGGACAGCATGGGCAACATGAGGATGGGCATTATCATTCATCGGAATGAATCTATCACCCACTGCACCTGCATACAATCTGATGTGGACATCCAGGATCTCATCAATATACAGATGTGCAGTCAATGTACATGTACCGGGCAGCCCTACAGGCAATCAGTACCTGGGGCTAGAAGAAATGGTTAAATCACATGATGAAAAAGTGTACAGTTAACTTAGATGACTTTATAATTGATGAATTGATGAGGTATTTACTGAAGGAGAGAATTTAGCCAGTCCTGCGGCTTTAGCAAGCCATTCAGTTAATTCCAGACCATCGGAGGTCCCAGAAAAAAGAGTAGGAGAGCTAAGGAAGTCAGGAACAACACATAGGTCTTGTTTCATATTGAGGGTCAGGGAGAGAAACTTGAAGAGACATTTTGTGACACACCATATAAAAACCTTGGTATGCGGCTGCCAAAACAGCCTGCTGGCAGGGTTTCCGCTATGGTGACCTGGGATCCCCTACATTCCCCTCGCCCTAAATTCCCCTAACTGAACCTTCCATAGTTGATATAAATTGCTACAATAAGTTTCACATCAGGGAAAACATGAAATAAAACTCTCATGCTACCAGCGCAACGCATTCGACTGTAATGATCAAGCGTTACACCAAACAGGAGCAGAAAACGCATTGTAAAATTATACTTGAATGTTGGTCAGAGATCAATCGATGACACTCTCCGAGTTCACAAAGACCATGAGTGTGTCATGTGACAGTGAATGAGAACACCTGCAAACCTTACGTCAATCAGTGACTGTCATCACAACTTCATGCTTTTTGATTTCCATGTGATTGCTTCTGAGTAAACTGTTGAGAGACATAACAGTTGTTGACACCCTTGTACATGCAATTGTTGTTGAACTGGAAGAGACCAGTATTGTCAATTAAGTAATCTGCACAAATGATTTTTCACCTGAATTTCTCCTCATTGGTCCTTATTCTTCAGCAATTACTGATTCCCGGAATGTGAAAACCTACATAAATATAGCTGTGAAAACCTCAAAATATCCACAGATGCAACGAAACAGGGGTTTTGGGACACCGGAATTTATAATTTTCCAATCGCTGACTGAACCATGATTGGCCTGTGGTAATGACGGCTCTTGGTTGCCCCATTTTCACCAAATTACCGACCCCAACATTTTTACCCCAGCAGAAACCCTGGTGCTGAGCATGTAAAAAGCAGGAAGGCATTAATTGTTTTCTTAGAAGGCATATGGAGAATGGAGACCATCCTAATGGAGCAGGCTTCAATGAAGAAGCATTGGGATGGTGGATTTTACTCATCAATGGATTACTCAGTTATTTTAGAGATGTTTTTTAACCTGGATACCTTGACAGATCTCTAGGACTTTGTGCAGTTCCACAAGTTGAATCCATCAGAAAAGACTCCAGTACCGTTTTCGATGGAAGAGCAAGGTGTTATGGACCAGTACTATGTTATGTAGAAGATGGAGAAACAGTACAGTATTTCTACACCTAATTCAATAATCACTTTAATACAGTGGCGAATATGGACTCAGTCACTGCTGAAATTAGAGGATTGTAAACAAAATGAAGTAAAGTCCCCTCATGTGCAATGGGATGGAAGCATCAGCTGAACCTATAGGAAAAAATAATAGAGAGAGCATTGCTACATGTATCATACAGTTAAAACTGGAAGTCCTGTCATGAATAGTGCGCTTATCTAGGCTTAATTGCGCGTTGGAATTGTGCGCAATTGCCATATCGAATGGCATCCAAAGCACGGCAGGTTCTCTTGGTTACTCATAGCAAACACATGCAATGTTTCTGCCAATGGACCTCCGGGTTACCCGGAGGTCCATTGGCTGAAACATTGCTTGTGCACAGGCCATATGTACAGAATTTGATAGCTTTACTTGGGCCATAACGCGTACATTAACGCGCATATCAACGTGCTATTTGTGCGCATTTCATGACAGGCGCAACTAGTAGAAAGCTGTATGACGGAGGGCCACCCCGGATGCCGACATTATGTACACCATACATGCAGGGTATTTTTTTGTTTCTAAAAATTTGACTAGCAATTTCCATCTTGGTTTCAAAAAGTGATGATAAATAGTTAATATAAGGCCAATATGAAAGAAAAATGGCTAGCATTTGGACATTTTTGTATAGCATTTTGCGATGCGAATCCAGTCATCAAATACCCTGTACATGGTATGGGTACATACAGAAATAGATTGGAGGAGTTCCTAATTTGATGGATAAAAGGCTAATATCTCCAGATCAAATTATTAGATTTACATAAAAAATAGGCCGATGAAATTGTCAGATGTGTACCCATACGCGCAACTAGTAGAAAGCTGTATGACGACGGGCCACCCCGAATGCCGACATTACGTACACCATACATGGTATGGGTACATATAGAAATGGATTGGAGGAGTGCCTAATTTGATGGATAAAGGGTTAATATCTCCGGATCAAATTATTAGATTTACATAAAAACTATACAGCACAGCACATCAGTAACCTGAACACATATATAAAGTAACCTGATAATCAGATTAATATTTATTGAGTTATCGCATTCCGAAGAAATGGATTGGAGGAGTTCTCAATTTGAAGGATAAAGGGTTAATATCACAGGATCAAATTATCAGCTTTACATCAAAAACTATACAGCTCGGCACATCAGTAACCTGAATACATATATGAAGTAACATGACAAATGGACTGATATTTTTTGTTATCTCATGCCAAAGGGATTGGAGGAAATTTCAATTTGAAGGATAAAGGGTTAATATCTCAGGATCAAATTATCAGATTTATACCAAAAACTATACAGCTCGGCACATCAGTAACCTGAACACAAATATAAAGTAACTTGACAATCCAAGCAATATTTTTCAAGCTATCGAATGCCAAAGGGATTGGAGGAATTTTCAATTTGACGGATAAAGGGTTAATATCACAGGATCAAAATAACAGATTTACGCCAAAAACTATACAGTGCAGAACATCAGTAACCTGAAGATATATATAAAGTAACATGACAATTGGGTTGCTATTTTTTGAGTTACCTCCAGCCAAAGGGATTGGAAGAATTCTCAATTTGAAGGATAAAGAGTTAATATCTCAGGATCAAATAATCAGATTTACACCAAAAACTATACAGCTCGGCACATCAGTAACCTGAACACAAATATAAAGTAACTTGACAATCCCAGCAATATTTTTCAAGTTATCAAATGCCAAAGAAATGGATACAGATGCCGGACGGATGGATGGACAGACAAAGGATGGACGAACGACAGATGGCCACCCCGGATGCCGGCATTATGTGTACCATACATGGTATGGGTACACATAAAAATCACTGACATGACTAAAAGACATTGAGTTGGTGGTTCAGGATTTGAAAACGTTACCACTCAT
The DNA here is from genome assembly GCA_031216915.1 of Pictodentalium vernedei. Taxonomy (NCBI): domain Eukaryota; kingdom Metazoa; phylum Mollusca; class Scaphopoda; order Dentaliida; family Dentaliidae; genus Pictodentalium; species Pictodentalium vernedei. Next base: position 701,506,361 of record CM062297.1, read on the forward strand.
CAGCCCTATCACCAATTATGTTTTCCAAGAGCAGTGGAAGTTCTGGCAAAGACAGTAAGTTGTCAACAAGTGGATCTACATGTACTTAACATTTGGTCTCCATCGGTCCATCCACAGTTGGTCAATTCATGATCAATAGATCGTTATCTGAAACAGATAGAGTCCTATATAAGGCTCTCTTGCTGTATCAGACTAGGGGAGGTTGGCATTGACATGTACGTTACTTGTAAATGCAGACCCCCATGTAATGATAAAGTGGTATGTGTTAAAGAGTAAGATAGTATAGCAAGAAACATTCTTGCATCTTGTACTTCCTCTAGCTGAAGAATACCACAAGACTGTAGCTATCCACTGTAGGGGTGAGGGCAATGGCAAAGCAGTTGAGCGCGTTCTTTAAATTTTTGAAGACCTGGGGTTGCCCCAGCTAAATGTACATAGACAGTGTTCTATTGGGACGTCAGCTGAACCTGCTGCTTGGCAACAAAAATGCCAAACTGCAAGTTTGGCTTCACTGATAGCATATTTAGATTTGGTTACATTTGAAGCTATGTCGGGGTTGCCAGTAGAGATACTGAAGAAGTTACTCCTAGAATATGGGGCTCTGTATCTTCTACATAACGCATTTATGGTGAGTTACCACTATAACAGAGCAATTCTATTATAATGTGAAGGAATAGGTGCAAAATTTTAGCTTCAGAAATTATTGCCCATGCTTTCTTTTACCAAATATTGATTAACCCCAAGCTGCCTCCTTTTTTTCATGAGTGGATGTTTGACCAGCAGATTTACTTTTTACTAATTTCTATGTCATCAAATGGGTAAATGAGTTTTCAGCTGAACAACAAAAGTACATGACTGATGGAAATGGCCGTTCCCATTAGAAATGGCTGTTTCCCCTATATTTCTTTATTGACTACATTATCAAACACTTTAAACCAATCATTTCAGCCTACTGACCCTCAACAGTGGTATGGATAATGGAGGGATGGGTTGTCATTAGAGGGGCACCCCTTTTCAGAGGCTATATTTCTATCCCCCTCCTCCCACACACATTTGATTTTGAAGGTTTTCAGTATTTGCCTGCTTGCTCAAAAGAAATATCAGACCTAGATTTGGAAACATGGCCAATGATCAACATAAAGTTGCTGTATTGTATAATATCTTACAAGTACATCGTTTCCACTGAAGCAAGCCCCCCCCCCCCCCCCCCCCCATCAGATCCACCTCTGCAAACACACACCCATATCATGGCAACCCACTCATCACCATAGTAAGCTAATTTTGTTTTACCAAACTGCGTAAGTATCATTTGCATGGACAGGCAATGAAATTGCCCGCTTCAAAATTCCAGGCCTGACAACAGCTGGTATCCAGTTGGATTCCCATGGTCTGTTTGGCTCCATGCTCTTGATTTTCTTTAGAAATGGCATTCTCAATTGGTACCAGCAAGAGGTCAAAAGGAGGCAATGGACCAAACATCACCCTTGAACCTTGGCTCCTCGCAAAAATTTTGATTCTGGGCTGTGTTTGATAATGAGATGAATCAGTTTCAGGTACTTCCTTACATAATGGCACATAAAGGTGGATGCTTGGTCGGAAGGAAAAGACAAAAATTCATTTTTTTTAAAAGTTAAAACTTCCTTTGAAGGGTATGGAACATCCATGAAAGGAGTGGAACGTCCATTGGGGGGAATCAAACATTCAAAACTTTGGGCCTGAAGTTTTGGGGGGGGGGGGGGGGGGGGGGGGGGGGGGGGGGGGGGGGGGGGGGGGGGGGGGCTCAATGGGAACAAGTTAAAACATCATACAACCAAGACGTAACATTTCAAAATAGTTGAAACATCACATTTTTTGGTCAAAACGATGCATACAGTTACTTTTGGTCAAAACATCACAAACTTTTAGGGTCAAAATGTCACATACCTTTGGTCAAAATGTAACACCATTTTAGTCAAAACATAACATTATAATTATTTCATTGTTGACGACTTACCAAATATAAGGGACTCCAGGCACTCATTTCAATTGATCAAATTTTAAAAAGGGGAGAGCAGTGGTAGTATTTATGCATATATCTTGCAAACATGTAGAATATGGCAAAGTTCTGTGCAGTCTCAAAACAATAACAGTTTGTTGTATTAAAGCAATCTTTCTCCTTATTTGATTTTAGACAACTTCGTTTTTCGATGCTTTTTTCGTCCAATGACGTTGACCAGAAATCAGAAGTAATTTACAATGTAAACAAAGCTGTCAGTTTTGGAATTTACCCCCATGCAGCTCTGTCACTGTGTTTTGAAGGATGTTGATGTCCTAGCTTTGTTCTTGGATATGTGAAGCACATTTGGCCACAAGTTGTTCTCGGGAAATATTATTGTATTATTACTTACTTATTGTTGTTTATGGACGCTGGCACTTCTGCCACTATATCCATCTCAGTTCTCTCATAATCGGTGGTATCCATGTCTCTAATTGGTCTTTTTGTTGGAACATATGTTTTGCTTGGGAACTTGCCAGCCCTTAGTTCTGCAGTGTAGTCGAATCTCACGTCTTGCTTTTTCCATTCTTTGTCTAAACGGTTTTCGAATAAATTTATATAGGGTGAGTCAACAACTTCTTGCGGCAGGTTATTCCATATATTGACTATTCTCTGACTGAACAAGTTTTTTTCTAATATCTGTTCTTGTGTTCTCTTTATACTGTTTGTATGAGTGTCCTCTTGCAAACTGATTGTGCTGTTTGTGTTTCCTAGTTTACATATACCTGGTCCAAGCTCGGTGTTTCTTCTTTATTAAAGCTACAGTTTTCTTGTCTAGTGGTACTTTCCTCCATTCATTGTTGCCCATTTGGCGTTTTGGAATGTTGTTCTGAATAGTTTCATACATTGTTTGGCAGAATTTAATCCAGTGTTTATTTATGTCGTCTCCACAAACTTTAAATTCCTCTTGCCAGTTTATATCTAGGTCTTTTTTCATCTGGTCGTAATTCCCTTTGTTATAAAGTCGTACTTCTTTTTGTGTAGTGTTGTTGCAGTAACAGTTGAATGTAAATTTTATCATGCAATGATCGCTCTTGCCGATTGAGTTCATTACTTCTAAGCCAGATACCATTCCTTCCTTGTTTGTTATAACTAAGTCTACAATACTTGGTTCTTGTCCAAGTCTGTATCTCGTAGGTCTTGTGACGTGCTGATGAAGGAAATTAGTTTGTAGCATGTTTAGGAAGAGATCACTGCATGTGTCTTGAGATGTCCACGAGTTCCAGTTTATGTGCCGGTAATTAAGATCACCCATAAGAATGTGTGAAAAGATTTTTCCAGAGCATATATTGTTAATAATCATATTAAGATGGGTGTCATTTTCGAATGAGCTAGTATTTGGGCTCCTGAGCTAGTATTTGGGATCCTTACATGTAGTTCTGGTACAAATACAGAAGCAGAGTTCCAGGAACCTGGGGGAAATTCTCAAAGTGACTGCTTTGTTTACATATATTCTTACTTTCGATTTCCGGTATATGTCATCGGACACGTAAAGCATTGAAAAACAACGACGTCTGAAATCAAACAATGAGAAAGATTGCCTTAATACAGCATACTATCATTATATATAGACTGCAAAGTTGCCAAATTCAATGCAAGGTATCATGACATCTGGTGAAATTTCTTAGAATTACGTTTTTATTTTTCATGAAAATTTGTGGTACCGAGTGATTAGCAAATGTCCGTTGAACATGGAATCCATCTTCAATAAAAAATGCATACACTGTTGTCCTTTTCCCAAATGCAGTCCCACTGCTTTTATTATGAGTTCTGGTACGAATAGAGGAACCAGTGGTGCTAGTTCAGCGATCTGAACGTAGTGGCTACCCCTCTACGTTCAGATTCTTCCCATTCAATCCTATAGAAAAAGTTCCCATCAAGTTTTTATGGGAACTCAAAACTCGAAATTAGGAATATATATCAAGCTTTCGCCCTTATTACCGGCTGCAATTGATAGTACACGTATTTCCTTACATTTGGGAAGAGTTTATTAATCCAAACTAGGTTTTATCCTTTGAATGTCGTCATTTGTGTACTCATGAGGCGGCGACGGAGATTTCAAAGTCGGCCATGTTGTTGTTTAAATATAAAACAGTAAAAACGATAACCCGGTAATGGCGCCGAAATGAAAAGACCTTTTCATCGATGCGGAATAGGAAATTCGATCTCATTCGCGCAGAGGAGGCCATCAAACTCGGTCGCATTCGCACAGAGCAGATTATCAAACCCATTCTGCACAATTGCGATCGAATTTCCTATTCTGCATCGATGAAAAGGTCGATTCGTTTCGGCGCCATTACCGGGTTATCATTTTTACTGTTTTATATTTAAACAACAACATGGCCGATTTTGAAATCTCCGTCGCCGCCTCACGAGTACACAAATGACGACACTCAAAGGAATAAACCTAGTTTGGATTAATAAACTCTTCCCAAATGTAAGGAAATACGTGTACTATCGGTTGCAGCCGGTAATAAGGGCGAAAGCTTGATATATATTCCTAATTTCGAGTTTTGAGTTCCCATAAAAACTTGATGGGAACTTTTTCTATAGGATTGAATGGGAAGAATCTGAATGTAGAGGGGTAGCCACTACGTTCAGATCGCTGAACTACAGCGGTGCCTGCTGTCAACTCCATGAGTGGATTACATATGTGTTTCTGACACCTCAATCTTCATATTGATGTAGATTTTATGTATATTTAATTTGAATTGAAGAAATATCAGTGGTGAGAATTTTCAAAATAAACAAAATTCCATTACTTATAATTTATATAGCCCCTTAACTTAAAGTTAAGGCTAAGCTTGAAAAAAGGCGACATGTTATTTTCGATGGCGCCAAATCTAAAACATGTCACAAGTTTTTTTATTTTTTGGTGCTCACCGCGAAGCATTGTTCATAAATACGGATGCACAGCCAAAAAAAGTGGCAAATTAGCATATTATTTTGTTTCGATTTTTGACGACAATCGACATTGAAAATAACCTATCACCTATTTTCAAGCTAACGTTCCATTTCTTATATAAAAGGGAAATTAACATATATAGTAAAGTAAAAAAGTTAACACACTGCCGTTTTCCAAAAACGCAATTAATACGAGCAGGAAGGAATTGGTGGACTCGGCATTAGGATACAAATTACTGCGTTCCCTATTTTCGTGTAACCAAAACAAAAATACATCCTGTCGTTGACGTCACATCCAGAGAAACAAGAAAGCACACATTCACGTTTGGGTGCGAAAACTTCGAAATTACCCAATTACCTTGTCGGGTTATTTAGGCCCAAGCATGCTTATGACATTCCGTCTAACATGTGTTATTCTCTGTAAAACGGCGCATTTACCACATTGTACTTTTCCAAACAGCAGGCGCTTCTGAAACATAAAATCGGGCACCTTTCTAAAACGTAATGCCTCGCCAGATGTCGCGTTTCGTAACTTTGGGAATTCCCCTCAGTATTCTATCCAATGAGCATTCGACACAGAAACGTGGAGTTGAATGGATGCAAACCACAGCAATCGGATATGTGAAGTCTTTTTTCAGATTTCTATGATGCAAACAGGTGACAGAACAACTGCGCAACTGCATGTAAAATATTCTTGAAAATGTCCAAATATAAAAAAAACACCCAAAAATGAACTAAAAAAAAAATTTTTTAAAGTTATCTTGTTTTTCAACTCCTAAATTTTTTACAAAAGTGGGAACATTCGGCCTCAAAGCTCCGCTGAGGCCGAATGTTCCCGGACAAATACCTGGGGTCGAATGTTCCCGAGGCCGAAAAGACCCAGACCCGCACAAGGACGCTGTGGGGCAAGCCCTTTTCGACCATCTGTGACTGTATGAGAAAGGTTCCGGGTCAATTCGAAATCAAGTCAAAGCTGAGTCAATTCGTGCTCAGGTCAATTCGTAATCAAAAGTCGGGTCAATTCGTAACCATTTTTATTTATTTTAAAGAGTTATTATCTTAAAATTAGCAAACTTTGGTGCGAGTAATATATATGTGAAATGAAATGAGAGTCATTCTTCAATTGGGGTATCTTTTCAAATTACAAAAGCCAACTTTTTTTTCTTCTCTTAAAAACATTTTTTTTCAATTTAAGAAGATATGGGAAATAACAAATGAGAAAATATGCAAAGTAGAGCTTATCCGCCCATTGTTAACAGGAAAATGCATTACTTTTGTGTGAGTGTGCACACAACTTGGTCATTGGTGTTACAGACAATTCATTCAGTCTTTCTTGTGTAAGATGAAGACTTTTGACATCTTTTCCTACTTTAGGTAATGTGTTTCTTGTCCACCAAATGCGTGGAAGTAAAATTATTTGAAACTACATCCATCATGTTCCATTATAATGGCATTCAAACAGGCTCTCTTTAAAACGGAAGAGCAAAACTATACACTTCAATGCGACAAATTCACAATAAACATGCATAATAGTTTATTTTTCAGTCATCATTTTGGTCAATTTTAAAGAAATCAGAAATAAAACAGTGCATATTTCAGTTACAACTGACTTGTGCAAAATATGTTACTCGAAGATGGATAACACCAATGACACATAAATAACACCAATGACAGTGTGTAACACCAATGACAGTAAAAAGATAATAAAAACAAAACGGTGCCTCATAAAGCAGACACTTGCCTTGCATATGCTTTTTATAAAGAGAAACAACCAACTAACTTTAATGCATCATACATTGTGTGGAAGATATGGTTCCCGCTGAATCTTTGTAGCAAGCTAAACACAAATTATAACTTAAAAATATACCGTATTTTAATCATTTAATTTGCGAACAGTAAAATTCAAATTTTGTCACAATGAACCTGATGATACATAATATTAATGCTCATGAAACTAATCATTATCAAACATTACTTAGCAAGTATTCAATTCTAGCTCAGTTTCAATCAATTTCCAAACAGGGGCCGAGATCATGTGTGTTCTACGGTTGGCTTGCTGGGGTTCGGGGATCAACCAGAGAATGTCACCTTCAGGGTACCAATTGACATCATCTCTCAGACTCGGCCAGTAAAATTTATTACGGCGCATGCTAGCCATACATTTAATCTTTACATCACCCTCCTCAACTGACAAAATTTTACCTGGATATGGTTGTTCATCATAAACAACAACACAGTAAAGACCAACGTGATGTGGTCGTATAAACTCTGGTCGGTCAAGGACTGAACCCAACCTTTCATTTTGTCCTACATTTGTATTGAGGTCTGTATTTGAAGACTTTGTTGTCTCTTGTTTGGATGGCTGGGGATAAACAAATAATTTCATACCATAGCACTGACAGTCAAATATTCCCTTATGCATTTTGCACACACAACTTATATTTCTGTATTGTAATTGCCCAGGCTTAGTGCACACAACCAGGTGTATTTGCATAGTTCCTTTGATTGTTGGTAAGTTCAGACTCATAAATTCATTTGATTTTTGCTCAATCACTGAAGAGTCAATGTAAAATAATAAAACTGAGGTCCCTTCGGTTTTAAGCATGTTGTGTACAGCTGGGGCGTGTGGGATATCTTTTCCCCAATTTAATTAATCCGTCAGCTTTACGTTTAGGGGCCCCACCAATCCCATCAGCAGCACCTTTACCGTGGGAGGCTTCGAAAAAATTCTATGTTATCTGCAAAAATCCTATTTTGAAAGGATCCATTGAAAGGAGGAAGAAATTGCCATTTTGTTTGTATTGGGAGGTCGATCCGCCTGTAAAGAAATGTAACACATTGACAAGTGGGTAGTTTTGTTTAACCATTTCCAACACTGGTTTTAAGTGGCACCATATGACAGGGGGGTCATGCTGAAGTGACTGGGAAATTGATGCAAATGGTATTACTTCATCGACGACATACAGGACGCCCGTGTGAAGGGATGCCTGCTGATGCGAACCCCCAAAATGCACTGACTGTACTTCATTGGTGTATTTACATGTATAATTTTCGCTAAAATCAACATGAATGATACAGGTGTTTGGTATTAAATTTTGCCTGATTGTTCTGTATATTTTGAATAGCCAAAAAATATTGAAATGGTGTCTTTTAAACCTGTGCAAAAGGTTTTGAAAATCATCTATGAATTTATCTAAATTTGATGTAACCTCTTCTTTCTGCGTAACAGTGATTGTGTCTGTGCAGTTTTCGATACTTTTTGTATTTTTAGAAACTTTCGGTAACCTACTGATAGCATTGAACCTCAGTGTTCCCTGGCAATGCTTGCTCAATGATTTCCATGGGGTACAAATTGGTTTTGCAAAGGTCACATTGGCCATAAGCACTGTCAGTAGAATGTGGGTCACACATTATCTGACTGACTAGATCGCCAAGATCTTTACTTTTAATTAAGTTCATTTTTTCAATTTATTGGCCATGAACTGCAAATTTCCATGCAGTTTACACTGACATGTTTGAAAAATGAACATTTAAAGTTCTTTTCAGTTCCTTGGGTTTTCTTTTCCAGTTTTGAAGCAAAGTCCTTGTTCTTGTCCTTGGGCTTGCAGTTGCTTGTGTGGCGATATTTAGTTTTGCTGCCAATCTTTCATATCGTTTCCTAAACATTTCTGCTCTCTTGTATATGTTTCTATTTTCTGTTAACAGTCTTTTATTTTCTTTATAACACAGCGCCCTATCCCTTGCTAGTAGTAGTTTGCGACCACAGGTTTTTTGTTGACTGAAATGAGAAGAAGAAAAAATAATTGCCAATACTCTAAGGGGCACATGAATCCGAAAAGTGAAGTTGTTGAGTGCGTGGGGTGGGGGCGGGGGTGAGTGGGGGCGGGGGCACAACTTTGGACAGGGCAAGTTCATCAGATCAAATAGACATGCAAATTAGATATATATCCCAACCATATAGTTTTTGCAGGATGTTTTCTCTGTCAGTGCATTTCAAAAATCTAGTTTTGATTCGGTCAGTGAGTCAACTGAATATTTCGTTGCACAGGATCACACAACCAGAAGAGGAATTTCTCTCCGGATATTTTTCCCCAAGAAGAACCCCTCCCCTCCCCTCCAATCCCTCCTTCTCTGAGTCCTTTTTTAAATTAAAAAAAAAGATATGAAAATAGAACACTAGGTATAATGGGGCGAAGTGATAATATTAACCATTTGTCCATTTCCAACATTCAAAAAGCTAGAGTGTGCGTATAGGGAAGTTCAATAAGAAAATACGGATGTGGGTGACCCTGAGACCTCTGTAACTTCGGACCAAGTGACTTCTGTACAATTTGGTGGTGACTTCGGACCACAAAAAGCGATCTCGAACTGAAGGAACATGTTCGGACACAGTGAAAATGATTTCGTCCCAGACTTATTGAGCCCTTGACAAGGTGATTTGGGAACTCCCAAGTATTTTGGGCCTATGGAATTGCAATAGGGTTTAAATCCGAAATCTCCAAAAATGGGTCACGTTACTTAGATCGATGTGACAGAGGTTCGAGTCACTACAGCTTGAAAATAGGTATTCAGTTAACTGGATTGAGAGCCGCCCAATAACTCAGTTTGCACGAGAAAGCAAAAACAGATTCTATTCGTCATGATTGTCACTTGAGGCAGAGGCTGTCAAGTTCTCGCCAGATCATTTCCGTGATGATGACGGCACACTGCTCTCGTCCGCCATTGCTACCAAATAGAGATGATGGTTGATTAACGATGATGTTGGTGTAGATATTCAAATATAATTAATGACAGTGATGTCATATCTCGTTAGCAATTACATGTAAAAGTGATGGAGATCTTTTCACCAAAGTTAAGAAGTGTCATCATTATTATTTGAAAAGTGAGAGTCGTGCGAATGCTGACCTCAAAACGCTAGGCTTCAGTGGCGGCGCTACAAGAGGGGCCTCCCCCCCCCCCCCTTAAATGTGAACTTTGCCCCCCTCCCCAGTCCATCACACACACATTTTCAACGACCTAAAAATGTGGATATTTAACCTAAAAGCCACCCGAAAACTTAGTTTGGAAAATTTAATTTTTTAGTCATCTTGGAGGATAAACCCGCCTCACCTCCCAGGGAGCTTCTCCTCCCAAATACAAAAAATACCCCCCCCCCCCCTTCCAGGAGAAACAGCAAACCTCCTTGGTCTATACGTGCACTAAAAATATAATGATATGATACACAGATCCCCACCCCCCCCCCCCCCGACGCAACATGCATCAGAAATGTAATGATATGATACATCACGGACAACCCCCCGCCTCCATGGGGAGAATGCACCCTCCCCCCCCCCCCCCCAGGTATCTCCACAACACACACACACATACAAACCCTCACACCCCCCTAAACACACTATTGTAGAGATATTTACAAAAAAATATCATTGGTGTTAAAGAGTGTCATTGGTGTAACAAAAAAGAGATAACACCAATGACAGATAACACCAATGACAAAATACGACAATAATAATAATTTCTCCCTTTACCTATGCACAAGTTACAAATGGAGGGAAATACAATGTTTGAAAACATGATTCCAAACCTTGTAATATTTTCATAATTTGTTCTGTCAAATTTTTAATTTGTTTACTGCTGTTACACCACTGACATTTAAAAAACCTAACTACTAAATATTGTCCAAGCAAGGCTGTTAATTTTTTTAAAAGTTACAAATACTCACCTCAATTTTTTTTGGTTTCATCAAGTGGATAAGCTAGCGCCATCTAGCAGCCACAGAGCCAAAAATAGGAAGATGTAATTATTTTGCCCAGGTTTTCTTCTTCTGTTACTCCAATGACATAACACTTCTGGACCAAAATATACAACGCGATATCTCTTACAAAATGTGTTACAACCATTCAATACTGAACATAACATTTAATCCAGAATAAGTATTGACAAAAAAATAGCTACTATTTTATTAACACAGTGGCATTTATCAGAAACATAACATATCAAGTTTTGTTAACATTAACCAGGACATGTAACACCAATGACATTCCCCCACGACCATACACAAAATCTCAGAAATGATACAGAAAACACTCTTAATTTATGTTGTAATCTCTTTTTAATATTAATTTCATTGTTACCACACTCTCCAAAATAATAATTTTTGCAAAATATTTCAAGTTAATGACATAGGACAGAAAAGCTACCCCAATTGAAGAATGACTCATGAAAGAATGAATGAATGAAAAGTTTCTGCGCATCAAGGGCGCACAGGGACGATGTGGGATTGAAATCCCTTGCGACCCTAACAACTTTATTTGCTTTATAGCTTTATTTGCTTATAAATCCACGAGAGTCGGAGCGAGAGCCAATAATCTTATTAAGTTTGAGTGTGCTACTGGCAATAGGATAGTGGGTTGAGATCCTCGAGAACCTCGAGCTGGAAAATGGCTAGGAATTTGCATAATTACAAGAGTTCTGCTCCGTGTTTGTTAAGAGAAGTGGTCAAATTTATGGTAATACTGAAACCGCAGTTTGGTGGTTATTTTAGAAAAAAGAAAAAGAAATCCAAACAGTCGCTGGTTTGGGGGCAGCCTCAGCATATTCTTAACGGTTACAAAAGGGAAAAATCCACCAATATGTGTTTTTGAAAGCTGGGAGTTATCCATCAGTCAATAAGGGAGAGTGGATGCTGGGTATTGACCATGTGCTCTGCCTTCACGGGGAACAGATGACGTGGTGATTGGAGGGAAAAAAGAACAAAAACAAACAAACAAAAAAACACACACACATACACACCCTCTCACAGACACACACCCGAAAGCCCTTAAGAGGGCTGTTAAATCTTTATTCAAATGTTTATTTATATAAAATGTACGCTCGTCCTCAGCCAGACAAGCTTGTTTCAATCCTTGTCTGGTGTTTGGTGGTTTCCTGTGTATGTTAACAGAAAGGTAGGTTGCACCAATTCCTCCTACGCATTGTCTACCATTTCCATGCGTCTTCTTGATAAGAGAGTTGCAAGAAAATTTGAGATTGTTCAATTAGAAAAGGTATAGGTAGAGAGAAATCTACCAGGTACCCGCTATTGTATATTGTGACTGTTGTGTGATTGTTGCTACGGATGGGGTGAGGGGTGGGTTTTTTCGGAGACCACTCCCACACACAGAGTTGCGAGGCAATCATCGCAGACTCAATCCTAAAGATCTCAATGAGTAGCGAGGCAATCCTCACTGACTTTACACAGTTTAATTCTATTGAGTGATTTTAATTTACTCTGGCTTATTTTGTTTTTCTTTTAAGGGTTCGGTGTTCGTTCAGCTTCACCATTGAGTATCCTGGAGTATGTGGAGAGTTTTGTTATATAGGTATTATTAAACGCATTTCAATCGCGCTTCAGCAGAGCTGCGAGGCAGTACTCACAGACTTTATCCTAACGTTCTCAATGAGTAGCGAGGTAATCCTCACTGACTCCACGCAGTTTAGTTATATTGTTGGGGTTTTTTGTCTTTCTGGAAGCCTATTTTGTTTTCTGTTAAGGGATTGGTGTTCGTTCAGCTCAACCATTAATTCATTATCTTGGAGTCTGTTGAGGGTTTTGTTTTGTAGGTCTTTTAATCGCGTATCAATAGTTTCTATTTTGGCTAGTAGCTTGTGAAGTTCCTTTATCGGTGTCCATTTGGGTTTGCATAGTTCCACACACAGGGCATAATTTTGAACCCCCTGTAGCTTCTGAATGTTGGTTTTGCTCAGGTCACTTGTTACTATGGCACCATATTCTAGTACCGGACGTATAAATGTTTTGTAGAGCTTGAGAAGCACATCTTTGTTTGCTCCCCAATTTCTAGCTCTGATCATCTTCAGAAAATTGATACGTTTAGTAGCTCTAACCGCAATGGAGTTTACGTGACTGTTTAGACGTGATTGCTATCTAGGATAAATAAAAAAAATCTGGCCTCTTTGCTTGCTTCTAATTTGTGATCGTATAACTGGAGATCGATAGTGGGGACTGTTTTTTTCCCTTTGCTTCTTTAAGAACATAACCTTTTGAGTTTTGGCGGCATTGAGTTTGATGCTCCACAGGGCGCACCAGCTCTCAAGATTGCGAATGGTATCCTGTAGACGATTTTTAAATATGTGTCAGGACTTGCTGGCCGTCCAAATGCCTTTGTCGTCTGAGAACTGTGATAGTCCAACACAGTCTTTCCCTACTTTTTCTATGTCATCCACATGTATTATGAAAAGAAGCGGGCTTAGATCCGACCCTTGTGGTGTTCCCGCTTCGAGTATTACTTCATCTGACACCTCGCGATTAACCTTCACCTTGATTTTTCGGTCAGTTAGAAATGATGATGATATGATTCTCAAAATTTTAATGGGTAATCCCATTTTCGCTAGTTTATATCTCACGTCATTGTGCCATACCGAGTCGAACGCTTTTTCTTCATCCAAGAAAAGCGCTGTTTCGATTTCGTTTTGACTAAATGCTGTTTTCATATAATCGACCAGTCTATATACGTGTTCGATTCCCTCTTTCTGACTCCTATACGCTCTTTGCCATTTGTTGAAAAAGTTGATTGATTCGAGATAGTTGCAAAGTCTCGTAGTGAGAATCTGCTCAAATATTTTTCCAACACAGCTAAGCAAGCTGATTGGGTGGTAGTTAGAAGGGTTGGTAAGGTCTTTGTCGGGCTTAAGTATCATTACTCCTGTGGCCACTTTCCAGCATTTTGGGAAGTACACACAGAAGAGACAGCAGTTTATGAGTTTGGTAAGTCTACAGTAGAAGATGTTGGGGCACTGTTTCATTATTTTGTAAGAAACTTCGTCTTCTCCTGGGGTCGAAGATGGCTTGCACTTTCTGATTATACCCATGACCTCTTGTACGCTTATTGGTTGAGTTATATTGTAAAAATGTATATATATATATTTATGTCTGAATGTAAAATTGATATGTATGTGATAAATTGTTTGATAAATAAATGTATCAATTTTAAAACATCGTGAACATTGTATTTACTTCGAAAATCGTCGAAATAAGCCAACATTTACGAAAACTGGGACTTGTTATTCTTTTTATCTATACCAAAACGACTTTTTTTCAGTTTCGTCACCATTTTTTTAGTACGAATTGACCCAACTTGAAAAAAAATGATTACGAATTGACTCAGCTTTTTTTCAGTTCAGGTCAATTCGTACTAAAAAATAGTTACGAATTGACTCAGTTTGATTGAGAACCAATTGACTTGGTTATGCATTGACCAGTTCCTTGTGAGATCTGGTAGCTGCATGTCAAGGCGTGTTGAAGGAGGAAAAGGTTCGGGTACTCAGCAAATATCCCATGCTCGATGATCAGGAGTGTTGGTGGGTTGACTTAGTGTAGGTCGTTGACTGAACCCTCGGGTGAGGATCAGAGCAGGGGGGGGGGGTTTCTTTCACAAAGGTGCTACTTCTCCCCGAGGGTGCTGTAGTGTTTCTTTGTTTTGTTTTGTTTTTTTTGTTTTTTTTTTGGGGGGGGGGGGGGGGGCAAGTATAGTCTGCCACTTCGAAGATGAATCATGGAGCGATGGTGGGCCATCATTGGCAAGTATAATCTGCCGCAGGCTGTTTTAATCAATTTTTCGGTTGTACAGTTGGATGTGTTTTTGGATAGACGACAACAACGGCCACTTGCGGGGACCACCCATCCCCCATAGAAAGACCCGAACTTCCCTGGTTCGGGGGCAGGCCTGCATTGGAACCTATTTGGCTGGGACAAAAATGCACTCTACAGACTCTTACAAAAAGGGGTAGAGGCGGGGCGCAGGACCAACGCTCGCCTCCCATGAGATGGCTAACCACTTCTAGGGATGAAGCGGAGGATGTTCAGAGTCCGTAGGGGTTACTGCTTTCCATATCGGTTAGAGTTTCCATAGCGGTTATTGTACCATAGGTCCATAACCCCAAGACACGATAGAATAGTTCCAGCTCTGTTGGTTTAACCTGGGTACTATGGGAGAGGTTGCGGGGTGGATCCCAGCGTTGTGTACTTTTTTTTATTTAGGGATCGACTCCCAATGTGGTCGTCTAGTGGTTAATTTCAATTCTCCAGGTTCTGTGGTTTAGACTTGGCCAGCCAGGGTTAAAGGATACTTACGGAATAATAAATAAATAAGCTCCAACACAGTTATATAGAGGCCAATAGATATTTATTTAATTAAGTGTGAGAAATGAATGATATGCCATTAACCAGATTTTATTTGAGGTACTGCCTAACAGCTCCCAGTGAGAGCTGTCGCTCTTATCCTAAGTTAAAACACATAAGTTAACTTGAACAATTTAATTCCATGAAATTCCTTAGTCTTAATTTTTACCAACACTTACCGGGAGCTCAAAGCTCTCTACAATGAGACAAAGCTCTTAACATTTAACCAAGGAGAGTACTGAATAAATTAAAGAAATATAATAGTCCAAAATCAGTTACCTCCGCCGATCTATGTGATTTTAGACCATTTGTAAAATAACTAAAACCCACCTAATAATATCTCTAAGAGTTTCAATGTTGTTAGCTCCGCCAGGCTATGAAGGTCAGTCCCGCCGGACTATGTGATTTTACAGTGACAGTTGGCTGCTTAAATACAAATCAGAGACAGCAAAGCACCACTGAGAGAGAGAGAGAGTATCTCATTGATGGTTTTGCTGCCAAGACTAGTATTGCATCAGCCAACTGCTTTAACACTTTGCATTTTAATAAATGAATGTGGGAACCAAACATAATTAATATAGTAAAATTTACTAGCCTACACTCCAGCACATAGTCAGTTAATGAAAATTTGTAGTATACCTAACATACCTATCTCCAAAAATGAAACTGGATTGATGACGATTGTTTGACAAGTTAAGCCAACTTTAATAAACAATTAATAGGATGAACTTAGTACTTTGTGTAGTAACATTAGAAGCGACCCAGTGTTGTGGAATATCTCATTATAACCACAGACAAACTACAGATTATGCTTACCAGTTAAATTCTGTCTGCCAAGAGCTTCCGACAAAAGAGCTGATCTAAGCTCATAGAGCTTACCTCGTCACAATTATCCCTAACCCAGCAAGTTTCAACATAGTTGGAACTTGACTGAGAAAGAAGACGAAGTAAGATAAGCTAAAATATAAAAAATGCAGTACCTCATTTTTTTTTTTTTTTAAACAACAAGCAGCACATTCAGCCAATATCGATCCTGTCCCTGTGCTGATACCTACCCCCAACAAAAAAAAACAAAAAAACATTTTGTTTTGCAAGTCAGCGATGGAATGAAAACACAAAACATGAAATGTACAATACGTGGTTACAATCCTTCCACGATAACATATTACAAGGTTATATACATGGGGACAATTCACCCAGCATGATAACAATAAAAACAACTGGTGACAATCCACCCAGTTTACAATATCACCAGAAAATTAAGTAATAACAACGGAATCAGCCGACGCATCATAGCGAACAGTGGGGTATAACTTTTGAGTAGGGGATGTGATGTGGAAAGAATGTCCATAAGTGAGAGGAGCAGTCGCAGTGGCAGCAAGAACAGAGAAAGGAACAGAGTCGAGAGAAACAGGTGTACGATGCCTACGACGATTGAAACGAAGGAAAGCATTACGGAAAGCAATGTGCTGCTGTTTCCGAAAACATCGACACAACAGTAAAGTGCACTACATAATACCAACACACAAAAAGCCATCACCCATTTGGGGATAGAACTTACTTCAATAGGTTGAAGATTAATAGAATCCAATTCTGCAATGAGGGAAGTCATAGTGATATGGTCGATATGTAGTAGGGTAAAAGGTAAAGTAAAATTGTCCCATAAAGATAATTTGTTTAAAACAGGTTGCCATGCCTTGGATCGTGTGACATTAAACCGAGGAAAAATCTCAGAGACAGTAGCATCATAAAGTGTGTCATCGGATCCATGGTAATAAGAAACCAATCTCAACCCCCACCAGTTGCTATACAAGACGAGTTTAAAAGGAGAACACCAACTGGAGGTCGAATTCTAACAGTACGAGGTGATTCACGCCAAGGACATGTCACGGAGAATCGAAGATGGATGTGGGTACTAATACACCACACTCCATCACCAACTCTCACGGCATGGGGAAGTACAAGTTGTGTCAAAACTTCAGTTTTACAGACGGTGTTTACGAGAGCTCTATACTTTAGGAATAAAGCCACAAAACAATTTGGTTTGGCGTGAATGGTATCAATTTCTCCAGTCAAGGGACAAAATAATTGTGAGGTGTCTAAACAAACTGAATGCTCGGGCAACTGAACGACATGAGTTCGATCTTTATTAATAACTAAAACATTTGATTCCAAGGCATAACATGCTACAAAGTTATCTAATTCTTTGATATGGGCAGAAACATTAGAAAATGTAACAGGTAAGGAAATAACCTTAAAAAGTTCAAAATGATAATTAATATTTACAAGAGGCACTTTAACCATTACGAACAATGTTTGTGTTCCAAATAAAGCTGTGGTGGTCAGTAAATTATAATACTGCCACAGTTCCTGCTCTGGATCTAAGGGTAACTTGGTGTGGTGATCCAATTTACCGGTCAGATCAGTCAGAACACGACTTCAACATTGAAGGTTTAACAATATCCGGAGTCAGCTTAAAGTTAGACAAAGTGTTATTTTGACTGCGTAAATGAGTCAAATGCAATTGTGCCTCGTTAACCATGAGAAAAACTTGCCGAATTAGCATTTCTAATTCATGATAAAACTGTACATAAGTTTCCAAATAAGTAAGGCGTTACACATATATATTCAAAATAGCATTTAACCAAGAAGTAAGGCTCGCCAATCTCATTTATTTTCTGTCGATTTTCATGAACATGTGAATGAGTGACATTAATCAAGGAAAAAACTTTCCTTCAAAGAATGTGACATCGTTTCCTGATTAGAAACTAACCGGTTAATATTAGCATTAATATTGTCCAAATCACTGGAGGAAACCGTGCCAAACAGAAAACTTAAGGCATCACCCACAAAGGGTAATAATGCTCTCCGTCCTCGAACATCGGGAAGCTGTTTGTAATCAACATAATCGTCCGTAATATGTCAGAACTTATCAGAAAGATAATCAACTTCATCAGCTAACCGTTGCACGACTGCAGCGGCATCTTGACCAAGAGTACTATTTCGAAACAAGCGTTGTGCAGGTGAGGAGCTCACGTCACCTGTGAAAGAGCCATGTAAATTAATAACATTATCCTGTAAATCTCTTAACTGAGTCGATACAAACTTTAAGTACGACTCAAACAGATGTAATTGGATCACAAATGTTAATGTCCCGTCACTAGATACCATATACACCTTTTTAATCTTGTTAAATATAACATTATCCCTAACTACTACTCTGGCGTGAACTTCGGCACAGAGGTAAAACAATATAAGGTACCAGATCGAACCATCTTCCTACAAGAGAAAGAAATAAGACTATAAAAGACAGCTGTCAAACCTAAAACTATCATGACTGGATAATGGGAAGAAATCAGTGTGAGAATTCCATGGATCCAAAGGAATTCACACACCCGTTTTTGAACTGCTTGAAAGACCCGTAATTGGGTAGCTACTCCAAAAGAAGTCTCACAACCAGGAAGAATCAAATGTGACAACTGTCAATGATTTCCACCAATATCCAAACACTTACCAAGTGATGGAAGTTATGCAAAATGACCTATCCTAATTAATTCATTTGACAAATTCAGGCCTTCCGTCAACTACGGAAGAACGTAAAATCGTTATAATAATTTCAAAACCCAAAACATGACAAGTAATTATTTTTCGTCGAACTAGCTGAAGATGTCTGGTGGAATGGTGTGGTGTGAAAGATTTCTGACTGTGTGGTAACCATTTTAGGTCATCTCGAGCCCGAATACGACCATCTGTAGGTGCTCTGGTTGGAAATGATACCCCATCAGGGTTAACAAAATGCCGATTGGGCACTTGAAGAGTTGTGGCAACATCAGCTGTATCAGCAACTGCCATGCCATGCTCTAGTGTGGTATGCCGTTTCAGCATGGTGCGACGTTCATATCTTCTGGCACACAAAGGACATTGATGGAGGATTATGTGCCTCTCATGCACCCAATTCCAATGTTCCCGTAGTTGTCCATACCTCCGGTAGAAGCGATGACCACAAGACTTAACTGGACACATCATTCCATCTTCTTTCCAGATTGGAACATCATGATCCAATTCTTCAAGTTCATTGGGACTCACCTACAGAACCAATTCCATTTTCTCTGAAAGGAAATGAGTCAGCAATAAGCAACATTGCTATGTGGTTCTATTTTGAGTTGCATCTTATTATTAAAATCAATAGTGACCAGTCAAAAGGAGGAGTATACCGAGTAAATATATTTCTATGGCCAATTGGGCCAATCATCCGAATCATTCTGTTCAGTCTGTTGCGCCAAAAGTTTGGTATACTCATCCTTTTCTTTAGCAATTTTTAATCTCTTGCTTAATTCCATTAAGGGTATATTCTCCTCTGACGAGATGAATTTAACCTTTCCCGTCGTTTACTGTGGTATAGTTTCTGTAAAGGAAATTTATCCGCAGATGAGTATCCACTACTATCATCTGATTTAGTAGTTTCCGTTACTGCTAACTTCTGTTGTCTCATATTTCTCATATTTTGACCTTGTGGGACTTCCCACTCTTGTGGTGCTAGCCTAAGGTTTTCAGCATGGGCCTTGATCAGTCTCCAAGTGAGTTGATCCCTAATAACATAACTAACTGGCCCATGTTTCTTAAATACCCTAAATGTCTTCCATCTTTATAGAGGACCGGGCCACCAGGTTTATAGCCAACTTCACTACTGTTTTTAGCATTTAATCGCTTATAAAAGTCATGGATCAAATTAATATTTTGTATTCTGAATTGAAGTTTTATCAAACCTCTCACCTTCAATTCATCTCCTGTTACACCCTCCAAGCTACCAAGTGTAGTGCCATCACCCCTTAATGTGGGTTTGTTGTTCAGATTTTTCTAAAACTTGGTGCTAATACAAGAAATTTGTGCACCAGTGTCAATTAAAGTTCTGACTTTTTGTTTATTTAAATGCACTAAAACGCTGCTTAGAGGTCCTCCTACAGGAGAAATAGTCAGCTTGTCAGAGAGTTTAACACCACATTTTGTTCTCTGTTTTTGAGACCTAGCCCCAACAGAATTTGAGACAACAGTATGAGTAACTTTTCCTTTCGGACCTTTATCACATGGCCCAGACTGTTTCGCAATTTTTTTAGCAGTACCATTTCTTAAATTAGTATGATTTCCAGAGCAAGGATGTTTATCAACTTTTTTCCTATCCACCTTGCTCTGCCAAGACTTATGTTTCTTCAAAATTAACTGGCTATCTGTTAAAGCATAAGTTTTCATCCTAGCTTGACAGTTTCGTGAGGTATGCTTATCACTTCAACATCGACAACATCGATGTTGTGGAGAAGTGGCATATTCACTTATATCTCCACTTGTGACTCCGTTCAACTGGAGATGTTGGAGTTTAAATTAACTCTACAATATTTTCGAATATGCCCTTTTTTATTACATCTAAAACATACCTTACTAGTTTTAGGCCTAAATTGTTGTGAATTTTTAAAATTTCCTTTTTGATTGACTTGTGGGTTTCTCTCCTGTTTGTTTGACCCATAGTTATTAATTTGTTTCCTTCGTGACCTCTGATTAATGTCTACTTCCATTGGAGTCTCTGTTCTAGTCTCCCTGGAAGAATAACTGGGTCCTTCAAATTGAGATAGGCTAATTTCTTGTCCATACCTCGTTTGATACCTGTGTTGAAGCTTTTCATCTATTCGGGTAAAAGTACAAGCCTGATCTAAGGTTGTAGGTTGCTTACGCATGAGTCTGAATCTTGCCCGATGATCTGACAACCCGTCAATAAAACAAGAGGCCCAACGGGGCCTGAAGCGCTCATCTTGAACAGAACACAATATAAATAGAGTCCAAGAATGAATCTACATTAAGCAATCCATCTCAATAGGCTACACTGTCAATCCTTGAGTCCCTCAGGAGTGACAAAAATAATCCGGGCATCATGCCTTTTCTTCAGTCGATCATAATGTAAAATGTAGAGCTCCCCTATAAAGCCACTTGATATACAACCTGTGTGGATTAATCTTAGTTAAACACCTCTAGAGGGTACTGAATACAAAATTTTTAAATCTTCAGTAAATTGGCCAATTCTGGCAACCCACATAGAGCCCAAATATTACCCAGACTCTCGATTTGAACACAGTTGAATCTGACCTCCCCAGAGATGTTGTGTACCAAATATGAAAGCATTCTGACTGTTGGATCTGAAGAAGAGAAATTTTAAAGAAATTTCTTCATATTGCACTAAGTTAAAATTTGGGCTACCATAGCAAACCCAAATATTACCCTATGGATCTGATTTGAACAAACTTGAATCTGACCCCCCCCCCCCCTCCCCTAGAGATGTTGTATACCAAATATGAGAGCATCCTGACTAGTGGATCTGAAGAAGAGGATGTTTGAAGAAATTCCCTCATATTGTACTAAGTTAAATTTTAGGTTCCCATATGGAGCCCAAATATTAACCCAGGCTCTTGAATTGAACAAACTGGAATCTGACCCCCTAGAGATGTTGTATAGCAGATATGAAAGCATTCCGACTGGTGGATCTGAAGAATAAGATTTTTAAAGAAATTTCCTCATATGGCACTAAGTAAAAATTTGTCTACCATAGCGAGCCCAAATATATACCTAGGGATCTGATTTGAACAAACTTGAATCTGATGTTGCATACCAAATATGAAAGCATTCTTCCTGGTGGATCTGAAGAAGATTTTTAAAAATTATCCCCCATATTGAACAAAGTTAAAAATTTGAGCTTCCGTAGGAAGCCCAAATATTAACCTATGGACTTGGTTTGAACAATCTTGAATCTGACTCTCATACCAATGATGTATATCAAACATTAAAAGATTCTGACTGTGGTTCTGAAGAAGAAGATTTTTAAAGGATATTACCCTATGTAAAAATTCGGGCTCCTATATTGGGCCCAAATATGAACCAATGGGCTTTATTTTAACAAACTTGTATCTGACACCCCTATGAATGCTGTATACCGAATATCAAAAGATTCTGATGGTTCTGGAGAAAAGATTTTTAAAAATTTTTGCAAATATGCTGACTAAGCATTTTTTTCGATGCCCATTACAGAACACATAACCGATGGCAATTTGTTTTGACCATTCAATTCTACTGGTCCTAAGGATAGTGCATACCAAATAACAGCTCTCTGTTCCGTGTGGTTTTGGAAATATGGGCGTTTGAAAATATTTATATTTTTAGCTCCCAGGGTTCCCATGGGGATGTGGGAATTTTTTGTTGTTGCATGTGTCAAGTACGTATGACCCAATAATAACACATACCAAATTTGGTTCAAACCGGACCATCAGTTCAGAAAATATAAATTTTGGGCGGGGCCAAAAATCTTA
Source organism: Pictodentalium vernedei (assembly GCA_031216915.1). Lineage (NCBI taxonomy): Eukaryota > Metazoa > Mollusca > Scaphopoda > Dentaliida > Dentaliidae > Pictodentalium > Pictodentalium vernedei. The sequence goes on from CM062297.1 coordinate 701,528,820, forward strand.
CCCCTCCCATTACAAAGCCAAATATTGCTTCACGAACTTCGTTTGAACAAACTTGATTCTTCACCTCGAAAGGAAGCTCCATAGCAAATATCAAGTCATTGTACACACTGGTTCATGAGAAGAAGATTTTAAAAAATATTTTTGGAGCACCCCCCCCCCTCCCTCCACACTCCCTCCCTATGGTGCTGAGCATGTTGAGTTGAACAAAAATGCAATGCCATTCGGGACCATCACTCACACAAACTTTCAATTGAATTGGCCCAGTGGCTTTGGAAGAGAAGACTAAAACATGGTGTTGACGGACGACGGATGGAGAGCGATGAGATTTGTTCAGCTTGACTTTGTCAAGATGAGCTAAAAATCTTTGGAACTCCCTGCTAAAGACCTGCAGTCTTGAGAAGGTTAAATTAAAGACATGCACAC